>CM051242.1:127482174-128682174 GCA_027917425.1 Gastrophryne carolinensis
GCCGCTAGAACCCTCATCAGAAAGATGCTTGATCATCACCCCGAGTATCTCCCCTGGGATGAGTTTAATGCACTCTCCAGTTGTAATGTATTTGTAAAATGTATCCTATTAGCACTGGATGACACCATTAGAATGTGTGCAAGGACTCCTGCCCTTGTGGTGGCTATACGTCGCTTGGTTTGGCTGCGACAGTGGGGTACTGACGATGATGCTAAGAAGACTCTTACTGGGCTTCCCTTTAGAGGGCAACGCCTGTTTGGGGCCGTCTGGACCTGTTTGGTAAATAAGGGCAATTCACCCCACCGTAGGCGGCCGTCCCGGCCCCTCGGGGCATGGTAACCCCTCCCCCTCCCTACCATAGTGTAAAACAAGAACCAGGGGTGTCCTTCCTGGGGGCTCGTGCAGACTCCTGCCCCAGGAGCGGCATATAATGCTCTGGCCCCTCTGGCGGGGCTAAGCCTAAGTCTTCCACCAACATCCCCTCAAGCATGTTGGGGCGCCCTTGCCCGTCTGGGTGAGGGGATGGCTGCGGCACCTTGCTCATGCCAGGAGGTATCACGCCTCAGACTGGTGGATTCAGGAGGTAGTGCCCTCCGGATACAAGATAGAGTTTGCTGCGTGGCCTCCCCCAAGATTATCGGGTCCTGGGTGCTCCTGGTCCCTGCCTCTGTTCAGGTGCTGGTGCAGGCCATGCAAGGCCTGCGGGGTCTGGGGGTCTCTTGCAGATTGCCCTTAATAGGCAGAGGCAGGGGCCGATACACTAACCTTTCCACAGTTCCCCAAAAAAGGATGGGTCAGTCTGGCCCAATCTGGTCTCACAGATTTTCAGCAATTCGTCAATTACAGGCGGTTTCTGCAATGGAAACACTGCGCTTGGCCATCGGCTCCTTGCGCGTCGGGGGCTTCTTGCCGTCTGTGGAGCTCAATGCTGCTTATTTTTACTTCCCTGTGTCTTCTGGACACCGATGTTCTTCAGATTCGCGTTGGTTGACCAACACTGATAATCGTGACCTTGTTATCTGGCCTCTTTTCAGCTCCCAGAGTGCTCACCAGGGTGCTGACGGGGGTGTGGTTTCTCATGAGACCAAGGGGCATCCGCGCGATGACCTACCTGGACGTCCTCATCACTTCCCAGTCTCTACGTCTGGCTACGTTGGATACTCGGCTGGAGGGTGTCCATTTGGGAGTTATTTGGAGGGGTGATCAAACACCCCAAGTCCTTATTGTCCCCTTCTTTGGTAACTCCATTCCTATGAATGATTTTTATACAGTTCAAGCAAGGATCTTCCTTCCTCAGCAATAAAGTGGACAATCTGGTTGTATGGGCTCAGTCCCTCTTAGCTGTCCCCGTCCCTCCACCAGGCAGGGATGCAGCTGGTGGGCCCGCTGGTGGCGTACTCCGAAGAGGCCCCTTATGCTCAGTCCCCCCTGGGGCTTTCTGCAACTTCTCCTATTTGTCCTACGGGACAAGGACCCAGCATCCCTGGAGCAGGGTGTGTGTGCCTTCCTCCCTGGTGAGGAGGTCCCTCTTGTAGTGGATGAACTCAAGGAACCTGCCTGAGGGCAGTCCCTTCTTGCCCTTTCCTGGGTAGACAGTCACCATGGATGCCAATCTATCAGGTTAAGGGGGGTCTTCTTCTGGAAGTCCCTACGGTTCCAGGGGAGGTAGGGCCCTTAGGAGGCCTATACACCTATCAATGTTTGAATCTCTGAGCGTTCAAGTTAGTTCTAACTCGCTTGCTTACTCCTCTTCAGGGCCTGCCTGTTCGGGGGGGCTAGGCCTAGCTGAAGGCCTTGGCCTACATTGAATATTCAGGGAGGGACCCGGTGCAGGAGGGTCCTCCAGGAAGTGTCTCCGATCCTGATCTGGGTGGTGGACAATGTTCCCTGCATATCAGTGGTATTCGCTCCGGTGGAAGTCCCTCTGCGACAGGATGTGCTAATCCTTGTGTCACTATGAGGTCCAACCAGTGTGGATCTGTGTGTGCCCCATCACTATCACAAGCTCTCGGCCCTTGTTTCCCTGTCCCAGGATTCTCTGGCCGTGGACATGATGATTTAGTAATGTTATGGCAGGACATTCTGTTCTGTATGTCTTTCTCCATGCCTCCTGCTAGGCAGGGTTCTGAGCAAAATTGCTCTGGAAGGGGGGACCAGTGGTTCTGGGGGCCCCCCGGGTGGCCTAGTGGAGTGTGGTTCGCAGACGTGGTACTGAGAACAGTAGATCATTGCGTTCTGCCAGGAGTGCCAGCTCTGCTCACTCCGGGCCCCTTTACATCACCCCGATCTACAGACTCTGGCCTAGACGGCCTGACTGCTGAAACATCCATCTTGATGGAGACAGGCTTATCTGTCTTGGTGATTGAGACAATGGGAAGACTAGGAGCAAGCTTTTTCTTCTTCTTCCATCTATTATAGGGTATGCGTACCCATATTGATTGGTGTCTAGGTCTCTTCCCTGTCGGGCGTTCTCTGTTCCCAGGGTTCTAGAGTTATTACAGCATGGGTTGGAGTTGGAATTCTCCAACTCAGTACTCGGAAGGGTCAGGTTCTGCCCTGTCCGACTTCCTGTAGAAGTCTTTTGATCAAGTTTCCTTGGTTAAGGCTTCTTTCAGGGGGTTACTCATGTGCGTTCCCCACGTAATTCTATGTTCCCTGTTGGGATTCGAATTTATTCTGCTTGCCTTGCGGGGTGTTCCCTTTGGACCTATTCCGGATGCTGTCTGCCTGTTCTTACCCTCAAGTTGTCCTTCTAGGGACTGTTACTTCAGTCAGCCGTGTGCCTGAGCGGCTCTATTTAGCTAGCCCTCGTTCATAGATATATACACCAAGATGAGGTGGTGTTCCGCTTTACGCTGGACCTTCTGCCTAAGGTGGTGTCTTATGCTCATGTATTCAAGACTTCAAGACTTATTCCTAGTATCGCTGAAAAAAGGGGGTCTACATTCCCTCTACAGGTGTTGGAAGTGTTTTACTGGATTGTCTCTCGTCCCTTAGGGGGACTGTTTCCCCTTGGGGTTTGCGGGCGTCTCCATCCTGTATGTGCCTGATTTGGTCTGATTCCAGGGATTATGCGGCCTTTGGCCTGGTCTTTACTTGGATGGGTTGTCCCTTCTGGTCCTAGAAAAAGGTTTCGGCTTCTGCCAAGGCTGCTGTTAGCTTTTGGACTTGTCAGGCTGTTACTCAGGCCTGTTCTTTTAAGGGGAAGAATCTTCTTCTCGCCTTATTTCTGATTCTACTTGTGCTTCGGTATCTTTGGGCCTTTCGGCACCAGGTGTCTGTGGAACAAGTCTGCTAGACCGCTACTTGTTCTCTGTCCATACCTTTTCAAAGGTTTTTATGAGGTTGAAGTTAGAGCCTTGGTCATGTCACTCTTGGTAGCAAGGTTTGCAGGTGACAGTGCTTTTATCTGTCTGCTTTGCCTTTTTGTTGGGGATCCCACCCTACTTTATGGACACTGCTATTGGATGTCCCAAGTGTAAGTATTATATCTGGAGCAGGACGTTCTGTATACTTAGAATAATACAATTCTGTGAAATACTCACCTGTAGAATTGGTATGATACGTATACAGTACGTCCTGCTCCACCCCACCCTGGTTTTTGCATTATTCTGGATCCCCTGTATGGTGATTGCTATCATTGTTGTTATTACCAGTTTTTGGTGGTTAGTTTCTCCTGGCTTCTTTTTTCACTGCTTTTCAATGCTGGGGATTTGTGGGAGGTCCCTGGGTATTTGAAGGGCCGGGAGGAGCCTGTTTTTGCATGTCTGCAGTGCACAGCGCCATCTGGCGGAGAATACCCAAGTGTAAGTATTATATCTGGAGCAGGACGTACTGTATACGTATAATACCAATTCTACAGGTGAGTATTTCACAGAATTGTATTATTGTTATGCACACAGATTACATTTACTGCATTTATGACAGCGCTGATGACGTCACCGGTGACGACAGGCACGAATTTCGTATTTTCAGTGGCCTTATTGGCCACTAGAGGTATTTATGCATTGTTTCTTTTGGCAATCTGTTCACTTCTGGTACATGTGGTGGGTCTTGATGAAGGGGGCGCCAGTGCACCCCCACGTCGACTTATTTTCACCGCTGTAACGATCATATTTGAACCTTTGATGTAAAGAATACAACTAATTTCTTTGAACTTTTTGGAGTGCTGGTTCTTCACAAACAAACTTGGATATACGCGGCGTCTCCGCGAACCGTGCACCCACGCAATGCTACTGCGTTGAAGGCAAGAGTGCGGCAGTCTCCAGAACTATTAGCCATTTCTAGCTGTCCACAATTATGACAATTATGTCATTATCAGGTACAGAAATTGACACTTCAAGGCCTTGTTCACACATAAGGGGTACCGCTTTTGCTTACTTCTAAAGAAAGCTTTCACAGCTGATACCTAGATTATTCCTGTGTCCACCCATGCTGGTCTGAGTAAACTGTTTACTGTGTGACTCTATGGTGCATAATAACTGCCATTGACTATTAGTAAGACACTAGAGTGTACAGATAGCACTTTGGTTATTAGCTATTGTATGCTTTTTCTTTTTACATACTGTAAATCCAAATTTGAATCTGCTTTGCTCTATTGTTTTGTTGCGAGAGGTATCCGGCACCATCTAGTGGTTATTGCTGTGTAATTCACATTACTTGAATCCTGTAACTGGTTTATTCAAGACTTTGCTTCTGACATGCCTACGATTATATTGCAGTATTAAATTGTACTTTTTTTGCACAGCAATACTTTATGTTGTATTTATATATAACATTTCCAGGCTAATTACTAAAATCGGGGAGGGTTTTCTCCTTGCACCCTTCAAACTATTTTAATGTCATTGTCCAGGTACGAACATAAAAAAAAATTATACTTACATTTTATCCCCACCAATTGCTCTTAATTTGGCTCTGTAAAACTTACTGTATCACCAGAGTGTGGTGCCCGGCCTGATCATCCACCACTTTTGTAGCATTGACAAAGGCACTCCCCGTTCACTGCAATGACAACATTATTATTTTAATCATTATTTGGGGGCCATGCTTTTTGGGGATTTTTTGATGGGGGGCAGGGCATTCCCATAACCCATGCCCGTCTCCGCCTGTGATGCTTATTTGGGATACCCTCCCAAAAAGCATGAGCTTAGGGGAGGGAAGCCATTATGCTACAGATGTGGAACCTCTGTGGAATCTGTTTATGTGGCTAATGACATTACTGGAGGTGAGGGACGTGGAGGTAAATCTCATGTGGGGATTTCAAAGAGGCTCCACCTCTGTGGTATAAAAGCTTCCCTCCCCAGCAACTTGGCATTTGCTTGGTGGGATGCCAAGGAAGGAGGATAGGGGACCAGTGTCTGCATTCACACTCAAAGCTGCCAGAGCAGCTGCAGAGAGGATGGTGGGCAGGAGGATAAAGATGCTGAGAAGTTCCTTTTTGCTATTTCTATGTATTTTTGGTGACCCGGTAGTGGCTGCTGGCATAGGTGGGTCAGGTGCCGGATGGCTTGACACAGATCTTACAGATATCTGAGATGGGGTGAAAGATCCAGGTTAAATCTAGGTTTGACCTGAATCTGAAGCTTATCATTAGTAAATAAGTACTACTAGTAAGGTAGTAAAAGGTTATGATGGTGGCACTATTGCTGAGCAAAAGGAACGTGTTCAGCCAGTGGATCGGATGTCCCTTCTGGTGCAACAAAGAGGTGCCAATAAGGGTAATATTCGTATGAAATTTGCCTTTGTGACGGGTTTCAATGTTCAGCACCGTAAAGTGAAGAATGTCCTTAGGCAGAGAATGGGATCATCCTTCAGGATATGCCAATGCTTCCTAACAGTCCTGTTTGTATCTTAAAGAAGGCACCCAACCTGAGGAATAAGCTGGTTCGCAGCTATATCGATCCTCCTGTGCCAATATCTCTGGTTAATGCTCTATTGACTGGCTTCTATAAATGTGGAAATTGCTGTGGTTGCAGAACTAGCCAAAGAATTGACAAACCCAAAAGATCTTTTTCAGATGTCCGTTCGGACAGATCTTAAAAAAGTGTGAAACAGTTCTCACCTTGCCAGGGTTCCTTTGTAATATAACCTTTTAAATAAAAAATAGAAAACTACTTTTTAACCTAAATAAAGTTTTTTAAGAAAAATGAGTTATATACCATATTTTCGCCCTATAAGACGCACATGCCCATAAGACGCACCTAGGATTTGGAGGAGGAAAATAAGAAAAAAAAATATTTAAACCAAAAACACACCATTACAAACAGTTTGGCATTCCCCTTATTCCATTCCCATAGGCAGTGTGGCATGCCCCATCCCATAAGCAGTGTGGCACCCCCCCATCCCATTCCCCATATAGGCAGCGTAGCATCCCCCCCTATTCCCATAGGCCATGTGGGATACCCCAATGGCATAGGCAGCGTGGCATCCCCCCTCCCCCATTTCCATATGTAGTGTGGCAATCCCCTCCCCCCATTTCCATAGGTAGTGTGGCATTCCCCCTCCCTCCATTTCCATTGGTAGTGTGGCGATTCCCTCCCCCCATTTCCATAGGTAGTGTGGCGATCCCCTCCCCCCATTTCCATAGGTAGTGTGGTGATCCCCTCCCCCCATTTCCATAGGTAGTGTGGCATTCCCCCTCCCCTCATTTCCATAGGTAGTGTGGCATTTCCCCATTTCCATCGGTAGTGTAGTGATCCCCCTCCCCCTGTTTCCATAGGCAGTGTGGTAACTTAAAAGTTAAAAAAAAATAAAAAAAAGTAAAACTCACAGGCCACACCCACACGATTCACAGAGCCGGCCAGTAAGAACAGCGGCGGGCTCTGTCCCTGCCGATGCAATCGCTATCTTTTACCGGCAGCAATATCAGCGGCAGGGCAAAGACAGCGCCCCTCTTCTTGGGAACAGGCGCGTACCTAGGCCAGGGCAGCGGGTGGGTGTGGCCTGCACCGAGTCGACGCAGGCCACGCCCACCTGCTGCACTGACCTGGGTGCTCGCGTTTGCCCAGCCAGAAGAGGCAGCAGATGGACGAGCAGCGCTATCTCTGGCCCCACCGCTGCTATTGCTGCCGGTAAAAGACAGTGGTCACAGCAGCGGGGACAGGGACAGAGCCCGCCGCTCCTCTGTCTTCTTCTGGGCTCCCGCAGTGTGACAGGCAATGCTTGAGCGCCCGTAACAGGTGAGTTTCCTTTTCTTTTTCTTTTTGCATTCGCCCGATAAGGCGCACGGACATTTTTCCCCCACTTTTGTGGAGAACAAGTGCGTCTTATAGGGCGAAAAATACGGCACATTAAATTGTGCCTTGAGCAGTTTTTATAGTGTAGTTTATTATTTACTGACCATTAATTGTTTGTGGTGGCAGGTCCTTTATAGGGGCATGTAGCTTTAATGGCTGGCTGCCATAGGGGCTCTGAAATGACCCCCTGTTATCCGATGTGTAGTGGATGTGTTGCGGGATAGTAGCCTCTATATATGAGGCTGTAACTTTTAATGTGATGAGAGTTCCGTGCAGTTGGCTTTTTGTCAGGCTAGTTACAGCCCGCATTGTTTACAATTCTCTGCTGCGGAGGATGCGACTGTATATATTTTTGGGCTGCTAGCGCAATTGGTCTGCTGTCCCCAGCGACCAACCAATGAGCAAGCCGCAGTCTGGGACCCGCTCTATGATAGGCGGATGCGCCGCACATACTTTCAGGCGCTGTTGCCACCTCCTGGCCGGCCCTCCTACTGTGATTGGTTCACGGGCGGGAGGTGTGATAGAGACGTGCAAGAGGGAGGAGGCACTGTCAAGCATTGGTTCCTCGTTTCCTAGTAGTTGTATGACGTGCTCATCATGTGACTCGCGCGTCACGCGCTTTTCCAGTTTAAATACTGGCTTCTTGTTTAACCGAGCATCCAGGTCTAAGTCGCTACGGCGACGAAACGTGCGGCGGATGGGATCGGTTTCTTGTGCAGTTTCTAATTAGAAAGGGTATGATTGACCCCTTATATGTGAGGACCCCTGGCGGTGAGAACTGTGGGAGAACTTCTGTACATATCAATACACTGTTTAAACTGTTGTTTTGTGAGTATATTATCTTTATTAAATGTAATTTATATTACATGGGCATCCTGCACTATATACATTTTCTTGCCTTTGCATGGGTACTTTATCACGACTTGCCTGAGCGTAACATCCCTGGCTTATATGAACTGGATATTGAGAGTGTGAATCACCGGATTTGATTTGACTCCGTGGGGGATTTATTACGCTTTTGCTGATATCTATCTGGTAGTGAGTCTAGCACTATAGGTGGTGTCTCAGTCACACGGTGGAGGAGCATGTGCGGTGGGATGAACCTAACAGAACTTTGATTCACTACTAGTAACAAACACTGTTTTTTCTGCTGTTGAAGGTACTCATGTTGCTGATGTCCATAATATTGATGTAAGTTTGGTTTTGTCAAGTGAGAGGGATAAGCTGTTACTGGGTAAGGAATAGTCTAAAAGTTCTCCCTAGGTCTGTAAAGGGTGATGGGCTAGAGAGTGTTATCCGATGTGTAGTGGATGTGTTGCGGGATAGTAGCCTCTATATATGAGGCTGTAACTTTTAATGTGATGAGAGTTCCGTGCAGTTGGCTTTTTGTCAGCCTAGTTACAGCCCGCATTGTTTACAATTCTCTGCTGCGGAGGACGCGACTGTATATATTTTTAGGCTGCTAGCGCAATTGGTCTGCTGTCCCCAGTGACCAACCAATGAGCAAGCCACAGTCTGGGACCCGCTCTATGATAGGCGGATGCACCGCACATACTTTCAGGCGCTTTTGCCACCTCCTGGCCCGCCCTCCTACTGTGATTGGTTCACGGGCGGGAGGTGTGATAGAGACGTGCAAGAGGGAGGAGGCACTGTCAAGCATTGCTTCCTCGTTTCCTAGTAGTTGTATGACGTGCTCATCATGTGACTCGCGCGTCACGCGCTTTTCCGGTTTAAATACTGGCTTCTTGTTTAACCGAGCATCCAGGTCTAAGTCGCTACGGCGACGAAACGTGCGGCGGATGGGATCGGTTTCTTGTGCAGTTTCTAATTAGAAAGGGTATGATTGACCCCTTATATGTGAGGACCCCTGGCGGTGAGAACTGTGGGAGAACTTCTGTACATATCAATACACTGTTTAAACTGTTGTTTTGTGAGTATATTATCTTTATTAAATGTAATTTATATTACATGGGCGTCCTGCACTATATACATTTTCTTGCCTTTGCATGGGTACTTTATCACGACTTGCCTGAGCATAACATCCCTGGCTTATATGAACTGGATATTGGGAGTGTGAATCACCGGATTTGATTTGACTCCGTGGGGGATTTATTACGCTTTTGCTGATATCTATCTGGTAGTGAGTCTAGCACTATAGGTGGTGGCTCAGTCACACGGTGGAGGAGCATGTGCGGTGGGATGAACCTAACAGAACTTTGATTCACTACTAGTAACAAACACTGTTTTTTCTGCTGTTGAAGGTACTCATGTTGCTGATGTCCAGAATATTGATGTAAGTTTGGTTTTGTCAAGTGAGAGGGATAAGCTGTTACTGGGTAAGGAATAGTCTAAAAGTTCTCCCTAGGTCTGTAAAGGGTGATGGGCTAGAGAGTGTCAAGGCCCGTGAGACACCCGCCTTTCTTGGTGACTTCACAACGCCCAATCTCTACTGCTAGCTTCACCTATAGCCAAGCCCCCGTTTTTCAGGAGGCTTTATACGCCTCACTGGGCACAATTGCCCCCAGGACTTTATAGCACAAAGGTTGTGGACTGTGGACTCAGGGGTGAAGGAGGATGAACCTGGGGCAAGACTTGGTGATGTCAGGTAAGCCGGGGTCATACAAAGGTTGGCAATCCTCACGATACACAGCACCAAGGGAGAAGCAAGAGAAGGGTCAAGAGTCAAGCCAAGAGTTCAGAGGGTATGCGGTACAAGGGATCAGAGGGGTTGGAGTTCAGACAGGTAGCGGTCACAGAGTGGTCAGGCGAACTAGGTCGGCAACAATAAGCAATCACAGAGGTCACAAGAACCATAGCACCCAGCAGCACGCTATCACGGGCAACGACAGAGTGGCAGGGAATAACTTTATGGAGCTAGGGTGCTGGGGATTGGCTGGAATACTTTGGGCTCATTGGTCCCTGAATATCCTAAAGGCCGAAAGCCCCGGTAACAATTAGGGCTTAATTAAGATGCTCCAAAGTGGTGGGGTCCCTGCTGGAGCTCCTGCGGAAAGGAAGATAGGGGCACTATCTGCAAAGAACCTGAGGTTACACTGCCTGGCCAAGATGGGTTTTGGTCTACTTTAACTTTATAAACTAGGCTGTCATCATTTTTTATTTTGCAACATCGATGTTATCTGTCCAGTATTATTTTTTCTTTAAAGCACCAACATCTTCCATGGGGCTGTACAATGTAGTAATTACAAACAGGATTTAATAAATCACATCCTTTAGATTGTACGCTCACAATGGCAGGGCTGTCTCTCCCAACGTACTGCTGTACCAGTGTGCTTTGTTTTTATTTTTCTCATAATACTGTATGTATTTTATGCATTTGTTGTCATATCTCTATATCTCTCTCTAATATACAACTGTGTACTAAGTGTATGTATATTCAGTGTATAACTGAAGTATGTTACTCGTCCCACCCTCCTGTAATTTTTACTTTGTACAGTGGCATGGGATACGATGGGGCTTTATAAACTACTATTTAAACTTACCTGTAATCACACCAGACACGGCTTCTCTTGAGAAAGGCTGTAACCGGCCAGAAAGGTCGAGTTGTTAACCTTGTCCACCTGGTATCCTAGCTTGTTGCCATTTGCTGTAAGTCTCTATGCTGACCATTTCTGTTACTGGTACTGCATTATATTGGTTGTATCTTGATCTCTTTATTGGCATCCCTTATACTTGTTGTAGCATAGTGTATGTAGCTTACTGATGATGTCACAGCCCTATATAATCGGCGGCCATTTTGCGGACGCTCATTTCGGCACTGTATTGCGGCCAGAGCAGATCAGGCAGGGAGAGAGCGAGGGGCAGATAGACAGATAGATAGATAGATAGATAGATAGATAGATAGATAGATAGATAGATACAGCAAGGGAGAGATAGATAGATAGATAGAACAAAGAACAGAAGAAGCGAGGGACAGATAGAGAAGGGGAGAGGCTGTGACAGTGACAGAGAAAGACAGGGAAAGTTTAAAGTGTTTGCATTAGTTTTCAAGCCTATTTACTGTTAATAACACACCTGCCTATTAGCTTTTCCTTTTCATGGTGTCATTCTTTAAAAAGCATGCTAGCATAAATATTTGAAGATTACCTGTCTACTAACTGGTTGCATTTTGTAAAGAAAGTCACTTTTTTACTGTTAAACTAGCCAGCCTATGTATTTGAAGAGGGGGCATCCCAAATACTAGCATACATATTTGAAGAGTACCTGTCTGCTAACTGGTTGCATTTTGTAAAGAAAGTCACTTTTTAAGCAAACTTTGCCTTTTGCCGGGGAGGGGGGGGGGGCATCCCAAATACTAGCATAAATATTTGAAGAGTACCTGTCTGCTAACTGGTTGCATTTTGTAAAGAAAGTAATTTTTTAAGCAACTTTGCCTTTCGCTGGGGGGCATCCCAAATATTATCATAAATATTTGAAGAGTACCTGTCTGCTAACTGGTTGCATTTTGTAAAGAAAGTCACATTGTCAAATTGCCAGCAGCCAGTGCCTTTCACCAGGGGGGCATCCTGAATACTAGCACGTCTCTTTTAAGAGTACCTGCCTACTTACCTTTGCCTTTTGTATAAAAAAAGTCTGGTTTCAAGTTTAAAGCACCCATTGCCTTTCACCGGGGGCCATTGTCAGTGCTACCACTTATCTTTTAAGAGTACCTGCCTACTAACCTTTTGCCTTTTTTAAAAAAAAGTCTGTTTTTCAAGTTTAAAGCACCCATTGCCTTTCACCGGGGGCCATTGTCAGTGCTACCACTAATCTTTTAAGAGTACCTGCCTACTAACCTTTTGCCTTTTGTAAAGAAAAGTCTGGTTTTCAAGTTTAAAGCACCCATTGCCTTTCTCCTCCGGGGGTCATTGCCAGTGCTACCACTTATCTTTTAAGAGTACTGGCCGACTTACCTTTTGCCGTTAAAAAAAGTCTGTTTTTCAAGTTTAAAGCACCCATTGCCTTTCACCCGGGGGGGGGGGGGGTTGGGGGCATCCCGAATACTAGCACTTGCAGTACAGTACAGTACCTGCATCTTTACCTTTTTTACATTTTGAACAAAAACCACATTTTAAAACTGCCTGTGGTGCATTTAACTCTGACCAGGGGCATCTTGTGTAAGACCATCTGACAGTGCTTTTTCCCATTAGCTTTTAGCTACAGTGTCTGCCTATTTTGATCTTACTTTTCTACACACCTGCCGTTACAAAAATACTGTTCTAGGTGTAGTGTAGTGTATTGTTTTCCCCTCCTAAACGCAGTAAAAATGTCAGGCAGAGATGTGCCAGGATGTGAACCGAGGAGAGGCCTAGATTCATCAGGCAGAGGTCGCAGCAGACTAGGGGCGAGTGGCAGCAGGAGTCGCGGTGAGAGGCCTGATCTCCCAGTATCTGCTAGCGGTTGTGTCTCGATCCAGCAACACAACTGCAGTCATTGATTGGTTAACGCCGTCATCCACCTCATCACAAGTGACATCTGACACCCCCAGTCAACAGTCGGTAGGTTCCTCGGACACAAGCCTGAGTTGGCATGGCCCGAGAGCAGCCCCTGTCCTTCCATTGCCTCTGTCCTACGCCCCCCCTCCAGCCGACGTATCTTATGCTTTGGGTTCAGCTCCACTATTCAGTGAGGACGATGTGTTAGAGGACAGTCAGCAGCTACTGCCCAGCCAAGAAATGGAGGAGACATCCGCCGCTTCTTTCGCTAGGCAGACAAACACTGAGGAGGAGAGTGGTGTGGGAGGTGGTGTGGTGAGCGTTCCGTCTCCTGCAGCACACGCTGTTGAGGAAACCGAGGAGGACATCAGTGACGCGCAGACACAGCTTGATGATGATGCCGATCGCACTTGGGAGCCCGGTGCAGAAGGGGCTTCATCATCATCAGGAGAAGAGGGTCCCAGGTTGCCCCAGAGTCAGCAGCTGAGGTAGCAAGGTGGTAGTAGGGTTGGCAGTCAGCATGGTGGCAGAATTGGGATGTCTGGAGCCACATGTGGCCGGGGGCGGGGTAGACCACCTGCTGCGCGGCAGGCTGCCTTCTTGGGAGGTAGTGGAGCAGGGGTTCCTGCAGTTGGCAGCAGTAGCAGTGAATTAGTGCGGACTGTTGGTAGAAAAATTAGCTACTTGGCAGTGTGGCACTTTTTCATCAAGCATCCGCAGGAGGATAACCTGGCCACATGCAAGATGTGTAGACAGAAGGTGAAGCGTGGACAGGGGTTCAATGTTGGTACCACGGCAGTGCGGCAACACATGCATCTTCACCATAAAGCAGCCTGGGAGAACTGAGGCTCCAAAGTGGGGGTCCAGCCTGCTGCGTCACCCAGTGGCACGCCGCTTCCAATTTCACCCAGCCAAGGCTCCAGCACCTCAGCCGAAGGCAGCTGTGCGTCGTACCCATCCTCTGCCGCTCCAGATGCTCCTGCTCCTCCTACTAAAAGTCAGTCATCCCGCCAGCAATCCATCAGCGAAGCCATGTCCAAGAGACAACAGTATGCGCCCACTCATCCTACGGCGCAGAAGCTAAATGTGCTCCTGTCCAAGTTGCTGGTGCTGCAGTCCCTCCCTTTTCAGGTGGTGGACTCTGCACCTTTCAAAGAGCTGATGGCTAGTGCAGAGCCGAGGTGGAGAGTCCCAAGCCATCATTTCTTTGCAAAGGCAGTACCAGCCCTGCACAAATTTGTTGAGCAGAAGGTGGGCCAGTCCTTGAGCCTGTCAGTGTGCACCAAAGTGCACGGCAGCGCCGAAATCTGAAACTGTAACTACGGTCAGGGACAATACATGTCCTTTACAGCCCACTGGGTGAATGTGGTTCCTGCACAGCAATTTGGACCGGTCATACCGCTTCGGCCTCCATGCTCCCAGGCCGTTTTGCCTGTCACAGTGTGCGACTCCACCTCCTCATCCTCCACCGTCTCCTCAGCCTCCACTGTACGGTCACTCCACGAAAACTGCAAATGGGAACCATGGTGACTGACAATTGAGTAACATCTTGTCTGCGCTGCGACAAGGAAGCCTGAGCCATGCACCCTGTATGGCACACGTGTTCAACCTAGTTGTCAAACACTTTCTGAAGTCTTCTCCCCTATCTGTAAGACATCCTAACAACGGGAAGGAAACTTGCATGTACTTTAGCTTCTCCTACACCGCCAAGTACACCCTTCTTAAGCTACAGCATCCGAACGGTATCCCCCAACATAGCCTGATTTGCGATGTTTCCACCCCTTGGAATTCCACCCTACATATGTTAGATCGACTATACGAACAGAGAAAAGCCATCAATGATTTCTTGATGATCCAAGCAGATAGGGGGACTCCCCTGTGTAACTTTAATGTAAACCAGTGGCAGCTCATATGTGACACCTGCCGTTTGCTCAGGCCCTTTGAGGAAGCCACTTTATTTGTCAGTCTCCAGGATTATGGCATGAACGATGTGATTCCGCTGCTTCATGTTATACAACACATGTTGGAAACCATGGCTGGTCAGGGCACTAGAGACAGGCAGGAGACACGGCCACATAAACCCTGTGAGAGCTGAGGAGGAGCACAGTGAAGCACAGTTTAGTTTTGGCAAAATGGGCAGTTTATCTAGTCATCTGACAGGAGAGGAGGAGCAGCCAGAGGAGCTAGAGGGTTGTGAGGAAGGTGAGACAGAGGACCCAGACACACCATGGCAGTATGCAGTGGAGATGGAGACAGGGAGTCCCTCCGAGTCACTTGCACAAATGGCACGATGCATGCTCACGTGCTCGCGTAGTGACTGCAGAATTGTCTCAATTTTTCAGAGGGATGACTTCTGGCTCTCCACCTTTTTGGACCCTCGCTACCGGCACAAAATGGGGGCATTTTTTACACCCACTGAGAGGGAGGGCAAACTGACCTACTACAAAGACATTCTACGTAGTCAGTTAGCCGATGCCTATCTGCCCATGGCCCATACTCTCGCAGGTCTGACTTGGGAGGACCTCTACGCTCACCTTCCACTGCCATGGCTGCTGGGGGAGTGGCAGGAGCAGCAGCAGCTTCATCAGCAGTAGCCTCAGTCTTCAGTCGCTAATAAGTAGCTTTCTGCACCCGCATAGTGAGGCTACTCATGAGCCCTTGAGGATTCACTGGACTTCTGGGCAGCCAAACTTGACTTGTGGCTGCAACTGGCAGAGTTTGCCCTGGGAAAGCTGTCCTGCCCGGCCAGTAGTGTGCCATCTGAGCGGGTCTTTAGTGCTGCGGGGGCCATAGTAATGCCAAGGAGAACTCGTCTGTCCATGAAAAATGTGGACACCTTTGTGAAGATGAATTAGGCATGGATCAGCCAGGATTTCCACCCACTAATAGCTGAAGCATGCGAGTAGCTGATGCATGGTAGCTCCTTCTGCTGCTGCCAACTCCAGGGTGTGTCTTTCAGGCAATATATGGGCTCCTAATGCTGCTGCCAACTCCTGGGTGTGCCTTTCAGGCAATATATAAGCTCCTTCTGCTGCTGCAAACTCCTGGGTGTGTGTCTCAGGCAATATATGGGCTCCTAATGCTGCTGCCAACTCCAATGTGTTTTTCAGGCAATATATGAGCTCCTAATACTGCTGCCAACTCCAATGTGTTTTTCAGGCAATATATGAGCTCCTAATACTGCTGCCTACTCCAATGTATCTTTCAGGCAATATATGGGCGCCTAATGCTGCTGCTAACTCCTGGGTGTGTCTTTCAGGCAATATATGGGCTCCTAATGCTGCTGCCAACTCCTGTGTGGGTCTTTCAGGCAATATATGGGCTCCCTATGCTGCTGCCAACTCCACTGTGTGTCAGGAAATATATGGGTTCCTTATGCTGTTGCCAACTCCAGGGTGTGTTTTTCGGGCAATAAATGGGTTCCCTATGCTGCTGCCAAGTCCAGAGTGTGTCTTTCAGGCAATATATGGGCTCATCATGCTGATGCCACCTCAAGGCTCTGTAATTGTGCCGCTCTGTGACAGCAAATCTAATAGCGACACTTCTGATCTGCATGTCATACTTATTTACAATATTATTTCACTAAACATAGCATGAATCCTATGAATGATACAGCCAGGCAAAACGTTCTGCAACCCTATGGAGGCTTTCGGAAGCCCAGAAATAGCCGTCTTTAATAGCGATCCGTCGCGAATAAATTCAGACCGAAACAAATTTTTCCGGAAAATTCGGCGAATCAAATTTTTCAAAAGTTCGCTCATCTTTGGTATTGATCACCATTGTTTTTACTTTATGTACTTTCACAATACAATTCTGTGAAATACTCACCTGTAGAATTGGTATTATACGCATACAGTACGTCCTGCTCCATCTATAATACTTACACGTGGGTAATCCTCCGCCAGAGGGCGCTGTTCACTGCAGACATGCAAAACAGGCTGCTCCCGGCCCTTCATATACCCAGGGACCTCCCACAAATCCCCAGTATTGAAAAGCAGTGAGAAAAGAAGCCGGGAGAAACCAACCACCAAACTGGTAACAATGGCAATGATAACAATCACCATACAGGGGATCCAGAAAATGTAAAACCAGGGTGGGGTGGAGCAGTACGTACTGTATGCGTATAATACCAATTCTACAGAGTGTTTCACAGAATTGTATTATTCTAAGCATACAGTACGTCCTGCTCCATCTATAATACTTACACGTGGGACATCCAATAGCAGTGTCCATAAAGTAGGGTGGGGTCCCCAACAAAAAAGGCACAGCAGACAGTAAAGGTGCTGTCATCTGCAAACCTTGCTACCAAGTACAACATGAGCAAAGGCTCTAAAGTCAACTTCATAACAAAACCTTTGAAAAGGTATGAACAGAAAACAAGCAGCGGTCTAGCAAGCCTGTTTAACAGAAAACCTGGTGCTGAAGGGCCAAAGGTACCCAAGCACAATTAGAACAGAATAAAAAGAGAGGAAGATTCTTCCCCCTTAAAGGAATAGGCCAGAGTAGTGACCTGACCAGCCCAATGCAACAGGAGCCTCGCAAACCTAGAACCGCCCCCAACGGGGAATGGAAAACTGGTCTCCCGCCAGACAGGCGGGGATGCTGACCACTACACTAACAAGGACCAGCAAGAAGCCAAAACCTTTACTCAGGACCAGGAAGGCAAACCATCCAAGCAAGATCATCCAAAGGGCGCATAGGCCCTGGAAGCAAACGAGCAGCATTACTAAGAATAAGGCCCATAGGCAGACTAAAAGGACTTAAATAATGATCATAAGACACCACCTTGGGCAAAAAAGGTCCGGCGTAAGGCAGAATACCACCACATCATGGAGTGTATATATATATATATATATATATATATATATATATATATATTGAACGAGGGCTAAGAAAATAGAGCCACCTTCTCAGGCACACGTCTGACTGAAGCAACAGCCCCCAGAGGGGCAACTTGAACTACAAAACAGCTCAGACAGCATCCAGAATAAGTCCCAAGGGAACCATCCGCAGGGCAAAACAGAATGAAAATTTATCCCAACAGGGACCATAGAACTACTTGGGAGAGGCATGTGAGCAATCCCCAAGAGAAGCTTAACAAGGAAGACTGAACAAGACTTCTACAGGAAGGCAGACAGGATAGAATCCTGAACAAGATGGGGAGCCAACCCCAACCCATGCTGTAATAACTCTAGAACCCTGGGAAAAGAGAACGTCCAACAGGGGAGAGACCAAGACTCACGCCAATCAATATGGGTACACCATACCCTATAATAGATGGAAGAAGAAGCTTGCTCCTAGACCCCCATAGACAAAGTCACCCAGAAGATAACCCGTTTCTGAAAGGGTGAATGAATCAACTGTCAAGCCATCATACTAGAGCCTGTAGATTGGGGCGACATAATAAGGAGCTTGAAAAAGGGCAGAACCGCACTCCTGAGAGAGCGTACAGGTCCGCTGTCCTCAGCAGAAACATCTGCGAACCACAGTCCACTAGGCCACCCAGGGGCCATCAGTATCACGGGTCCCCTTATCAGCGCAATCTTGCGCAGAACCCCACATAGCAGGGTGAATGAAGAGAAGACATATAAAATAGAATGTCCAGACATAAAATTACTAAGCCCCCATGACCAGAGTCAGAATAATCTGGGGAAGTAAAAACAAGGGCAGAGCCCCTGTGATATTAATGAGACCCAACAGAGCCACCCTAGTTGGCTCTCAGAGGGATATCAGGATAGCACAACCTGCCACTGAAGGACATCCATTGGAGCGAATACCACTGAGGTGCAGGGAACGTAGACCCCCACCTAGATCAGGATCAGAAACCTTCCAGGAGAATAATCCTGCTTCAAGTTCCAGACCAATAAGAAATACAGACCACTGTCCTCCAACAGGCCAAGAGTCCCCAAAAAGACAGGTCCTGAAGAGGAGAAGTCCAGCAAGATAGAGCCGACTGAAGGCTCACTGTTTTAACAAATCAGTAGGTAAGATGGACCCTCTAAGGGACCCTACCTAGGAACCGCGGGGGGGTTTTGGAAGAAAATCCCCCCCTGCCAACCTGCGAGACTTGGTACCGAAGGTGACCATTCACAGGAAGATGCAAGCAAAGAAGGGGGTGCCCCCTGACAGGGTCCTTGAATTTAACCAGCTCAAGAGGAACCACCGTACCAAGGGGCACCCAGGGGTGCTGGAACCCCATCCAGGATCAATAACCTACTGTGCCGAAGAGCCCAAGGGCTCTGTATATAAGGGACATCATCTGATCCGCCACCAACGGGCCCACCAGCTGCAATCCTGCCTGGTGAAAGTAAGGTGTCAGCAAAGAGGGACAGAGCCCATGTAACCAGAAGTCCACTTATTGCCAAGGAAGAAGGCTCAAGCCTGAACCGAATCCAAGGAATGGAGATAGCGAATAAGGGACCATGAGGGATTGAGGTGACTGAGCACCCATCCAAATAACTCCCAGAGGACACCGCCGGCCGACTAACCTACTCGGCCTGACGTAGAGATTGGGAAGTAAGGAAGGACAATCCGGTAGGTCCTAGTGCGGATGCCCCACAGGCATGTCAGAGACATAACCCCCATCCGCAACTTGGCGAGTAGCCTGGGAGCAGAAGAGAGGCCAAAAACAAGGCCCCAATCCGCAGGGTTGGTTCTTCAACACTGACTAGTAAAGGTCTTGGTGTCCAGAAGACACAGGGGGAACTAAAAGGATCTAGATCTCCACAGGAGGCCAGAAGCCCCCCTTGCACAGGGCGCCTGTGTCCCAAGACAGAGATATCATGCAGGGACTACCTGTGAGTGTAGAATTGCCAAGCCTACCATAGGCCAGCATGGCCCAGCCTGCCTCATCATTTTGAGGGAAAGAGGAAGGTTAACATAGAGGCCATAGCCCCATTCTGTTAAGGGCAACCTGCAAGTAAGCCCAGACACTGCAGGCCGAGTACGGCCTGCACCAACTCCTGAGGGGGAAACAGGGGCTAGAAGCACCCTGACAACCTCTGAGAGGGACCGCCCAGCAAAATCTATCCTGTGTCCAGGGGAACTACCTCCTGGAACCACCCGAAGGAGAAGATACACTCCCAGATGGGAGTCAGGTGCTGTGGCGTCCCTTCATGTTTGGGAAGTCTTGGCAGATTTGGACTTAGCCCTGCCAGAGGGCCCAGGGCGTTGCCTGCCCACCCTGTGGTGGAAATCCACTCCGAAAAGTTGGAAGCACACCTCAGGTTCGCGTTTGACACTAACGTAGGGAGGGGGAGGGGTGTCCCTGCCCCGAGGAGGCCGAGACGGCCTTCTGCGTAGGGGTGCCTTACCCTTTTTTCTAAAAAGGTCCAAACGGGCCCCAAATAGATGCCGTCCTCTGAAGGGAAGGCCAGTGAGGGCCTTTTTCGTATCATCGTCAGCACCCCACTGTCGCAGCCAGACCAGGCGGCGAATAGCTACCACAAGGGCAGAGGTTCTAGCGCACATCTTAATGGTGTCATCCAGCACTGAGAGGATAAACCTCACAAACACATCACAATCTGAGAGTGCATTAAAGACCTCCCAGGGGAGGTCCTCAGGTCGGTGATCAAGTAGTTTTCTACTGAGAGTCCTGGTGGCCACCGCAGTGATGGCCGCGGCACAAACCGGGCGCAGAGCCGTCCCTGCACACGAAAAAGCCGTAGGAAGCCAGTCTGTCAATGCGCCGGTCCTCAGCATCCCGAAGGGTACGGTAATGAGGAGCAGTCATGAAGGGGGGTTAGTAACCCCTATAATCGGTACATCCACCACGGGAGGTGCTGACCAAAAGTTAACCACATCAGGGGGGAAAGGGTACTTCCAATCCCAGACCCCTGGGACTCCTTTAATCTTACAAGGCGATTCCCATTCTTTGGATATAAGATTCTGGAAATGCTCCTGTTCCAGGAATTCCAAGCGCGGCGTCGTGTGGAAACTCTCCTTCTTAGGCTTGGGAGCCTCTCCAGGAGGGGAGATTGACAAAACCTCAAAGATCTTAATAAGTAGTTCATCTGTGTCACACAGGCCCCAAGAACCAGGTCCAGAATCATCACGGCTCCAGGGCATTCCATCCGAGGAGCCAGAATCGGAGAATATCTCACCTTCATCAGAAGGGTCAAGGTCCTGCATAGCAGCAGAATCGTCGGTATCGTTAGGAACCGGAGAACCAGGAGGCGTCAGGGACCTCTTCTTTCCAGGGCCCAAGAGCTCCGCCAAACTAGATAGCACCTGCTCAGCCGTAGGCAGCATGCGCGGCATGTGCTGGTCATCCCCGCTCGAGTGAGACTCATCAGGAGTGAGATTTAAGTCCGGGGAGACAGGTGTATTGAAGTGAGGTGCAGCCGCTGGCAAACCTGATTGCAGGGTCAGTGCCTGTTTAGCACACGGTCTGCAGACCTGTGCTCTGTCAGCATCAGCATGGGGCTGGCCACACACTGTACACAGCCGGTCTTGTCCCCGAGGGACCCCGGGTACATAATTCTGAGATGCCTCCATATGGTGATTATCTGAGCAGTATGCCCGCAGGGATTTATGCAATAAGCAACCCTGGATGCCCCAAGACCCGCTAGGAATGTGGGAGAATTTGATATGTGAACCCGCTATAATATATGTTAGGCCGGGAGAAGCCACCGAAATCTTGGCGTCTGAAAGACATAAGAGGACAAAAGAAGGGGTGTCAGTGCCATGCGCAACCAAATGAGAGATCATAGGAAAATGAAAAAACGCCCAGGAGGGCACTTACATGACCAAGGGAGGAGGCGGATCGCAACCACGCACGCACGCGCGAATATCGTCAAAATGGCGCCAAGCGAACCTCGAGGGGCGGGCCTTATCTGGCCGTGACGCGGGGCGCATCATGCCAAGTCCCCGCCTCCCCCAAAGAGCGCGAAGCTCTAACCCGCGCAACGTCAATGACAGCAGTGGATAGGACACACATACAAAACCTAGTTAAGGAGATTGCTCTCGAAATTAGGGAACGATGCTGCTACCCGGGCTGCACGCTTCTTGTATAATGAAAAGGGCACACACGCTCGCAACCAGACAAGAGCAAAAAAGAGCAACGGCCATAAACGTGTATAACATTACGCTGGGACCGCCACACACATACCCCCCCTTTCTTTTCCCCTGAGCTACGGGAGGAAGCGAGGGAGAAGGCGAACCTGCACCCAGGGTTCATCGCTATGAGGGGCATGGACAGCAATGCAGGAGGGGCATCTAATGGAGGCTCACCATCGGCCTTAACCGCCTACCCTATGGTGGGGGATTGCGGTGGAGCGTAGCTCCGTGAGCACACATGGTGCTGCCTACCTTCACCCGACCAGCTCAGCCCAGGCTGGGAGGCACATCCTTATCGAAGAGGACGGGTGGTAATTAGGGATGAGCGAATCGATCCGGACGAACCCGGATTCGATCCGAATTTCATGAAAAATTCGATTCGGATTGAATCCGAATTTCCCCGTGATTCGATCGCTCGAAGTTTTCCTTTAACATCCATTCATTTACATTACAGGCATTCTAAGATGGCGGACGGGACATGTCCAGACATCTACCCCACACCAGTGCATGTTGGGGCAGTCACATGCAGCCTATCAGCAGCCAGCAAGCCCGGTGACGTCACAGCGCTATTTAAGGCGGCGGACATCTTGCTTTTCCTCATTTCTCTATTGCATTTGTGAGAGACAGGATGCTGCTGTAGTCAGGGAGAGACAGTTAGACAGACAGGGACAGGCAGGAGACAGGCAGGAGACAAGCAGGAAGTCAGCGAGAAGCAGGGAAAGTTAGGAAAAAACGGAGGCAGTCACAGGGAGATTTTTTTTTTTTTCATCCAGCCTGAGTGTTACTGCCTGGGTCACTGGCTTTGTTAGCTGTTTCACCCTGGTTAACCACTGTTGCTTTGCATAGTACTACTGCTCCCAGGTGCACTGCGGTTGTGGCATCCCATTCTGTGACTACACCAGCCTCTATTTACTATAACCCTTTGCACTTATTCTAAAAGTAATTTGGTCTGATAAAGACACTTTTGCTGTGCATAGTACTACTGCTCCCAGGTGCACTGCAGTTGGGGCATCCCATTCTGTGACTACACCAGCCTCTATTTACTGTAACCCTTTGCACTTATTCTAAAAGTAATTTGGCCTGATAAAGACACTTTTGCTGTGCATAGTACTACTGCTCCCAGGTGCACTGCGGTTGGGGCATCCCATTCTGTGACTACACCAGCCTCTATTTACTATAACCCTTTGCACTTATTCTAAAAGTAATTTGGCCTGATAAAGACACTTTTGCTGTGCATAGTACTACTGCTCCCAGGTGCACTGCGGCTGTGGCATCCCATTCTGTGACTACACCAGCCTCTATTTACTATAACCCTTTGCACTTATTCTAAAAGTAATTTGGCCTGATAAAGACACTTTTGCTGTGCATAGTACTACTGCTCCCAGGTGCACTGCGGTTGTGGCATCCCATTCTGTGACTACACCAGCCTCTATTTACTATAACCCTTTGCACTTATTCTAAAAGTAATTTGGCCTGATAAAGACACTTTTGCTTTGCATAGTACTACTGCTCCCAGGTGCACTGCGGTTGTGGCATCCCATTCTGTGACTACACCAGCCTCTATTTACTGTAACCCTTTGCACTTATTCTAAAAGTAATTTGGCCTGATAAAGACACTTTTGCTGTGCATAGTACTACTGCTCCCAGGTGCACTGCGGTTGGGGCATCCCATTCTGTGACTACACCAGCCTCTATTTACTATAACCCTTTGCACTTATTCTAAAAGTAATTTGGCCTGATAAAGACACTTTTGCTGTGCATAGTACTACTGCTCCCAGGTGCACTGCGGTTGTGGCATCCCATTCTGTGTCTACACCAGCCTCTATTTACTATAACCCTTTGCACTTATTCTAAAAGTAATTTGGCCTGATAAAGACACTTTTGCTGTGCATAGTACTACTGCTTCCAGGTGCACTGCTGTTGGGGCATCCCATTCTGTGACTACACCAGCCTCTATTTACTATAACCCTTTGCACTTATTCTAAAAGTAATTTGGCCTGATAAAGACACTTTTGCTTTGCATAGTACTACTGCTCCCAGGTGCACTGTGGTTGTGGCATCCCATTCTGTGACTACACAAGCCTCTATTTACTATAACCCTTTGCACTTATTCTAAACGTAATTTGGCCTGATAAAGACACTTTTGCTTTGCATAGTACTACTGCTCCCAGGTGCACTGCGGTTGTGGCATCCCATTCTGTGACTACACCAGCCTCTATTTACTATAACCCTTTGCACTTATTCTAAAAGTAATTTGGCCTGATAAAGACACTTTTGCTGTGCATAGTACTACTGCTCCCAGGTGCACTGCGGTTGGGGCATCCCATTCTGTGACTACACCAGCCTCTATTTACTATAACCCTTTGCACCTATTCTAAAAGTAATTTGGCCTGATAAAGACACTTTTGCTGTGCATAGTACTACTGCTCCCAGGTGCACTGCGGTTGTGGCATCCCATTCTGTGACTACACCAGCCTCTATTTACTATAACCCTTTGCACTTATTCTAAAAGTAATTTGGCCTGATAAAGACACTTTTGCTTTGCATAGTACTACTGCTCCCAGGTGCACTGCGGTTGTGGCATCCCATTCTGTGACTACACCAGCCTCTATTTACTATAACCCTTTGCACTTATTCTAAAAGTAATTTGGCCTGATAAAGACACTTTTGCTGTGGATAGTACTACTGCTCCCAGGTGCACTGCGGTTGTGGCATCCCATTCTGTGACTACACCAGCCTCTATTTACTATAACCCTTTGCACTTATTCTAAAAGTAATTTGGCCTCATAAAGACACTTTTGCTGTGCATAGTACTACTGCTCCCAGGTGCACTGCGGTTGTGGCATCCCATTCTGTGACTACACCAGCCTCTATTTACTATAACCCTTTGCACTTATTCTAAAAGTAATTTGGCCTGATAAAGACACTTTTGCTGTGCATAGTACTACTGCTCCCAGGTGCACTGCGGTTGTGGCATCCCATTCTGTGACTACACCAGCCTCTATTTACTATAACCCTTTGCACTTATTCTAAAAGTAATTTGGCCTGATAAAGACACTTTTGCTGTGCATAGTACTACTGCTCCCAGGTGCACTGCGGTTGGGGCATCCCATTCTGTGACTACACCAGCCTCTATTTACTATAACCCTTTGCACTTATTCTAAAAGTAATTTGGCCTGATAAAGACACTTTTGCTGTGCATAGTACTACTGCTCCCAGGTGCACTGCGGTTGTGGCATCCCATTCTGTGACTACACCAGCCTCTATTTACTATAACCCTTTGCACTTATTCTAAAAGTAATTTGGCCTGATAAAGACACTTTTGCTTTGCATAGTACTACTGCTCCCAGGTGCACTGCGGTTGTGGCATCCCATTCTGTGACTACACCAGCCTCTATTTACTATAACCCTTTGCACTTATTCTAAAAGTAATTTGGCCTGATAAAGACACTTTTGCTGTGCATAGTACTAATGCTCCCAGGTGCACTGCGGTTGGGGCATCCCATTCTGTGACTACACCAGCCTCTATTTACTATAACCCTTTGCACTTATTCTAAAAGTAATTTGGCCTGATAAAGACACTTTTGCTGTGCATAGTACTACTGCTCCCAGGTGCACTGCGGTTGTGGTACCCCAATCTGTGACTACACCAGCCTCTATTTACTATAACCCTTTGCACTTATTCTAAAAGCAATTTGGCTTGATAAAGACACTTTTGCTGTGCATAGTACTACTGCTCCCAGGTGCACTGCGGTTGGGGCATCCCATTCTGTGACTACACCAGCCTCTATTTACTATAACCCTTTGCACTTATTCTAAAAGTAATTTGGCCTGATAAAGACACTTTTGCTTTGCATAGTACTACTGCTCCCAGGTGCACTGCGGTTGTGGCATCCCATTCTGTGACTACACCAGCCTCTATTTACTATAACCCTTTGCACTTATTCTAAACGTAATTTGGCCTGATAAAGACACTTTTGCTTTGAATAGTACTACTGCTCCCAGGTGCACTGCGGTTGTGGCATCCCATTCTGTGACTACACCAGCCTCTATTTACTATAACCCTTTGCACTTATTCTAAAAGTAATTTGGCCTGATAAAGACACTTTTGCTGTGCATAGTACTACTGCTCCCAGGTGCACTGCTGTTGGGGCATCCCATTCTGTGACTACACCAGCCTCTATTTACTATAACCCTTTGCACCTATTCTAAAAGTAATTTGGCCTGATAAAGACACTTTTGCTGTGGATAGTACTACTGCTCCCAGGTGCACTGCGGTTGTGGCATCCCATTCTGTGACTACACCAGCCTCTATTTACTATAACCCTTTGCACTTATTCTAAAAGTAATTTGGCCTGATAAAGACACTTTTGCTTTGCATAGTACTACTGCTCCCAGGTGCACTGCGGTTGTGGCATCCCATTCTGTGACTACACCAGCCTCTATTTACTATAACCCTTTGCACTTATTCTAAAAGTAATTTGGCCTGATAAAGACACTTTTGCTGTGCATAGTACTACTGCTCCCAGGTGCACTGCGGTTGGGGCATCCCATTCTGTGACTACACCAGCCTCTATTTACTATAACCCTTTGCACCTATTCTAAAAGTAATTTGGCCTGATAAAGACACTTTTGCTGTGCATAGTACTACTGCTCCCAGGTGCACTGCGGTTGTGGCATCCCATTCAGTGACTATACCAGCCTCTATTTACTATAATCCTTTGCACTTATTCTAAAAGTAATTTGGCCTGATAAAGACACTTTTGCTGTGCATAGTACTACTGCTCCCAGGTGCACTGCGGTTGTGGCATCCCATTCTGTGACTACACCAGCCTCTATTTACTATAACCCTTTGCACTTATTCTAAAAGTAATTTGGCCTGATAAAGACACTTTTGCTTTGCATAGTACTACTGCTCCCAGGTGCACTGCGGTTGTGGCATCCCATTCTGTGACTTCACAAGCCTCTATTTACTATAACCCTTTGCACTTATTCTAAAAGTAATTTGGCCTGATAAAGACACTTTTGCTGTGCATAGTACTACTGCTCCCAGGTGCACTGCGGTTGTGGCATCCCATTCTGTGACTACACCAGCCTCTATTTACTATAACCCTTTGCACTTATTCTAAAAGTAATTTGGCCTGATAAAGACACTTTTGCTGTGCATAGTACTACTGCTCCCAGGTGCACTGCTGTTGGGGCATCCCATTCTGTGACTACACCAGCCTCTATTTACTATAACCCTTTGCACTTATTCTAAAAGTAATTTGGCCTGATAAAGACACTTTTGCTGGGCATAGTACTACTGCTCCCAGGTGCACTGCGGTTGTGGCATCCCATTCTGTGACTACACCAGCCTCTATTTACTATAACCCTTTGCACTTATTCTAAAAGAAATTAGGCCTGATAAAGACACTTTTGCTGTGCATAGTACTACTGCTCCCAGGTGCACTGCTGTTGGGGCATCCCAGTCTGTAACATACCATTAGCCTCTGTCTTTACTCTAAGCTGCACAGTTATTTCAAGTGATTTGGCCTGTTGCAGCCTGCTTACACACTGCTGCTGTGCGCATATATTACTGATCTCAAGTCTGCTTGGGGCATCCCATTCTGTAACATACCATTAGCCTCTGTCTTTACTCTAAGCTGCACAGTTATTTAAAGTGATTTGGCCTGTTGCAGCCTGCTTACACACTGCTGCTGTGCGCATATATTACTGATCTAAAGTCTGCTTGGGGCATCCCATTCTGTAACATACCATTAGCCTCTGTCTTTACTCTAAGCTGCACAGTTATTTAAAGTGATTTGGCCTGTTTCAGCCTGCTTACACACTGTTGCTGTGTGCATATATACTGATCTCAAGTCTGCTGTGGGCATCCCATTCTGTAACATACCATTAGCCTCTGCATTCACTGTAAGCTGCACAGTTATTTAAAGTAATTTGGCCTGTTTCAGCCTGCTTACACACTGTTGCTGTGTGCATATATACTGATCTCAAGTCTGCTGTGGGCATCCCATTCTGTAACATACAATTAGCCTCTGTATTCACTGTAAGCTGCACAGTTATTTAAAGTAATTTGGCCTGTTTCAGCCTGCTTACACACTGTTGCTGTGCGCATATATACTAATCTCAAGTCTGCTGTGGGCATCCCATTCTGTAACATACCATTAGCCTCTGTATTCACTGTAAGCTGCACAGTTATTTAAAGTAATTTGGCCTGTTTCAGCCTGCTTACACACTGTTGCTGTGTGCATATATACTGATCTCAAGTCTGCTGTGGGCATCCCATTCTGTAACATACAATTAGCCTCTGTATTCACTGTAAGCTGCACAGTTATTTAAAGTAATTTGGCCTGTTTCAGCCTGCTTACACACTGTTGCTGTGTGCATATATACTGATCTCAAGTCTGCTGTGGGCATCCCATTCTGTAACATACCATTAGCCTCTGCATTTACTGTAAGCTGCACAGTTATTTCAAGTAATTTGGGCTGTTTCAGCCTGCTTACACACTGTTGCTGTGTGCATATATACTGATCTCAAGTCTGCTTTGAGGCATCCCATTCTGTAACATCACATAACCTACCTCTCTTATTTACACTAAGCAGCTCTCTTATTTAAACTAAGCAGGCTTCTTATTTACACTAAGCAGCTCTCTTATTTAAGCTAAGCAGCTCTCTTATTTAAACTAAGCAGGCCTCTTGGAGGCTGATTGTCCACTTTTGGGTGTGCATTTATATTCGGTTTCATATACAGTGGGGTATCCCAATTTGTAAGATAACCTACCCCAACCATGTAAACTAAAGAGGCCCGTTGCAGCCTGAGTTTCTCTGCTTGCGTATGGCCTGCATTACAATCTGTCTCTTTCAATGACACTGCTGCCTGGGGTATCCCAATTTGTAAGATAACCTACCCCAACCATGTAAACTAAAGGTTACGTCCTTCCAGAAGGAAAACTTATGCCGAACACTATTTTTGTTAGGGGCATTGACCTTTGGATTGATCGGCATGAAATTAAGGATTTTTTTTCAAAGTATGGCGCTGTAAAGAAGGTCAAAATTATTTCTCATACTTGGATTATTGTTACTTTTTGTTCAGCTTAAAATATACCAGGCCACACGGGCATCCCAAGGCACATGCTGTTTAACCCTATTTGTTAAGCACAAGCATTTCTCATACTTGGATTATTGTTACTTTTTGTTCAGCTTGAAATATACCAGGCCACACGGGCATCACAAGGCACATGCTATTTTAACCCTATCTGTTATACAACATAAGCGTTGATCAGCATCAGCTGCTTTATTAAGCTACTTCAGTTTGCACTTGTTTTTGACTGCTTTTAATAAACCAGGCCGCAGGGCACCCCAAAGCTGCACCTTGCACCCTATCTGGTATACAACATAAGCGTTGATCAGCATCAGCTTCATTAAGCTACTTCAGTTTGCACTTCCTTTTTGACTGCTTTCATTTAACCAGGCCGCAGGGCACCCCAAAGCTGCACGTTGCACCCTATCTGTTTATACTAAATAAGCATCTACAGCCTCAGCTTTATTAAGTTATTGCATTTTGAATTGGTTTTGGTCTGCTTTAAATACACCAGGCCGCAGGGTATCCCAAACCTGCATGTTGCACCCCATCTGTTATACTAAATAAGCGTTGATCAGCATCAGCTTTATTAAGCTATTGCATTTTGCATTGGTTTTTGTACTGCTGCCAAAACACTAGCCCATATGGGCATCCCAAACCAGCACATGTCACCCTATCTGTTATACTAAATAAGCTTCTACAGGCCCTTTTTTTTATTTATTTATTTTTATTTATATAGAGCTGTAATAGCTTATATAGTGAGGTAAATTTGCCATTTTGCTTCATTATATAGAGCAGCCCCTGTGTAAATCTGAGGGGCAATAGTTTGTATTATGAGGTAAATTCATGGTTTTGCACCATTATATGGAGCAGCCCCTGTGTAAATCTGAGGGGCAATAGTTTGTATTATGAGGTAAATTCTTGGTTTTGCACCATTATATGGAGCAGCCCCTGTGTAAATCTGAGGGGCAATAGCTTATATTGTGAGGTAAATTTGCCATTTTGCAGCATAATATAGAGCAGCCCCTGTGTAAATCTGAGGGGCATTAGCTTATATAGTGAGGTAAATTTGCCATTTTGCTTCATTATATAGAGCAGCCCCTGTGTAAATCTGAGGGGCAATAGTTTGTATTATGAGGTAAATTCATGGTTTTGCACCATTACATGGAGCAGCCCCTGTGTAAATCTGAGGGGCAATAGCTTATATTGTGAGGTAAATTTGCCATTTTGCAGCATAATATAGAGCAGCCCCTGTGTAAATCTGAGGGGCATTAGCTTATATAGTGAGGTACATTTGCCATTTTGCTTCATTATATAGAGCAGCCCCTGTGTAAATCTGAGGGGCAATAGTTTGTATTATGAGGTAAATTCATGGTTTTGCACCATTATATGGAGCAGCCCCTGTGTAAATCTGAGGGGCAATAGTTTGTATTATGAGGTAAATCCATGGTTTTGCACCATTATATGGAGCAGCCCCTGTGTAAATCTGAGGGGCATTAGCTTATATTGTGAGGTAAATTTGCCATTTTGCAGCATAATATAGAGCAGCCCCTGTGTAAATCTGAGTGGCATTAGCTTATATAGTGAGGTAAATTTGCCATTTTGCTTCATTATATAGAGCAGCCCCTGTGTAAATCTGAGGGGCAATAGTTTGTATTATGAGGTAAATTCATGGTTTTGCACCATTATATGGAGCAGCCCCTGTGTAAATCTGAGGGGCAATAGCTTATATTGTGAGGTAAATTTGCCATTTTGCAGCATAATATAGAGCAGCCCCTGTGTAAATCTGAGGGGCATTAGCTTATATAGTGAGGTAAATTTGCCATTTTGCTTCATTATATAGAGCAGCCCCTGTGTAAATCTGAGGGGCAATAGTTTATATTATGAGGTAAATTCGTGGTTTTGCACCATTATATGGAGCAGCCCCTGTGTAAATCTGAGGGGCAATAGCTTATATTGTGAGGTAAATTTGCCATTTTGCTTCATTATATAGAGCAGCCCAGTTGCCATCTAAATCAACTACTGGCCGGGCAGGACAGCTTTTCCAGGGCAAACTCTGCTAGTTGCGGACACAAGTCAAGTTTGGCTTCCCAGCAAATCCAGTGGATCCTGAAGGTGTGTTGGCATGGTCATGTCAAGGTATGACATGACCTGCTGTTTGAGGTCCAGCTCCAGGTCTTCCTGCTGCTCATGAGTAGACTCACTATGCGGGTGTAGAAAGCTACTAACTAGCGACTGAAGACTGAGGCTGCTGCTGATGGAGCTGCTGCTGCTCCTTCCACCCCCCCCAGCAGCCATGGCAGTGGAAGGTGATCGCAGAGGCCCCCCCGAGTCAGACCTGCGGGAGTATGGGCCATGGAGCAGATAGACATCGCCCAACTGGCTACATGGGATGTCTCTGTAGTAGGTCAGTTTTTCCTCCCTCTCAGTGGGCGTAAAAAATGCCCCCATTTTGTGCCGGAAGCGAGGGTCCAATAAGTTGGAGAGCCAGAAGTCTTCCCGCTGACAAATGGAGACAATTCTGCGCTCACTAGTACGCAAGCATGTGAGCATGCATCGTGCCATTTGTGCAAGTGACTCGGAGGGACTACCTGTCTCCATCTCCACTGTAAACTGCCACGGTGTGTCTGGGTCCTCTGTCTCGCCTTCCTCACAACCCTCTAGCTCCTGTGGCTGCTCCTGCTCCTCCTCTCCTGTCAGATGACTAGATAAAATGGTCATTTTGTGAAACCTAAACTGTGGTTTGCTGTGCCCCACCCCCTCCTCCTCCACTTCAGCCCCCACAGGCTTCATGTGGCTGTGAAATGTATGTGCCATGTCTCCAGTGCCCTGACCAGCCATGGTTTCCATCTCATAGTCCTGGCAACTGACTAATAAAGTAGCTTCCTCAAAGGGCCTGAGCAAATGGTCGGTGTCACGTATGAGCTGCCAATGGTTTACATTGAATTTACACAGGGGTGTCCCCCTATCCGTTTGGATCATCCAGAAATCCGTGATGGCTTTTCTCTGTTCCTATAGTGCAGTGGTCCTCAACCCTGTCCTCAAGGCCCACCAACATGTCATGTTTTTTGGATCTCCAAATAGCCAGCTCTATTGCTCTGCAGCTGCACTAATTACTCCACCTGTGCATCTTTGTGGAGATCTGCAAAACCTGGCCTGTTGGTGGGCCTTGAGGACAGGGTTGGGGACCACTGCTATAGTGGATCCTGCATATGGAGGGTGGAACTCCAACGGGTGGAAACATCACAAATCAGACTATGTTGGGGTACACCGTTCTGACGCTGAGGCTCCATAAGGTTGTGCTTGGTGGTGTAGGAGTGCCAGAAGTGCATGCTAACTTTCTTTCCTGTTGTTCGGATGTCTTTCAGATGGGGGCAAGACTTCAGAAAACGCTTGACAACTAGACTGAACACGTGTGCCATGTCAGGACGCATGACTCTGGCTTCCTTGTCGCAGCGCAAACAAGATGTTCTTCCAAGTATCAGTCACCATGGGTCCAAATTTGCTGTTTTCGTGGATTAAGCAATGATTTCATGGATTGAGTTCTCATTTTTAGTAGTTCCTCCCATGTGTGACTCACGGAAAACCATGTGAAGAACAGCGTGAAACCACAATCACCAAGGGGGCCTAAAAGTATATATATTGTCCACCATGAGTCCATAGTTACAGCTCCAGATGTAGACAACACTGTGCACTTTGGTACACACTGACAGGCTAAAGGACTGGCCCACCTTCTGTTCAACAACATTTTACAGGGCAGGTACTGCCATCTTTGCAAAGCAATGATACATGGGACTCTCCACCTCGGCTCGGCACAAGCCATCAGTTCTCTGAAAGGTCCACCACTGGGTAATGCAGCAGGCTGGACTTATGGTGACGCTGTCTGAGAGGAGAAATCCCTCAGACATCAAGATTAAAAATTCCAAGAATTTTTGAGGGCTAATTATTCAGAGGCAATGATACCCAGTTGTTTCTGATTTAATTACAAGGTGGAAACACACCCTCAAACAAAACTTCACTTTGGCAATACTATTGCATTTCTTTATTCATAATTTTATGTATATATACTAACTAACCTACTTTTTCTCCACAGGATTGTGGATGCTACATGAAAAACTGCCACATCGCTGAGTAGCTGATTTTTCCTACCAACAGTCCCCAATAATTCACTGCTGCTGCTGCTGCTGCTGCCGCCGCCACCGCCGCCGCAGACTCCAGGGACCCTCTTCCACTACCTCCGCTTGCAACATCTCCTCCCACGACACTCTCCTCATCACTAATTGCCCGGCTAGGGGAAGAAGAGGCGAGTGTCTCCTCCACTTCTTGGCTGGGCAGTAGCTGCTGAATTTTATGATTATCAGATCTTCATCAATGGATAGTGGAGCTGAACCCAAAGCATAACAACAGACAACAGACAGTTGACTGGGGGTGTCAGATGCCACTTGTGATGCAGTGGACTGCTTTTGCAGCACTTTCAGACAAAGTTGCTTCATTGGCTGACACAATGACTGGTAAAGCTGTGGAACATATGCTTGAAAAGCAAGAATAACCATTTGTTTTTATATGAAAAAGACCCTGGTTTATACATACTTTTCTTTTTTCCAGAGACTGCCCTGCGTGGAAATGAATGGCGCATGGATCAGCCAAGCTTTCCTCCCAACAATGCCTGATGTATTCCAGTAGATTAATGACGGGGCCAGACCAACACTAAAGAAAGATGGATCGTGCAAAACAGATTTAAGGCGCTGCTCTCCAGTTACAGACATTCCTCCACATCGGACCACAAGTAAGTATTGATAAAAAAATCCTTTACGTTACTCTTACTTTTTATTAATATTCTTTGGATAAGACGGATCAGACATCCAGATTAAAAATTCCAAGAATTTTTGAGGGCTAATTAGTCAGAGGCAATGATACCTTGTTGTTTCTGATTTAATTAAAAGGTGGAAACACACCCTCAAACAAAACTTCTCTTTGGCAATACTTTTGCATTTGTTTATTCATAATTTTATGTAGATATTACTAACTAAGCTACTTTTTTTCCACATGACTCTCCACAGGGTGTGATTCATCCAATTTTTGGGCTCCTGAAGCCAACCCCAGTGTCTCTTTAAAGTAATGTTTGGGCTCCTGCTGCTGCCAACTCCAGGGTGTGATTCATCCAATTTTTGGGCTCCTGAAGCCAACCCCAGTGTCTCTTTAAAGTAATGTTTGGGCTCCTGCTGCTGCTGCCAACTCCAGGGTGTGATTCATCCAATTTTTGGGCTCCTGAAGCCAACCCCAGTGTCTCTTTAAAGTAATGTTTGGGCTCCTGCTGCTGTCAACTCCAGGGTGTGATTCATCCAATTTTTGGGCTCCTGAAGCCAACCCCAGTGTCTCTTTAAAGTAATGTTTGGGCTCCTGCTGCTGCCGCCAACTCCAGGGTGTGAATCATCCAATTTTTGGGCTCCTGAAGCCAACTCCAGTGTCTCTTTAAAGTAATGTTTGGGCTCCTGCTGCTGCTGCTGCCAACTCCAGGGTGTGATTCATCCAATTTTTGGGCTCCTGAAGCCAACCCCAGTGTCTCTTTAAAGTAATGTTTGGGCTCCTGCTGCTGCTGCTGCCAACTCCAGGGTGTGATTCATTCAATTTTTGGGCTCCTGCTGCCAACTCCAGTGTCTCTTTAAAGTAATGTTTGGGCTCCTGCTGCTGCCAACTCCAGGGTGTGATTCATCCAATTTTTGGGCTCCTGCTGCCAACTCCAGTGTCTCTTTAAAGTAATGTTTGGGCTCCTGCTGCTGCTGCTTGCAACTCCAGGTTGTGATTCATCCAATTTTTGGGCTCCTGAAGCCAACTACAGTGTGTCTTTCAAGCTATGTTTGGGCTCCTGCTGGTTGCAACTCCAGGGTGTGATTCATCCAATTTTTGGGCTCCTGCTGCCAACTCCAGTGTCTCTTTAAAGTAATGTTTGGGCTCCTGCTGCTGCTGCTGCTTGCAACTCCAGGGTGTGATTCATCCAATTTTTGGGCTCCTGCTGCCAACTCCAGTGTCTCTTTAAAGTAATGTTTGGGCTCCTGCTGCTGCCAACTCCAGGGTGTGATTCATTCAATTTTTGGGCTCCTGCCGCCAACTCCAGTGTCTCTTTAAAGTAATGTTTGGGCTCCTGCTGCTGCTGCTGCTCCTGCCAACTCCACGGTGTGATTCATTCAATTTTTGGGCTCCTGCTGCCAACTCCAGTGTCTCTTTAAAGTAATGTTTGGGCTCCTGCTGCTTGCAACTCCAGGGTGTGATTCATCCAATTTTTGGGCTCCTGCTGCCAACTCCAGTGTCCCTTTCAGCCAATGTGTGGGCTCCTGCTGCTGCTGCTTGCAACTCCAGGGTGTGATTCATCCAATTTTTGGGCTCCTGCTGCCAACTCCAGTGTCTCTTTAAAGTAATGTTTGGGCTCCTGCTGCTGCCAACTCCAGGGTGTGATTCATTCAATTTTTGGGCTCCTGCTGCCAACCCCAGTGTCTCTTTAAAGTAATGTTTGGGCTCCTGCTGCTGCTGCTGCTGCCAACTCCAGGGTGTGATTCATTCAATTTTTGGGCTCCTGCTGCCAACTCCAGTGTCTCTTTAAAGTAATGTTTGGGCTCCTGCTGCTGCTGCTGCCAACTCCAGGGTGTGATTCATCCAATTTTTGGGCTCCTGCTGCCAACTCCAGTGTCTCTTTAAAGTAATGTTCGGGCTCCTGCTGCTGCTGCTTGCAACTCCAGGGTGTGATTCATCCAATTTTTGGGCTCCTGAAGCCAACTACAGTGTGTCTTTCAAGCTATGTTTGGGCTCCTGCTGCTTGCAACTCCAGGGTGTGATTCATCCAATTTTTGGGCTCCTGCTGCTGCCAACTCCAGTGTCTCTTTCAGCCAATGTTTGGGCTCCTGCTGCTGCTTGCAACTCCAGGGTGTGATTCATCCAATTTTTGGGCTCCTGCTGCTGCCAACTCCAGTGTCTCTTTAAAGCAATGTTTTGGCTCCTGCCCCTCATAGTGATGCCACTGCCGCTCTGCGATTCTATTAGCGATGCCTGTGATCTGCATGTGATATTTATTTACAGTATTATTTAACTAACCCAGCACGCATCCTATGCGTGTTACAGCAAGGCAAAATGGTTTACAACCCTATTGAGGCTCTAGGAGGCTCAGAAATAGCCGTTTTTAATAGCGATTCGTCGCGAATAAATTCGGGTCGCAACGATTTTTGTCGGAAAATTCGGCGAATCAGTCGAATCGAATTTTTCAAAAGTTCGCTCATCTCTAGTGGTAATAGTCCTGCAGGGCCGTAGGCTGTAAAACCCCCGCTCACCTGCGAGAGAGTGATACTTCATGTCTTCGCAGTCAGCACTGCAGAGAAATCTGGGGATTTGTGGGAGGTCCCTGGGCATATGAAGGGCCGGGAGGAGCCTGTTTTGCATGTCTGCAGTGAACAGCACCCTCTGGCGGAGGATTACCCACGTGTAAGTATTATGGATGGAGCAGGACGTACTGTATGCTTAGAATATCATCCTTTTTGAATGCATGTACGCATTTTGGATGTTCGATTTTCCCCCGGTATACATATGTAGAGCTGCTTTGACCACATGTATTCTACACGGCAAAATCTTCCAAATGCAAGCACCACACCTCAAATCAACTCCAGGACTTTTTTCTGCTTAATGACATGATGTAGTAATAGCCCGCACCTGCTCATAAACAGCATTTGAATCAATTGTCCAGTTACTTTTGGTACCTTCAAAAACAGGGTGGCACATGTTAAGGAGGTGTCAATACCCTCAAATGAAAGCTGGAGTATATAACTGTAACCTGAATATGTTTCAATAAACAGGTAAAAAATGTATCAGTGTCCAAATATTTATGGACCAAACTGTAGTTATACTGAAATACATTAGGAGAGAGGATCTAAAATATATTTTTACTCCAAAAGATGTGTTAAGCCTGATCAGTTTTTGGGAGCCAATCCTTTGTTTTGAGTCTTATATGTGTGATTATTTTGGGGGGAGAGTCTGCTTTTTTGGTGAAGGTCCTATCTGTCAACTGGATTTTATTTTCTACATGTATTGCTGTCTTGACACTATTTAGATGGGTACCTGGTCTCAATTCTGAGAGTTTCTCTCTTCTCTTTCATTGTTAAAGGGTAAGTTCACTTACAATGACATTTTTAAAAGTTGCAGCTTATTTTACTGAAAAAAGCGATGCAATTGCTGCCATTAGGGATGAGCGAATCGATTCGGACGAACCCGGATTCGATCCAAATTTCAGGAAAAATTCGATTCGGATCGAATCCGAATTTCAGGAAAAATTCGATTCGGATCGAATCCGAATTTCCCCGTGCTTCGATCGCTAGAAGTTTTCCTTTAACATCCATTCATTTACATTACAGGCATTCTAAGATGGCGGACGGGACATGTCCAGACATCTACCCCGCTCCAGTGCATGCTGGGGCAGTCACATGCAGCCTATCAGCAGCCAGCAAGCCCGGTGACATCACAGCGCTATTTAAGGCGGTGGACATCTTGCTTTTCCTCATTTCTCTATTGCATTCGTGAGAGACAGGACACTGCTGTAGTCAGGGAGAGACAGTTAGAGAGACAGGGACAGGCAGGAGACAGGCAGGAAGTCAGCGAGAAGCAGGGAAAGTTAGGAAAAATCGGAGGCAGTCACAGGGAGATTTATTTTTTTTCATCCAGCCTGAGTGTTACTGGCTGGCTGACTGGCTTTTTTAGCGGTTTCAGGCTGCTTATACACTTACTGTGCATATAAACTGAACTGATCTCAAGTCTGCTGTGGGAACATTACCATTTTGTAAAATCTCATTAGCCTCTGTATTTACTCTCAGCTGCACAGTTATTTAAAGTAATTTGGCCTGTTGGAGCCTGCTTAGACACTGTTGCTGTGCATATATACTGTTCTAAAGCCTGCTTCGGGGCATCCCATTCTGTAACATCACATTAGCCTCTGTATTTACTGTAAGCTGCACAGTTATTTAAAGTAATTTGGCCTGTTGGAGCCTGCTTAGACACTGTTGCTGTGCATATATACTGTTCTAAAGCCTGCTTCGGGCATCCCATTCTGTAACATCACATTAGCCTCTGTATTTACTGTAAGCTGCACAGTTATTTAAAGTAATTTGGCCTGTTGGAGCCTGCTTAGACACTGTTGCCGTGCATATATACTGTTCTAAAGCCTGCTTCGGGGCATCCCATTCTGTAACATCCCATTAGCCTCTGTATTTACTGTAAGCTGCACAGTTATTTAAGGTAATTTGGCCTGTTGGAGCCTGCTTAGACACTGTTGCTGTGCATATATACTGTTCTAAAGCCTGCTTTGGGGCATCCCATTCTGTAACATCACATTAGCCTCTGTATTTACTGTAAGCTGCACAGTTATTTAAAGTCATTTGGCCTGTTGGAGCCTGCTTAGACACTGTTGCTGTGCATATATACTGTTCTAAAGCCTGCTTCGGGGCATCCCATTCTGTAACATTACATTAGCCTCGAATTTACTGTAAGCTGCACAGTTATTTAAAGTAATTTGGCCTGTTGGAGCCTGCTTAGACACTGTTGCTGTGCATATATACTGTTCTAAAGCCTGCTTCGGGGCATCCCATTCTGTAACATCACATTAGCCTCTGTATTTACTGTAAGCTGCACAGTTATTTAAAGTAATTTGGCCTGTTGGAGCCTGCTTAGACACTGTTGCTGTGCATATATACTGTTCTAAAGCCTGCTTCGGGGCATCCCATTCTGTAAAATCCCATTAGCCTCTGTATTTACTGTAAGCTGCACAGTTATTTAAAGTTATTTGGCCTGTTGGAGCCTGCTTAGACACTGTTGCTGTGCATATATACTGTTCTAAAGCCTGCTTCGGGGCATCCCATTCTGTAACATCACATTAGCCTCTGTATTTACTGTAAGCTGCAGTTATTTAAAGTAATTTGGCCTGTTGGAGCCTGCTTAGACACTGTTGCTGTGCATATATACTGTTCTAAAGCCTGCTTCGGGGCATCCCATTCTGTAACATCACATTAGCCTCTGTATTTACTGTAAGCTGCACAGTTATTTAAAGTAATTTGGCCTGTTGGAGCCTGCTTAGACACTGTTGCTGTGCATATATACTGTTCTAAAGCCTGCTTCAGGGCATCCCATTCTGTAACATCACATTAGCCTCTGTATTTACTGTAAGCTGCACAGTTATTTAAAGTAATTTGGCCTGTTGGAGCCTGCTTAGACACTGTTGCTGTGCATATATACTGTTCTAAAGCCTGCTTCGGGGCATCCCATTCTGTAACATCACATTAGCCTCTGTATTTACTGTAAGCTGCACAGTTATTTAAAGTAATTTGGCCTGTTGGAGCCTGCTTAGACACTGTTGCTGTGCATATATACTGTTCTAAAGCCTGCTTCGGGGCATCCCATTCTGTAACATCCCATTAGCCTCTGTATTTACTGTAAGCTGCACAGTTATTTAAAGTAATTTGGCCTGTTGGAGCCTGCTTAGACACTGTTGCTGTGCATATATACTGTTCTAAAGCCTGCTTCGGGGCATCCCATTCTGTAACATCACATTAGCCTCTGTATTTACTGTAAGCTGCAGTTATTTAAAGTAATTTGGCCTGTTGGAGCCTGCTTAGACACTGTTGCTGTGCATATATACTGTTCTAAAGCCTGCTTCGGGGCATCCCATTCTGTAACATCACATTAGCCTCTGTATTTACTGTAAGCTGCACAGTTATTTAAAGTAATTTGGCCTGTTGGAGCCTGCTTAGACACTGTTGCTGTGCATATATACTGTTCTAAAGCCTGCTTCGGGGCATCCCATTCTGTAACATCCCATTAGCCTCTGTATTTACTGTAAGCTGCACAGTTATTTAAAGTAATTTGGCCTGTTGGAGCCTGCTTAGACACTGTAGCTGTGCATATATACTGTTCTAAAGCCTGCTTCGGGGCATCCCATTCAGTAACATTACATTAGCCTCTGTATTTACTGTAAGCTGCACAGTTATTTAAAGTAATTTGGCCTGTTGGAGACTGCTTAGACACTGTTGTTGTGCATATATACTGTTCTAAAGCCTGCTTCGGGGCATCCCATTCTGTAACATCACATTAGCCTCTGTATTTACTGTAAGCTGCACAGTTATTTAAAGTATTTTGGCCTGTTGGAGCCTGCTTAGACACTGTTGCTGTACATATATACTGTTCTAAAGCCTGCTTCGGGGCATCCCATTCTGTAACATCCCATTAGCCTCTGTATTTACTGTAAGCTGCACAGTTATTTAAAGTAATTTGGCCTGTTGGAGCCTGCTTAGACACTGTTGCTGTGCATATATACTGTTCTAAAGCCTGCTTCGGGGCATCCCATTCTGTAACATCACATTAGCCTCTGTATTTACTGTAAGCTGCACAGTTATTTAAAGTAATTTGGCCTGTTGGAGCCTGCTTAGACACTGTAGCTGTGCATATATACTGTTCTAAAGCCTGCTTCGGGGCATCCCATTCAGTAACATTACATTAGCCTCTGCATTTACTGTAAGCTGCACAGTTATTTAAAGTAATTTGGCCTGTTGGAGACTGCTTAGACACTGTTGCTGTGCATATATACTGTTCTAAAGCCTGCTTCGGGGCATCCCATTCTGTAACATCACATTAGCCTCTGTATTTACTGTAAGCTGCACAGTTATATAAAGTATTTTGGCCTGTTGGAGCCTGCTTAGACACTGTTGCTGTGCATATATACTGTTCTAAAGCCTGCTTCGGGGCATCCCATTCTGTAACATCCCATTAGCCTCTGTATTTACTGTAAGCTGCACAGTTATTTAAAGTAATTTGGCCTGTTGGAGCCTGCTTAGACACTGTTGCTGTGCATATATACTGTTCTAAAGCCTGCTTCGGGGCATCCCATTCTGTAACATCACATTAGCCTCTGTATTTACTGTAAGCTGCACAGTTATTTAAATTAATTTGGCCTGTTGGAGCCTGCTTAGACACTGTTGCTGTGCATATATACTGTTCTAAAGCCTGCTTCGGGGCATCCCATTCTGTAACATCACATTAGCCTCTGTATTTACTGTAAGCTGCACAGTTATTTAAAGTAATTTGGCCTGTTGGAGCCTGCTTAGACACTGTTGCTGTGCATATATACTGTTCTAAAGCCTGCTTCGGGGCATCCCATTCTGTAACATCACATTAGCCTCTGTATTTACTGTAAGCTGCACAGTTATTTAAAGTAATTTGGCCTGTTGGAGCCTGCTTAGACACTGTTGCTGTGCATATATACTGTTCTAAAGCCTGCTTCGGGGCATCCCATTCTGTAACATCACATTAGCCTCTGTATTTACTGTAAGCTGCACAGTTATTTAAAGTAATTTGGCCTGTTGGAGCCTGCTTAGACACTGTTGCTGTGCATATATACTGTTCTAAAGCCTGCTTCGGGGCATCCCATTCTGTAACATCACATTAGCCTCTGTATTTACTGTAAGCTGCACAGTTATTTAAAGTAATTTGGCCTGTTGGAGACTGCTTAGACACTGTTGCTGTGCATATATACTGTTCTAAAGCCTGCTTCGGGGCATCCCATTTTGTAACATCACATTAGCCTCTGTATTTACTGTAAGCTGCACAGTTATTTAAAGTAATTTGGCCTGTTGGAGCCTGCTTAGACACTGTTGCTGTGCATATATACTGTTCTAAAGCCTGCTTCGGGGCATCCCATTCTGTAACATCACATTAGCCTCTGTATTTACTGTAAGCTGCACAGTTATTTAAAGTAATTTGGCCTGTTGGAGCCTGCTTAGACACTGTTGCTGTGCATATATACTGTTCTAAAGCCTGCTTCGGGGCATCCCATTCTGTAACATCACATTAGCCTCTGTATTTACTGTAAGCTGCACAGTTATTTAAAGTAATTTGGCCTGTTGGAGACTGCTTAGACACTGTTGCTGTGCATATATACTGTTCTAAAGCCTGCTTCGGGGCATCCCATTTTGTAACATCACATTAGCCTCTGTATTTACTGTAAGCTGCACAGTTATTTAAAGTAATTTGGCCTGTTGGAGCCTGCTTAGACACTGTTGCTGTGCATATATATTGTTCTAAAGCCTGCTTCGGGGCATCCCATTCTGTAACATCCCATTAGCCTCTGTATTTACTGTAAGCTGCACAGTTATTTAAAGTAATTTGGCCTGTTGGAGCCTGCTTAGACACTGTTGCTGTGCATATATACTGTTCTAAAGCCTGCTTCGGGGCATCCCATTCTGTAACATCCCATTAGCCTCTGTATTTACTGTAAGCTGCACAGTTATTTAAAGTAATTTGGCCTGTTGGAGCCTGCTTAGACACTGTTGCTGTGCATATATACTGTTCTAAAGCCTGCTTCGGGGCATCCCATTCTGTAACATCACATTAGCCTCTGTATTTACTGTAAGCTGCACAGTTATTTAAAGTAATTTGGCCTGTTGGAGCCTGCTTAGACACTGTTGCTGTGCATATATACTGTTCTAAAGCCTGCTTCGGGGCATCCCATTCTGTAACATCACATTAGTCTCTGTATTTACTGTAAGCTGCACAGTTATTTAAAGTAATTTGGCCTGTTGGAGCCTGCTTAGACACTGTTGCTGTGCATATATACTGTTCTAAAGCCTGCTTCAGGGCATCCCATTCTGTAACATCACATTAGCCTCTGTATTTACTGTAAGCTGCACAGTTATTTAAAGTAATTTGGCCTGTTGGAGCCTGCTTAGACACTGTTGCTGTGCATATATACTGTTCTAAAGCCTGCTTCGGGGCATCCCATTCTGTAACATCACATTAGCCTCTGTATTTACTGTAAGCTGCACAGTTATTTAAAGTAATTTGGCCTGTTGGAGCCTGCTTAGACACTGTTGCTGTGCATATATACTGTTCTAAAGCCTGCTTCGGGGCATCCCATTCTGTAACATGCCATTTGCTTCTGAATTTACTTTAAGCTGCACAGTTATTTAAAGTAATTTGGCCTGTTGGAGCCTGCTTAGACACTGTTGCTGTGCATATATACTGTTCTAAAGCCTGCTTCGGGGCATCCCATTCTGTAACATCACATTAGTCTCTGTATTTACTGTAAGCTGCACAGTTATTTAAAGTAATTTGGCCTGTTGGAGCCTGCTTAGACACTGTTGCTGTGCATATATACTGTTCTAAAGCCTGCTTCAGGGCATCCCATTCTGTAACATCACATTAGCCTCTGTATTTACTGTAAGCTGCACAGTTATTTAAAGTAATTTGGCCTGTTGGAGCCTGCTTAGACACTGTTGCTGTGCATATATACTGTTCTAAAGCCTGCTTCGGGGCATCCCATTCTGTAACATCACATTAGCCTCTGTATTTACTGTAAGCTGCACAGTTATTTAAAGTAATTTGGCCTGTTGGAGCCTGCTTAGACACTGTTGCTGTGCATATATACTGTTCTAAAGCCTGCTTCGGGGCATCCCATTCTGTAACATCCCATTAGCCTCTGAATTTACTGTAAGCTGCACAGTTATTTAAAGTAATTTGGCCTGTTGGAGCCTGCTTAGACACTGTTGCTGTGCATATATACTAATCTCAGGTCTGCTGTGGGGGCATCCCATTTGTTTTTGACTGCTTTTAATAAACCAGGCCGCAGGGCACCGCAAAACTGCACTTTGAACCCTATCTGTTTATACTAAATAAGGAAATACATCAAAATGTCAGGCAGACAAGTACCAGGATGTTCAAAGAGGAGTGGCAGAGGCCAAGATTCAGCAGGCAGAGGTCGCAGCAGACTAGGGGCGAGTGGCAGCAGGAGTCACGGTGAGAGACTTGGTCTGCCAGCATCTGCTAGCGGTCGTGTCTCCACCAGTAACGCATCTGCCGTGGTAGATTGGTTAACGCGCTCATCAACAACATCATCACAACTTACGTCTGAGACCCCCAGTCTAGGGTCGGTAGGTTCCTCTGACACAACCCTGAGTTGGCATGCCCCGAGAGCAGTCCCTGTCCTCCCATTGCCTCTGTCCTACGCCGTTCCCTCCCCCAGCAACGTATTCTATGCTTTGGGTTCAGCTCCACTCTTTAGTGAGGAGGACGATCAGATAGAGGACAGTCAGCAGCTACTGCCCAGCCAAGAAATGGAGGTGGCTTCTTTAGCTAGGCAGACAAATAGTGATGTGGACAGTGTCGTGGGTGCTGCGAGCGTTCCAGCTCCTGTGCCAAACACTGTTGATGAATCCACGAACATCAGTGACGTACAGCCACAACTCGGTGATAATGATGATGATGATGAAGCCGATCGCACTTGGGAGCCGGGTGATGAAGGGGCTTCATCGTCATCATCAGGAGAAGAGGGGCGCAGGTTGCCCCGGAGTCAGCAGCTCAGGCAGCAAGGTGTTAGCAGCATGGTTGGCAGGCAGCATGGGGGCACAATTGTAAAGCCTGGAGCCAAAAGGGGCCGGGGCCGGGGTAGAGCACCTGCTGCGCGGCAGGCTACTTTATCGGGAGGTAGTGGGGCAGGGGTTCCTGGAGTTGGCGACAATAGCAGCGAATCAGTGAGGCCTGTTGGTGGGAAAAGTAGCTACTCGGCAGTGTGGCAGTTGTTCCTGAAGCATCCGCAGGAGGGTAACATGGCCACATGCAAGATATGTAGGCAGAAGGTGAAGCGTGGCCAGGGCCCAAATGTTGGCACCACGGCCCTGCGTCAACATATGATGCGTCACCATAAAGCGACCTGGGAGAACCGAGGCTCCCAAGGGGTGGTCCAGTCTGCTTCCTCACCAAGTGGCACGCCGCTCCCAATTTCTGCCAGCCAAGGCTCCAGCACCTCAGCCGAAGGCAGCTGTGCGTCATACCCATCCTCTGTCGCTCCTGCTCCTCCTCCTCCTCCTCCTCCAAGTCATGCATCCCGCCAGTAATCCATCAGCGAAGCCATGTCCAAGAGACAGCAGTATGCGCCCACTCATCCTACGGCGCAGAAGCTGAATGTGCTCCTGTCCAAGTTGCTGGTGCTGCAGTCACTACCTTTTCAGGTGGTGGACTCTGCACCTTTCAGAGAACTGATGGCTTGAGCCGAGCCGAGGTGGAGAGTCCCAAGCCGTCATTTCTTTGCCAAGAAGGCAGTACCAGCGCTGCACACTTGTGTTGAACAGAAGGTGGGCCAGTCCTTGAGCCTGTCGGTGTGTAGCAAAGTGCATGGCAGCGCCGACGTCTGGAGCTGTAACTATGGTCAGGGACAGTACATATCGTTTACGGCCCACTGAGTGAATGTGGTCCCTTTGCAGCAGCAGCAACTTGGACAGGTCACGCCGCTTCGTCCTCCGCGCTCCCTGCCCGTTGGGCCTGTGACACTGTGCGACTCGGCCTCCTCATCCTCCGCCATCTCCTCACCCTCCACTGTAGGCTTAAGTCTCAGTGCCCCTCCAGTCTACCATGTGTGCAGGGCACGGAGGTGTCACGCAGTGCTTCACATGGTTTGTCTTGGCGAACGGAGTCACACAGGGGAGGAACTGCTTAAATGTATTCATCAGGAAATCCAAACATGGCTTACTCCAAGAAAACTTAAAATGGGAATCATGGTTACCGACAATGGGAAGAACATTTTGTCTGCGCTGCGCCAAGGAAGGCTGACCCATGCCCCCTGCATGGCTCACGTCTTCAATCTGGTTGTCAAGCGGTTTCTGAAGTGTTCCCCCCATCTGCAAGACATCCTAACAACTTCAAGGAAACTTTGCATGCACTTCAGCCACTCATACACTGCCAAACACACCCTTCTTGAGCTACAGCGTCAGAACGGTATCCCCCAACATAGTCTGATTTGCGATGTTTCCACCTGTTGGAATTCTACCCTTCACATGTTGGACTGATTATATGAACAAAGAAAAGCCATCACGGATTTCCTGATGATCCAAGCGGATAGGGGGACTCCCCTGTGTAACTTCAATGTCAACCAGTGGCAGCTCATACGTGACACCTGCCGTTTGCTCAGGCCCTTTGAGGAAGCCACTTTATTTGTCAGTCGGCAGGATTACGGGATGAACGACGTGATTCCACTGCTTCATGTACTACAGCACATGTTGGAAACCATGGCTGGTCAGGGCACTGGAGACATGGCGTCTACATCTTACGGCCACATGAACCGCGTTGGGGCTGAACTGGAGGAGGAGGAGGAGGGGCACAGTGAAGCACAGTTTAGGTTTGGCGAAATGGCTGGTTTATCTAGTCAGCGGACAGGAGAGGAGGAGCAGGAGCAGCCAGAGGAGCTAGAGGGTTTTGAGGAAGGCGAGACAGAGGACCCGGACACACCGTGGCAGTATGCAGTGGAGATGGAGACAGGTAGTCCCTCCGAGTCACTTGCGCAAATGGCAGGAAGCATGCTCACGTGCTTGCGTAGTGACCCCAGAATTGTTTCCATTTGTCAGCGGGATGACTTCTGGCTCTCCATCTTATTGGACCCTTGCTTCCGGCACAAAATGGGGGCATTTTTTAAACCCGCCGAGAGGGAGGACAAACTGAACTACTACAAAGACATTCTACGTAGTCAGTTGGCCGATGCCTATCTGCGCCATGGTCCATACTCTCGCAGGTCTGACTCGAGGGGACCTCTGCGCTCACCTTCCACTGCCATGGATGCTGGGGGGGTTGGCAGGAGCAGCAGCAGCAGCTCCATCAGCAGCAGCCTCAGTCTTCAGTCGCTAATGAGTAGCTTTCTACACTCGCATAGTGAGGCTACTCATGAGCAGCAGAAAGACCTGGAGCAGGACCTCAACCAGCAGGTCATGTCATACCTTGACATGACCATGCCAACACACCTTGAGGATCCGCTGGACTTCTGGGCAGCCAAACTTGATTTGTGGCCGCAACTAGCAGAGTTTGCCCTGGAAAAGCTGTCCTGCCCGGCAAGTAGCGTGCCATCTGAGCGGGTGTTTAGTGGGGCGGGGGCCATAGTTACGGCGAGGAGAACTCGTCTGTCAACTAAAAATGTGGAGAGACTCACCTTTGTCAAAATGAATCAGGGATGGATCAGCCAGGATTTCCACCCACCAATGCCTGATGCATGCGACTAGATTCAGCATGGTGCCACGTTTAACACTTTCCAAATGGTGCAAAACATTTATGTCTTTAGGCCAATTTTTGGGCTCCTGCTGATGCCAACTTCAGGGTGTGCCTTCCAACCAATTTTTGGCCTCCTGCTGATGCAACTTCAGGGTGTGCCTTTCAGCCAATCTTTGGCCTCCTGCTGCTGCTTGCAACTCCAGGGTGTGATTCATCCAATTTTTGGGCTCCTGAAGCCAACCCCAGTGTCTCTTTAAAGTAATGTTTGGGCTCCTGCTGCTGCCAACTCCAGGGTGGGATTCATCCAATTTTTGGGCTCCTGAAGCCAACCCCAGTGTCTCTTTAAAGTAATGTTTGGGCTCCTGCTGCTGCTGCCAACTCCAGGGTGTGATTCATCCAATTTTTGGGCTCCTGAAGCCAACCCTAGTGTCTCTTTAAAGTAATGTTTGGGCTCCTGCAGCTGCTGCTGCCAACTCCAGGGTGTGATTCATTCAATTTTTGGGCTCCTGAAGCCAACCCCAGTGTCTCTTTAAAGTAGTGTTTGGGCTCCTGCTGCTGCTGCCAACTCCAGGGTGTGATACATCCAATTTTTGGGCTCCTGAAGCCAACCCCAGTGTCTCTTTAAAGTAATGTTCGGGCTCCTGCTGCTGCTTGCAACTCCAGGGTGTGATTCATCCAATTTTTGGGCTCCTGCTGCCAACTCCAGTGTCTCTTTAAAGTTATGTTTGGGCTCCTGCTGCTGCTGCTGCTGCCAACTCCAGGGTGTGATTCATCCAATTTTTGGGCTCCTGAAGCCAACTCCAGTGTCTCTTTAAAGAAATGTTTGGGCTCCTGCTGCTGCCAACTCCAGGGTGTGATTCATCCAATTTTTGGGCTCCTGAAGCCAACCCCAGTGTCTCTTTAAAGCAATGTTTGGGATGCTGCTGCTGCCAACTCGAAGGTGTGATTCATCCAATTTTTGGGCTCCTGAAGCCAACCCCAGTGTCTCTTTAAAGTAATGTTTGGGCTGCTGCCAACTCCAGGGTGTGATTCATCCAATTTTTGGGCTCCTGAAGCCAACCCCAGTGTCTCTTTAAAGTAATGTTTGGGCTCCTGCTGCTGTTGCCAACTCCAGGGTGTGATTCATTCAATTGTTGGGCTCCTGAAGCCAACCCCAGTGTCTCTTTAAAGTAATGTTTGGGCTCCTGCTGCTGCTGCTGCCAACTCCAGGGTGTGATTCATCCAATTTTTGGGCTCCTGCTGCCAACTCCAGTGTCTCTTTAAAGTTATGTTTGGGCTCCTGCTGCTGCTGCCAACTCCAGGGTGTGATTCATCCAATATTTGGGGTCCTGAAGCCAACCCCAGTGTCTCTTTAAAGTAATGTTTGGGCTCCTGCTGCTGCCAACTCCAGGGTGGGATTCATCCAATTTTTGGGCTCCTGAAGCCAACCCCAGTGTCTCTTTAAAGTAATGTTTGGGCTCCTGCTGCTGCTGCTGCCGCCAACTCCAGGGTGTGATTCATCCAATTTTTGGGCTCCTGAAGCCAACCCCAGTGTCTCTTTAAAGTAATGTTTGGGCTCCTGCTGCTGCTGCTGCCAACTCCAGGGTGTGATTCATCCAATTTTTGGGCTCCTGAATCCAACTCCAGTGTCTCTTTAAAGTAATATTTGGGCTCCTGCTGCTGCTGCTTGCAACTCCAGGGTGTGATTCATCCAATCTTTGGGCTCCTGCAGCCAACTCCAGTGTCTCTTTCAAGCTATGTTTGGGCTCCTGCTGCTGCTGCTGCTTGAAACTCCAGGGTGTGTCAGTCAATTTTTGGGCTCCTACTGCTGCCAACGCCAATGTCTCTTTCAGCCAATGTTTGGGCTCCTGCTGCTACTTGCAACTCCAGTGTCTCTTTAAAGCAATGTTTGGGCTCCTGCCCCTCATAGTGATGCCACTTCAACTCTCTGCAATTGTGCCGCGATGCCTCTGATCTGCATGTGTATTATTTAACTAACCCAGCACGCATCCTTTGCGTGTTACAGCAAGGCAGAATGGTTTACAACCCTATTGAGGCTCTAGGAGGCTCAGAAATAGCTGTTTTTAATAGCGATTCGTCGCGAATAAATTCGGGTTGAAACGATTTTTGTCGGAAAATTCGGCGAATCAGTCGAATCGAATTTTTCAAAAGTTTGCTCATCTCTAGCTGCCATGTTTTCTTTCAATGAAAATGAATAGACCCTACCCCCGCCCGAGCCGACTAGCCTGGGCAGCAGGTATAGAGGCTGGTAGCCCAGGGTTCAGAGACCCCCTTCAGTTTGTGTCTGGTGCTCTTCCAGTGTTGATAATGGGCACAGGCTCTTCCTCACCCTCTGGTGCCCCAAAGGGGGAGCAGTTAATTAGCAGTGCTGGGACTGCAGAGCCCCTTTCCAGTTCACCCCAAGTAAATGTAAGAAAAATGTAATAAGTTTCACTAACTAGTATATGCCCTTCGTCTGCCAGTTGCACCTTCCTCTGGTACGGTGGGGTGTTCAGTGTCCCATGCCAGGTCTCTGCTCCATCTTCAGGGCCCCTCCATTGTCTTTAGGATTGCAGAGGGATATAGGTCTCCCATCCTGCTTCCACTTCCAGTAGGGAGTAATAATCTCTAGGCCGGGCTGAGGGTTTTTTTACAAATGATGACATAAGTAGCAATTGCACCTATTGAAGAAAAAGGTCATTGAACTGCACCTATTGAAGAAAAAGGTAATTATTGAAGAAAATACAATTCTGTGAGATACTCACCTGTAGAATTGGTATTATACGCATACAGCACGTCCTGCTCCATCTATAATAATAACACATGGGAAATCCTCCGCCAGAGGGCGCTGTTTACTGCAGACATGCAAAAAGACTCCTCCCGGCCCTTCATATACCGAGGGACCTCCCACAAATCCCCAGCATTGAAAAGCAGTGAGAAAAAGAGGCCGGGAGAACCAACCACCAAGCTGGTAACAATTGTAATGATAACAATCACCATACAGGGGATCCAGAATGTAAGACCAGGGTGGGGTGGAGCAGGACGTGCTGTATGCGTATAATACCAATTCTACAGGTGAGTATCTCACAGAATTGTATTATTCTAAGCATACAGCACGTCCTGTTCCATCTATAATGATAACACATGGGACATCCAATAGCAGTGTCCATAAAGTAGAGTGGGATCCCCAAAAAACAAGGCACAGCAGACAGTAAAGGCGATGTCACCTGCAAAACTTTGCAACCAGGTATGACATGAGCAGAGGCTCTAACGTCAATCTCATAACAAAACCTTGAAAGGTATGAATATAGACAAGCAACAGTCTAGTAACTTATTCAACAGAAAAAACCTGGTGCTGAAGGGCCAAAGGTACCCAAACACCAATATAACGGAGTAAAATGAGAAAGGGGGAGTTCATCCCCCTAAAGGTAATAGGCCATTGTAACAGCCAACCAACCCACCCAGCCTCATGGAAACTTAGAGCTCTCCCCAAGGGGAATGAGAACTGGTCTCCCGTCCTACAGGTGGGAATACTGACCCCTTCATTAGCAATAAGCCGAAAGCCTTACTCAGGAGCAGGAGGGCATCCAAGTAAGATCAGTCCAAAGGGCACAGTGGCCCTGGAAGTAAGCAATATCAGGCGCATACATAAGGAGGCGCCCACCGTCCCCAAGGGCATCAGTCCCCCCAAGGGACAAGAAACCACCAGGAAAAAATGCAACACCCGTTGAGGGAATGTAAATGCTTTACTTCAGCATTATAAAGAAAAAATGGTCCATAGAGACTAAAAGGACCTAAACAATGATCATAAATCGCCACTCGGACAAGGAGGTCCGGCGTAAGAAGGAATACCACCACGTCATGGTGTGCATATAGACATATATATGTATATATCGAGCTAAGGCTAAGTAATCAGATCCATCTTCACAGGCACGCGTCTGACTGAAGCAGGAGCCCCCAGAGAAGCGACTTGGACTACCAGACCGCTGAGACAGCATCCAACATAAGTCCCAAGGGAACAATCCGCAAGGCAAACAGAATGAAAATGGATCCCAACAGGAACCACAGAACTACTTGGGAGATGCCCTTGAGCAACCTCCAAGAGAACTCCTCACAAGGAAGACTGAACCAGACTTCTACAGGAAGACAGACAGGACAGAACCTGAGCCTTCAGAGTACCGAGATGGGGAGCCAACCCCAACCTTAAGATGTAACAACTCTAGAACCCTGAGAACCAAGAAAGTCTAACAGGAAAGAGACCAAGACTCATGCCAATCAATATGGGTACACAATAACCCACAATAGACGGAGGAAGAGGAAGCCAAGGAAGCTTGCTCCTATACCAGGTCACCCAGGAGATAAGCCCGTCTCCAAGGGGTGAATGAATCAGCTGTCAAGCCTCAGACTGGAGTCTGTAGATTGTGGACGACAAAGAAGGGGCCTGACAAGGGCAGAACCGCACTCTTGAGAGAGCGAACAGGTCGGCTGACCTTAGCAGCAGCATCTGCGAACCACAGTTCACTAGGTCACCCGGGGTTCAACAAACTCACGGGTCTCTTACTCGACCCAACCGTGCGAGGAAACCCCGCGAAGTAGGGTGAATGAAGAGAAGGTATATAAGATAGAAATCCAAGTATATTTTTACTAAACCCATGACCAGAGTCAGAATATTCTGAGTCAGTAAACACCAGGGCGGGGCCCCTGTGGTGTAAGCGAGACCCCACAGAGCCACCCTAGATGGCTCTCAGATTGACACCAGGATAGCACAGCCTGCCCCTGGGAAACATCCATTGGAACGAAAACCAAAAACTGATCAGGATCAGGAACCTTCCAGAGGGACCATCCTGCCTCAAGCTCCAGACCAGTAATAAAAACAGGCCATTGTCTTCCAACAGGCCAAGATTCTCCAATAGACAAGTCCTAAACAGGAAAAGTCCAGCCGTATAGACAACAGGAGGCTCATGTTTTAACAAACCAGTAGGTAAGACAGACCTTCTAAGGGACCTTACCTAGGAACCACCGGGGTATTGGAAGAATTCCCCCCCCGCCAACCTGCGAGGCTGGGTCCCCAAGGCGACCCGTCACCGGAAGATGCAAGCAAGAAGGGGGTGCCCCCTGACAGGGCCCTTGTGTATGATCGGCTCAAAAGGAACCACCATACCCAGGGGAATAATCGCAACCCTAGCTCCAGGGGTACTGGAACCCCATGTAGGATCACTAACCTAGTGTGCAGAAGAGCCCAAGGGCTCGGTATATAAGGGACCGCATCTGATAAGCCACCAAAGGGCCCACCAGCTGCAATTCTGCCTGGTGAAGGTAATATATCAGCAAAGAGGGACAGAGAATTCGTCCCGAAAAGGTCCCCTACCGCCAAAGAAAGAAGGAACTAGCCGTAGCCGAATCCAAATGCAATACTAGGAGAGGGTATACTGGAAAAAAGGGAAAAATAGGAACTAAGGTGACTAAGCACCCATCCTCAATAACTCCCCATTGTAGGTAAGGACCACCTAGTAGGTCCTTATGCGGCTGCCCCTTGGTCTCATTCGAGACAGCACTCTCATCCAAGCCGTAGTGGGCACAGGGAGTGGGGGAGAGGCCTACTAACACGGCCACAATCAGCGGTGAAGATCACCAACACCCACCTGCAAAAGCCGTAGAGTCCGGAAGACACATGTGAGCCAAAATAAGCATCTTAGCATTCTACGGGCAGCCAGAGGCCCACTGATTTACAGAGCGCCGAAGGCCCAACTCAGAGACGCCAAGCGGCAACGCCTGTGGGTACAATCGCCGACCCCATGTAGGGTTAGGATGTGCACCGCCTCATCCTCCAGGAGAGGGTGGAACAAACTGGTTTAGAGGCCACTGCCTCTATCTGTGAAGGGCATCCTAACAAGGAGCCCAGACCTGGCAGGCCAAGGAAGGCCTGTACCAATACCTGAAAAAAGGACAGGGACCGGAAGTACCCTGACCCACTCGGGGAAGAACCATCCAGCAAACACCGTCCCGCAACCAGAGGGACTACTTCCTGAAACCATCAGAACGAAGCATGGTGCCTCCTGATAGGAGCAAGGTGCTGTGGCTACCCCCTCACCCAGGTGGGTGAGGGCATCCCATCATGCTTGGGGGGCTTTGGAGAAGAGGTCGGTCTTAGCCCGACCAGAAGGCCCCTGACGATATCTGCCTCTCCTGGGCCAGGAGTCTGTACCAGGCCCCGGGAGGGGCACTCCTGGTTCTTGCTTAACACTATGATATGGAGGGGGAGGGGTATCCCTGCTCCGAGGTGACCGAGATGGCCCCCCTTGATGGGGCGAATTGTCCTCTCTTTTAAAAATATCCAGACGGGCCCCAAACAGGCGTTGCCCTTTAAAGGGAAGCCCAGTCAGAGTCCTTTTAGCAGCATCATCAGCCCCCCACTGTCGCAGCCAAAGCAGTCGACGTATAGCCACCGCTGGGGCAGAGGTCCTCGCACACATTCTGATGGTGTCATCCAGGGCTAAAAGGATAAATTTAACAAAAATATCACAACTGCAGAGTGCATTAAACACCTCCCAGGGTAAATCTTCAGGGCGATGCTCAAGCATCTGCCTTATGAGTGTTCTAGCGGCCACTGCAGTGATGGCCGTGGCACAGGCAGGACGCAGCGCCGTTCCTGCACAAGCAAAGGCGTGCGAAGCCAGCTTATCGATGTGCCGGTCCTTGACATCCCGAAGGGTGCTGTAAGCCGGGGCTGTGAAGAAGGGGGGGTTAGGAACCCCAATGATCGGTGCGTCCACCACGGGAGATGATGACCAGCAATCAACCATCTCAGGGGGAAAGGGGTATTTCCTATCCCAGTCATCTGGGATCCCAGGAAGTTTAGTGGGGCATTCCCACTCCTTAAGAACCAGAGCGTGGAAGTGAGCCTGCTCGAGAAATTCTAAACGCGCGGACGCCGTATGGAAGCTCTCCCCTCTCGGCTTGGGGACCGCACCAGGGAGCGAAATAGCCAGGGCCTTGAAAATCCTAAGTAACATACCCTCAACATCAAATTGGCCCCAGTCATCTTGGTCAGAATTATCGTGACTCCTCGGCCTCTCATCAGAGGAACCCGGATCAGAGAACAGATCTCCATCGTCAGATGGAGCACTATCACACGGAGAAGAGAGCTCCTCCGAACCCATAGCCAAGGCCGAAGCTGGTGGTGTCAAGGGCCGTTTCCTGCCAGGACCCAAGCGTTCGGTTAGCCCCGTAACAATTTGGTCAAGGGTAGGCCGTCTAGAAGACAGGTCAGGTTGTAACTCCCCGCTGGAACATGACTCAACAGGAGTGAGGTTTAGGCCAGGGGGAGAGGGAGGATAGGAGCGAGGTGCAGCCATAGGTGCTGCTCGCAGGGCCAGAGTTTGCTCGGCACAGGGCGCGCACACCCTTGCCCCGTCAGCATCAGCATGGGGGAGACCACACGCTATACACAGCCGGTCTTGTCCCAGAGGGACCCCGGTCACACAATCCTGAGATGCCTCCATATGGTGATTATCTAGGCACAGTATGCCCGTAGGGATTTATGCACTAGGCAACCCTGGATGCCCCAGCAACCCGCTGATTAATGTGGGAGATTTGTAGGAAGGCCCGCTAGTAACTAACTATGAATAGAATATATATATATATATATATATAGATATAAGGGGCCGGGAGAGGCCGTTTGAGACTCGGCGTCTGAAAGACATAAGGTGAAAGAAGGTGTCAGGGCAATGCACAGCAGGAGAACATATAATGAGCAATCGCCCGCGAGGGCACTTACAGCCAAGAGAGGAGGAGGAACAGCCGCCACGCGAGCGCACGAAGATCGTCAAAATGGCGCCCAGCGAACCTCGAAGGGCGGGCGGAGCGCGCCAAGACAAGTCCCCGCCCACCACGAAGCGCGCAGCTCTGAGTAAAATCACACGATATTGTAGCGAAAAAGAGCCGCGGCATCTAGCAACGCTGTAAACTAAGTAAGGAAAACGGCGGCAGCCAAACAAAATAAAGAGCAAGCAGCGCGGCTCTGACACCCGTAAGAGATAGGTAGAAATAAAGGCTTAAGCGTGGCTAACAGTACACTGTCACACACACACACACCCCCTTCTTTTACCCCTAACTAGATGCGGAAAACGGGAGGGTGGTGACCCTGCAACAAGGTCCACCACTAGTCAGGGCACGGGGCAGTGGAGCGGGAGGGGCATCCACTAGAGGCTCACCATTAGCCTTGACCGCCTACCCTATGGTGGGGGATTGCGGTGGAGCATGGCTCCGCTAAGCACCCAAGGTGCTGCCTACCTTCACCCGACCAACGCAGCCCAGGCTGAGAGGCATAGTCTTCATCAAAGAGGACGGGTGGAAATAGTCCCGCAGGGCCTCGGGCTGTAAGCCCCGCTTGTCTGCGAGAGCGTGATACTTCATGTCTTCACAGTTCAGCACTGCAGAGAAATCTGGGGATTTGTGGGAGGTCCCTCGGTATATGAAGGGCCGGGAGGAGTCTGTATTTTGCATGTCTGCAGTGAACAGCGCCCTCTGGCGGAGGATTACCCATGTGTTATTATTATAGATGGAGCAGGACGTGCCGTATAGTTAGAATAAGAGTCATTCTGCAGACAAACTACTAAAAGCGATATCCTCATATTTTATCCCCCCGCAGGCGATTGCTGCTAGTCCGGTGCTCAGACACTTAAAGTGGACCAACACCCAGGATTTTGACTATCCTGGGTTTTGGTCCACTTCGGTGGGGCACCCCAATCGGGGGTGCCCTGCTGTGTGAAACCCCCCAGAAAGGCCCGAAAACTCACCTGACCCCGCTCCCACGTGACTGCTCCAGCGAATGACCGCCGACGCACAAGCGAGCGCGCCCGCCGCCGCGGGTGCGCGCCCTGCTAGTGGGACGCGCGGGAGGCAGCGGCGGCCCAGGCTGGAACGGGGAGAAGGTAAGGCTTGTGGGCTTCCTGGGGGGTTTCACCCCGCGGGACATCCGTGCCGATCCCCCCCTGGGTGTTGGTCCACTTTAATGGATTATCTGATTCAGTCCTGTGTTGCCTACAATGCCATATGGGCAAACAGATCTTCCCTGTGCAACTGCCGGGGGACCACCCCCCTGCGCCATCTCCCAATGGATGGGGCATTCCATAGTTTAAATGATGAATTGTATGGGTGTGTTGCAGTTGCACGGAAAGGAGAGCGGGACTGGTTTAGACAATCCAGTAAATGTCTGAGCGCTGGACTAGCAACAATCACCTATGGGGGATAAAAGGTGGGGATAGCTTTTTTTTTTTTCCTTCAGAAGGACTTTAATACATAATAGTATTTTACTTACATTAATAGATTACACATTTGTTTGCATATTTAGACGCTATCACAAACAAGAGCTCAAGCGCAAGGAATTATTTGTATGGCTTTTGATCAGAAACTCTATTTTGCATTGTAAGCTTTACAGTCAGCCACACTAGTTGGGAAAAAACACAAGACTAAAAATAATGTATTCATCTTCAAGTGTTTAATAAAGGAATGTATAGGCAGACTCCACTTATAAGAATTATACAATAAAAGAAATAATCAGAACATAATTACAAGAAATGTACAATAAAGTTTTCCCCTGGTTTAATCTCTCAGTAACATCCAACTTAAAAATACATTACAAAATATTATGTACATTTTTGTAGAGATCAAATGAAGACACAAAAAATGTTTATGTTTTAACTGACCTCTAGTAACATTATCTGAAAAGGGAAATGTGTATTGTAGGTATTTTATAAAACTGGATAGAAAATGATCAGACACCTTGCCAAAAAATATAACCTTTCTATGAGGATTATTGTGTATTTTTTAGATGCCATGCTGTATTTAAGACACTTAAAGGCATCAGCCATCATGTATGTGATAAAAATATTGGATAATTGTATCGGCTCTGGGATAAAAAATTAATGTACCAATGAAGTGAACCAGTCACTTTCAAAACCAGCAGCATTTTAGCACACCGTAAAAATGATTGTCCATACGTGACCCTGAAATGTTGTAAACTATGGTACTTCTACATTTTTTTATATACTTTAGCATTATAGGACACTTATAATATTGATATAATAGTGTTCCAGCAGGGCATCTTCATTATTTTGCATAGGTGAGCCACCACCCACATATTTTAACATATTAAAAATCAGCAAAAAATACAATTCTGTGAAGTACTCACCTGTAGAATTGATATTATACGCATACAGCACGTCCTGCTCCAGATATAGTAATAACATGTGGGTAATCCTCCGCCTCCGTGCACTGCAGACATGCAGAAAACAAGCTCCTCCCAGCCCTACATACACCGAGGGACCTCCCACAAATCCCCAGCATTGAAAAGCAGTGAGAAAGAGAAGCTGGGAGCAACCAACCACCCAGAAAATGGCAATAATGTCAAAGATAACAATCACCATACAGGGGATCCAGACAAGGTGAAACCAGGGTGGGGTGGAGCAGGACGTGCTGTATGTGTATAATATCAATTCTAAAGGTGAGTACTTCACAGAATTGTATTATTCTAAGCATACAGCACGTCCTGCTCCAGATATAGTAATAACATGTGGGACATACAATAGCCGTGTCCATAAAGTAGGGTGGGATCCCCGTGAAAAAAGGCACAGCCAACAGTAAAAGCGCTGTCACCCGCAACCATGCTACCAAGAGCAACAAGAGCAAAGCTCTAACCTCAACCTTTGAACCTGTAAAGGGAGAACTAAACACAAGCAGCGGGCTAGCCAGCATGCTCAACAGAACTTAGTGCTGAAAAGGCCCAAGCCAAGCACAAGTAGTAAGATAACAAAACAACCAAGAGAGAAGAATAATCTTCCCTTAAAAGAATAGGCCAGAGTAACAGCCTAAACATGCTAATGCAAAAGAGAGTAGCCATGGCAACTTTAGAAGTCTCCCCAGCGGGGAATATGAACCCTGGTCTCAAGCGAGACCTGCAGGAATACTGAAAAACAACAATACTCAGCAAGACCCGAAACGTTTACTCTAGGCTCAGAATGACAAAACCAACCAAGTAATGCCGATCCAAGGGTACCTACACCCGTGGAGGCAATCAGATCCGGTACTAAAGGATGGAGACCAATAAGCCCCAAGGGCATAATCCCTACCAGGGACAAGAGACAGACCAGGAAAATATCCAACACCTGTAGGGGAAGACAGATCCCCTAAGCTCATAGTAATCAAGACAGTAGCCCAGAGACCAGAGGATCTGGAATAAAGGAGAATAAAAACACCGCCTGGAGCCAAACTCGGCGTAAGGCGGAGCACCCCCACCTCATGGTGTACAGATATATAAACAAATGTATATATCTAATGACTCTGATCGCTGACAGAGACATCCTTTATGGCACACTTATGACTGGAGCAACCGCCCCAGAAGAGCGATATGAGGTAAGGAACAGGTCAGACAAGAACCTGAATAAGACCCAAGGTAACCCTTAGCAGGGCATCAGACTAAGTAAACCCCCAAAAGGGGAGCAAGAATTCCTCAAGGAATGTACCTGAGCAAACCCTGATGAATGCTCAACACAGAAGATTGGATCAGACCTCTGTAGTAGGCGAACAGGGCGAGCCCTGAAACCTTAATAGGACTAAGTTGGGGGGCCAACACCAACCATGCTGTAATAACTCTAGAACCCCGGGAACAGGGAACGTCCAGTAGGGGAGAGAGCCAGACCCAGCCAAGCAATACAGGTACCACATACCCTAACATAGACGGCAGAAAAAGGCAGAAGACGAAGAGGAGGAAGCTAGGTCCTAGCTCTTCAATGGAAACAAGACACCCAGAGATATGCCATCTGCAACAGGGTGAAGAACAAAACCGTACTAACTCCAAACTAGAGCCTGAAGATAGGGGTGAAATAGAAAGGAGCCTGACAATGCAGAACAGACCTCGTGAGAGAGCGTACAGGCCCACTGTCCTCAGCAGAAGCCTCCGCGGACGACACCCCCCTGGGCCACCCAGGCCCCCGGCATAACGGTTCTTCCCTTCTTCAGCGATCTTGCGCAGACCCCTGCCTAGCAGGGTGAAGTAAATAAGAGTTATCGAGTATAATGTCCAGCCAGAAACTACTAAGCCCAAAGGACAAGGTCAGGCCAATTCTGGGCCAATAATAAAGGGCAGAACCCCTGTGATCGTGACTGAGCCCAACAGGTCCATACCAGTAGGAACTCAGTGGGCCAATAGATTACCTCCTAGCAAAGGAGGGCATCCATCGGAGACTAAAACCAATAAAACGCAAGGGATGTTAACTCCCACATAGATCAGAATCAGAGCCTTCCTGGAAGTAACAGCTAGTCCCAAGACTTTACCAGGAAAAAAGGGACAGGCCACTATCCTACGACAGACCAAGAGTCCCCAAATGGACAGGCCCTGAAACGGAGAAGTTCAGCAAGATGGAGCCCACTGAAGGCTCGCTGTGTCAGCCAACACAATAGGTAAAGGGACCCCTTTAAGGGCCCCACCTAGGAACCACGGGGGGTTTCAGAAGAAACAAGCCCCCCCAATCAACCTGCATGACTTGGTACCCATGGTGACCACCAACAGGTGAGCAGCAAGAAGGGAGGGGATGCCCCCCTGAGGGACTCTTTGAATTAACTCTCAGAAGATCAACCACCTCGACTAGGAGGAAGGTGCACAGACTTAGGTCCAGGCTGCTGGACCCCTGTCCAGAATAACAACCTAAGGTGCTTCAGAACCCAAGGGCACTGAGAATAAGGGACGTCATCTGCACAGCCACCAATGGCCTTCCCAGGTGCAATTCTGCCTGGTGACAGTAAGGTGATAGCAAGGAAGGGCAGAGACCTTGCCCCAGAAAATCCTTAATTGCCAAGAAAAAAGGCACTAGCCGGACACAATTCGAATGCCATCCTAGGAAACTGGAGAATGGAACAAAAAATAGGACCTGAGGCAACTAAGGCCTATCCAAACAACTCCCTCTCGGGAGATAGAAGGAAACCTGATAGGTCCCTTTGTGGCTGCCCCTTGGTCTCGTGCGAGACATCACTCCCAACCGAGCCTGGCGAAACACCGGGAGCGTGAGAGGGGCCCAATAACACGGCCACAATCAGCAGTGAAGACTACCAACACCAAGCTGTAAAGGACACAGTGTCCAAAGAACACCTGGGAGCCAAATTAAGCATCTTAGCACTCCACGGACGGCCAGAGGCCCCCTGGTTTATAGGGTGCCGACGGCCCAACTCAGATCAAGCCTGGATGCCTATGGATACAAATTGCCGAACCCAAGAAGGGTTAGAACGGGCGACCCCCTCATCTTCAAGGGGAATGGGGGGGCAAACTGGTGTAGAGGCCCCTGCCTCTATCCGTTAAGGGCATCCAGTCAAGGAGCCCAGGCCTAGCAGGCCAAGGAAGGCCTGCACCCATACTTGAAGAAAAACAGGGGACCAGAGGCCCCCTGACTGACTCAGGGAAGGACACCCAGCAAACACTGTTCCGCATCCGGAGGAACTACCTCCCAACTCCACCAGAACGAGGCATGAAGCCTCCCGATAGGAGCAAGGTGCTGTGGCCATCCCCTCACCCAGGCGGGTGAGGGCGTCCCATCATGCTTGTGGGGTTTCGATGAAGGATTCGGACTTGGCCCGGCCGGAAGGCCCCGGGCGTTGTCTGCCACTCCCGGGACAGGAGACTGAACCAGACCCCGCAAAGGGCATCCCTGGTTCCTGTTTAACACTATGATATGGAGGTGGAGGGGTATCCCTGCTCCGAGGGGGCCTGGACGGCCGCTCCTGATTGGGTGAATTGTCCTGTTTCCCAAATAGGTCCAGACGGGCCCCAAACAGGCGATGCCCTCTAAAAGGGAGCCCCATCAGAGTCCTTTTAGCGTCATCGTCTGCCCCCCACTGTCGCAGCCAGAGCATGCGACGTATAGCTATCACTTGGGCAGAGGTCCTCACACACATTTTGATGGTGTCATCCAGAGCTAAAAGGATACATTTAACAAAAATATCACAGCTGGAGAGTGCATTAAACACCTCCCAGGGTAAATCTTCAGGTTGATGCTCAAGCATCTTACTTATGAGGGTCCTAGCGGCCACTGCAGTGATGGCCGCGGCACAGACAGGACGTAGCGCCGTTCCTGCACAAGCAAAGGCGTGGGAAGCCAGCCTATCAATGCGCAGGTCCTCGGCGTCCCGCAGGGTGCTGTAAGCCGGAGCTGTAAGGAAAGGGGGGTTAGGAACCCCAATAATCGGTGCGTCTACCACTGGAGATGAAGACCAACAATCAACCATTTCGGGGGGAAAAGGGTATTTCCAAACCCAATCCTCTGGGGCCCCTTGAAGTTTTGTGGGGCATTCCCATTCCTTAAGTACAAGAGCATGGAAGTGGGCCTGCTCGAGAAATTCCAAGCGTGCAGGCGCTGTATGGAAGCGCTCCCCTCTCGGCCTGGGGACCGCACCAGGGGGCGAAATAGATTGGGCCTCAAAAATCCTGAGCAACATACCACCAATGTCAAGCTGGTCCCAGTCATCCTGACCAGCCTCATCCTGGCACCTCGGTCTCTCATCAGAGGAACCCGGGTCAGAGAACAGGTCTCCATCTTCAGACGGAGCGCTATCACGCGGAGAAGAGAACTCCTCCGAGCCCATAGCACAGGCTGAAGCCGGGGGAGTCCAGGGCCGTTGTCTGCCAGGACCCACACGGCCGCACAACCCTTCAACAATCTGGTTAAGCGTGGGCCGACTAGGAGAGACGTCTATTTGTAACTCCCCGCTTGTACATGACTCAACAGGAGTGAGATTTAGGCAAGAGGAAAGGGGAGAGAGGGAGCGAGGTGCATCCACAGGCGCCGCTCGCAGGTCCAGCGTCTGCTCGGTACATGGCGTGCAGACCCGTGCCTCGTCAGCATGGGGGAGACCACACGCTACACACAGCCGGTCTTGTCCCAGAGGGACCCCGGTAACACAATCCTGAGATGCCTCCATATGGTGATTGTCTAGACACAGTATGCCCGTAGGGATTTATGCAATAAGCAACCCTGGATGCCCCAACGACCCGCTGATCAGTGTGGGAGAATTGTAGTAAGGCCCGTTAAATCCTTATATGAATATATATTTATATATGAGGCCAGGAAAAGCCACCGGTGTTCAGCGTCTGAAAGACATAAATGGGAAAGAGATGTCAGGGCCATGCGCAGCTGGACAGAACATATAAAAAGGGAGTCGCCCGCGAGGGCACTTACAGATCAAGTGGAGGAGGAGGAGACCGCCACCACGCGCGTGCGCGAAGCTCAGCAAAATGGCGCCCAGTGAACCTCGAAGGGCGGGCTTGATGCTCTGCCGTGACAGGGAGCGCGCCGAACCAAGACCCCGCCCACTCCAAAGAGCACGAAGCTCTGAGGTAAAAGTAAAAGCAAGGATACAACCACACGCTTAAGGATTCGTAGAGAACCGTTACATCCAATAAAGTAATGGCACCACAGCATCTAGATGACGCAGCAAACTATGTACAAGGCATACGGCGGCAGCCGAAAAACGGAGTAAAGCGCAAGCAGCGCGGCTCTGACATCTCAGAGTTAATAAAGGGCAGAAATAAGGCCACAAGCGTGACATACCGGTACACTGGGACCGCCACACACCCCCCCCCCCCTTTCTTTTCCCCCTACTAGTTGGGGAAATGAGGAAGGAGGCGACCCTCACACAGGGCAAAAATACGGGAGGGGCATCCACAAGAGGCTCACCATCGGCCTAAACCGCCTACCCTATGGTGGGGGATTGCGGTGGAGCACGGCTCCGTTAAGCACCAAGGTGCTGCCTACCTTCACCCGACCAACGCAGCCCAGGCTGGGAGGCATATTCTTCACAAGAGGATGGGTGGAAATAGTCCCGCAGGGCCTCAGGCTGCAAAGCCCCGCTCGCCTGCGAGAGCGTGATACTTCATGTCTTCGCAGTTCCAGCACTGCAGAGAAATCTGGGGATTTGTGGGAGGTCCCTCAGTGTATGCAGGGCCGGGAGGAGCTGGTTTTCTGCATGTCTGCAGTGTACGGCGCCGGAGGCGGAGGGTTACCCACATGTTATTACTATATCTGGAGCAGGACGTGCTTTATGCTTAGAATAAAAAAGATTATACATTTTCCAGAGCCCATTGGTCACTATCCTGTTTACAATGGAAATCCAGCATAGTGCTACTGGGATTTAGTTACTGATGGAATTCCTTCTTTTCTGGTTGCCTTTTCCCTTTACATTTCACTGAGCTTGTTCTTGTCACTTTTCCTAATGACTAATCTCACTTATTGCGAAGCTACATATTTTAACTTATTATGCCATGCCACAACCTGTAAATAGACAATGCTACTAGACTAAAATGATGAACATGGTTTACTATATTCTTTAATATTGTGACTACCTATACTTGTGAGGCCCAAACTAGCTTCCTTGCAATGAGATTTTATGGAAAGGGATTCAAATTCAAATTCATTTGTAAAAAGAAAACAACAACTCCTCACCTCACAAAGCCAGGTCACACACTGTCCTGACAACAGGAGGCTGGGGATTTAGTTTATTTTGGTTTAAGTGTGACCATAGTCCCCTCCTGCAAGTCAGTTGGGAGTGAATATGAGGTTTGTAGTACCTTTGGGCTACCCCAGAGGGTAGTCCAGCTCTCTGGGTGACAGCTGATGTTCGGCTGGATCTCCATGTGTCAGAGAAGCCTGCAAGAGCGACAGTACTAGCAGCCACCATTTGACAGTTTCTATGGGGCCACTGCAGGGACTGCTGCAGAGCAAAGAACCTTGGAAAACTGTGATATTTCCCTTGCTTTACAGATATTAGTTTACTGTAATTCCAACCTCCATAAAGTAGTAAATAGAGCTATGATTTATAGGTTAATGGAAAGTAACAGTCAAAAATAACATTTGCATTTCAACCAAGTATAAATACGGAATGATATAGTTTAACAAATCGTTAAAGTGCATGCCTACTCAATATTAAAAAAAAAAAAAAAAGTATATACTTACCTTTCCCTCATTTACTGGAAGGGAAGCCAAGATGCACCATGTGACTGTCCTCTATTAAAATGCTTGACAGTAATGGTTGGTCAAACATGCTGGAAGCCTGTCAGTTTTCCATCTGCAATAGGTGCTAACAGTAGAATATTGGAGGAGATTTAGATGTGAGAGGTAATTATAGACTTTACTTTATAATGTTGACCTGCGTGTACCACTTTACTTTTTTTCAATTACCACCCAAGACAGGCTTCGCTTGAAAGGTAGCAGGTCCATTTTAAAGAGGCCCTATACCTTATGTCATCTCCCGGATCAACACTGCAAGTTCTTGTCTACGCTACAGGTCTTTAAAAAGAATTACATGCAATTTTAGGACGTGGAAAGCCTTAAACTCCTTAAAGTGGACCAAAACCCACTGACCTTGTGAAATAAATTTTCCTAAAGCCCCTGCCTATACTGCCTTCTTCAGATGTAGAACTAGAAATAGATATTTTCACTTTTCGCATCGTCCTGGAACACGTTTTTTTGCTGTCCCTCACTGTAATATGGCATTGGAACAGTCATTGCATAGGTGTGACATCATTGTCACACACATAACAGTGACAATGATTGGAGGATGTGGGACTTTACAGCTAATACAGGTGGCATTATCTGGGAATAGAGTGAAGCGGGGCAGTGGAAATTGGCAAATGGTAATCCTCATAGAGAAGCAATTCAGGGGATGCTAGTTAAAAAATTTGGGTTTTGGTCCGCATTATTGGAAGGAATATTATACACTCAAACCTGTCAGCACTGGGTTTTATTCCTACCAGGAGAGGAAAACTACAAGCTTGGCGGACTTCAGGTGTATAAGTGAGCCAACGTGTTTATATTGATTTTTATTATATTACACTATTGTGCGATACACCTCCTTTAAAGCGGACCAAGACCCACATTTTTAACTAGCATCCCCTGAATCGACCAGTATAGAGGCATTGCTGGTGACAAAAGAAGAGTGTATACCCCTTTTTTCTCCTGACAACAGCACTTTGACAACAGGGATGTCTATAATATTGCATTGCATACAGTAAATGGTTATCCCCAGCAATATTGAAATGATATTTCAATAGGTAAGTGCAGCCATATAAAGCACAAAAGCACTAGCTCATTGGCCAGCGCAGGGTGGAATTTAAAATGGCCGAGCTGATTGGAAGATATAATTTTCAATGTTACTAATATTTACTAAACTAGTATATTGCAAAAAGCCATGCCAGTGTCTTCCCAGGTGTCGACTTCTTATTAGCAGAAGTTTTTACAGCGGCCATACAGATGGGATTTAAAGTGGACCAACACCCAGGATTTTGACTATCCTGGGTCTTGGTCCACTTCGGTGGGGCACCCCCGATCGGGGTGCCCCGCTGTGTGAAACCCCCCCGAACAACTCACCTCTCCCCGCGCCGATGGACAAGCCGCGGACAAGCGGCTCCTCCGCCGCCGCCTCCCGCGCGTCCCTCTTGACGCGCGCGTGCCCGCGCCGGCCATTCACAGACGGCCGGCGCGGGCGCGCGCACGTCTAGAGGGGCGCGAGGGAGGTGCCGGCGGCCGGCCGCCGCCGAAGATAAGGTAAGGAGTTTGGGGTGTTTTCACCCCGCGGGACATCCCGATCTCGGATGTCCCGCGGGGAGGGAGGTGATCGGCCCGGGAATCTTATAGATTCCCGGGCCGATCACCCGTGGGTGTTGGTCCACTTTAAAGAACTGTATCGACATTTCATTGGAAAAATACAATTCTGTGATTACTCACCTTGTAGAATTGGTATTATAAGTATGCAGCACGTATGTATGCAGAGATGGCAAAAAGAGGCCCCTCCCGGTCCATATATACCCGGGACCTCCCACAAATTCCCCAGTATAGAAAAGCAGTAAGGAGAACCAGGAGGAGCCAATGATAATTAACAACGTTAACAAGGATAACAACCACCATACAGAGGATCCAAGATAATGCAAACAGGGTAGGGTGGAGCAGGACGTGCTGCATACTTATAATACCAATTCTACAAGGTGAGTAATCACTGAATTGTATTATTCTAAGTATGCAGCACGTCCTGCTCCAGATAATAATTCATAACAGATGGGACATCCAATAGCAGTGTCCGTAAAACAGGGTGGGATCCCAAAAGCAACAACGCGCAGTTCACACCACTGCCGACTGCAGAACCTTGCGGCCAAAAACAGCATCCGCTGAGGCCCGAACATCAACCTTGTAAAACTTGGAAAAGGTATGAACAGAAGACCAAGTAGCAGCCTTACAAACTTGTTCAACAGAAGCCTGGTGCTGAAAGGCCCAGGAGGCCCCAACAGCACGTGTAGAATGAGCAGTAACACGGAAAGGAGGATCCTTTCCCCTAGCAGAATAGGCCCTAAAAATAGCCTGACAAATCCATTTGCTAATAGTAGACTTAGCAGGGGCCAAGCCCTTCTTGGGACCCGAAGGAACCACAAACAAGGCATCAGTCTTTCTAAAAGGTGCAGTAGCCACCAAGTAGAACTTCAAATTCCTGACCACATCCAGGCAATGTAAGGCCCTCTCCTTGGAATTACCAGGATTAGGGCACAAGGAAGGAAGCACAATGTCCTGATTGAGATGGAAGGCAGAGACAACCTTAGACAAGAAATCAGGTTTAAATCTGAAAACCACCTTGTCCTGGTGTCTCTCAAAGTAGGGGGCCTGAATAGAAAGGGCCGCCAACTCCAAAACACGCCTGACTGAGGTGATAGCCACCAAAAAAGCAGCTTTAAGATTAAGAATAGACAGAGCAGCCTCATGCACAGGCTCAAAAGGAGGGGCAGACAAAACCAAATTCAAGTCCCAAACTGGCAATAGAGGTTTTGCGAAGGGGACGCACATGAGCAACCCCCTGGAAGAAAGTCTTGACCAGAGGATGTTGAGCGAAAGATCTCTGGAAGAAAACAGTCAAGGCAGAAACGTGACCCTTGAGCGTGCTGAGCTGAAGTCCCAGATCCAAACCATGCTGAAGGAACTCCAGAATCCTAGGAATGGAAAACACCCGACATGGAAGGACCCTAGACTCACACCAGTCAATGTAGGCCCGTCAGATCCTATAGTAGATGGTAGAAGATTTCTTCCTAGCCCTGAGTAGAGTGTTAACCACAGACTAAGAAAGCCCCTCATCCGTTAAGATGGAGGCTTCAGCAGCCAGGCCGTCAAAGCCAGCGTTTGTAAATTGGGATGGCATAGCCGCCCTTGAGTGAGAAGGTCCGGGACAAGGGGCAGAGCGTACTGATCTACTGCTAGATGAACGATATCGGCGAACCAGGATTGCTGGCACCCTTTCCTGAGCCAGCTTGCGCAGAGCCCTGCCCAGTAGGGGGAATAGAGGAAAAAGATACAGGAGACGGAACCCCTGCCATCCACCGCAAGGGCCAGGGGATCCTGGGACAGAGAGACAGACTGGGAGCTTGTGATTGTGGCAGGACGCAAACAGATCCACATCCGGTACCCCCCAACGGTGACATAAGGACAGGAAGAGACCATGCTGAGAGACCATTCCCCCAGGTGAGAGGTCCCCCTGCTCAGGGAGCCGCCTCCAGATTCTCCAACCCCGGAATGTACACTGCTGAGATGCAAGGAACATTGTCCTCCGCCCAGGACAGAATCATGGACACCTCCTTGAGGGCACTCTTGCTCCGAGTCCCTCCCTGATGATTGATGTAGGCAACCACCGTCTGGTTGTCTGAGCGAACTTGGACCGGCCGGCTCTGAAGGCGAGGAGTCAACTGGGCCAGTACCAACTGAACCACCCTCAGTTCCAGGACGTTGATGGGGGCATGGGCCTCCTGAGGGCCCCACAGCCCCTGGAATTGTAGGGTTCTCCAGAAGCCCCCCCAACCTGACAGACTGGCATCCGTGGTGACAGTCTCCCAACAGGGGGCCAGAAAAGATCTGTCCCCCAACAGGTTCCTCGAGTCCAGCCACCACAAGAGGGACCGCCGAGCCAGAGGAGTCAGAACAAAGGCCTGATCCAGAGACAGGGGACTCTTGTCCCAGACTGATAGGAGATGGAGCTGAAGAGGTCTCATGTGGAACTGAGCATAAGGAACTGCCTCGAAGCAGGACACCATCTGTCCCACAAGCTGCATCCCTTGCCGGATAGAAGGGCGAGGGCAGGACAGAAGGAAATGAACCAGAGCTTGAAGAGAATCCACCTTCTGCTGAGGAAGAAAAATCCTGGCCTGAACAGTATCCAGATTCATGCCCAGGAAGGAGGTCACCAGAGACGGGGACAGGGAGGATTTGGGGTGATTGATCACCCATCCGAATGTTTCCAGAGCAGTCACCACCTGCTTGATATCCAATTCTGCCTGCTGGAAATAATGAGAAGTGATGAGGAGGTCGTCCAGTTAAGGAAGAATGTGAATGCCCCGAGCTCTGAGGAGAGCCATGACACCTGCCAGCACCTTGGTTCGTCCTCCAGTGCGAACCTGAGGAATCTCTGATGCCCTGGGAAGACTGGTACATGAAGGTAAGCATCCTTGATGTCTATGGAGGTCATGGAGTCCCCCGGGCGTAAAGAGCTGATCGCGGAGCGCAGGGTCTCCATGCGAAAGTGTCTGGTCCTGATAAACTTGTTGAGAAGCTTTAAGTCCAGGATGGATCTGATGGAACCATCCCTTTTGGGAACTGTGAAGAGATTGGAATAGAAACCCAGACCTCTCTCCCCAGGAGGAACCTGACAGATGACCCCCATGTCCAATAGGTTTTGCACAGCCAGAAACAGACCCTGAGCTGCCAGGGGTTCTAGAGGAATCCGAGACCTGAGGAATCTTGGAGGCGGCCAGGCAGCGAACTCTAGCTTGTAGCCGGAGGACACAACCTCCAGAATCCACCTGTCTGAGACCTGCTGTCCCCAGACATGAGCGAAGAGCCGCAGCTGTCCCCCCACCCAGATGGGTGAGGGTGCCCCTTCATGGCTGAGGAGGCTTGGCGACAGATTTTGGCTTGGGCCCCCAGAAATATCCGGAGCGGGCACAACCTCTGCCCCTGCCCCAGAAGTCTCCCCTAGGGCCTGCAAAGGAAACCCCTCTCCCAGACCTGGTTCCACGGTAGGAGGGGGCAAAGGCACCCGAACCCCGAAAGGGCCGCAACTGCTTCTTGCGTTGAGGCAACTTACCCCCCTTGGCAAACAGGTCCAAGCGATCACCAAATAGGCGCAGCCCCTTAAAGGGGAGCCCCGTGAGGGCCTTCTTAGCAGCGTTATCAGCTGCCCACTGATGCAGCCAAGCAGAGCGGCGTATAGCAACCACCAAGGCAGATGTTCTACTACACATCCTATGGTGTCATCTAAGGCAGAAAGGACATATGCAATTAACATTTCACACTGTGACAAGGCCCTGAACTCGGCACTAGAAGTATCATCAGGGGCGCCTTCCAACAGACCCTTGAGGAGAATCCGCACAGCAACAGCAGTAATAGCAGAAGCACGGACAGGGCTCAAGGCAGAACCCACACAGGCAAAAGCATGGGAAGCCAGCTGGTCAATGCGCCCGTCCTCATCATTCCTTAAGGGTAGTGGAATCAGGGGAATGGACCACAGATGTGTTGGACAACACCAATACTGGCGCATCCACTTCTGGGGGGGTTGACCAACATTTAACCACATCAGTGGGAAAAGGGTACCTTTTATCCCAGCCCTAAGGGATTCCGGGAAGCCGGCCGGGAAGCTCCCATTCTTTGATAACAAGATTGAAATGGGCCTGTTCTGGAAACTCCAGACGTGGTTTAGCAGTACTGAAAAGTTCCCCCTGTAGCTTGGGAGCCGCAGCAGGAAGGGAGATAGAAAGCACATCAAAAATCTGAGTTAACAGTCTATTGGTATCATCAGCATCCCAATGGTCAGAGCCATAGTCAGCACCACTGAAATGCTGATCATCGGATAACTCTGAATCCGAGAATAATTCCCCCTCCTCAAGTGGGGTATAGTCAGACAAATCAAGGAAATTCTCAGTCTCCATAGGAAGGCTGAGACTCCGCACTAGTATTTAGCTCACTGGGAGTCATAATCAAGCAAGGGGGAGTGGGTGAGGACATAGTGGGCGTAGGCCCAGTCAGAGATAGCCCAGAATGCAGCGCAAGCGCCTGCTGGGCGCAGGGTACACGGACCCGCACATCATCGCTCACAGAGGATGCCCCACACACTACACACAGCCGGGCTTGTCCCGAGGGGACCCCGAGCACAATATCCTGTGAAGCCTCCATATGGTGATTAAGGTGGCACAACTGGCCGATAGGAATTTACGCCGTAAAAGCAACCGGGGATGCCCCAAATGTCCGCCAGGGAAGTGGGAGGATTTTACAGTGTAGGCCTCTAATAAAGTTACAATAACTAATACAGGGGGCAGGACTGGGAGAAACCTCTAAAAACACAGTTATCCCGCCTGAAAGACATAATAAAGACACCCCATAAGCACATTGAAATGACAAGGGAATAAAAAAACAAGCCCGCAGGGGCACTCACGGAACACGGTGGGGGACCAGCAATCACACCAGGCGAGGACCAAAATGGCGCTGGAGGGACCTCAGGGGGCGGGCCGCAGGAGGGTCCAATGCGGAATGCGCCAACCGAGCAAGCCACGCCCCCCCTGAGAATCACAGGGATAGGCCAGAAGCTCCAGCCAATGGGCGCGCAAGAATTCTTGATGATGATGCCGCCGCTGATCGCGGACGCCAGAAGGCGCGCGTGTCAGCGGCGTCAAATTCAAATAAGTAAAAGACAGAACTAAACGAATAAAGTGCAATAAACACACATATACAAGGCAAAAAGCCACATACACCCCCCCCCCCCCCCGAACGGGACACTGAGAGAGGGGGGAAAGGCCCACCAAAGACCAGGGCAGGGAAGGGCAAGAGCAGACGGGGCATCCCAAATCAGGTTCACCATAAACCTGCACCGCCTACCCTTTGGTGGGGGATTGCGGTCGGAGCCAGGCTCCGCAAGGAAAGCACCTCTGATAGGTGCTGCCTACCATCACCCGACCAGCACAGCCAAAGCTGGGAGACATAATTTATAAGTGGAACGGGTGGGAATAGTCCTACAGGGCCGCGGGCTGTTAAGCCCCGCTCACCTGCCATAAGAGAAGCCATCTTCTGACCTTCGCAGCCGACTGCAGAGAAGAAACTGGGGAATTTGTGGGAGGTCCCGGGTATATATGGACCGGGAGGGGCCTCTTTTTGCCATCTCTGCAGTCAAGCGCCCTCTGGCGGAGGTAATCCCATCTGTTATGAATTATTATCTAGAGCAGGACGTGCTGCATACTTAGAATAACTGGGCAGTCCCCCTATATCTGTGTTCTAATGGAAGCACACATTTCTGCCAAAACAATGAGTGGCTATAAAACCATTGAAAGCAGCTTTCATTACAAAGGGATATTTAAAGAGTTAATAGCCTTCTGGGAGATGCTGTATAAATAAATGGATAAATAGTTATGCTTTTTTAAGCAATGTGACGTATATACAGAATTAACCCTTTCAGTGCCAAGCACGTAGCTTCTACAAGTTAAAAAAAAAAAAAAAAAAACTCACCTGACCCCCAGTTCGATCTGTCCGGGTCTCCCCTTCACCCAGTGAGCCCCTGATTACCCCCTGGGCGCTTCTGGCTTTGGGAGAGGGCCTGACAAGCCGGCTTCCGCCTTTGCTACTCTAGCCCCACCTTCTTGGGGACGGGCCAGATGGCGTCAGCTACGGCCTGACCGTCAGATGCGATGATCGCTGGGAAAAGGGGTGGAGGGCTATGGGATCCTCTGATCCGCTACCTCCCCACCCTGCCCCAGCGATCACCGCATCTGTTATCAGATGGACACAGAAGCTGATGATCGAAGGTAAATAAAAAAAAATGTTTTTAATAAATGTCATTGTTTTCTCTAAGGTGTGTGGATTCTTTTTTACACTTAACCCTCTGTGAACTGGTAAGGAATCCATGAGACCCCTATACCAGTTCACAAGGCTTGGGGTCTGGCAAGTCCCCTTTGGCTAGCAAGTTACTTGCCATGGACCCCCAGCCCCCCATTACCTGCCCCTGCGGGGCAGAAGAGCCTGGGGCCGCAAGGCAGTGCAGGCTTGTAGCTTTGCAAGGCGGGGAGTACTGAGGCTGGTCCTGGTGTCCTGTTCTACAAGCCCCCATGGCTGGTCCCCGGGCTGGTTATGCTGAGTAGGGAGGACCCCATGCCAGTTTTTAGGGGTTTTTAACCCCTAAAAATAAAAAAAAATTGGGGTCCCCCCGACCTTTATGTCCTACCACTCAGCAGCTTAAAAGGCTCCCAGCTGCAGCAGGAGAGCAGAAACCAGAGTGATTGTCGTGGGACATCGCTTTTGGTAATGGATCGATCAGAGGTAAGTATTGAAAAAAAGTAGTTGTATTTTATTTGTAAATGTTATAAAGTGCTCTTTTCATATTGTTATTTTAGGAATGTGTTTTCTATTCTGCTGTTTTATACATTATTTAGGCAAACCCTGTCCACCCAAATAATTCTTTGAGGGATTACTTCCAGAAAGTTGAGCCCACTACAACATGCTGGGTATGCCTAGAAAGCTTAATATGAGTACTTTTAGGGAATATGTTTGTGGGTATTCCAAATGTAAAGGGTCTTTTTGGTTGAAAAAGCGCAAAGTGTGCACTTTGTCTACAGAGCTGAAGTTTCCAAGTAAAATTACCGTTACGCACATGCTTTACTTTGGAGTGTTAGGCAACTCTTTCATTGACAGTACCTATGCATGTTGGTTATCGTTTTGTTCGGTGGACTTTGCTTTTGTTTTTTCTTGTTTGCATATATTTTTTTTTAGGAAAAAGTGGCTTTGATTTTTTTTTTTAGGGAACTACTACTTCCAGAGAATATATAGTTTGTGAGGAGTATTTCAAATGTAAAGGGATGTTTTTCTTGAAAAACTGCAAGGTGCGCATAGCAGTTGAATTTTACCTGAAAATCTCTTAACGCGTTGTTTCAATTTGGGGGAGTCTCCTGGGAAGGAAAAGGGGTCTACCAATACATATGTGGTACCTGTAACCGGGGGAAAACGGGGCTTTTACATGCAAAATGATTTTATTGGAAAAAGTATATTTTTTATTACAAAAAAAAAAAAAGACTACAAATTGTAAAATCTAGATTTTTTACATTTTTTTGCACATATTTCATCCAAAAATATTGAGAATACACTAAAACAATGCTAAATAAGACAGTTCATTTTAAAGTCCAGACTCTGCTGAAAAAAACAATATCTAATGTTCCTGGGAAATCCCTTCAAAAATCACAGTTGAACATATATAGTGCAGAACATTGAAAAATAGTCTAGCAACAGAGGGTGGCAAAATCTCCAGGTGGGTTGGCGGCGAAAGCGTTAAGTTTTATGTTTGCATTAAACAATTACAAGAAGTACTCTCAATTGTAAATGTACAAACCTAAACTCCCCAGAAGTGTAGTGAATGCTCCTTTATATATAGGACATTGTGAATACCTATATATCCAATCTCCCACAAACATTTAGACTGCACATATACCTCCACTAAACAACAAAGTAAAATATTATTAAACACATTTACAGCTAATGTTTCACCAGGTGGTGTCACTCTGGCTTTGTTCGCATTGCTGATTCTTCTGCTTTTCAGCAGGTTTACAAAACAATTCTTTTAAAACATCTTAAATATCCAACAACCCCAGTAGATAAAAATCTCCTTAAAACATTACAATCATTTCACCACAGCTTATGTTGTGCACTGCAAATGTAAATCAAGTCTTTCCAATTGTTCAGCAGCTCACAAACCAAGTAAACCCTGAAAATATATTCAATCTTGTAGGCCCACCAAGTATTTTGCCGTTTGTTTAGAAGACCATTGTTTTAATTTCCTGAGCCTCTTTCTGCAATATTTCCACTTTTATTTTATTACTTGAGTTTTTCTGGGTATTATTCTGGAGCTGAAGGCAATCTTGGTCGTGGCTTTGATGCTGCAGTACCATTGGTTGCTGCATATTGGTTTGTCTCAGTTCCATTATTCCAGGAGGTTGACCTATTTATTGAATACTTCCCAGCACCAATGTGTAGCGAATTTTCACTGTTTTGGCCTGCAAAATGTAAAACAAATATGCTTTACACAAATACAGAAAAAGTAGATAACATAATTTGTATATAAAGGTTGATTCACAGCTTCTTTTAAATGCACTTACACATGAAAAAGTGTGTGTTTGTGTATTTTTTGGTTTATTTTCAAGCTTTTGGTGTGTTTTTATTTTTTTTTAATGTATTCGTGTTTGCGTACATAAAAACACAATTCTGTGATTACTCACCTGTAGAATTGATATTATGAGTATACAGTACGTCCTGCTCCAGATTAGATTACTTACACTTGAGAATTACTCCGCCAGATGGCGCTGGACTGCAGAGACAGCGAAATCGGCTCCTTCCAGCCCCTCAAATACCCGGGACCTCCCACAAATCCCCAGCATTGAAAAGTAGTTAACGAGAAACCGGTAGACTTAAACAGAACCAAACTGGTAACTATAACAATGATAACAATCACCATACAGGGGATCCAGGACAATGCAAAACCAAGGGTGGGGTGGAGCAGGACGTACTGTATACTCATAATATCAATTCTACAGGTGAGTAATCACAGAATTGTATTATTCTTAGTATACAGTACGTCCTGCTCCAGATTAGATTACTTACACTTGTGACATCCAAGTAGGGTGGGATCCCCAAAGGTAACAGCAGACAGGTCATACCCTTGCGGCCAAAAGCAGCATCAGCTGAGGCCCTAACATCAACCTTGTAAAACTTTGAAAAGGTATGAACAGAAGACCAAGTGGCGGCCTTGCAAACTTGTTCAACAGAAGCCTGGTGCTGAAAAGCCCAAGAGGCACCAATAGCACGAGTGGAATGAGCAGTAAGGCTGAAGGGAGGATTCTTCCCCTTAGCAGAATAGGCCTGAATCACAGCCTGACGGATCCATTTGCTGATAGTAGATTTGGCAGGTGCCAAACCCTTCCTAGGACCAGAAGGGACCACAAAAAGGGCATCAGTTTTCCTGAAAGGTGCAGTAGCCACCAGATAGTACTTCAGACACCTAACCACATCCAAAGAATGCAGGAACCTCTCCTTAGCATTACTAGGATTAAGGCACAAGGAAGGAAGAACAATGTCCTGATTCAAATAAAAAGCCTTAGGCAGAAAATCTGGCTTGAAGTGAAACACCACCTTGTCCTGGTGTCTCTCAAAGTAGGGGGGCTGAACTTTGTGAACACACAAGTAAAGAAGTAGCAATGTCTGCACAAACCTTTAAACTTAGTAATGTTAGGGACGGGGTACTACTTGGACGGCCTTGACGTGGCTACCTCGCTTTTACATTTATGGCAATCTATGTTAACTAACAGTTCATGTTCTTAACAAGTGTTAGCTAGGTTTTTCAATAGTATGAGTGTGCAAAGGGTTAACTTTCTTTTTTGCTTATAGTGTGTGGCCACACCCCTCTAGCACCTCATGACTGCTATATATTGACTGGATGAGCACATCCTACCTTTCTTTTTGCTGTTGCATTTGCAGGTCAGTGGCCAGATCTGCTGGATTGTAGCTCTCTCAATGTAACAGGGAGTCCAACTGGCCTCTACCTAAAAAAAACCCTTGTTGTACCACTGTACCACTGTGCAGGCAAGTCAAGCATTTTTCATTGTGTGTGTGCAAGCAAGTTAAGGTATTGCAATGTCTTTAGACAGGCTGATTCATGTATTGCATTACTTGTGCACACACAAGTAAAGAAGTAGCAATGTCTGCACAAACTTTTAAACTTAGTAATGTTAGGGACGGGGTACTAATTGGACGGCCTTGACGTGGCTAACAGTCCATGTTCTTAACAAGTGTTAGGTTTTTCAATAGTATGAGTGTGCAGAGGGTTAACTTTCTATTTTGCTTATAGTGTGTGGTCACACCCCTCTAGCACCTCTTGACTGCTATATATTGACTGGATGAGCACATCCTATCTTTCTTTTTACAGAGATTGAAACACCCTGTTGCAGAGGGACCATTCTCCCAGGCGAGAGGTCCCCCTGCTCAGAGAGTCTGCCTGCAGATTCTCCACCCCTGGGATGTACACAGCTGATATGCAGGGAACATTGTCCTCCACCCAGGCCAGGATCAGAGACACTTCCTGGAGGGCCCTCTTGCTCTGGGTCCCTCCCTGATGATTGATGTAGGCAACCGCCGTCTGGTTGTCCGAGCGTACCTGAACAGGCAGGCCCTGAAGGTGATGAGTCAAATGAGTCAGAACCAACCTGATCGCCCGCAGTGCCAGAATGTTGATAGGTGTGTGGGCCTCCTGAGGGCCCCACCTCCCTTGGAACTGCAGGGACTTCCAGATACCCCCCCAACCTGTCAGACTGGCATCCGTGGTGACCATCTCCCAGCAGGGGGCCAGAAAGGATCTGCCCACCAACAGGTTCCTGGAGTCCAGCCACTGACTAAGGGGGAAAGCACAAGGACCTGGTCCAGAAAGTGGCTGCAAGGTCACATGCCCTTTAAGTTTGGCTTGGTTACTGAAGGTGGTAGGGAGTGAGGAATATTTTTCCAAAAGCAGGTAGCATATAAATGTTGTTCCTATTCCATTTCTATTCTATTTTTTGACGCCTTAAAAAGTTAGCATCAGGGTTGTGTGCTTATGATATCTCCTCCATTTTACGATACATTGCACTTGTTGTTTTTGTTTGATATGTGTCTAAATTTAATTCACCTCTTGTTATTGTATTATATTCCACATTTTAAAAATAAAATGTTTTCACCTGAAACTTTTTTCTGTGAATTTACTTTGCAGTTTGTTTCTTCCTGAAGCTTCCTCTCAAACCTTCGAACATCGTCTAGAGACATGCCTGCAAAACAATATTTTATTCTTAATGTTAATTTGTACCAGTGTTCATTATTTTTTCATTGTTCCAGGAATAGGTTTCAGATTCTAGTATCATCTTTATATTATAGAAAACTTGCATTTAGCTTAAATTATTTATGCAGGCCAACATTCTAACAGTCTCTCGTGAAATGTACAGTAGTAAAAGCAAGTTTGTGGGCAGATCATCTCAAATCAAATTTTTCAGATTAGGTCAAGTAGCTGTTATAGACAGGTATCAAAATATTAGTATGCATCAAAAGCTCCTTTATTTGTGTTCCATGAAGACAGAGCAGCCAATTAGCTCTTTCTGAGATTGTTTATGCCTACCAGGAAATCTGAACATTTTGTATTTTTCCCACTAGAGGTCACTATATACTCACCTCATTCCCAAAGCTTCAGTTTGTAAGACATGTGTAAAGACCACATCATGTTCTGACATTGGGATTAAACGATGGGAGATATGTCACTGGAACTACAGAAAATAATTTTTCGGCTTTGCAGGGCAGAGTGTTTGTTTCATTACGTTTTGCCTGGACAGGGAGTGAAAATCCTTCTGTGGTGTATCTTATGTAATTAGTAACTCAAATAAGTATTTATAACACAATCTAGTTTACATTAAATAACATAAAATTAAATTATGTAGCAAAATGTAGCAGATAAATCTTGTAAGTTAAAAAAAAGAAGTAATTAAGGGTAGTGACCCTGGTTTCAACAGAAAGCCAGTATATTAGATGAATACCAAGAAGCACACACTATGGTTCATGTATAGCGCAAGTCATCCACCTTTACTTACCAGGACCAACATATACATGGTCTCAAACTCCTCCCAGGAAAAGCACCAGCTCATCTGACCGGTCAGTGGGTCTCTTGACTAAACTGAGGACTTTTACCTTTCTGTTGTTTTGAGAAGCAAACAGGTCCATATTTTGAGTGCTGTTCTCCCAACACTCCTGCCCAGATTTGTAGGCTAGCATCAATGTTTATCACTGGATTGTCAGGACAAAGCAACCCACAAAAAAAGCTGAAACACCAAAGAGCAGACTTAACCTTATCAGGTTTGGCTATTTCAATCTGAGCCCACTCTGCCCACCAAGGTGTTGAGATATATATATACCAAATTTTACTGGAGCAGTCAAGAGATCAGCTGATTTATAACCCAGAGCACCAAGTCTGTAGTAAGATTTGTGAAAACAAACTGGTCCTTCTACTTTTCAATGTAATCCTTGACTTTAACACACTTCTACTTTGCCTCTCTTGTTGTAGTAGGAACCTTGTTACTGCCTCTTTTACTGCATTATCACCAAGAAATCAATGCCCATGTAGACATTTCTTCAGGTTAGGTTAGAAAGTAATCACTGGGGGCCAGGTCTGGACTGTAAAGTTGATGGTTAAGCTCCATGAAGCCACTAAACAACTTAAAAGCCCCACATAATGCATTTATAGTTGAAGCATAAGTTTCTCCAGTAAGTATTAGGTTGGCATGAAAAAAAAACTGACTATAGTCCCAAAGACTGCTGTACACAAACTTAATTTGGAGTTGGTGACCCCTTGTGCTTCTATTGCATGGAATCTTGTTTGTTCTCAGAATCATGGCTGTGGACCCATAGCTTCTTTCTAAGCAGGTCTAAAGTCTGTTGGCTACATTTTTGGTGACATTTTTTGCTTAGACCTCAGCATTTTTCCACCTTTGACATAATGAATGATACTGGAAAACTTCACAACTGAAATGCCTAATTTATATTAAATTAATTTTCAAAAAGCAAAGCCTCCACTTTACTGCACATTTCCTCTACCAATGCTTCAACAGGGGTGTCATACAACCAAATTTTGAATATTCTTCTTAGCCAGCTTAAAGAGTCAATGATCATCCATTCGTGTGTGCACTGCATCTGTACATGCAGTAATACACTTGCGGTGTTCTATATTTTTGGATTTATATTAGCGTACATAGTTTTGTAACCAACATCTAACATATTCTAACTTATTCTTAACTGATTTCTGCTACAAGTTCAGTTTATTTTTTGCCAAGTACATTACCTTCAAGGAAATTGCATCAAAACTTGTTGCATTTGCACAAAGGGGGGGTGCAAATTTACATTACATAGATACAGTAAGAAAGGTAACGGATTTAACATGCTGTAACTGTTAAGTAACTTTATGGCACATGGATGTCCTTTTTTGTTGGGTGCTTAGTCTTCTTCCAGAGGAACTGGAAGGACCTATGGCCTGGGTGTGACGCTGCAGACTCTATTGAGAGTAAGTTACCGTACCAGATGATTATGGACGTGCACAGGACAGACTCAACTGTGTATGAGTAAAACATACTAAGAGTTTCTTTTCTGTTGCAGAAAGAACAACCTTCTTTGTGTTTGGTCTGTTTTTCCTGAAGTCTTTTGTAGGCTCCAATGTTTTTTCACTATTTATAGTATTGTTCCACTTTATGGCTATAAGCAAGTTCATCACCATCATGAATGAGGCCGATTATTGTGGTATCATCTGCGTATTTGATGATTTTGACTGCCTACGCCGGTGAAGAGCAATCGTTGTAAATAGAAAACAGGATAGGTAACAATAAGCAGCACTGAAGGCTGCCAGTAGTGGGGTGGATTTCACACTTGATGTAATTGGGCCAATTTTAATCTCATGTTCTGATTTGGTCAAGATGGTTCAGGGTGTATTGTAGTGCCAGGTTAACTGGATCATCAACTGATCTATTCGCTTTGTAGGCTAATTGAGGCGTGTGCATAGAATACTCTGTTGAGGCCTGTAGGTGTTCCAGCACTATTCACTCCAAGGTTTTCATTGCCACAGAGGTCAAAGCAACAAGCCTGAAATAATTTGGTGAGCTTATTGTAGCTTTTTTTGGAAGCGGGATGACGATTGAGTATTTTACGCAGTTAGGTACTATGCCTGTTTCCAGTGATCTTTTGTAGATCTTGGTGAAAGTGGGTGCCCGTTGCACTGAATGAGCCTTCGAGCAGGAGGAAGATACACCGTCTGGCACTAAAGCTTTCTTAGGATTGAGCTTTCCGAAGAGCCTGATAATGGGCTTGATGGGTGTGGGCTTGTCTTAATTGCCAAGTTTTGTTTGATCATCAAACCTACAGAAGGAATGCAGTTCCTCTGCTAATTTTTTGCATGGTGTTGCTTGTGAGAGGCAGCCTTTGTAGTTTGTGAGCTCTTGAATATTCTTCCATATCTGTTTTGGATTTCCTGTTGAGAATCTTCCTTCCAATTTGCTTGCATACTCTCTTCGCCTTCCTGACCTCTTTTGCTAGCTTATACTTTGCATGTTTGTACTTACCCTTGTCACCATACTTGTGAGTCGTTTCTTTTGATTTTTCAGATATTTTGTAGTCTGCCATTAAACCACGGTTTACTGTTTGCATAAGAGACAAAGCTCTTGGTGGGAACTATCAAATCCTCGCAGAACCTGATGTAGGGAGGTGACTTGTTCACTCCACTCATGGAGATTTGGAGATTCGAGGGCATCCCAATTTGTGCAGACGAAACAGTCTTGCAGCTCCTGCTCTGCTTCTGCCATCCATTTTTTTATGATTATGAGGGTTTGTTTGGAGGATATTAGTTTTGACCTATAGGTTGGTATCTAGTGAACAAGATTTTGGCCAGAGTGTCCCAATGCTGCTTTGCTTTTACTGCAGTAGCCATCTTTCAGTGCAGTATAGCAGTGGTCTGGAATATGGTTTTCTCTGGTAGGGCATTTGATGTGTTTGTACTTGGGAAACTCTGCTGACAGATTAGCATTGTTGAAGTCCCCCATAAGGGTGATGGCCGAGTCAGGGTACAACTTTTCCCAGCAGTTCTTGCACCAGTGCTACCTTGACCTTTGCATCTGGAGGTATGTACACATCCATAAGGAAAATGCAGGATATTTCTCAAGGGGAGTAGAAGGGGAAGCAGATGATGGTCAGGACTTTCAAGAGCGAACAGATATTTTTTCACTAGTGACATCTGTGCACCAATATGGGTTTATGTAGGAGCAGATGCCACCTCCTTTTGTTTCCCTTGATAACAGTGGGTCTCCATCTACTCAACAAATTGCAAAACAAGGGAGTGGACATTTGCTAAATTTATGCTCAGAAGCATCAGAAAATGTCTACTTTTCCTTAGTTTCACTTGGTCACCTGCCTCTTCGTCTAGTGAATGGTCTAAAATGCTTTACCCTGGCTTCCAAGTAGGTAATGTCATTGTTTACTAGACTGTGAAGATGGAGTTGCAGACTGGCACGTGAGGGTTCTTGGTGGTTCTCCCACTGCAGATGCTCCTCTTTTGTATAAGCATTACTTATTGCCAGCGTAATGGGCAATGTGGTGTGCATGAGAGCCAGGATACAGGGACGTCCGTATGTGAAAAGAGTTAGAGAACGGAGGTCTGCAGAAGGATGCAAGGATGTTCTGGTGGCTCACATAATTCCATATATTGGAGCTAGCAGGGACAGTGTTGACCCAAACAGTGGTAGAAGTTTGGGGCAATGCTACTAGAATCAGGCTCAGTGATACAGGAAACTGTTTGATGTTTGGTGCATGAAAGAGGCAGAGGCAAAAACAATGCAAAAAGCAAAACAGGTAATGCTCCCTAGGGCTAGTGATTGCATACACTTTGTCAAGTGCTTGTAAGTGATTTATGCATTCTGAGTATTTACAGGACAGGACAGGCTGATCTAAACTAGGCCCTTTGTGGATCGAAAACCACTAGTCAGTGAATCAGTGTCCCTGTATGGATAGATATGGAAACAGAGGAAACAAATTGCCATCTAAGCAGACAGGGACACTTATACTGTAGAACTCAGAGGGGATACGACCAGTTCTTTCCAACTGGACCTCCAAAGGAGGTAACTGAGTAACTTCACAACCAAAACAGCTGAACAGATGTATGCATATCTCCTGGTAATCCTGAGTTTTCACCAACTTCCAAAAACTGACAAAAAAGAAACACAACCTTGGGACACTGACAATTGACGGAATTGGGAGCCTGAATAAGCGGGTCACATGGGCTGGCCCTAACTGTAGTCTGGGAAAGATAGCCAAGGTGACCACTGACAGCCAATTAGAGGACAGAATTTTCTAAACGTTAATTAGGCATGCCTGTGATTGAATTGCTAATTAGGTGGGGCTATTCATATGCTTAATAGGCTTGCAGCCAGAGGTGGGAGCCACAAGGAGGGGGACAGGGGGCAGAGAGGCTGAAAGTCAACCTGGCCATTATGATTCAGGCTGCAGAATACTAGTGCGCTCGTTCTTGCTGAGCTGACAAACAGGGCAGGGCTATAGACCATCAGTCAAGCCCTATGATTGTTCGTCTATAGCAAAGGAATTCAGGGGGTGTTCCACTACTATTTGCCTTGTATCTACTACCAGAAGCAGCTGTGTGCTGACACGAAGTCAAAAGGCAGCCTCTAGTAGTTGAGCTGCTGAATGATTGTTTATGCACTTTGCCTATACAGTCCCTTGTCAACCTGTCAAATATTCAGCACAGTTTAGCCTCTGTCCGGGGCAAAATTTCAGCGCCTTTAAGTGCCGGTTTTTGGCAAAATATTTCAGCCTATTTTCTAGGCATTTTAAATTAAATATAGACATAGATATACTGAACATATATACAACTGCTTTCTTACTACAATAAAATACCTCACATACATCTGTAGGAAGTACCAATTTCTAGTAAACCAAGATATACCACTTACCATACCATTCATCCATCCAAGCCACAGCCTGTCTGTGTCCTGCAAGTAGAATGTCTTTTATATTCTAAAAAAAAAAAAAAAGAGAAAACATCTTTGGTTATTATAAAAACAAGCCAGATAAGGGTAATTAGAGTAAGCAAAGCTTAAACTTAAAGCGGAACAAAACCCAGGAATTTCCCGAGTTTTTTCTATTCCCCTGGGACATCCAGAATTGGGATACCCCAATGTGTAAAACCCCCACAGAACACCACATTCACTCTCCTCTTCCCTACGGTGCCTGCTCTAATGAGGGCTGTCTGCCACAACCATGTTATTTCGACAAACAGCTCTCATTGACTTCAAATGACTATCTGAATGGCTGAGGCGGGAGCGCTCATGCCTCCAGGAATGTGGCCACATGCTTTTCCAATTGAAAACAATAAGAGCCGTCTTGCTCTCATTGGACGAGAGCCTGCCCATGCACCACTGAACCAGGGTTGAGGTGATTAAATTTAGCTTTCTGGCCCTGGAATCTAAAAAACTGTCCGAATTTGGATGGCTTGTGGTGTGATACCCCCCAGACCTCCGTAGCTGCTTACCTTTCCCTGGTTCAACTGCGCATGAGCGAGCTCTTGTTCAATAGTGTTCAGTCATTTACTTGTAAAACTACCAGCGAGATGAAAGCGGGCCAACACCCTTGAAACAATGCTCATCTGCATCCCTCCCAAAGGTAACTCGAATTAATGCACTAAAATATTAATTTACGTTCACCTAACTCTTGCTGTGGTCAATTTTAAATGGAGTCTCCAGGAGCTTCAGGCCGCCTGAAAACAGGAAGTGCTGCTGGGTTTCCTGTCACTCTGCACTGTCAGTTATGCCAGTTGAACCCAGGCTGGGATGCTGGGAAAATAAGCTCCAAAATGGGCACTACCAGGAGAAAATCTGTGAGGCAGTGTTTTAGCTTTGAGTGGATGAACGAGCAAATGTAAGTGCTGACAATGATTCAGTATTATGCATGCAATGGGGCGGAGTTAGTTTTGGGGAGATTTTTTTTCAACTGTTCATCTGATTTAAGTACTTGTTGAGTTGCAATTCCAAAAATGTAATTTATGCCATTTTAAGTGGTCCTTGCAAACTGCACTATGTGGGCTGCACTATTTGAAAGGCCAAGATTAAAGTTGCAGAACAAATGTATAATGTAAAGAATGGAGGCCTGATATCCCATGTCACCAAACATTGTTGTCAGACACACAGTGGTCTGACTTCAGCACGTACTGACAAGGTACACATTATTGACCAAGTACGCTTAGGCCCGCAAGGCAGAGACATTTAACGCTGCCCAATAGATTTTCAATCTGGCTACCACTGAACCAGATTGTCTAAATGATCGTTTTGATCTTCTTTTAGTAACCCGAACTTGATTTAGGGTCAGGTCTTATTTAACCCTTTAAATGCCAGCCACGAAAAATTTACGTGGTTGCCTCTCCGCCACTTAAGTGCCAGCCACGTAAATTTTACGTGCCTGGCTTTCCCCAATCACAGTAAAAAAAAAAAAGGCACTTACCTGACCCCTTGTTTGATCCGGCCGGGTCTCCTCTTCAGCCAGCGGGGCTCCGAACGCCGATTGGGGCTCCTCCGGCTGCAGGGGAGGGCCCGGAATAGGGTGCCCCCCCCCGTTTTAGCAGCCGCCGAGATTGCCTGCAAAATAAAAATAAAAAAATGACAGCTACACACCTCCGCTCCCGCCGGCTCTCCTCTTCATGGGGGGGGGGGGGCTCCGATCACCCCCCCGGCTCTTCTGTCTTCTGGAGGGGGGGCATAACAACCCTCCCTCCGCCGCAGCTTCCGATGGCGGCCGCCATCTTGGATTTTAGCCCCGCCCCTTCGTCATGACGTCACTGCCGGGTGTCGTCGGGGCACCCGGCAGTTCTACTGTCAGATGCCGGTGACGGCTGGGCAGAGAAGGAGGGAGGTAGGCGATCCTCCAATCGCCTGCCTCCCCCTTCTCTGCCCAGCTGTCACCTGCATCAGATCGCCGAGGGACACTGCATCTGAAGATCGGAGGTGAGTAAAGGTAAAATGTTTTTTTTTTTAAATAAAATTTTTAAACAACCTGTGTCTGTGTTTATTTTTTATACTGTTAAAACCCTTCGTGAACTGGTAAGGGGTCCATGAGACCCCTTATACCAGTTCACAGGGCTCGGGGGTCTGGCAAGTGACCTGCGGCAAGCGGGTGACTTGCCATTAACCCCTGGCCCCCCAAATTACCTGCCTCCCCAAAGCCCGGGGGGGGGGGGGGCAGAAGAGCCGTGGCCCTAGGCTATGACGGCTTGTAGCCGCAGAGCCAGGGGCCACTAAAGCTGGCCCCTGCGCCCTGTTCTACAAGCCCCCATAGCTGGTCACAGGCTGGTTATGCTGGGTAGGGGGGACCTCACGCCATTTTTTTTGGATTTTTAAGGGTTTTAACCCTTAAAAATCCAAAAAAAAATGGGGTCCCCCTCCCTGAGAGGGGGGACCCTATGTCATTTTTTTTTAAAATTAACCCTATGTTACCTGTAACCCAGTAGGTATAAAAGGCCTCCAGCAGCAGCAGGAGAGCAGAAGCCTAAGTGATCAGCGTGGGACACAGGGATGGATGGGAGGTAAGTATTAAAAAATATATATTTTTATTTAATAAAGTTATTTTTAAAAAGTGTCTGTGTTTTTCTTACTTTTAACCCTTTGTGACTTGGTAAGGGGTCCATGTGACCCCTATACCAGTTCATAAGGCTCGGGGGTCTGGCAAGTCACTTGCAGCTAGCGGGTGACTTACCATTAACCCCCTGCCCGGGGGGGGGGGGGGCAGAAGAGCCGTGGCCCTAGGCTATGACGGCTTGTAGCCGGCAGGGCCAGGGGCCACTAAAGCTGGCCCCTGCGCCCTGTTCTACAAGCCCTCATAGCTGGTCACAGGCTGGTTACGCTGGGTAGGGGGGACCTCACACCATTTTTTTTTATTTTTAAGGGTTTTAACCCTTAAAAATCAAAAAAAAAATGGGGTCCCCCTCCCTGGGAGGGGGGACCCTATGTCATTTTTTTTTAATTAACCCTATGTTACCTGTAACCCAGTAGGTATAAAAGGCTTCCAGCAGCAGCAGGAGAGCAGAAGCCTAAGTGATCAGCGTGGGACACAGGGATGGATGGGAGGTAAGTATTAAAAAAATATATATTTTTTTAATAAAGTTATTTTTAAAAAAGTGTGTCTGTGTGTTCTTTTTACTTTTAACCCTTTGTGAACTGGTAAGGGGTCCATGTGACCCCTATACCAGTTCACAAGGCTCGGGGGTCTGGCAAGTCACCTGCGGCTAGTGGGTGACTTGCCATTAACCCCGAGACCCCCCATTACCTGCCTCCCAAAAAAACCCTTATATTCCCCCAAGAAATGGTGTCCCCCCCCCTGTGAAGGGGGACCCCACACCAATTTTTTTTATTTAACCCTTTATTATGTGGATAGTAGTTGTATTTTATTTGTAAATGTTATAAAGTGCTCTTCTAAGTTTAGGGGATCTCCTGGACAGGAACGGGGGGGCTACCAATACATATGTGGTATCATTGTAATCGGGAGAAATGGGGCTTTCACGTGCAATATGGTTTTCTTTAATAAAATAAATGTTTTTGTTAAAATAAAGGAGACAATTTAAAAAATATATATTTTTTTTAATTTTTTTTACTTATTTACTTAAAAATATATAAAAAAAGTAGAAAAAAAAATATTAAAAAAAGTAAAAGAAATACAAACAAGACATTTCATGTTAAAGTCTAAACTCTTCCACAAAAAGAAAATATGCCATTTTCTTGGAAATTCCTGCAGAAATCACACTTAAACATGGCGCAAAATGGTGAAAAATTACCTGTCAGCAGAGGGTGACAAAATCTCAAGTAGGCTGGCAGTTAAAAGGTTACAGGTACCTATGCATGTTGGGTATTGTTCTGCTCGGTGGACCTTGCGCTTTCAGATGTAGCTTGTTTTTTCTTATTTGCATATTGATATTTTAGGAAAAGGTGTTTTTTATTCTGCTTTTTTATACAATTTTTTGTGAAACCCTGTGCAACCTAAGAATTCTTCGAGATATTACTCCCAGAAAGATGAGCCCACTACAACAAGCTGGGTACGCTTAGAAAGCTTAACATGTGTACTTTCAGGGAATATATAGTTTATCAGGGATATTCCAAATGTAAAGGGTTGTTTTGGTAGAAAAAGCACAAGGTGCGCACTTTGTCTGCAGAGCAGAAATTTTGAAGTAAAATTACCGTTATGCGCATGCTTTACTTTGGGGTGTTTGGCAACTCTCTCCTTGACAGAACCTATGCATGCTGGGTATTGTTCTGTTTGGGGGATGTTGCTTTTTCAGATTTTCAGTTTTTTTCTGGTTTGCATATAGTTTTTTTTTTAGGAAAATATGGTTTTGATTCTGCTCCTGTGTAACCAAAGAATACATTGAGGGATTACTTCCAGAAAAGTTGCACCTATGTCAACAAGCCTGGTACGCCTAGAAAGCCTGAGGTGTATACTTCTAGGGAATATATAGTTTATTAGGGGTATTTCAAATGTAAAGCGTTGTTTTTCTTGAAAAACTGCAAGGTGCGCATAGCATAGTTGTATTTTATCTCAAAATCTCCTAAAGCGTTGTTTCAGTTTGGGGGAGTCTCCTGGGCAGGAAAGGGTGTCTACCTATACATATGTGGTACCGCTGTAACCGGGAGAAATTGGGGTTTCACACAAAATAAGATTTTATTGACAAACTTACATTTTGTATTACAAAAAAAACACTACAAATTGTAAAAAATTGTTTTTTTTTTTTTTTATTTTTTTGCACAATTTTCACCCCAAAATATTGGGAATACACTTAGAAATGACAAACAAGACATTTCATGTTAAAGCCCAGGCTCTGCTGAAAAAAAACAATATATCATTTTCCTGGGAAATCCCTTAAAAAAACCCAGTTGAACATGGGGAGCACAAAATAGTGCAAAATGGCCTGGCAACAGAGTGTGACAAAATCTCCAGGAAGGCTGGCACTTAAAGGGTTAAATGACATTGGATACCTAACCACTTACATTGCTGAATGCATATATGACATAGGACTTACATGCGCTACAACGTAAAATTTTTTGTGGCTTCTTTATATATACCCTTGACACTGTAGCAAACTTGTACTGAAGTTACAGCACTGAATTAGCGTTCAGTATGGTTATAATCATGAGTCATGCAGACCATCCTTTATATACTGTATTTTCTGTGAAAGGGATACTTTTTCAGGACCCTTAGGCTCTGTTCACACCTCTGCACTTTCTCTGTATTGTTGCGCTGAGTTACAACACAGAGGAAACATTGTACATTATTCTAGATAGGATAGTTCACATATCTGTGCTGCAGGTATAACACAGTAGAATTTTCAATTTACTTATGCAAAAATGTTTTTCTTTTAAAAATGCATCACAAACGCTTTGCTAATGCATCAAAAACACAGGGTTTGTTTTGATACAATGCCCATCTGGCATATTAAAGCGGACCTTCACTCTGAATAAAAGCACATCTTATATGTTTCCCACACCCTGTACATACAGATTGCTCACATTAAAAATCATACTACCTGCATCTCCTGCATGTTATAAGCCTTTAAACATCCAAGACGGCGGCACATGGAGCATCAGGTAGCCTGCAAACAAGAAGTGTCTTCTGACTATGCCGCTCTGCATTGTGGGATTGTTGTCTTTTCCCTGACCCCAGCTCTGCTCTGTCTGTGCAAAGCACAGCTATAACCCCACCCCCTGTACTTTATCCCGCTCTCCTCTCATGAGTATGTGTGATGCTACTGAGTCAAGATGGCGGCGCCCATATTCTAGAGTCCTGAACAGTGTTGCAGCCCGGTGGGGGAAAGAATAATAAGTGACAAAAACTTCAACTATATTACTTTTAGTAATATTTAATAGGAATAGTTTTTTTTAAGGGTTTGGCCTTTTCATTAAATCATGCTGAAGGTCCAGTTTAACAAAAAGCTTGCTCTTAACGCAACAGAGAGGCCTTAACATATATGTAGAATTAACCTGTAATGATTTAGTATGCTTTCATGCCATAGAAGGGTTGAATATACTCTATTTCCACAACATATTTTCTCACATATCAGGGTGACTTTTTTTTCTTACTTTGTTTATCCCAGCGCTGCCTATTTTAGCGTAGCTTAGCCCAAGATCCATGTCAATCTCTTCCGTGCTATTCTTAAGAAATATACATGCTCGCAGCCCACCTCTTTCTCACTTATATGATACAAGTAGGTTGGGCAGTAACATAGAGAGTAGATACATTGCTGGGGCGGGTTTAACACTTTTAGTACCAGCTGCGCGAGTCTCATGTAGCTGATTTTAACCCCCCTTAGAAAAAAAAAGTACAAAAGTTAAAAACTCACGTGACCCCCTCGTTGTATTGGGCCGGGTCTTCGCTTCACACTGCTTACATTTTCTTGCACTTGGTCACTTTAGCACTTATAGTATCATTAGAGTTGTTTATTAATTGTATACATAGCACTTTTTTCTTGGAGCACTAGGACCCATTTGGTTTTTATAGGGACATATGCTTGATATCTGACCTAGTTAATTGTGCATTACCACCAGCGCCCTCTAGTGGAATGTTCATACTTCTAGAGAATATATAGTTTATGGGTGTATTTCAAATGTAAAGGGTTGTTTTTCTGGAAAAACTGCAAGGTGCGCTTAGCGCATATCACAGTTGTATTTTATCTGAAAATTTCCTAAAGCTCTGTTTCAGTTTGGGGGAGTCTCCTGGGCAGGAAAGGGTGTCTACCTATACATATGTGGTACCGCTGTAACCGGGAGAAATTGGGGTCTCACACATACAATAAGATTTTATTGACTTACAATTTTTTATTACAAAAAAACACTACAAATTGCAAAAAATAGATTTGTTTAAATTTTTTTGCACATATTGCACCCAAAAGTATTGAGAGTACACTAAAAAAGGCCATACAGGACATTGCATGTTGAAGCCCAGACTCTGCTGAAAAAAACAATATATAATTTTCCTGGGAAATCCCTTCAAAAATCAAGGTTGAACATGTGTAGCACAAAAATACAATTCTGTGATTACTCACCTTGTAGAATTGGTATTATAAGTATGCAGCACGTCCTGCTCCAGATAGTATTCATAACAGCTGGGATATACCTCCGCAAGAGGGCGCTTTACTGCAGAGATGGCAAAAAAGAGGCCCCTCCCGGCCCATATATACCGGGTACCTCCCACTAATTCCCCAGTATAGAAAAGCAGTAAGGGAACCAGGAGAAGCCAATAACAAATTCAACAACCTTAACAAGGAAAACAATCACCAAATAGAGGACCCAAAAATAAGGCAATCAGGGTGGGATGGAGCATACTTATAAAACCAATTCTACAAGGTGAGTAATCACAAAATTGTATTATTTTGCAGCACGTATTTTGCAGCACGTCCTGCTCCAGATAGTATTCATAACAGCTGGGACATCCAATAGCAGTGTCCATAAACGGGTGGGGATCCCAAAAAGGCAACAACGCGCAGTTCAAACAACTGCCGCCTGCAGAACCTTACGGCCAAAAACAGCATCCGCTGAGGCCCGAACATCTTCTTGGGCACCGTGAACAAATTGGAATAGAAGCCCAGACCCCGGTCTGAGAGGGGCACCGGACAGATGACAGCCATGTCCAAGAGACTTGCTACTGCCACCCGAAGCCCCTGGGCGGCCAGAGGATCTGACGGCACCCGAGACCTGAAGAATCTGGGAGGGGGCCGGAACTCGAACTCCAGCTTGTAACCGGAAGACACCACCTGAATCCACCTGTCCGAGACCTCTTGGACCCAGACCCGGGAGAAGAGTTGCAGCCGTCCCCCCACCCGCAAGGGTGAGGGCGCCCCCTATTTGCTGAGCCGACTTGGCAGCGGCTCTAGGCTTGGAGCCCCAACTGTGTCCTGGACAGGCCCGACCCCTGCCCCTAGGCCAGGAATCACCTCTGGATGAAGGGAAGGCCGAACCCCTGCCAACTCTAGCCCCACGAAAGGACTGAGAGAAGGAAGCCGCCCCCCGAAAGGGGCAACGCTGCTTCTTACGCTGAGGTAACTTACCTCCATTTGCCACCGAATCCAATTTTTCTCCAAAGAGCCGCAACCCCACAAAGGGAAGGGCCGTAAGCGACTTTTTGGACACAAAATCAGCCGCCCACTGGCGTAACCAAACCGAACGCCAGATAGCCACAAGCAAGGCCGAAGCTCTGCTACACATCACCAATGTGTCATCCAGGGCGGACAGCACAAAGGACAAAAATAACTCACAGCTCTTAAGGTCGGCAAACTCCTCACTAGCCGGGCCAAGCCCGGAAGAGGTCAACAGTCCTCTAATAACCGACCTGGCAGCTACCAATAAAAGCGCAGAAGCACAAACCGGCCGCAAGGCCGATCCAACACTGGCAAAACCATGACAACCAATACTTATCCCCGAGCTAGGTCCCCCATTATAGGCTTAATACTATGACCACGCCTCTATACTTTATAAGAATATATACTTTTTATTTGAATATATTTAAAATGCATAGTACATTAAAAGACATCTTATACACGCCTATAGTTATGTGCGTCACTGTCATAACATCTTATATCAATGCTCCTTTATAAGCCTTCGTGCATTTATATTTCAACATTTCTTCTGCGGGCAGATATGTTTCGCCTAATTTGGCTTTCTCAATGCCCTATACATGTGACAGACAAATATTCCTTGTCAATAGGTTAGTGTATTAGTCTTATATTTAGAAATATAGAATATTTGTCTGTCACATGTATAGGGCATATAGGGCATTGAGAAAGGAGCATTGATATAAGATGTTATGACAGTGACGCACATAACTATAGGAGTGTATAAGATGTCTTTTAATGTACTATGCATTTTAAATATATTCACATAAAAAGTAAATATTCTTATAAAGTATAGAGGCGTGGTCATAGTATTAAGCCTATAATGCCCAAAGGGGACCTAGCCCGGGGATAAGTATTGGTTTAAGAAGGGGCTATGCTATGAACCAGCCCAGGAAACTTAATTAAATATATAGGGGTTTGTTTTTGTGGTCGCCAATAGGACCAACCTTTGTGGTCCATAAGAGAAAAAAAAAATGACAAACCATCTGGTCAATGCGTTTATCCTCACCATCCTTGAAAGTAGTGCACTCCGGAGAATGCAGGACTGAGGAGCTGGACAACCCCAAAACAGGAGCATCCACCTCAGGGGTTGGGGGTGACCAGTGCTTCACCGCGTCCGCCGGAAAGGGATATTTCTTGTCCCAACCCGGAGGGACACCCGGAAGCTGAGTCGGCCTCTCCCATTCCTTGAGAATGATACCATCAAAATGCTTTTGATAAGGAAATTCCAAGCGCAGCTTGGTCACCTCAAAGAACTCCCCCTTCAGCGGAGGGGCCGCCTCGGGGGGAGAAATAGCCAGGACCTCAAACATATGAGCCAGGACCCTAGAGGTATCCAAGGAATCCCCCTGGCCCTGCTCGGTATCAGCGCCCACAAACTGCTGATCATCTGAGCACTCAGACTCCTCATACAGCTCCCCTTCCTCACGCGGGGAACAATCAGACCAATCCAGGGAGTCAAACTCCTCCATATCAAGGGCCTGCACGGCCGTATACAAATGTTTTCTCTTTGCCGTGGCCTTTTTAGCAACGGCACTGGAAAACAATTTTTCAAGATTGGCCAATCTGGCACACACGTCAGATTGCGACTCCCCGCCAATGACTACATCACCAGGGGTACGTGTCAACGAGGGGGAGACGGAGAGGAGACTGGCGGAGCAGAACCAGGCGTTTGAGATCCGGTCTGCCGCGTAATAGACCGTTGCGCACAGGGTACACAAAGAAATACATCATCCCCCAAAAGGGATAGCCCACACCCCAAACACTAGCTGGGGTGGGCTGGGGCCATGCTAGCAAATGTCCTTAAAGAGTTAATAACAGCATTGCCCAGCAACCCCAGTGAGGAACATAATCAATAAATAAAAATGATGCCCACAGGCAACTCACTCGACCTTCACCCCTCCGGAGCCCCGCTGGCAGTAGGGGACGGGAGGCGCGTAGTGTGCAGAGGAAGAGGGAGGGCGGGCCGGCGCGGTTCGCACGTCGCGTCCGGCCCCACCCCTCCCCCGTCGCTCCCGGCCAGAAGCCGGGACCTGAAAACGGCGCCCGCAGCACGGGGGTGGGCCGTAGGCGCGCACGAGCGCCCGGCCCCGTCCCCCCCGCCCTGAGGGACTCCTCTGGGGCGCCTACAGCCACCATTTTTTTTGTATTTTAAAAGCGCCGGAGGCCGGCGTCGTGGGGCCCCCGGCGCCAGCCCGAGTAAAAACATGCACACAAACACAAAGTAATAAACAGATGAATCCATAAGGACCCGCCCCCCACCAGCCCCCCCCGCCCCATGGGTATCGGGGGAGAGGGGGAATCCATGCAAGGGTAGGGGCCAAGGGACGGGGCATCCCAAACCGGGATCACCAACCTGGTTAGCCGCCTACCCCTTGTTATGAGGTCTCACGGCTAATGAGCACCTAGGGTGCCATCTACCATTGCCCGGACCAGCAGCCTAGGCTGGGAGGCAAGTAATGTAATAAAGGGATCCGGGCAGGAATAGAAGAATAGAGGGCCGGGAGTCATCCCGGCTACCTGCAAGGAGGAAACATAATCTTCTGACTTGCTCGCCTCCGCAGAGATGAAAGACTGGGGAATGAGTGGGAGGTCCCAGGTATTTATGGGCCGGGAGGGTCTTACCTTTTTTTATTGACATCTCTGCAAGATCGCCATCTACAGGTCAGTATACCCACATGTAATGAATGTCTTGAAGCGGGGTGTGTGACATACTTAGAATAGAAATCAGTGCAACCAAACAAGGGATCATAATATACATAACATAGAAAAGACATGCACCCCCCCCCCCCCGCGAGATCTACCAGGGAGAGCGGTGGGAAAGCAATGGCCAGCCTAAAGGGAGCAAACTGCGGGGACAAGGGGCGAGGGGATGTATAACCCAAAAGTAAGGAATATTATCTGGAACAGGACGTGCTGTATACTTAGAATAATAGATGTTGGTAGCACAAAGCTAGATTGTGAAATCACCTGCTAAGAAGTATATATATATTTACAGCAGTGAATGAGTAATTGCTAAGAAATTGCTTACCGCTGGTGTGTCATACTACAATCAATGAGTTTGAGCAAGCAGGAATACAGCATGAAATGAATCAGAGACAAACTCAACTCCACAGATGATCATTGGGCATCATGAGGGACAGAGAGGGAAAATATTCTTAAATAAGTGTGCACTGGTAAGGAAGGAACAAAGTAGCTTTCCCCAGTGTACTTGATTTTCTCTTATTGCCTGCGTGAGCTGTCTTCAGCTGTAAAAAATGGGAAAAGCTTTTGCTGGCCCAAATGTGGTGACTTGACAGAGGAAACTAATGTTTTGGACTGGACAATCTAATTATCCAGATGTCTTGGTGGGCAGCATAATCTGACTGGCTGCTGTCTCTCTCATGGAACAAGAGAAATATGGTATGGGCGTCCTATAATCGGCATACAAGAGCTATTTATCTATAGTAAGTTGGGAAGGAAAAACAAATGCAGGGGGTAGACCAGCAATTTATGGTTATAAAAATAAAAAAAAACATGAATATCATCAGATTATTACACACAACATTCATGGTTTCGCAATGATTTTGTATTTAAATACAGAATTTTGTGGTTTTGTGTATTGGCAGTATATAATGTACATTTCTTGAATTCATCACTTTAATAGGATGTTTGTGTTTTGATATTACTGACAGTACTTGAGGCAAATTAAAAAGTAAATACATGAATGCATAACACAAAACAGCCTTAGCTTTGATTACATGAAAGATCACATATTCAGTAGGTCATATACAACATGTAGCTTTTATTTTCAAATATCAAAACTTACCTTATGAACAAAACTTTCAACTCTTGATTGAAACCCATAGACCTCAAATTTAGCTGCCACTAATTTGTAAGAGCACATAATAGGTTGCGTCTCCTCCTGCCAGTTCTGTAATAATGGTCCTCGGCCAGTTTTCTCGGAACGGAATGTCCGTAGATCCTATTAATAAAAGGTATTAATCCATTAGGTTGAACAGGAAAATACCATTTTGTGAGTACTCACCTGAAAAATGGATATTGTCAGTGTGCCACACACCCCGCTTCCCCTTTAACCCTTTAAGTGCCAGCCTACCTGCAGCATTTTCCACTCCCTGTTGCCAGACGATGTTTCACTATTTTGCGCTACACATGTTCAACTGTCATTTTTGAAAGGATTTCCAGGGATTTCCCAGGAAAATGATATTTTTTCAGCAGAGTCTGGGCTTTAACATGAAATGTCTTGTTTGTATTTTTTAGGTGTATTCTCAATATTTTTGGGTGAAATATGTGAAAAAAAATGTAAAAAAATTATTTTTTTACAATTTGTAGTGTTGTTTTGTAATAAAAAATTTAAGTTTGTCAATAAAATTTTATTGCGTGTGAAATCCCAATTTCTCCCGGTTACAGCGGTACCACATATGTATAGGTAGACACCCTTTCCTGCCCAGGAGACTCCCCCAAACTGAAACAGCGCTTTAGGGGATTTTCAGAAAAAATACAACTGTGATATGCGCTATGCGCACCTTGCAGTTTTACCAAAAAAACAACCCTTTACATTTGAAATACCCCCAACAAACTATATATTCTCTGGAAGTACACACCTCAAGCTTTCTAGGTGTACCAGGCTTGTTGATGTGCCCATAGTTTTCTGGAAGTAATTCCTCAATGTATTCTTTGGTTGCAAAGAGTTTCCCCAAAAAAAGGATAAAAAAGCAGAATCAAAGCCACATTTTCCTAAAAAAACTATATACAAACAAGAAAAAACAAGTTTAATCTGAAAAAGCAACATTCCCCGAACAGAACAACACCCAACATGCATAGGTTCTGTCAAGGGAAGATTTGACAAACACCCCAAAGTAAAGCATGTGCGTAACGGTAATTTTACTTGAAAATTTCAGTTCTGCAGACAAAGTGCGCACCTTGCGATTTTTCAACCAAAACAACCCTTTACATTTGGACTATCCCCCATAAACTATATATTCCCTGAAAGTACACATGTTAAGCTTTCTAAGCGTACCCAGCTTGTTGTAGTGGGCTCATCTTTCTGGAATTAATTCCTCAAAGAACTCTTTGGTTGCGCAGGGTTTCCCTAAAAAATGTATAAAAAAGCTGAATAAAAAACACCTTTTCCTAAAATATAAATATGCAAACCAGAAAAAACAAGCTAAGTCTGAAAGCGCAAGGTCCCCCGAACAGAACAATACCCAACATGCAGAGGTACTATTACCCTTTTAATTGCCAGCCTACTTGAGATTTTGTCACCCTCTGTTGACAGGTCATTTTTCCCCATTTTGCGCCATGTTTTGCGCCATTTTTGTGCCATTTTTGCTGTAATTTTCAGGAAAATTATATTTATATTTTTTTGCAGCAGAGTTTAGGCTTTAACATGAAATGTCTTGTTTGTAAATTTTATTTTGTTTTTTACAATATTAAGTAAAAAATAAATAAATAAAAACATTTTTAGAAAATTGCCTCCTTTATTTTAAATAAAAAATGTATTTTATTAAGGAAAAGCATATTGCATGTGAAAGCCCCATTTCTACCGATTAGAACGGTACCACATATTTATCGGTAGCCCCCCGTTCCTGCCCAGGAGACCCCCCTAACTGAAACAAGTAATCTATAACATTTACAAATAAAATACAACTACCATCCACACTACAAAGGGTTAAATCGAGAAAAAAAATTACATAGGGTCCCCCCTCCCTGGGGGGGTTAAAAACCCTTAAAAATCCAAAAAAAAAATGACGTGGGGTCCCCCTTACCCAAAGTAACCAGCCCGGGACCAGCTATGGGGGCTTGTAGGCACAGAGTGGGGGGGCCAGCTTTTGTGGCCCACCCACCCTGCAGCCTACGAGCCCACATAGCCTATGTGGGCCCGGGCTCTTCTGCCCCCCCTTGGGCTTTGGGGAGGCAGGTAATGGGGGTGCCGGGGGTTAATGGCAAGTCACCCGCTAGGGCAGGTGACTTGCCACCCCCCAGCCTTGTGAACTGGTATAAGGGGTCTCATGGACCCCTTACCAGTTCACAAGGGGTTAAATGTTGAAAAAAAAACACCACACGTTAATAAAAAGTATTTTATTAAAAAAAAAAAAAAAATTTTTTTTACTGTACTTACCTCCGATTGCAAGCTCTTGTCCCTCGCCGCTCTGCTGACAGATGCCGGTGATCGGCATCCAGAGAAGGAGGAGGCAGGAGATCAGAGGATCTCCTGTCACCTCCTTCCAGGGCACCGATCACCGGCATCTGAGAAGCTGAGAAGGCTGAAGCCGGTGATCGGGGCCGGGATGACGTCATAAGCCCCGCCCCCCCAGCAAGATGGCGGCCGCCATCGAGGATGAAAGGGGAGAGAGCCTCTCGGGCTCCCAGGTGAAGAGGAGGGACAGCGGGAGCCAGCGCACACACAGGTAAGTGAATGTCATTTTTTTTTTTTTTTTACAGTTAGCAGCTTCTGCTGCCAAAGCGGGGGGGGGGGGGGGGGCGGCCTATTCCGGGGGCTCTCCTGGAGCCATCCGACCCCCCACGAGGGATCGGATGGCACCAAATTAAAGAGGAGACCCGGCCGGATCCAACAAGAGGTCAGGTGAGTATTTTTTATTTTTATTTTTTAAACCAGCTGCGGAGAAAGTCAAGCACGTAACACCTGCGGGCTTGGCACTTAAGGCCCAGCCAAGCCAGCACGTAGGTGTTACGTGCTTGGCAACAAAAGGGTTAATTCTTACGATTGGGTTACTCACCGCAGGTGATGCCGTTGCAGAGAGGAAGTCCTGTAACGAGCCCCCTTCCGGCCTATATATACCTGGTACCTCCCACTTAACACCAGTGATTTAAAAAGCAGAAAGACAAGGTACCAGTAAATCTAACGGTAACCTCAAAATAAATAAAAGCTTCACCATATAAAGGATTCGGGATACCGAAAAGGGCGGGGTGAAGCGGGGTGTGTGGCACACTGACAATATCCATTTTTCAGGTGAGTACTCACAAAATGGTATTATTCTCAGTGTGCCACACACCCCGCTTCCCCTTTAATTCTTAAGATTGGGACATCCAAAAGCAGTGTCCACAAGGGATGGGTATCCGAAGGCAAAAATGAAGCATAACTTAAATGACTGCAGTCTGCAGAACTTTGCGGCCAAAAACAGCATCCGCTGAGGCCCGCACATGAACCTTGTTAAAAAAAAAAAAAAAAAAAAAGTATGAACAGAAGACCAAGTAGCGGCCTTACAAACTTGTTCAACAGAAGCTTGGTGCTGAAAAGCCCAAGACGCTCCAACGGCGCGAGTAGAATGAGCAGTGATACGAAAAGGGGGAACTTTCCCCTTAGCAGAATAGGCCGCAATAATGGCCTGACATATCCATTTGCTAATGGAAGATTTGGCCGGTGCCAAACCCTTCTTAGGCCCACAGGGCACAACAAAAAAGGCATCCGTTTTACGAAAAGGAGAAGTAATAATCAAATAGTACTTAACACAGCGTACTACATCCAAACAATGCAAAACCCTCTCTTTGTCATTCTTAGGCTTAGGACACAAGGAGGGAAGAACAATATCCTGATTCAAATGAAAAGCAGAAACAACCTTAGGAAGAAAGTCTGGTTTGAACCGAAAGACCACTTTATCCTGATGCCTCTCAAAGTAGGGCGCCTGAATAGACAAGGCCGCCAACTCCGAGACACGCCGAACCGAAGTCATAGCTACCAAGAAGACAATCTTCTGAGTCAGGGTAGACAAAGCAATATCTTGCAAAGGCTCAAAAGGAGGAGCCTGGAGAGCAGAAAGAACCAAATTCAAGTCCCAAACAGGGAGTAATGGTTTCCTGGGAGGCCGCGCATGCGTAACCCCCTGGAAAAAAGTTTTAACTAAGGGATGAAGCACAAAACGCTTCTGAAAAAAGATCGATAAGGCAGAAACTTGCCCTTTCAAGGTACTTAGCTGAAGACCAGAGTCCAGCCCAGATTGTAAAAACTCCAGAATCCTGGAGACCAAAAAGGCCCTACAAGGAAAAGATCTACTCTCACACCAAGCGATATAGGCTTTCCAAGTCCTATAGTAGATGACAGAAGAAGACCTCTTCTGGGCACTGATCAGAGTCTTAACGACCGAGTCAGAAAGACCCTCCTCCTTCAGGATGGAGGTTTCAGCAACCAAGCCGTCAAACCCAGCGTTGGTAAATTGGGGTAACACAGCCGACCCTGAGTGAGCAGATTGAGCCGAAGAGGCAGAACGAACTGGTCCACTGCCAGTTGAACGATGTCTGCGAACCATACTCGCCTTGGCCACCTTGGGGCCACGAAAATGGCGGACACCCTTTCCAGAGCCAGCTTCCGAACCACCCTGCCCAGCATGGGTATCGGAGGAAACAGGTACAGAAAACCCAGATCCCCCCCAGCTCAGGGACATGGCGTCCACTGCCAGAGCCAAGGGATCCTGGGAGAGCGACACGAAGTTCGGGAGCCTGCAATTGTGACGAGAGGCAAACAGGTCCACCTCCGGCGTCCCCCACCAGAGACACAGTGAGCGAAAAACCTGAGGATGGAGAGCCCATTCTCCCAGACGGGAAGAGCCCCTGCTCAACCAGTCCGCTTCCTGGTTTTCCACCCCTGGAATGTACACTGCCGAGAGAGAAGGAACATGGGCCTCCGCCCAGGTCAGGATCAGGGACACCTCCCTGAGAGCACCCGGACTGCGAGTCCCTCCCTGATGATTGATGTAAGCAACCGCTGTTCGGTTGTCTGAACGAACCTGGACCGGAAGGCCCAGAACGTGTTGAGTCAGAAGGGCAAGAACCCGACGGATGGCTCTCAGTTCCAGAATATTGATGGGTAAGTGGGCCTCTTGAGGTCCCCACTGCCCCTGGAACTGAAGCTCCTTCCAGAATCCCCCCCATTCCGAAAGACTGGCGTCCGTGGTGACAATTTCCCAAAGAGGGGTCAGGAAAGACCTGCCCTTCACGAGATTGGCCGAGACCAACCACCATTGGAGGGACTGCCGGACCCGGGAGGACAACTGGAAGGGCCGATCCAGCGACCGAGGCCGCCGGTCCCAGGACGCCAACAGATAGAGCTGAAGCGTCTTCGTGTGAAATTGAGCAAAAGGAACTGCCTCGAACGAGGCAACCATCAACCCTACCAGCCTCATCCCCAGACGGATGGACGGCCGAGGATTGGAAAGTAGGACCCGAGCCAACTCCTGAATCAGATAAATTTTGGACTGAGGGAGAAACACCCTGTGTTGACAAGAGTCCAACTGCATCCCCAGAAAGGACACCACCCTGGCCGGAGCGAGGGAGGACTTTGGGAAGTTGACCAAAGCTTTCCAGCGTGGAGACCACCATCCTGGTGTCTGTCTCTGATTGATTGAGGGACGGAGCCATGATGAGAAGGTCGTCCAAATAAGGTACGACACGAATGCCCCGAGATCTGAAAATGGCCATCACCCCTGCCAGCACCTTGGTGAACACTCTTGGAGCCGAGGTAAGGCCAAACGGAAGTGCCACGAATTGAAAATGCTGATCTTTCATCACGAATCGAAGAAAACGTTGATGAGCCTGGCAGATGGGAACATGAAGATAAGCATCCTTGATGTCTATGGACGTCATGAAGTCCCCCTGCCGAAGAGAACCGATGGCCGAACGCAAAGTTTCCATGCGAAACTTCCGAATACGGATGAACCTGTTGAGTAATTTCAGGTCCAGGATGGGACGAACCGACCCGTCCTTTTTGGGGACTGCGAAAAGATTGGAGTAGAAACCAAGGCCCATCTCTAAGCGCGGCACCGGCCGGATGACCGCCATTTCTAAAAGATTCCTTACCGACGCCAGGAGCCCCTGTGCGGCCAAAGGATCAATGGGCACCCGAGACCGAAAGAAACGTGAAGGAGGGCGAGACTCGAACTCCAGTTTGTAACCGGACGACACCACCTCCTGGATCCATCTGTCCGGAACCACCTGGTCCCAAACCTGGGAGAAATGTCGCAATCGTCCCCCCACCCGCACGGGTGAGGGCAACCCCTCATTGCTGAGAGGGCTTGCCAGCAGGCTTGGGCTTGGCGCCCCAGGACTGACCGGGACGGCCACGGCCCCTCCCCCGGGTCCAACCTGCACCTCTGGTAGCGGGAAAGGAAGCCCCCCTACCCGCTCTGATTCCCCGAAAGGAAGGTTTAAAGGCACTCGTACCCCGAAATTGCCGCTGTCCTGCTACTCATCGCCAGAGCATCGTCCTGAGCGGTCAAAACAAAAGAAATAAATGACTCACACTGTTTTAAGAGAACTAAACTCATCACAAGCGGGATCCAGATCTGCGCACAGATCCCTAATAATGGATCTAACTGCCAACAGAAGAAGCGCCGAAGCACACACTGGCCGCAGCGTCGATCCGGCACTGATAAAACCATGGCGAGCAAATTGATCAATCCGACGATCCTCACCATCCTTAATGGCAGTGGTGTCAGAAGAATGTACCACAGTCGTGCTAGACAGCCCTAACACAGGGGTATCGACGTCAGGGGGAACTGACCAAAGCTTCACCAAATCCTCCGGAAAGGGATAGCGTTTATCCCAACTAGGAGGGATTCCAGCCAGTCACGTAGGTTGTTCCCATTCCTTAAAGTGGACCATCACCCTCCTGTGATCGGCCCGGGAATCTATAAGATTCCCGGGCTGATTACCTCCCTCCCCGCGGGACATCCGAGATCGGGATGTCCCGCGGTGAGGGACCCCCCAAAAAACTCACCTCATCCACCGCCGCCTCCCACGCGCTCCTCTAGACGTGCGCGCGCCCGCGACGGCCATTTGTGAATGGCCGGCGCGGGCGCGCGCCCTGTCAGAGCGACGTGCGGGAGGCGGCGGCGGGCGCACTGTCTTGTCCGCCGCTTGTCCGTGAGCGTGGTGAGGTGAGTTTTTCGGGGTTCTGGGGGGTTTTACACAGCGGGACACCCCTAATCGGGGTGCCCCCCTGAAGTGGACCAAAACCCAGGATAGTCAAAATCCTGGGTGTTGGTCCACTTTAAGCACAACCCTCTCCAAGTGTTGTTGCCTGGGAAACACCAAACGCGGCTGAGGCACATCAAACAACTCACCCTTTGGCAGGGCGACTGCCTCAGGCGGATCTAAATTCAAAATTTCAAACATTTGAGCCAAAATGGAGGGGGTGTCAAGGGATACCCCTGTAGCCTGATCGCCAACAGCATCAATCTCTAGCTGGTCTGCAGGCTCATCCTACTCCACAAGGAGTTCCCCCTCCTCGTCCAGGGAATAATCGGACCAATCCACAACTTCGCACCTCTCATCCTCCAAAGCAGGAGCTGCCGGAGAAAGGTGTTTCCGCTTCGCTGTAGCCTTCTGAGCTACTTTGGCGGAAATTATCTTCTCGAGGTTGGTCAATCGCGCACACACCTTGGATTGCGAATCCCCACTTTTGACAATGTCACACGAGGTCCGGAATAGGGAGGGGGGGGGGGGGGTAGGAGATGACGGAAGTTGCGAGGAGCCAGAAGCCGGAGCGACGGACTGACGCACAATATTCTGCTTTGCACAAGGAATGCATAATATAACATCATCACCTGGGAGCGGAGTCCCATAACCCCCACACAGCCTAGATGGCCCCGAAGAGCCATTTCCGGTACTGTCGGAAGCCTCCATATGGTGATTTTATGGTATTCACAACAACCGTGGGTTTTACGCATAAAGCCACCCGGGATGCCCCTTTAAATTAATGTCCCGGGAAAGGGAGGATTTCAATTTTTTTTTAAAATAAATATATATATATATATATATATATATATATATATATATATTTTTTTTTTTTTTTTTAAACCTTAGGACAAAACCCAATTTAGAGTAATAAGGCTAGCCAGGTATAACAGAACCGGGAGAGCCTGCAGTTAGGGAATCCCAGAATCTGTGGGGGAAAAGAGACCACAGTCAGTCCCCCAGCCAGAATGCACCACAATCATACATAACCAATAAGGCAAACATATATGGCTAGCTTAAACATCTTGAATAAATACACATGACACATGCAATTTCAAGGCAAAGCCGAAAGTGCAAAAAAAAATCAGAGTACATACCGGTATGAATACATGCCCATACATATATATATATATCTATACACAACACACACACATATATATATATAAATACATACACAAACACCAATATATATATATCCATATACATTCATATCAGAATGGTAATGTGTAATAACGCAGCAACTGGAGCCCAAATCCCACAGTTATGTGATATATTAAGTCAACCTATCAGAAGGCTGACATAAAAAATATACCCATAAGTAGAAATGCCCCAGGGAAACGCTACACAAGCAGCACATAGCATAAGAACGGCCCCACGTGCACAATGGTGGGGCCGTTTACCTGTGAAGTTTCAGCCGCACAGAAGGCTCTTCCCCCACCGGCTGCAGCGTACAGGTCTCTAATGAGACCAGGGAAACGAAGGGCGGGCCCGGAGCCGAGAAGAGAGGGAAATACAAACGTGCAGTAACTAAAAACAGGCCCCAGCAGCCCTGGCCATGTGCTGACACTAAAAACTGCCAAGGCCTTTTCACAGTAAAGTAAAGCACTCATGCACATTACACACCCCCCCCCCCCTAGCAAAGGGAGAAGGCCAAGCGGGAGAAGGTGACCTAAAGGGACATCGGGACAGGGGCATCCCAAATCCGGATCACCATGCCGGATAGCCGCATTGCCCCACGCGTGAGGTCCAGCGGAGGAGATAAGCTCCTAGGCACCTATAGTGCCATCTACCGTCTGCCCAGTGAGCAGCCTGGGCTGGGAGGCTTCCATTAACCACGTAGGTAACACACAATCAAACTGGGCAGAAATAGACCCAAAGGGGGTGCCGGGGCAAGACCCCGGCTACCTGCAAGCAGGAGACTTCTTTCTTCTGTCTTGTCGCCATGCAGAGAGAAAAACACTGGTGTTAAGTGGGAGGTACCAGGTATATGTATATATAGGCCGGAAGGGGGCTCGTTACAGGACTTCCTCTCTGCAACGTCATCACCTGCGGTGAGTAATCCAATCGTAAGAATTAAAGGGGAAGCGGGGTGTGTGGCACACTGAGAATAGTAAAATCATTATCATTATAATCATTAAAGTATGTAAATGGTACCAACACCAATGCAGGTACCAACATCAATGCAGAAACCACTCTGCATTTTGAATGACCTTGCTTTTAGTTAATTATGTGTTATCAAGTAGGAGGATATTAATAGACTATAAATATAAATGAAGCAAAGAACAGCAATGCTTTAGACCAGGGATACACAATCTATGGCCAGAGAGCCATATGCGGCCCACAATGCTGTCAGATTGCCCCAACCGGTACCTCTGCCTACCTTTATCAACCTCACCTTCCCACCTCACCTCTGCCCACCTTAGCTCCACTTTATTATGCCTACCTCTTCTACCGCTTCACCACTACTCATCCCACATCTTCCTGCCTGGACCCTTCCCACTCCTTCCATCCTCAAATTGTCCTACCTCAGCTCTGTCTGTTATTGCCCAATTCTTCCCACTTCACCTATGCCAACCTCTGCTCACTTTTTACCAGTTATACTCACTTCACCTCTTCCTTTCCAACCTCTGCCCACTTCTTCCATCCTCATCTCTGCTCACCTCACCTTTTCCTGCCTAACCTCATTTTTGCATAGTAAAAGTTTTGCATTTTCGCTACTTAAAGTTTATTGCAGCACCTTGAAATAGAATAAAAAGACAATGCAGTCCTTAGACAAAATTAAAATTCTGTGATTACTCACCTGTAGAATTGGTATTATGAGTATACAGTACGTCCTGCTCCAGATTAGATTACTTACACTTGGGTATTACTCCGCCAGATGGCGCTGGACTGCAGAGACATTGAAAATAAGCCCCTCCCAGCCCCTCAAATATCAGGGACCTCCCACAAAATACCCAGCATTGAAAAGCAGTTAACGAGAAGCCGGGAGAATTAAACAGAACCAAACTGGTAACTATAACAACGATAACAATCACCATACAGGGGATCCAGGATAATGCAAAACAAAGGGTGGGGTGGAGCAGGACTGTATACTCATAATACCAATTCTACAGGTGAGTAATCACAGAATTGTATTATTCTTAGTATACAGTACGTCCTGCTCCAGATTAGATTACTTACACTTGGGACATCCAATAGTGTGCATAAAGTAGGGTGGGATCCCTACAGCAGACAGGTCATACCACTGCCGCCTGCAGAACCTTATGGCCAAAAGCAGCATCAGCTGAGACCCTAACATCAACCTTGTAAAACTTTGAAAAGGTATGAACAGAAGACCAAGTAGCGGCCTTGCAAACTTGTTCAACAGAAGCCTGGTGCTGAAAAGCCCAAGAGGCACCAATAGCAGGAGTAGAATGAGCAGTAAGGCGGAAGGGAGGCTCCATCCCCTTAGCAGAGTAGGCCTGTATCACAGCCTGACAGATCCATTTGCCGATAGTAGATTTGGCAGGTGCCAAAACCTTCCTAGGACCAGAAGGGACCACAAAAAGAGCATAAGTTTTTCTGAAAGGTGCAGTAGCCACCAGATAGTACTTCAGACACCTAACCACATCCAAAGAATGCAAGACCCTCTCCTTAGCATTACTAGGATTAGGGCACAAGGAAGGAAGAACAATGTCCCGATTCAAATGAAAGGCAGACACTACCTTAGGCAGAAAGTCTGGCTTCAAGCGAACCACCACCTTGTCCTGGTGTCTCTCAAAGTAGGGGGGCTGAATGGAAAGCACCGCCAACTCAGAAACACACCTAACAGAGGTGCAAGCCACCAAAAAGACAACCTTGAGAGTAAGAATGGCCAGGGCAGCCTCCTGTACAGGTTCAAAGGGAGCACCCTGCAAGGCAGAGAAGACCAGGCAACATGGGCTTACGTGGGGGAAGCACATGAGTAACCCCCTGGAAAAAAGTCCTGATCAGAGAATGCTGGGCAAAGGACTTCTGGAAGAAAACAGCCAGGGCAGAAACATCCTGGGATCCTGGAAATAGAGAACACACGACAGGGAAGAGACTTAGACTCACACCAGTCAATGTAGGCACGCCAAACCCTATAATAAATAGAAGAAGATGACTTCTTCCTAGCCTTTATCATGGTATCAACAACAGAGGTAGACAGCCCCTTCTCCATCAAGATGGAGGTTTAAGCAGCCAGGCCGTCAAAGCCAGAGTTTGTAAATTGGGATGGCGTAAGTGAGCAGGTCTGGCAGCCTGGGCAGAGCGTAATGATCTACTGCCAGCTGCACCACGTCTGCGAACCACACTCTTCTTGGCCACCTGGGGGCCACCAGTATTGCTGGCACCCCCTCCAGAGCTATCTTGCGCAGAACCCTGCCCAACAGGGGGAATGGAGGAAAGACATACAGGAACTGAAAGTCCTGCCATGACATTGCTAGAGCATCCGTGGCCAAGGCCAGAGGATCCTGGGACAGGGAGACAAAGGCTGGGAGCTTGTGATTGTGACGGGACGCAAACAGATCCACATCTGGTTGGCCCCAACGGTGACACAGAGATTGAAACACCCTGTTGCAGAGGGACCATTCTCCCAGGTGAGAGGTCCCCCTGCTCAGAGAGTCTGCCTGCAGATTCTCCACCCCCGGGATGTACACAGCTGATATGCAGGGAACATTGGCCTCCGCCCAGGCCAGGATCAGAGACACTTCCTGGAGGGCCCTCTTGCTCCGGGTCCCTCCCTGATGATTGATGTAGGCAACTGCCCCGAAGGTGATGAGTCAACTGAGTCAGAACCAACCTGATCGCCCGCAGTTCCAGAATGTTGATAGGTGTGTGGGCCTCCTGAGGGCCCCACCTCCCTTGGAACTGCAGGGACTTCCAGAAACTCCCCCAACCTGTCAGACTGGCAACCGTGGTGACCGTCTCCCAGGAGGGGGCCAGAAAATATCTGCCCCCCAAAAGGTTCCTGGAGTCCAGCCACCACGAGAGGGACTGCCTGACCAGGAGGGAAAGCACAAAGACCTGGTCCAGGGATGCAGGATCCTTGTCCCATACTGACAAGAGGTGGAGTTGCAGAGGCCTCAAGTGGAACTGAGCATAAGGGACCGCTTCGAAGCACGTCACCATCAGGCCCACCAGCTGCATTCCCTGCCTGATGGAGGGATGACGACAAGATAGCAGGAACTGAACCTGCGCAATCAGACTGTCCACCTTCTGCTGAGGAAGAAAAATTCTTGCCTGAACTGTATCCAGAATCATTCCCAGGAAGGGAGTCACCAAGGAGGGAGACAGAGAAGACTTGGGATGGTTGATCACCCAGCCCAATGACTCCAGAGTGGATACTACCAGCTGAGTATCCAACTCTGCCTGATGTAGGGACTGGGAAGTGATGAGAATGTCGTCCAGGTAGGGCAGCACGCAGATGCCGTGAGACCTGAGCAGAGACATCACTCCTGCCAGCACCTTGGTGAACACTCTGGGAGCTGAAGTGAGACCAAAGGGCAATGCCACAAATTGGTAGTGCTGATCCTCCAGAGCAAACCTGAGGAACCTTTGATGACCTGGAAACACATGAATATGAAGATAAGCATCTTTGATGTCTACATACGTCATGAAGTCCCCTGGACGCAGGGAACTGATGGCAGAGCGCAGAGTTTCCATGCGAAAGCACCTGCACCTGACAAATTTGTTGAGGATCTTCAAGTCCAGGATGGGCCTGACTGACCCATCTCTTTTGGGCACGGTGAAGAGGTTGGAATAGAAGCCCTTGCCCCTTTCTCTTAAAGGGACCTGGCAGATGCCAGCTCCAGAAGGCTTTGCACCGCCTGAGCTGACACGGGGTCCTGAGAAATCCGGGATCTGAAGAATCCGGAGGACACTACCTCCTGAATCCACCGGTCTGAGACATGAAGCCTCCAGACGTGAGTAAAGTGCTGAAGCCGTCCCCCCACCCGGATGGGTGAGGGCACCCCTTCATGCCTGAGGGGGCTTGGGAGAAGACTTAAGCTTGGAGCCCCAGGAGGAGCCAGGGCGTCCACGTCCTCTGCCCCTACCCCAGAAGTCTCCTCGGGCCCCAGTAAGGGAAACCCCCCTCCCTTGTCTAGCACCATGGTAGGGGGAGGAAAAGGAGCCCTGACACCGAAAGGGCCGAGACTGCCGCCTGCAGCCCACTGGCGCAGACAAACCGAGCGGCGTATAGGCACCACAAGGGCAGAGGTTCTGCCACACATTCTAATGGTATCATCCAAGGCAGAGAGGACATAAGTCACAAAAACATCACAACGAGAGAGTGCATTAAACTCCTCACTAGACACATCATCAGGGGCACCATAAAGGATACTTCTGAGCAGGGTCCTGATAGCCACAGCCGTAATGGCAGAGGCACAGACCGGGTGCAGCGCCGTCCCCACACATGCAAAGGCATGGGACGCCAGCTGATCAATGCACCGGTCCTCAGCATCCTGCAGCGTAGTAGAGTCAGGGGAGTGCATGACAGAGGTGTTAGATAACCCTAGGACAGGGGCATCCACTTCAGGAGGGGATGACCAACACTTCACCACATCAGCAGGAAAGGGATACCTCTTATCCCAACTCTCAGGTACACCGGGAAGCCTGCTGGGGCGCTCCCATTCCTTGAGCACAAGATTATTAAAATGGGCTTGCTCAGGAAATTCCAAACATGACTTAGCAGTATGAAACAATTCCCCCTGTTGCCTGGGAGTCGCAACCGGGGGAGAAATAGAAAGAACTTCAAAAATCTGAGCCAACAGCCTATCAGTATCATCTGGGGCCCAGGGGTCAGAGCCAGAATCATCATGAGCCCTGGGCCTCTCATCAGATGACTCTGAGTCAGAGAATAACTCCCCTTCTTTCAAAGGGGTATAGCCAGACAGTTCCAAAAACTCATCAGCTTCCATAGGGAAAAAAGTGACATCAGGCGTTAAGTGACGCTTTTTTGCAGAGGCCTTACGCGCCAAGGTATTAGCAAGCAACTTCTCAACACTAGCCAGTCTGGAAGACACATCAGGCTGAGAATCCCCACTTGTATGCAACTCAATGGGAGTCAGATTTACGCTTGGGGGAGTAGGTGAAGCCATACGAGGCGCAGGCCCAGCCACTGGTAAACCAGGCTTCAGCGCAAGCACCTGCTGGGCACAAGGTACACAGACCCGCACATTGTCAGCACTAGTAGGGGACACCCCACAAGCTACACACAGCTGGGCTTGTCCCGAAGAAACCCCGAGCACATTATCCTGAGACGCCTCCATTTGGTGATTATAGCGGCACAATAGGCCGATAGGGATTCACGCTATAAAAGCAACCCGGGATGCCCCAATAACCCGCTAGGGAAGTGGGAGTAAATTACACACTAGGTTCACATCACAAAGACATAAGCAAGGGGAACCGTAAGTGACATGTGAATGACAAATGGTAAAAAAAAGCCGCCCGCGAGGGCACTCACGGACCGCGGTAGGTAGATGCCAGTCACGTAGCAACCGGATCCAAGAGAAAATGGCGTCGGGTATACCTCGAGGGTCGGGCCGCGGGGACAGTGATGCGGAACGCGCCAACCGCGGGCCCCGCCCCCACCCAAAGAGCGCAAAGCAGTACACGTGACAAGCAGCCAATAATGGCGCACCCGCGCCTGAGGTAATGGCGCCGCCAAGAGCGGAACACTGTGGAGGCGACAAATTTAAAAAGGCAACCAGTGCAACCAAGTCAGCGCGGTGACTGACACCCACCAAGTACATAATACAGTGAAGCACCAAGGCAAATTCACATACAGAGAGCTACAAGGGAGAGCGAGGGAGGAAAGCGGCCACTTCACAGGACCCACCGATAGACAGGGGCAAGGGGCAATAGGGCGGGAGGGGCATCCCATAGAGGCTCACCATAAGCCTATACCGCCTACCCTTTGGTGGGGGATTGCGGCGGAGCAGCGCTCCTAAGTACCTGACAGCGGTGCTGTCTACCATCACCCGACCAGCGCAGCTAAGGCTGGGAGGCACATTAATAATGGAACGGGTAGGAATAGTCCTACAGGGCCGCAGGCTAATAGCCCCGCTCACCTGCAAGAAGAGAGAGCCATCTTCTTGTCCTTCGCAGTCCAGACTGCAGAGAAGATCTGGGGATTTTGTGGGAGGTCCCTGGTATTTGAGGGGCCGGGAGGAGCCTATTTTCGATGTCTCTGCAGTCCAGCCCCATCTGGCGGAGTAATACCCAGGTGTAAGTAATCTAATCTGGAGCAGGACGTACTGTATACTAAGAATAAAAGGGTTGTGCATCCCTGCCTTTAGACCATTAAACCCTCCTTCGCAGATAATGGACCAAGACCTGGGATTTCACCATCATGAGTTTTGGTCCTGTTTGGGATGCCCCACTGTGTAACCCCCCTCCCCCATATTGCCTGCTTTTCTTACCAATCCAACGATCCCATGGCACATGCATTGTAGGTGGCGGCATCATTCTCTGGCTCTGCACGGCCACGCCTACTGTAACTAAATTGTTGGAATGGCGGCATGCCGATCATGTGTGTGGCTAGGATTCCATTCAGTTTCTCCAGTAATACGCGCTACAGGATAAGCCAATTGGAGGAGAGCCACGTCTGCGATGTGGGCTCATTGGAGGGTTAAGAAGTGGGTCATTGGTGGAGTTTCATGCAACCCGGCATCAAAAATGGTGAAATCCTGAGTTTTGGTCCACTTTAAAGCTTCTAATAGTGACCTGATGCAATTTAATATATATATATATATATATATATATATATATATATCCAGTAAAACAAATGAAAATGAAAAAGGTACCTGAAGTAATTACATGGCTCCAGCATCTCACATTTGTCATCCTTTATTATGCACTATTCCATGCTGCCCGTTCGCCATTTCTGCCTGCCTGTTACTAGTGATGAGCCAAAGCAGTGTCTATCCGATTTGCAAGCCACCCGGGTGGATGGAGGCCAGTGTCTGGTACTCCTGAATGCCGGATACAATAGCTCTGGTTCCCACTACAAGTATAGGGGGTCCAATGGACACCTCACCAGTCAATTTGTCCTGATCAGTACACCTCAGCATGATATTAAAGAATGGACTAATTCACTGGGTAGATTAGTATGTGTCATTATTATTATGGCAAAATATCATAGTGCCATAGAACTGCCAGTGAACTTCTTTGCAGCTGCCTCCACATACAGGAACAGCCATGGTGATCTAAATGGATCTACCATTGCTAGGCCTGATGTACTGAGTCTGGCTTTGCTGGGCTGTTAGCTGGTGCTCATGCAAAAAGATTTAGCACTGAAGATTATGCTGGCTGGATAGACTGTTGTCCATTTTTAAAGTTACATATTTATATAATTACTGTAATAAGACAGTAATAAGTAGTTCAGCCAGTAGAAGGGACTAGAATTGTATTCATAAATGTACATAAAAGCATGTTATCATCATCTAACAAATCACCTTTGGTTCCCCCCCCCCCCCCCCCCGGCTACTTTACCCAGTAGTCATTGCTTACTTCAATTTTTTTGTAATAACTTTCCGATAAATCATCAGATGCTATATCAATATGGCAAACATCTTCTACTGGGGAGGGTTTATCACCAAATACCTGAAAAAAAGAAAATTGTTTGTATTTGTTTGTATAATTTTTACTTTGCGATGTTTATATGTAGCATGCTAGATCTGGAGGTGTTATCATAGAAAGTCCATTTGTGAGCACAACCTAGTGAAACTTGTCAAACACCACAGGCGTTCTTCTTCCCGGCAGCTGTCCTCCACCAAGATCAGTGTCCCATCCAGAGTGTAGCTGGAATGCCACTTACTGAGAGTTATAAGCCTTTCAGTGTGGGCCTGGGAAGTCCATGCCAAGACAATGGGCATACTGCTAAATGTTCCAGTATGGCATTCGACATTGCTGGGAAGAAGGCATTGCTAGTGAAAAGGAAGAGCATATACACATTTTAAATAAAGCTGAGTGTGGAAAAAAATTTTAGCCTACAGACTACCTTGAAGCTCAGGATACATTACTTAATAATTTAAATGCATATATATTCTCTTCCATATACTCTTAAACCAGACCTTCAGCACCATTTAATGAAAAGGTCAAACTCTTAAAAAAAACTATTCACCAGCATCTAAAAATACAATTCTGTGAAATACTCACCTGTAGAATTAATATTATAAGTATACAGTACGTCCTGCTCCAGATAGATTACTTACACTTGGGTTATCCTCCGCCAGATGGCGCTGCACTGCAGAAACATGCAAAACAGGCTCCTCCCGGCCCCTCAAATACCCAGGGACCTCCCACAAATTGAAAAGCAGTGAACAAAAAGCCGGGAGAATTTAACCACCAACTGGTAACTATAAAAATGATAACCATCACCATACAGGGGATCCAGAATAATGCAAAAACCAGGGTGGGGTGGAGCAGTACGTACTGTATACTTATAATATCAATTCTACAGGTGAGTATTTCACAGAATTGTATTATTCTTAGTATACAGTACGTCCTGCTCCAGATAGATTACTTACATTTGGGACATCCAATAGCAGTGTCCATAAAGTAGGGTGGGATCCCCAACACAAAAGGTAACAGCAGAAAGTTTAAACCACTGCCACCTGCAAAACCTTGCAGCCAAAAACAGCATCAGCTGAGGCCCTAACATCAACCTTGTAAAACTTTGAAAAGGTATGAACAGAAGACCAAGTAGCAGCATTGCTTGTTCAACAGAAACCTGGTGCTGGAAGGCCCAAGAGGCACCAATAGCACGAGTAGAATGAGCAGGCGGAAGGGAGGACTCTTCCTCTTAGCAGAATAGGCCTGAATCACAGCCTGACGAATCAATTTGCTAATAGTAGACTTGGCAGGAGCCAAACCCTTCCTAGGACCAGAAGGGACCACAAAAAGAGCATCAGTCTTCCTGAAGGCCGCAGTGACTACCAGGTAATACTTCAGACACCTGACCACATCCAAGGAATGCAGAACCCTTTCCTTAGCGTTGCTAGGATTAGGACACAAAGAAGGAAGAACAATATCTTGATTCAAATGAAAAGCAGACACCACCTTAGGCAGAAAATCTGGCTTAAAGCGGAACACCACCTTGTCCTGGTGTCTCTCATCGTATGGGGGCTGAATAGACAGAACCGCCAGCTCAGACACACGCCTGACCGAAGTAATAGCCACCAGAAAGACAACCTTGAGGGTAAGTACAGCCAGAGCAGCATCTTGAATAGGCTCAAAGGGAGCACCCTGCAAGGCAGACAAAACCAAGTTCAAATCCCAAACAGGAACCATAGGTTTACGTGGGGGACGCACATGAGTGACCCCCTGAAAGAAGGTCTTAACCAAGGGATGCTGAGCAAAAGACTTCTGAAAGAAGACCGACAGGGCAGAAACCTGACCCTTCAGAGTACTGCGTTTTAGACCCAACTCCAACCCATGCTGTAAAAACTCCAGAACCCTAGGGACTAAGAACTCCCTACAGGGAAGAGACCTAGACTCACAACAATCAATGTAGGTACGCCATACCCTATAATAGATGGCAGAAGAAGTTTTCTTCCTAGCCTGCACCATAGTATCCACCACCAAGGCAGACAAGCCTTTCTCCATCAAGATGGAGGTTTCAGCAGCCAGGCAGAGTTTGTAAATTGGGATGGCGTAAGGGACCCTGAGTGAGCAGATCTGGCACCCCTGGCAGGACGTACTGGTCTACTGCCATTTGTACCACGTCTGCGAACCACACTCTTCTTGGCCACCTGGGGGCCACCAGAACCACTGGCACCCCTTCCAGAGCAATCTTGCGCAGGACCCTGCCCAGCAGGGGGAATGGAGGAAAGACATACAGGAGCCGAAATTCGTTCCATGACATGAACAAGAGCATCCACGGCCAAGGCCAGAGGATCCTGAGACAGAGAGACAAAGGCCGGGAGCTTGTGATTGTGACAGGATGCGAACAGATCCACATCCGGTAGACCCCAACGGTGACACAGGGACTGGAATACCCTGTTGCAGAGGGACCACTCCCCCGGACGGGAAGTCCCCCTGCTCAGAGAGTCTGCCAGTAGATTCTCTGCGCCCGGGATGTAAACAGCCGAAATGCATTGAACATTGGCCTCTGCCCATGTCAGAATCCACGACACCTCCTGGAGGGCACCCCTGCTCCGGGTCCCTCCCTGATGGTTGATGTAGGCAACCGCCGTCCTGTTGTCTGAGCGCACCTGCACAGACAGACCCTTCAGGTGATTGGTCAACTGCTCCAGTACCAACCTGATTGCCTGTAGTTCCAGAATGTTGATTCGTAAGTGGGCCTCCTGAGGGCCCCACCTCCCCTGGAACCGCAGAATCCCCCCCATCCTGACAGACTGGCATCCATGGTGACCATCTCCCAAGAGGGGGCAAGAAAGGACCTGCCCCCTAGCAAGTTCCTGTGGTCCAGCCACCACGAAAGGGACCGTCTGACCAAGGGGGGACCCACCAGCTGCATTCCCTGCCTGAGGGAGGGCTGGGGGCACGAGAGCAGGAACCTCACCTGCGCAGTTAGAGCTTCCACCTTCTGTTGAGGAAGGAATATCCTTGACTGAACCGTATCCAGAATCATTCCCAGGAATGGGGTCACCGATGAAGGGGACAGAGAGGACTTGGGGTGATTGATCACCCATCCGAAGGACTCCAAGGTGAACACCACCAGCTGAGTGTCCAATTCTGCCTGCTGTAGAGACCGAGAGGTGATGAGAATGTCGTCCAGGTAGGGCAGCACGCACCTTATCAGAGACATCACCCCCGCCAGCACCTTGGTGAACACTCTGGGAGCTGAAGTGAGGCCAAATGGCAAGGCCACAAATTGATAATGTTGATCTTCCAACGCGAATCTTTGGTGTCCCGGGAACACAGGGATGTGAAGGTAAGCATCTTTGATGTCCACAGACGTCATAAAATCCCCTGGGCGCAGAGAGCTGATGGGCGAGCGCAGAGTTTCCATGCGAAAGCGCCTGTTCTTGACAAACTTGTTGAGGATCTTTAAATCCAGAATGGGCCTGACTGACCCATCTTTCTTGGGCACTGTGAAAAGGTTGGAATAGAACCCCTTGCCCCTTTCTCTTAAGGGGACCCTGCAAATGACCCCCGGATCCAGAAGTCCTTGCACGGCCTGCGTCAAGACCTGAGCTGAGACGGGGTCCTCGGGGATCCGGGACCTGATGAATCTTGTGGGGAGCCGCACAGCAAACTCTATCTTGTAACCAGAGGACACTACCTTCTGAATCCACCGGTCTGAGACGTGGCGCCTCCAGACGTGCGCAAAGTGCTGTAGCCGTCCCCCCACCCTGACGGACGAGGGCGCCCCATCATGCCTGAGGGGTCTTGGGAGGGGCTTTGGGCTTGGACCCCCAGGAGGAGCCAGGACGCAGTCCTCTGCTCCTATTCCAGGAATCTGCACGAGCCCCCGCGAAGGACACCCCTTTTCCCTGCTTAGCACCTCGGTAGGGGAGTGAAAGGGGGCCCTGGCCCCGAAAGGGCTGAGACTGCCGCCTGCGCTGGGGTAACTTACCTCCGTTAGCAAAGAGGTCTAGACGGTCCCCAAACAGGCGTAGCCCCTTAAATGGAAGCCCAGTAAGGGCTTTCTTAGCAGCATTGTCAGCAGCCCACTGGCGCAGCCACACCGCGCAGCTTATAGCTACCGCCAAGGCAGAAGATCTGGCACACATCCTAATAGCATCATCCGATGCAGACAGGATAAAGTTTACAAACACATCACAGTTAGTGCATTAACCGTATCAGGTGGCAATTCATCTGGGCCTTCGAGTACATTTCTGACCAGAGCCCTGAGCGCCACAGAAGTAATGGCCAAGGTGCAAATCAGGCGCAGCGCCGCCCCCACAAATGCAAAGGCATGGCATGCCAATTGGTCAATGCGCCGGTCCTCAGAATCTCGCAGCGTAGTAGTGTCGGGGGAGTGCATAATAGAGGTGTTAGACAGCCCTAGAATAGGAGCATCGACCTCGGGGGGCGATGACCAGCACTTGACCATATCAGCAGGAAAAGGATACTCTCTGTCCAAACTCTTAGGTATCCCGGGAAGTCTACTGGGATGTTCCCACTCCTTAAGCACAAGGTTATTGAAATGGGTTTGCTCAGGAAATTCCAATCGAGCCTTAGCAGTATGAAAGAGCTCACCCCTTTGCCTGAGAGCCGCAACAGGGGGAGAGATGGACAAAACCTCAAATATCTGAACCAGCAGCCTGTCAGTATCATCCGGGGTCCAGGGGTCAGAGCCAGAATCGTCATGACCCCTGGGCCTCTAGTCAGATGACCCTGAATCAGAGAACAGCTCCCCTTTGTCCGAGGGGGTATAGCCATATAGATGCAACAACTCGTCAGACTCCGTAGGGAAAAGAGTGGCAACAGGGGTTAAGTGACGCTTTTTAGCGGTGGCCTTACGCGCTAAGGTATTAGCAATCAATTTTTCTTTTTTTTTTAAAGTTTTTATTTTGCGTTGTAACGTAGAAACAACATACATATACACGTTAAATTGTTCTGTATTTTAGGTGCCGCAGGCACCCAACATCAAAATGGCATCCTATCAGACAACCACAACAACCATTCACACCGGACCCAGGTTGTGCTAGAAACAAGCAGATCTCAGGTGGAGTACCTGAGAGGGTGGCAACCATTGGCCACCCATTGAGGCCTATCCAGTCATGTTCCAGAACCACACCCTCCCCTCACTCCACAGGACAGATATCGACCTTGGCTCCATCTTGCCGACTCCTGACTCAGCAATAACCACAGCGCTGACAGTGTTCCCCCTCCCTGGTTCACTCATCATCAGATGCCGACTCCTGACACTGTAGCCACGGATCCCAGATCTTCTCAAACTTATCCGGCAACCCCCTCGCAGCATATGTCAATTTATACATAGCGAGTTTCTGGTTGACTAATCTTGTACTGAAGGTTTAGCCGGGTGTCTCCAATTTAGCAATATGAATTTTCGAGCATAAAAGAGCAGCAGCCGAAGCAATGATTTTAATGCTCTGAGTTCCGATATTGACTCGACCACCCCCAGAAGACATAGTGAGATTGAACCCCTGATCCGAATTCCCACTACTTTGCTGATCAGATCCATGACACCCTCCCAGAAATTCACCAAGATCTCACACGACCAAGTTACGTGTACCCACGTGCCGCTATCTCTCTCGCATCTAGGGCACATGTCCCTATCTAATAGACCCATTCTGTGCAGACGGACCGGGGTGATATACGCCTGGTGGATCCACTTAGTCTGAATTAACCTATCCCTTGCCTCCACCACTGATGTGTGCAGATTATCCATTATCTCCTCCCAGTCATCTTGATCCAGGTTTTGGTCTAAGGCCTGCCACTTCATTTCCACCCTATCCCTGGGAGAATCCAGCGTACACGTCAGGCACTGATACAGTGTGGTGATGGGTTTTGTTAGCTCCATCCCTCTAATCTCCTTTTCCATACGTGACATCAGTATCCTCGGACTCACCCTATGAAACTGGGCGTTCAGAGCGTGTCTAATCTGCAAGTAGTGGAAGAAATACCGGTGGGATAGAAGAAACTCCTCTTTAACCTGCGCAAAGGACATAAGTACCCCGTCTTTGTATATCTGACCTATCCGGTGCACCCCTTTCCTTATCCAGAACTGCGGGTCTTGCATAGCTCCAAGCTCCAGCAGCTTGGGGTTATCCCAAAGGGGGGAAAAGGGGGACCAGGCCCTGCTCTCATTCATGTTTGCACTCAACTTATCCACCCTTTCCCAAATGTTACATACCGTTCTCATACACCCAGTTGCCTCCCGGATCCCTTTCGTGCCTCTATATATCAAGGTGGCCAGTCGCCCAGGGGAGCCCAGAACAGCCGTTTCTAGACCCACCACTGGATTTTCCCTCAGTTGACTGACCCACCAATGGGCATACTGGAGTTAGGTGGCATAGAAATACATCAGCATATATGGCACCGAAAGCCCTCCCACATCTGATGGGGTCTTCATAATTTGCCTGTTTAACCGCGGCGGAGACTGTCCCCATATGAAGCCAAAGATAATCGCATCCAATGCCTTGAAATGAGAGGCAGGAAGCAACACCGGCGAGGCCTGATATATGTACAAGAACTTTGGAAGAAAGATCATCTTGTATATATTTATCCTGCCCATGACCGATAGCGGGAGGCTTGCCCATTGAGAGACTCGCTGCTTCAGTTTCGACATCACTGGTGAGATATTAAGGGGAATAAATTCACTCGGCTGCTTGCTAATCATAATACCTAAGTACTTAAATTGTTGAACCACTTTCAGCTGAGATCTCGGAGAGATGTCTCGATGGTCAGGCTCGTCGACTGGCATTAAACTGGACTTATCCCAGCTGATTTTCAAACCAGAAAATCTCCCAAATGTTCCTATGATATCTAATGCCGCTTCCAGGGATTCGTTACAGTCCGCTAGATACAGCAGGGTATCATCCGCATAGAGGGAAATCTTTTCCTCAACCTCCCCTATTTTCCACCCCGTGATAGTTTGGGAGTTTCTAACGATAATCGCCAATGGTTCAATGGCCAGTGCGAAGAGTAATGGCGAGAGTGGGCAACCCTGTCTGGTCCCCCTGCTTAGTCCAAACGGATTTGAATAGCATCCATTGGCTCGTACTCTGGCCATCGGACGACCATATAGGAGCTTGATATACTTTATGAAATTAGCAATCAATTTTTCAACACTGGCCAGTCTAGCAGCCACATCAGGATGAGAATCCCCGCTTGTATTGGGGGTTAGACTCAAGCTTGGGGGAGTAGGTGAAGTGAGGCGAGGTGTAGGCCCAGCCACCGGAGGGGCGGGATGCACCATTAGCGCCTGCTGTGCGCAAGGAACACAGACCCGTGCATTGTCACCGCTGATAGGTGAGACCCCACAAGCTACACACAGCCGGGCTTGTCCCGAAGGAACCCCGGTCACATTATCCTGGGATGCCTCCATATGGTGATTAATAGGCCCAATAGGCCAGTAGGGATTGACGCCGTAAGCTACCCTGGATGCCCCAATGACCCGCAGGGAAGTGGGAGTAATTATACTAGGCCCAACTGACAATTACACCGGGCCGGGAGAAGCCACTGGATTCACCCATCTGAAAGACATAATGAGAATAAGGGGTGTCAGAACCATGCACAGTAAGCAATGAGCATAAAGATCGCCCGCGAGGGCACTTACAGACCGCGGAAGGGAGGACAGTTACACACGCGCGAGACTACACATCAAAATGGCGCCAAGCAAACCTCGAAGGGCGGGCCAGAGCGGGCAGTGACGCAGAGCGCGCCAAGCCAGGCCCCCGCCCCCCCCGAAGAGCGCGAAGCTGTAAGACAGCAGCCAATGATAAAGCCGCAGCGTCTGAGTCGACGCCGCCGTCCAGCGCGGGCATTGAAGGAGGGAAAAGATGCGCACGGCGGCGGCCATGTAATAGTAAAAGACAGACAAGTCAGCGCGGCGGCCATGTAGTAGTAAAAACAGACAAGTCATCGCGGCGGCTGACACCACATATCTAGTCATACACGTAATCACTATACGCACTGACACACCCCCCCCCGTTTTCCCCCCCGAAGGCTACGGGGAGAATGAGGGAGGATGGCGGCCCTTTGTACAGGACCCACCGCTACGCGGGGTATGTGGCAATAATGCGGGAGGGTCATCCATAAAGGCTCACCATCAGCCTATACCGCCTACCCTTTGGTGGGGGACTGCGGTGGAGCAGCACTCCATAAGCACACACAGTGCTGCCTACCTTCACCCGACCAGCGCAGCCCAGGCTGGGAGGCACATCACATGAAGGACGGGTGGGAATAGTCCAACAGGGCCGCAGGCTAATAGCCCCGCTCACCTGCGAGAGAGTGATATTTCATGTCTTCGCAGTAAGCACTGCAGAGAAATCTGGGGATTTGTGGGAGGTCCCTGGGTATTTGAGGGGCCGGGAGGAGCCTGTTTTGCATGTCTCTGCAGTGCAGCGCCATCTGGCAGAGGATAACCCAAGTGTAAGTAATCTATCTGGAGCAGGATGTACTGTATACTAAGAATATGAATATATTTTAAGTTTTAGGTAACTTACTTATTATTCTTTCTCCCAATGGGATGCAACACTGTTCAGGACTTTAGGATACAGGCGTGGCCATCTTGGCTCAGAAGCATCACATACTGAGGAGAGAAGGGGGCAAGTGCAGAGGGGTGGATGTGCTTTGTACACAGACAGAGCAGAGCTGGGGTCAGGAAATGGACAGCAATCCCACAATGCAAAGCGGTATAGTCAGATGATACTTCCTGTCTGCAGGCAGCCTGAGACTTCACGGGCCGCTATCTTGGATGTTTAAAATCTCATAAAAGGCAGTAGGTGCAGGTAGGAAGATTCTTAATGTGGGCAATCAGTATGTACAGGGTGTGGGAAACATACAAGACAGGCTCTTATTCAGGGTGAAGGTCAGGTTTAAGGTGCCAAGCTTAAACAAATTTTACATTTATAACACATACATCTTTGTATTAATTGTTACATTTTTTGCCATTTAAAATTCTGAAATGCAATCCCTAAAATTCACCCAAATGGCGGACACAGGCACATACAAAAAAAGTATGCAACATGCAGTGTTTTTATTCATTTATTTTTGCAATGAGTTTGGAGATGTTTACCTGTGAATTGCAGCCATTATTATTTTCAAATTTTGTTTCTATCCTGATTTGAAATTTTGGTAAAAAAGAGCACTGTGGAAAAAGCAAATGTAATTTAAGAAATATTAATAGTGCAAACACACAAAAACACTATCATATGGAAGCCAACTAATAATCAAAATTGGTCGCTGGAGGCTCCCTTTGCAATTACCAACTATTGACATCCTAGATATGCTTGATGGGAAACAATTCCCAAGATGCTGCAATTCATGGTAGCATGTTCAGGTAATGCAGGCTGCTCACAGTAACATGTGACCTGGTGTTGCACAGACGAGGTGAAAAACTACTTTTAGTAGTAAATGGCAGTTTTCTCTCCTAAAAAAGTAGTAACAGTTTTCTCATCTGGCGCTGAACTGACCTTATGGTCTCCAGACAAATTCTGAATGTATTGTGTTTTTAAGCATGCAACTGGGGAGGTTACTGCTGAAGGTGGGTTTGTGGGGCTTTGTTGGATAGTTGTCCTTTGTTTTAATGCCAGAGGAGCAGTTGGGTTTCATATGTAGTTGGAAGGTAATGCTGTTATGTTTTTTTATTTTATAGGAGGCAGTCTGTTAAAAATGCCCTGGTATTTTCAAGATGTGGTGTCTGTCCTGAAAAGGAGGTAAACTGTATGATGGATGGGTAGCATGCTAATAAGTAAAGTTTCATTTGCCATTTTAACCAATGTTTTTACCAAAGAATCAGCAATTGGTCTCTGAAGAGTGAAATTTCTGTACAAACCGGTAAATTTCCTTTCTCATCCTCTTCTATTCCGGGGTACCGCCATTAGCCGGACGTGGGTTTATCTCAGACATAGGTGGGGACAGCAAGATGGAAAAAAAAACTAGCTCCTCCCAGCCTATAAAGGGCAGGCTGTGGCAGGATCTCCTCAGTTGATTAAAAAGCAGTTCAGCCACAACCCCAGGAGGAGAGAACACCAACCTGCGCCCAACTAGAAAACAGTGCAACAAAACTAAAATTGTGTAGATAGAATCAACAGCCACTAATGCAGTCGTAACACAACAGAAGGGTGGCTGTGGTACCCCGGAATGGAAGAGGAAGAGCAAGGAATTTTACCGGTGAGTACACAAATGTCCCCTTTCTCATTTCTTCCATTCTAGGGCAACTCCAGTACCAATGCGTGGGATGTCCAAAAGAAGCACCCTCAATAAAGGTGGGACTGTGCAAGAACAGCCAACTGCGTCAACCTAACCAAGAACAATGGCACTGAAACCTCAAGCTTAGACCCCCGGAGAGGGGTTCACCACCGTCTGCAACACATTATGCCCCAGAGCAGCATCAGCAGATGTCTAGACATCAAGTGTGAAAAACTTGGTGAAGGTGTTGAGAGACGACCACTGCCGACGCGGTGTTGAAAAGCCCAAGACGCTGAAATCGCTCAGGTGGTGTGATTGGTGACCCAGAAGGGCATCTCCTTACCCTCTCCAAACCTCCTGCAGTGCCTTTTCCCTGAGATGGGGCTCGGATGAACAAGTTGTCCAGGTATAGGGTGATGTGCACAGCCTGCCTCCGTAGGAGTGCTATCACCACCACCAAGACTTTTGTGAACACTAGCGGGGCAGTGGACAGTCCGAACGGCAGTGCCACAAATTGGAAATGTCGGGTGCCCACCGCAAAGTGCAGGCATTGTTGGTGACCAGGGAAGATCAGGATATGTAGATAAGCATCCTTTATGTCCACCATGGCCAGAAAATCCCCCCAGCCACGTCATGACCTTAGAGATTCCATGTGGAACTTCTGCACCTGAACGTAACTGTTCAGATTCCGGATATCCAAGATCAGCCGAACAAACTTGATCTTGTATCCAGAAGAAACAACCTCCCAGACCCAGGCAAAAGCCGTCAGAAGTCCGTACAACCTCCAAACTTCTGGAAGGGATGAAAATTCTGGGACCTGTGAAAAGAGGTCCTCAGTTTCCATTTTTGTGGAAGCCCAGTCTACTTCCCAACCATGGCCTTCCAGACCAGGTCATCCAGAGGCTCACTGAAAAGATGACCCCCAAAAAATGGAGGGCAGTAAGTGCCTTCTTAGAAGCAGTGTTGCCGACCACTGTTTCAGCCAGATCGTGCGTCGCAAGGTGACCAGCAAGGCCAGCCCCCTAGCCACCAGACACACCAAGGCGTCCAACTCTGGCTGGACCTCCATAGCAAAGGAGTTCAAACGAAGTGCACAGGATCACAAACCTACATGTCGCAAATACATTCTCTGCTACATCATCTGGCCCTAGCCTGCCGCAGCTGCTATGGACGGGGCACAAGCTACCGGAACGACACCTCTCCCGAACGGGCCGCATGGCTGGTGGCCACGCCCTCCTTACGAGGTCGCCTCCCCTCCAAATGTTGGCACCAAGCTATAAATGAGTTATGACCAGCATGACTGCCAGTAGTAGTAATCACAAGCACACTGACACCAGGTAGTGGGGCTACCTAACTGGCAGCCCGGCAGCCATGGGGAAGGCAGACTACATCTCTCGCAGGGTGTCATGGAGTCATGGGGGTAGATGACCCAGGGGGTAGAGGGATCAGGGCTCAGTGGGGGACACACAGAAGGGCCACCATGCAAGGCCCAGAGGTCAGGTAACCTGCTGCAGCAGACCTAGTCGGACAAACCCCGGGGCGCTTGCCTGGACCCATGCGCTCCCCTCACACTGCACGATCCTACTCTATCAGATGAGGAACTGACCCCAGGCATCTAACGGGGATCCCCAGGAAAGCTGCAGTTAGTGAGGGGCTGCAGTCCCTGCCTACGGCTGAGATTAACTCACGTGTTGCTACTGGTGGTGCCCCGGAATGGAAGAGACGATAAATTAACCTTTCACTAGCCATGCTATCAAAAACAGGGAGTCTAAATTGGGATGAAGAATTGGAGCCTGTAACAGATCCGGACTAGAAAGCTGATGTGGATCATCCATTGAGAGATTCACTAGATCTGCAAACCACAACATCTCAGCTAGTTGTTAGTCGGGGTGATAAGAATCATGTTGAATGACTCCAGGCGTAGCCAGTGAAGAAGAGAGTACATGGGAGGAAGAAGGGGAAACAGAAACACCTGATGGAATTGTGATCAGAAAAACACCAAGGCATCTACTCCTAGGGTTTAGGATCTCTCTTACCTTCCTGTTAAGTCTTGAAGTGAAAAAATCCATATCTTGTGCCCCCTCAAGATCACAAAGGAGTTGAAAGTTGACCCAACTTTCAATATCCTGGTGATAGGTGTGTTTACCTGGGGCATCTTGATTTAGGATGATCCCCCCCCCCCCCCCCGGTTGCCCACCCAACTCACATTCCTGTCATTCCCATGGCACATACGCTTTCGTCCATGCAGCGCTTTATTCCCTGCATACTAATGCACGGCAAAAAAATACAATTCTGTGAGTACTCACCTGTAGAATTGGTATTATAAGTTTACAGCATGTTCTGTTCCAGAATAATCCTTACACATGGGTTATACATCCACAAGATGGCGCTGGACTGCAGAAAAAGACTTGTGGCCACTCCCAGCCCCTTAAATAGCCAGGAACCTCCCACTAATTCCCAGTATTGACAAGCAGTTAACAAGAAGCCGGGAGAATCAAAAATGAATAAGAGTCCAAAATGGACAATCACCATGCAGAGGTAACCAAGAACAATGATAACAAAGGGTGGGGTGGAACAGGACGTGCTGTATACTTATAATGCCAATTCTACAGGTGAGTACTCACAGAATTGTACTATTCCAAGTATACAGCACGTCCTGTTCCAGAATAATCCTTACGCATGGGACATCCAATAGCAGTGTCCGTAAGGCAGGGTGGGATTCCCAAAAGTAACAGTGGGCAGTTTAAACCACTGCAGCCTGCAGAACTTTGCGGCCAAAAGCAGCATCCACTGAGGCCCTAACATCAACCTTGTAAAACTTAGAAAAAGTATGAACAAAAGACCAAGTAGCAGCCTTGCAAACTTGTTCAACGGAAGATTGGTGCTGAAAAGCCCAAGAGGCACCAATAGCACGAGTAGAATGAGCAGTAGGGCGGAAGGGAGGCTCCTTCCCCTTAGCAGAATAGGCTTGTATCACCGCCTGACGAATTCACTTACTGATGGTGGATTTAGCCGGAGGCCAACCCTTCCTAGGACCAGAAGGAAGAACAAAAAGAGCATCAGTCTTACTGAAGGATTCAGTAGCTACCAGATAAAATTTTTAAGTCCTAACCACGTCCAGAGAATGTAATACCCTCTCCTTAGGGTTACTAGGCTTAGGACACAAGGAAGGCAGGACAATGTCCTGATTGAGATGAAATGCAGACACAACCTTAGGCAAGAAATCTGGCTTGAACCGAAACACCACCTCGTCCTGGTGTCTCTCAATGTAAGAAGGTTTAATGGAAAGTGCCGCTAACTCAGAAACACGCCTCAAAGAAGTGAAAGCCACCAAAAAGACTACCTTTAGAGTCAAAATAGGCAAGGCAGCCTCACGAATAGGCTCAAAAGGAAAATCCTGCATGGCAGATAAAACCAAATTCAAATCCCAGACTGGTAACAAAGGCTTATGTGGCGGGCACACATGAGTAACCCCCTGGAAAAAAGTCTTAACCAAACGGTGGTTGGCAAAAGACCTTTGGAAGAAAATAGCCAAGGCTGAAACATGGCCCTTGAGGGTACGAATTTGAAGGCCCAAATCCAAACCATGTTGCAAGAATTCCAAAATCCTGAGAATAGAAAACACCCTACAGGGAAAAGACTTAGACTCACACCAGGTAATGTAAGCATGCCAGACCCTGTAATAGATAAAAGGACGAGGACTTCTTCCTAGCCCTAATCATGGTGTCAACCACAGAGGCAGGCCCCTTTTCCATCAAGATGGAGGTTTCAGCAGCCAAGCCGTCAAAGCCAGCGTTTGTAAATTGCGATGGCACAGCTGCCCCTGAGTGAGCAGATCTGGGTCCTTGGGCAGGACGTAGTGATCTACTGCCAACTGCACGATGTCTGCGAACCACACCCTTCTTGGCCAACAGGGGGCCACCAGGATGGTTGGCACCCCCTCCTGGGCTATCCTGCGCAGCACCCTGCCCAGCAGAGGAAACGGCGGGAAAACAGAGGAGCTGAAAACTCCTCCAAGACAATGCTAGCGCATCCATGGCCAAGGCCAGAGGATCCTGGGACAGAGAGACAAAGACTGGAAGTTTGTGATTGTGACGGGATGCAAACAGATCCACATCCGGCCAACCCCAGCGGTGACACTGAGAGCAAAACACCCTGCTGCTGAGGGACCATTCTCCCAAACGAGTAGTCACCCTGCTCAGGGAGTCCGCCTTCAGATTTTCCACCCCCGGGACATACACTGCGATGCAGGGAACATTCTCCTTCGCCCAAGACAGAATCAGAGACACTTTCTTGAGGGCCCTCTTGCTCCGGGTCCCTCCCTGATGATTGATGTAGGCAACCACCGTCTGGTTGTCCGAGCGGATCTGAACAGCCCGACCCCGAAGGTGAGGGGTCAATTGGGCGAGAACCAACCTTACTGCCCTCAGTTCCAGAATGTTGATAGGAGTATGGGCCTCCTGGGGGCCCCACTGATCCTCGAATTTCAAGGACTTCTAGAATCCCCCCCAACCTGTCAGACTGGCATCTGTGATGACAGTCTCCTAGCAAGGGGACAGAAAGGTTCTGCCCACCAAGAGGTTCCTTGAGTCCAGCCACCATGAGAGGGACCGCCTGGCCAGGGGGGACAGAGCAAACACCTGATCCAGGGACACAGGGTCCCGATCCCACACTGATAAGAGGTGCAGCTGCAGAGGTCTCATGTGAAACTGAGCATAGGGTACAGCCTCGAAGCAAGACACCATCAGGCCCACCAGTTGCATCCCCTGCCGGATGGAGGGATGAGGACAAGACAGAAGAAACTGTCCCTGAGCTTGAAGACTCTCCACCTTCTGTTGGGGGAGACAAACCCTGACCTGAGATGTATCCAGAGTCATGCCCAGAAAGGACCTCACCAGAGACGGTAACAGAGAAGACTTGGGATGATTGATCACCCAGCCCAATGACTCTAGTGTGGTCACCACCACCTGGGTATCCAGCCTTGCCTGATGGAAGGACTGGGATGAGATCAGAATGTCGTCCAAATAAGGGAGAATGCGAATGCCCTGAGCTCTCAGCAGAGCCATCACGCCTGCCAGCACCTTGGTGAATACCCTGGGGGCCGAGGTGATACCGAAAGGCAGTGCTACAAATTGATAATGCTGATCTCCCAGAGAAAATCTGAGGAATTTCTGATGAGCTGGAAAGATTGGTACATGAAGGTAAGCGTCCTTGATGACTACTGAGGTCATGAAGTCGCCTGGGCACAGTGAACTGACTGCTGAGCGCAGGGTCTCCATGCGAAAATGCTTGAATCTGACAACCTTGTTGAGACACTTTAAAACCAAGATGGGCCTGAGGGACCCATCCTTTTTGGGGACCGTGAAGAGATTGGAATAGAAGCCTCTGCCCCTTTCCCTGAAAGGTACAGGGCCGATGACCCCCAACTCCAGAAGGTTTTGGACCGCAAGGCGCAGGCCCTGAGCTGACCGGGGGTTTTGAACCATCCGGGATCTGATGAATCTTGGGGGCGGCCAGGTTTGTAACCGGAGGAAACCACCTCCTGGATTTATCTGTCTGCTACACGCCGCCTCCAGACGTGAGCAAAGAGCCAAAGCCGCCCCCCCACCCGGATGGGTGAGGGCGCCTCTTCATGCCTCAGGGGCTTAGAGGAGGATTTGGGGCTTGGGACCCCAGGAGAGGCCGGGGCGGCCACGTCCTCTGCCCCTGCCCCAATAACCTCCATGTGCTCCAAAAAAGGAAGCTCCTCGACCAGCCCTGGAAGCGCGGAAGGAGGGGAGAGAGGCACCAGTCCCCCGAAAGGGCCGAGACGGCCTCCTACGTTGAGGTAACCTACCACCCCTGGCAAACAAGTCCAAGCGTTCACCAAAGAGGCGCAGCCCCTTAAAGGGAAAACCAGCGAAAGCCTTCTTAGCAGCGTTATCAGCTACCCACTGACGCAGCCAGACATAGCGACGTATAGCCACTAACAGAGCAGACGTCCTCCCACACATTCTAATGGCATCATCCACAGCAGATAGAACATATGAAACAAATTTATAGCAAAGCAGGAGAGATCTATACTACTCTCCTCTGGCAACATCAGAAGCCCCATCTAAGAGACTCTTAGGAATAGCAATAGCTGAAATGGCAGAGGCACAAACCGAGCACAGCGCAGTCCCTACAAGCCAGCTGGTCCATGCGCCGGTCCTCACCATCCCGCAGGGTAGTAGTGTCAGGAGAATGCATGACAGATGTATTTGACAACCCCAGAACGGGCGCGTCCACCTCGGGAGGACATGGCCAACGCTTAATCACATCAGCAGGAAAGGGATACCTCTTGTGCCAACTCTTGGGCACCCCAGGTAGCTTGCTGTTCCCATTCCTTGAGCACCAGGATATTAAAGTGAGTCTGCTCAGGGAACTCCAAACGTGGCTTCACTGCATGAAAATGCTCACCCTGCTGCTGCTGAGCCACAGCAGGAGGGGAAATACCAAGCACTTCAAAAATGTGAGACAACAACCTATCAGTGTCATCTGAGGACCATTGGTCTTCTCCAAAAGGAGACCTGGTATCACCATACACCCTAGGATGTTCCTCAGATGGTTCTGAATCAGAGAATAGTTCCCCCTCCTCGAGGGGACCATAACCCGAGATGTCAAAAAATACAATTTTGTGAGTACTTTAAAACAGGTATTATGAGTGTGCCATGCACTCCACTTCGATCTTCATGACATGTGGGTAATCTCCAGTAGAGGGTGAACTTCTGCAGAGATGAATATGCAAAAAAGAAAGCCCCTCCCGGTCCATATATACCTGGGACCTCCCACCAATTTCCCAGTGTAAAAAAGCAGTAAGGGGACCAGGAAGAACCAATTATAACCTTAACAATCAAAACCAATGGTTCACCATATAAAAGCCCCAGAATACCTGAAAAAAGGGGTGGGGCGAAGTGGAGTGTATGGCACACTCATAATACCCGTTTTAAAGGTGAGTACTCACAAAACAGTATTATTCTAAGTGTGCCATACAATCCACTTCGATCTTCATGACATGTGGGACATCCAACAGCAGTGTCCGTCATGGGTGGGATCCAGAAAACATTAAAGAATGTACCAACTCAAACCACTGCAGCTTGCAGAACCTTGCGGCCAAAAACAGCATCCGCTGAAGCCCGCACATCAACCTTGTAAAACTTGGAAAAAGTATGAACGGAAGACCAAGTAGCAGCCTTACAAACTTATTCAACAGAAGCCTGGTGCTGAAAAGCCCAGGATGCACCAACAGCACGAGTAGAGTGCGCCTAAAAGGGGGAGTCCTCCCCTTAGCAGAATAGGCCCCAACAATGGCCTGACAAATCCATTTGCTAATCGTAGACTTAGCAGGCGCTAATCCTTTCCTGGGCCCGCAGGGCACCACGAAAAAAGCGTCCGTCTTGCGGAAGGAAGAAGTAGTCACCAAATAATACTTCACACAGCGAACAACATCCAAATTGTGCAGAATCCTCTCCTTGTCATTGTTAGGCTTAGGACACAAGGAAGGGAGAACAATATCCTGATTGAGGTGGAAAGCAGACACCACCTTAGGAAGGAAATCTGGCTTAAAACGAAAAACCACCTTATACTGGTGTCAACCGCCAACTCAGAGCCACGCCGAAACAGAGGTAATAGCCACCAAGAAAGCAACCTTCTGAGTGAGAACCGAAAGAGCAATATCCTGTAGCGGCTCAAAAGGAGGATCCTGGAGAGCCGAAAGAACCAAATTCAAATCCCAAACAGGAACCACAGCCTTCCGAGTGGGCCGCACATGCGCGACCCCTTGGAAAAAGGTCTTAACCAGCGGGTGTAAGGCAAAAGACCTCTGGAAGAAAACCGACAGAGCAGAAACCTGTCCTTTCAAAGTACTAAGCTGGAACCCAAGATCCAAATTATGCTGAAGAAACTCCAAAATCCTAGGAATCGAAAACACCCTGCAAGGCAAGGCCCTAGCCTCACACCAATCAATATAGGACCTCCAAGTCTTATAGTAAATGCCAGAAGAGGACCGCTTCCTAGCCCTAATCAAGGTCTGAAAAACAGCCGCAGACAAACCTTCCTCCTTCAAAATGAAGGTTTCAGCAGCCAAGCCATCAAAGCCAGAGTTTGTAAATTGGGGTAAAGTAGTTGACCCTGAGATAACAGATCCGGCAACAAGGAAAGCCGGTACTGATCTATGGCCAGTCTTACAACGTCTGCGTACCAAACCCTTCTTGGCCACCTTGGAGTCACCAGAATTGCTGGTGCCCCTTCTAAAACCAGTTTGCGAACTACCTTGCCCAGCATGGAGACGGGCGGAAACAGGTACAGAAAACCCAGATAATTCCAAGCAAGGGACAAGGCATCCACTGCCAGAGATAGAGGATCCTGAGAAAGAGACACAAAGGCAGGAAGTTTGTGATTGTGCCTCGAGGCAAAGAGATCCACCTCCGGAGTCCCCCACTTGCGGCAAAGATCCAGAAAAACCTCGGGGTTGAGAGACCACTCTCCTTGGCGAGAGGATCCCCTGCTCAGGGAATCCGCCTCCGTGTTCTCCACTCCAGGAATGTAGACTGCCGAAATGCAAGGAACATTGCTCTCCGCCCAGTGCAGGATCAGAGAGACTTCCCAGAGGGCACTCCTGCTGCGAGTCCCTCCTTGGTGATTGATGTAAGCTACCGCTGTTCGGTTGTCTGAACGAACTTGAACCGGTAGACCCTGTAAATGTGAGGTCAGCTGAGCCAGAACCAGTCGGATGGCTCTGAGCTCCAAGACATTGATGGGGGTGTAAGCCTCCTGAGGACCCCACACCCCGCTGAACTGATGACTTTTCCAATAACCTCCCCAGCCCGACAGGCTGGCATCCGTGGTAACCGTCTCCCAACAAGGGACCAGAAAGGATCTGCCCTTCAACAGGTTGCTCGATTCCAGTCACCACCGAAGGGACTGCCGAACCCTGGGAGACATCCTGAAAGGTTGATCCAATGACTGCGGACACCTGTCCCAATGCGTCAATAGGTGAAGTTGAAGAGATCTCATGTGAAACTGTGCAAACGGTACCGCCTCGAAGGAGGATACCATCAAGCCCACCAGTTTCATCCCCTGTCGGATAGAGGGACAAGGATTGGCCAGAAGAAGGCGGATCAGACCCCAAATCCCCTGCACCTTGGTCTGGGGCAGAAACTCTTTGGCCTGAATGGTATTCAGATTCATGCCCAGAAATGAAATCACTCGAGACGGAGAGAGAGAAGACTTGGGGCGTCACCCACCTGAACCTCTTCAGGGTCGACACCACCTGGTGGGTGTCCAGCTTCGCCTGACAGAGGGAAGAAACTGAGATCAACAGGTCATCCAGATAAGGCACAATGCGAAAGCCCTGAGCAGAGCCATTACTCCCGCCAAGACCTTGGTGAAGACCCTCGGCGCCGAGGTCAGTCCGAAGGGAAGGGCTACAAACTGAAAATGTTGATCCCCCACCGCAAACCGGAGGAATCTTGATGTCTATGGATGTCATAAAATCCCCTTGGAGAAGAGAATTGATAGCCGAGCGCAGAGTCTCCATGCGGAACCTTTTGGCTCTGATAAACCTGTTGAGAACCTTGAGATCTAGAATGGGTCTCACCGAACTCTCCTTTTTGGGAACCGTGAAAAGGTTGGAGTAGTAACCCCTGCCTCTCTCCTACGGAGGCACCGGGCATATAACTTCCATGTCCAGAAGGTTTTTCACTGCTAACAGGAGCCCCTGTGCAGCCTGAGGGTCCGAGGGCACCCGAGACCTTAAGAATCTTGGAGGTGGCCAGTACTCGAACTCCAGTTTGTACCCGGAGGAGACCCCTTCCAAGATCCAATTGTCTGTGACCTCCCGGGCCCAGACCTGGAAGAAGAGCCGCAGCCGTCCCCCCACCCTTGCGGGTGAGGGCGCCCCTTCATTGCTGAGCCGGTTTAACGGCAGGCTTGGCCTTGGAACCCCAGGCAGCAGTGGGACGTGCCTGACCTCTGCCCCTGTTCCAGGACGAGCCCCTGACACCCGAGAAGGCAAAACCCCTAGCCGCTCTGGCACCTCGAAAGGAAGGAGTGAACAAGCCAGTCCCCCGAAAGGGATGGCGCTGTTTTTTCCGCTGCGGTAACTTACCTCCTTTAGCAACAGCATCCAATTTATCTCCAAACAGCCGCGTACCCAAGAAGGGAAGAGCTGTGAGCGACTTCTTGGCCCCAAAGTCCGCCGTCCACTGGCGGAGCCAGACCGATCTGCGCATAGCCACCAATAAGGCTGAATTCCTATTACACATGACAATAGAATCTTCCATAGCAGCCAAGACAAAATCCATGAACAATTCACATATCTTAAGGGTAGCGAACTCAGCGCTAGCCGGATCAAACTGAGCGTCATTCAGCCAGTCCCTGATAAGAGACCTGGTAGCAAGCGACATCAGGGCAGATGCACAAATAGGCCGCAGGGCCGAGCCCACGCTGGCAAATGCGTGGCACAACATCTGATCAAGGCGATTATCCTCGCCATCCTTAAGGGAAGTGGTGTCAGGGGTGTTCAGCACAGAAGAGTTGGTCAAACCTAAAACTGGCGCATCGACCTCGGGAGGAGAAGACCAGCGCTTAACCGCCTCCACCGGGAAAGGATACTTCTTATCCCATCCCTGAGGAGCACCAGGAAGCCAACTGGGCCTCTCCCATTCTCTAAGGATCAGCGCATCAAAGTGACCCTGGGTAGGGAATTCCAGACGGGGCTTGCGGACCCCAAAAAATTCCCCCTTCTTGAGAGGAGGCGCCTCAGGCGGTTCAATATCCAACACCTCCAATAGATGCGACAAAATAGTGGCCGTATCTACGGCATCCCCCAGCGACTGCCCGACATCAGCATCACCAGACTGAACATAGTCAGCCTCTGTTTCCTCATACAATTCCCCCTCCTCTAAAGGGGAATAATCTGACAATTCAACGGAATCGTTGTCAACATCCCACAAGGGCTGGGCCGACGACAAATGTCTCTTTTTAGCCTGGGCCTTCTTGCCCACCGTGCTAGCAATCAATTTCTCGATGCTGGCCAACCTAGCACAAACATCAGAGTGCGACTCCCTGCTGGCACCAATGTCACTTGGGGTACGGATAAGGCGGGGAGGGGAAGGCGATGAAGCAGGAGGAGCCGACCCAGAAGGCTGGGTACCAGACTGCCGCGTTATGGCCTTTTATGCACATGGTATAAAGATCAGCACATTCTCCCCCGTAAGGGATACCCCACACCCCACACATGACCCGGATTGTCCAAGAGGGAGCTCGAGCCCATTATCCTGCGGAGCCTCCATATGGTGATTTTTGTGGTCAGTCGCAAGACCGCAGGGAATTTACGCCTAAGCAACCCGGGATGCCCCTTAAAAGTCCCGGTGGGAGGATTTGAGGTGATCAAATTTACACTAGGGACCCCAGGACCAGGAGGAACCCCTTAACATGCACAATAATGAAGCAATCTGCAACACACAATAAGGCATATCAATTAATATACAGCAAATTATATATATATTTATATATATACAATTTTAATTAAATAATTAAATAGATAAAAGGCAAAACCTGCCAAAGACCAGCACCACAGGGGGCCCCCACCAGAGAGGGACCACCCAAGTGACAAAGAGGTGGCCAACAGGCTTCTACCTGTCCCCAAGAATGGCAGCAGCAACCGCAGCAAGGCAGCAAAAATGGCCCCCGATCTGAGGAGAAGCCGAGAAGCAGGAAGAGAAGGGAAGGGAAGTGGGGCGGGCCAGCGCCGAAGGCGTGCTTTTCCTGCCCCACCCCCTCCCAGCAGCGCGGATCTGGCCAGCAAAACGCGCCGAAAGAGGGGGCAGGGCTACCGCGGCCACACGCCCAGCGGGAGATAGATGCCGCTTCTTGGCAGAAGCCTTACGCGGGCCTGACCCAGCAATATGCTTTTCAATGCTGGCCACCCGTTCAGCCAAATCCGATTGAGACTCACCGCTAGTATGCCCCTCGCTGGGGGTCAAATGCAAGCGTGGAGGAGTAGGTGAAGCCAAAGGGGGCGCCGCACCAGGGCCCGTAGCAGGCAACCCAGACTGCAGCTCAAGTACCTGCTGGGCGCAGATTACACATACCCTGGCATCTTCACTTATAGGGGAAACCCCACACGCAACACACAGCCGGGCTTGTCCCGAAGGAACCCCAAGCACATTATCCCCAGAAGCCTCCATATGGTGATTTTTACAAAAGTATGCACAATAATCAGAACAGGGACACAGCTAAACAGCCACCCTATTTGGGATGCCCCCCGAAGCCCGCCAAGGGAAGTGGGAGATTGGCAATAAGCAGGGCCGAGAGAACCACAGTCAAGGGACCCGCCTGCAAGACACAATAATGTACACCATAAGCATCCCTAGCCATACAATAAACTAAAGATAAAAAAAAACCCGTAAGGGACTCACGGACCAAGCCGGCAAGCGCCCAGATAAGCCGATCACCAACCGAGTCGCAGCACCGCAATGGAAGGCCACAAAATGGCGCCGACAGCAGTACCTAGAGGGGCGGGCCGCGGGCGCATGACGCGGAACTCGTCAACCACAAAAAACACAGTAAAAGCGCCGACCATTGCGGAGCGCTGTACAACGGCCTCCACACACACCAAACACAAGTGACAAACCACACAGTAGTAAAAACACCAGAGTATACTCCCCGGGCATCCCCTACCGATCACGCGGAATGCAATGAGGGGGTCCTGCACAACCAACAGCGTGAAAAGGGAGGGAGGGGGGGGAAGGAGGGATAAATATCCCAAGATAAAGGGGGCTGGGGGCATCCCAATGAGGCTCACCATAAAAAGCCTGTCGCCGACTACCCTTTGGTACAGGGTCTTGAGGCCCGGAGCAACGCTCCTTCAGCACCTGACCCTAGTGCTGTCCTACCTTTACCCGAACTGTCAGCCGTGGCTGGGAGGCAGTGGGTCCAGAATGGGTGGAAAATACCATTTTGTGAGTACTCACCTGAAAAATGGATATTGTTGGTGTGCCACACACCCCGCTTCACCTTTAATATTCTTCACTTATTGGGTTAACTCACCGCCAGGTGACGCTGTGCAGAGAGGAAGTCTTGTAACGAGCCCCCTTCCGGCCTATATATACCTGGTACCTCCCTTTAATCACCAGTATATTAAAAAGCAGAAAGACAAGGTACCAGTATTTAACCGGTAACCTCAAATAAATTGATATAAATAAAAGCTTCACCATATAAAGGCTTCGGAATACCGAAAAGGGTGGGAGTGAAGCGGGGTGTGTGGCACACCAACAATATCCATTTTTCAGGTGAGTACTCACAAAATGGTATTATTCTTGGTGTGCCACACACCCCGCTTCACCTTTAATATTCTTCACTTATTGGGACATCCAAAAGCAGTGTCCACAAGGGATGGGCATCTCAAGGCCAGGTGAAGCATAACTTAAATGACTGCAGTCTGCAGAACTTTGCGGCCAAAAACAGCATCCGCTGAGGCCCGCACATCAACTTTGTAAAACTTAGAAAAAGTATGAACAGAAGACCAAGTGGCGGCCTTACAAACTTGTTCAACAGAAGCTTGGTGCTGAAAAACCCAAGACGCCCCAATGCCGCGAGTAGAATGAGCAGTGATACGAAAAGGGGGAACTTTCCCCTTAGCAGAATAGGCCGCAGTAACGGCCTGACGTATCCACTTGCTAATGGCAGATTTGGCTGGTGCCAAACCCTTCTTAGGCCCATAGGGCACAACAAAAAAGGAATCCGTCTTACGAAAAGGAGACGTGATAATCAAGTAGTACTTAACACAGCGTACTACATCCAAACAATGCAAAACCCTCTCTTTGTCATTCTTAGGATTAGGACATAAGGAGGGAAGAACAATGTCTTAGTTCAAATGAAAAGCAGAAACAACCTTGGGAAGAAAGTCTGGCTTGAACCGAAAGGCCACTTTATCCTGATGCCTCTCAAAGTAAGGCGCCTGGATAGACAAGGCCGCCAACTCTGAGACATGCCGGACCGAAGTGATAGCTACCAAGAAGACAATCTTCTGAGTCAGGGTAGACAAAGCAATATCTTGCAAAGGCTCAAAAGGAGGAGCCTGAAGAGCAGAAAGAACCAAATTCAAATCCCAAACCGGGAGTAATGGTTTCCTGGGAGGCCGCACATGCGTAACCCCCTGGAAAAAAGTTTTAACTAAAGGCTGAAGCGCAACACGCTTCTGAAAAAAGATAGATAAGGCAGAAACTTGCCCTTTCAACGTACTTAGCTGAAGACCAGAGTCCAGCCCTGATTGTAAAAACTCCAGAATCCTGGAGACCGAAAAGACCCTACAAGGAAAAGATCTCATCTCACACCAAGTGATGTAGGCTTTCCAAGTCCTATAGTAGATGATCGAAGAAGACCTCTTCCGGGCACTGATCAGAGTCTTGACAACTGAATCAGAAAGACCCTCCTCCTTCAAGATGGAGGTTTCAGCAGCCAGGCCGTCAAACCCAGCGCTGGTAAATTGGGGTAACACAACCAACCCTGAGTGAGCAGATCTGCCTTGCACAAGGAATGCATATCAGACATCATCAGCTGGGAGCGGAGCCCCACATCTTATGCACCCCCTGGATGGCTCAGAAGAACCGTTTCCGGCAATAACGGAAGCCTCCATATGGTGATTTATGGTATTCGCAATTTTTTGGGCTTTAAGGCATAGGCCAACCCGGGATGCCCCTTATTGTAAATGTCCCGGAAGGGAGGTTTTTTTTTTTTTTTTTTATCCAAAGGAAGGTCCCCCTTAATAATATATATATATATATATATATATTTAAATATAAAAATATCCCAATTTTCTTTTCTTTTAAAAAAGAAAGACTAGCCAAGTAACATAGAGCCGGAGGGCCGCTATAATCAGGGATCCCAGGATCTGTAGGGAAAGGTAAAACCAACAATCAGATCCCCACACAAGTGTAACATGCAAACATATTTATGCATGGCACCAAGGTGCCTTTAAATGAGCAAAAAGAACAAAACCTTGCCCTTTATTAATTCATAATGACAATAAGCATAATGATGCCTCCTTAAAAGACTCGCCCCTATGTCTAAATATTATAGACTTTAAATACCACTCAACGGCCCCACACAAGGTGGGGCCGCTTACCTGTAAAGGACCGAGAGCAGCAACAGCAACAGGAAGGACGACGCAGCAGCCAGCAGCAAAAGTAAATAGACCCATGTGCGGCAGCGAGCCCCCCCCCCCACGTGTCTTCCTTTAAACCAGGAAGGAAGGAAGTGAGGCTGGGGCCGGCCGCATGATGCTGCCGCCGGTGCCACGCCCCCGTCTCCACGTCACCGGGACCCGCCCCCTTAAGCCCGATCAGTGCTGCCAATTCATCAAGGGATTACTACCAGATGAGCCACTACAACGTGCACAAAAACACAAGGCAGGAGGAGGAGGGGGGAGGAGGAGAGAGGCAAGGAAAACACAGTGCAGCCAATACTGACAGAAAAGCCTGCCAGACGGCGGCCGCAAGGAGACCAGGGGAGGCGGGAGGGGGGCTGTGGTAATACAAAGGCTCAGGCGGCAAGCCAACCTACACAGCGCGGTCCGCCCCAACCGCCCCCTAAAGCTGACCTAAACACTGGCCAAACCGGCCAGTACTATTAAAAAGACCTGCCCGAGGAGCTCCCAAGAGGAAAAATCGGACTGAGTGCACACTTGCTGTGCAGTCTGCTCAATGCATAAAAGTAACACACACATGTTATAATGAAGTCATACAGTGAAATACACACACATAATACACAACCCTCTAACCCCCCCCCCCCACCCATAGTGAAGGGAGAAGGGACCGTAACGGGAGAGTAAGGGGCTAAGGGGACCCTCGGGACAGGGGCATCCCATTTCCGGATCACCATGCCGGATAGCCGCATTGCCCCCAAAAGAGGGGGTCGAGCGGAGGAGATAAGCTCCTAGGCACCTATAGTGCCGTCTACCAATTGCCCAGTGAGCAGCCTAGGCTGGGAGGCTTCCATTCCACCATCAAGGTATAAACAATCAAAACCGGGCAGAAATAGACCAAAAGGGGATGCCGGGGTAAGACTACCTGTAAGCAGGAGACTTCGATCTTCTGTCTTGTCGTCAAGCAGAGAGAAAAATACTGGTGATTAAAGGGAGGTACCAGGTATATATAGGCCGGAAGGGGGCTCGTTACAAGACTTCCTCTCTGCACAGTGTCAGCCGGCGGTGAGTTAACCCAATAAGTGAAGAATATTAAAGGTGAAGCAGGGTGTGTGGCACACCAAGAATATAAGCCTGCAGGGCCCTAGGCAAGCCTACTCCCTGCGCAAAAGAGAGCCATCTTCATCTTCGCAGTCCAGACTGCAGAAAGAATCTGGGAATTAGTGGGAGGTTCCTGGCTATTTAAGGGGCCAGGAGTGGCCACAAGTCTTTTTCTGCAGTCCAGCACCATCTTGTGGATGTATAACCCATGTGTAAGGATTATTCTGGACCAGGACGTGCTGTATACTTGGAATACTTAGTTTTAAATGGAGCACTGACATAGGGAATGGCCACATTCCCAGTCTCCCTTCAGTCTGGGGAGCGCCCCCAGCATATCTGAATGGCTGGACGTGGGAGCACGTCTCAGCTGAAGGGATGCAGCCACGACCTATGATTGCGGAGTGGGAGTGCAGGTAAGGTAGGCGATTGCAGGCCTGCTCATCTTTTAAAATCCAGAGCCACCTAAATTCTCACTCTCCTTGGTTAAGTTCCTGTCACCTGAAGAAACCTGCCAGAATATTTTCTCTACCTGAAATATGAACTGCTAAAATTACCAGTACTTGCACCTTTGCCCAACCGAGATCAAAACTGTCTCTCATTGCAGTTTTGCTGCGTGTACCACTCTTGTTATGGATATAAGCCAATGTTTTCTGACAGCACAGCATTGAGTTCTACAACATGGATCGACACTTCTGCTTAGTTTATCGACCACTTCCCCCTGGACAGATTTTTAACCAAAACACCTCCCAACCTGTCTGACTTGCCAATTGAAGACACTACATTAGCTCGAACTTCATTTAGTCTGGAAGAAAGATAGAGATCTGTCCTATTTTGACAGGATACAAAGTTGTCACAATATGGTCCAGAACTGAAAATAAATAATTGCTTCTATGGAAGGAAACCTCTAGCTTTTAGTGCCTATTTCCATTCTCAGAAAGTTTATTCCTGTAGATGGCATCAGAGAAGATTTTTTGAGATTCACGACTCAAATAAAGTCTCTCAAGGTTGACAGAACCAAAGACACTCTTCTTGATCAACCCAGGTATAGGTTTACTGGAAAACCCCTGCGAGATAGATTTGCAATGACTGTGGCAAGAACTTTTGTGAAATCTCAGCGCAATGGCAATTCCATAAACTAAAAATGGCAATCCTGGGTCATCTGAGGAACCGTTGATGTACGAACAGATCCGTATGTGCAGATGTATGGGCATCTTTTCCATACATTCAGGCCAAATATTGCCCCTGTATAGGGCAAGCCAGCACTGATCTGATGGATTTCATGCGTAAAATGGCTGTTGGCAATATACAAATTCAGACACTTGAAGTCCAATATTTGTCTGAAGGAACCATCTTTTTGGACACCACAAAAAGATTGGAATAAAAATCAGTGCCACACTCCAATAGGGGAACTGGAATAATCACTCCTTCATCTAGAATATTCTGAACTGCTTGATAAGGATGAGACATTTGAATAGGGTCTTGTGGCAGGCTTGAAGTGAAAATAATAACTGGGTGGGAATCCTGGCCAAGGCGTTCGACTCTTGATCCAACGAAATTTGTGCAAACGACCCCCCCCCTACCCAAATAGGTGAGGGCATCCCCTCAGGCAGTAAAGGCCTTGGGAAATGCCCTTGGTTTTGTCTTTCTTTCAAAGGCTGCTTTCCCTTAAAGGATACATTGTGTGACATATTGTCAAAATATAAACACACTTTGAGCAGCAGTGCCAGGGTGAATACTGCTGTGATAAATGTAAGCATTTTGCCCACTTCAAAGCTCAAGTTAGAGATCTGGGGGAGCAAAAGTGATGAGTGATTGGCAATCTTAAAAGTAGCAAGCTGCTCACTGAGCAAGCAGTAAACGGGTAGAAACAGAGGGTGGAAAATGGGGGGAGCAGATAAGTAGCTGGGTATATGTGGTTAGGTAGTGAGTAGAAATAGAGCACAGAAAATCTTTTGTCTGTGCATCCTAGCAAACTTGCCAAGTTGGGTAGTGATGCAAGGGTGTTAGTCCCTGATATGGCAACACTAATGGGTACTGCTCTCCTTAAAAGCTGCAGGTAGGACTAGAAAGTTATTGATAACAGGGGATTATATATAATCATGCTGACACGGAGAAAAATTTGTCCCCAAGACGTCTTAACCAAATGGATTGCCATCTCCCTAGTGCCAGGGTTTGGCATGTGGTGGAAAGGGTTGATACATTTGTGGAAGGGGCTGGGGATGACCCAGCTGTCATGGTTCACTGCCGTACGTACCTTTTCTATCTCTTGCTGTGGTCAATTACAAAAACAAAATGGCATCTCCTGGAGCTGCAAGCTGCCTGCAAACAGAAAGTGTTGCTGGGTTTCCTGTAACTGTACAGTTATGTCAGTTAAAGCCAGACAGCAGCACGGCTTGTATGCTAGGAAAAGAAGCTCCAAAATGGTCGCTAAAATTAGAAAATTGGTAAGTCTGTGCTTTAGCTTTGAGTGGATGCAGGAGCAAATGTAAGTGCTGACAATGCTTCAGTATCATGCATGGGGCAAGTGAGATTCGGAGAGCTTTCTTTTCCAACTATGCAAGGCTGTTGGTCCGGTTTAAGAATATATTTAAGGAGCTAGGTACCAAGTTGATCTCCATGCTTGTATTCATTGGAATATTGCCTGCACCATTATCTACGCAGGAATGACAACGAGAGCTTAGAGAGTTAAAACATGGCTTAAAGGGAAACAAAACCTGGTTTAAAAAAGAGAAAACAAAAAAAAAAAGGGTTTTACCACCACCAAAGCCGCGCCCTCTGGCACTGTCGAGATCATGACTGGTTGACCTCAAACTCCGATCCACTGTAAAGAGTGCATGGAACAGGCTTCTGCCATTGCTTCATGCCTCCGTCTTCCTGCTCAGTCGCTGACAGTTCTCAGATGCCGGTAGCGATGGTCAGAGGGAGGTTGAAGGGGCAGGGGATTCCAATCCCCTGCCTCCCTACCCCTCTTCCAGTGATCACCGCCAGCTGTCATCGGTGATCGGGAGACACAGAGCGGGCGGGGCATAGGATTGAAAAAAATTAAAAATAAATAAAATAAATGCTTTAACAAATGTAATTTTGCTCTCACGTGTGTTTGTTTAAAGTTAATCCTTTCTGAAATGAGACCCCTATACCAGTCCACAAGGCTTGGGGGGCTGGCAAGTCACTCGCTTGGTGCAAGTCCAAGTAACCCCTGGCCTCCCATTACCTGCCTCACCGAAGCGCGGAGGGAGCAGAAGAGCCCGCTAAGGCTATGTGGGTATGTACCCTTTAGGGCCGGGGGTCACTGAGGCTGGCCTCTGTGCCATGGTCTTCCAGGCTTGAATAGCTGGTGCCTGGGCCGTTTATACTGGGAAGGGGGGACCCCATGCCATTTCTAAAAAAAACATTTTTAAGGGACCCTAGGTCATTTTTTTCAGTTATGTCCTGTCACACAGCCACTATAAAAGGCTTCCAGCAGCAGGAGTGATCGGCTCAGGAATGGATGGTAGGTAAGTATTAAAAAATAAAATAATACCGTTTTGTGAGTACTCACCTTTAAAACGGGTATTATGAGTGTGCCATACACTCCACTTCGATCATCATGACATCTGGGTTATATCCTCTAGAGGGCGAACTTCTGCAGAGATGAATATGCAAAAAAGAAAGCCCCTCCTGGCCCATATATACCTGGGACCTCCCACCAATGTCCCAGTGTAAAAAAGCAGTAAGGGGACCAGGAAGAACCAATTATAACCTAAACAATCAAAACCAATGGTTCACCATATAAAAGCCCCAGAATACCTGAAATAAAAGGGGTGGGGCGAAGTGGAGTGTATGGCACACTCATAATACCCGTTTTAAAGGTGAGTACTCACAAAACGGTATTATTCTAAGTGTGCCATACACTCCACTTCGATCATCATGACATCTGGGACATCCAATAGCAGTGTCCGTCATGGGTGGGAACCAGAAACAGTAAAGAATATACCAACTCAAACCACTGCAGCTTGCAGAACCTTGCGGCCAAAAACAGCATCCGCTGAAGCCCGCACATCAACCTTGTAAAACTTGGAAAAAGTATGAACGGAAGACCAAGTAGCAGCCTTACAAACTTGTTCAACAGAAGCCTGGTGCAGAAAAGCCCAGGACGCACCAACAGCACGAGTAGAATGCGCAGTGACCCTAAAAGGGGGGAGTCCTCCCCTTAGCAGAATAGGCCCCAACAATGGCCTGACAAATCCATTTGCTAATCGTAGACTTAGCCGGCGCCAAAATTTTCCTGGGCCCGCAGGGCAGCACGAAAAAAGCGTCCGTCTTGCGGAAGGAAGACGTAGTCACCAAATAATACTTCACACAGCGAACAACATCCAAATTGTGCAGAACCCTCTCCTTGTCATTGTTAGGCTTAGGACACAAGGAAGGGAGAACAATATCCTGATTGAGGTGGAAAGCAGACACCACCTTAGGAAGGAAATCTGGCTTAAAACGAAAAACCACCTTATCCTGATGTCTCTCAAAATAAGGGGCCTGAATCGACAGAGCCGCCAACTCAGAGACACGCCAAACACAGGTAATAGCCACCAAAAAGGCAGCCTTCTGAGTGAGAATAGAAAGAGCAGTATCCTGTAGTGGCTCAAAAGGAGGAGCTTGTAGAGCCGACAGAACCAAATTCAAATCCCAAACAGGAACCACTGCCTTCCTAGGAGGCCGCACATGCGCGACTCCTTGGAAAAAGGTCTTAACAAGCGGGTGCAAGGCAAAAGACTTCTGGAAAAAAAAAGAGCCGAAACCTGTCCTTTCAAGGTACTAAGCTGGAAACCAAGCTCCAGATTATGCTGAAAAAAATCTCCAGAATCCTAGGAATAGAAAACACCCTACAAGGCAAGGCCCTAGCCTCACACCAAACAATGTAGGACCTCCAAGTCCTATAGTAAATGCCAGAAGAGGACCGCTTCCTAGCTCTAATCAAGGTCTGGACCACGGCCTCAGACAAACCTTCCTCCTTCAGAATGAAGGTTTCAGCAGCCAAGCCGTCAAAGCCAGCGTTTGTAAATTGGGGTAAAGAAGTTGACCCTGAGACAATAGATCCGGCAACACGGGAAGCCGGTAATGATCTATGGCCAGCCTTACCATGTCTGCGTACCAAACCCTTCTTGGCCACCTTGGAGCCACCAGAATTGCTGGTGCCCCTTCCAGAATCAATTTGCGAACTACCTTGGCCAGCATGGCGAAGGGCGGAAACAGGTACAGAAACCCCAGATCCTTCCAGGCAAGGGACAAGGCATCCACTGCCAATGCTAGAGGATCCTGGGAAAGAGTCACAAAGGCCGGAAGTTTGTGATTGTGCCTCGAGGCAAAGAGATCCACCTCTGGAGTCCCCCACCTGCGACAAAGATCCAGAAAAACCTCGGGATGGAGAGACCACTCTCCTTGGCGAGAATACCCTGCTCAGGGAATCCGCCTCCGTGTTTTCCACTCCCGGAATGTAAACTGCCGAAATGCAAGGAACAATGTTCTCCGCCCAGTGCAGAATCAGAGAGACTTCCTTGAGGGCACCCCTGCTGAACTGATGACTTTTCCAAAAACCTCCCCAGCCGACAGGCTGGCATCCGTGGTAACCGTCTCCCAACAAGGGACCAGAAAGGACCGGCCCTTCAACAGGTTGCTCGACTCCAGCCACCACCGAAGGGACTGCCGAACCCTGGGAGACATCCTGAAAGATTGATCCAAAGACTGGGGACACCTGTCCCAATGCGTCAATAGGTGAAGTTGAAGAGATCTCATGTGAAACTGTGCAAACAGTACCGCCTCGAAGGAGGACACCATCAGGCCCACCAGTTTCATCCCCTGTCGGATAGAGGGACAAGGGCTGGCCTGAAGAAGACGGATCAGATCCTGAATCCCCAGCACCTTGGTCTGGGGCAGAAACACTCTGGCCTGGCCTGAACGATATCCACATTCATGCCCAGAAAGGAAATCACGCGTGATGGAGAAAGAGAGGACTTGGGGCAGTTGATCACCCACCCGAACTTCTCCAAAGTCGACACCACCTGGTGGGTGTCCAGCTCCGCCTGACTGAGGGAAGAAGCTGAGATCAACAGGTCGTCCATATAAGGAACAATGCGAATTCCCTGAGCTCTGAGCAGGACCATTATTCCCACTAAGACCTTGGTGAAGACCCGCGGTGCCGAGGTCAGCCCGAAGGGAAGAGCTACAAACTGAAAGTGTTGATCCTCCACCGCAAACCGGAGGAATCTCTGATGCGCTGGAAAAATGGGAATATGCAAATACGCATCCTTGATGTCTATGGACGTCATGAAATCCCCCTGGTGAAGGGAATTGATAGCGGAGCGCAGAGTCTCCATACGGAACTTTTTGGCTCTGATAAACCTGTTCAGAACCTTGAGATCTAGAATGGGTCTCACCGAACCCTCCATTTTGGGTACCGTGAAAAGGTTGGAGTAGTAACCCCTGCCTCTCTCCCCGACTAAGGCACCGGGCAAATAACTCCCATGTCCAGAAGGTTTCTTACTGCTAACAGGAGCCCCTGCGCAGCCTGAGGGTCCGAGGGCACCCGAGACCTTAAGAACCTTGGAGGCAGCCAGTACTCGAACTCCAGTTTGTACCCGGACGAGACCACTTCCAGGATCCAATTGTCTGTGATCTCCCGGGCCCAGACCTGGAAGAAGAGCCGCAGCTGTCCCTCCACCCGTGCGGGTGAGGGTGCCCCTTCATTGCTGAGCCGGCTTACCGGTGGGCTTAGGCTTGGAACCCCAGGAAGCCGTCGGGCGCCCCCGACCTCTGCCCCTGTTCCAGGACGGGCCCCTGACACCAGAGACAGGCAGACCCCTAGTTGCTCTGGCTCCACGAAAGGACGGGGTGAAAGAACAGCCCCCCGAAAGGGACAGCGCTGTTTCTTCCGCTGAGGTAACTTACCTCCCTTAGCAACAGCATCCAATCTATCACCAAACAGCCGCGTACCCATGAAGGGAAGAGCTGTAAGGGACTTCTTAGCCCCAAAATCCGCTGTCCACTGACGCAGCCAGACCAACCTGCGCATGGCCACCAATAGAGCCGAAGTCCTGCTACAAATGACAATGGAATCCTCCATAGCAGACAATACAAAATCCATGAATAGTTCACACCTCTTAAGAGTAGCGAACTCAGCGCTAGCCGGATCAAACTGACCGTCATTAAGCCAGTCCCTAATAAGAGACGTGGTAGCAAGTGACACTAGAGCAGATGAACAAGCTGGCCGCAGGGCCGATCCCACACAGGCAAAAGCATGACAGGCCAGGGCCAAGGGAGGTTGCGTCAGGTGTGTTTAACACAGAAGAATTGGTCAAGCCCAAGACAGGCGCATCAACCTCAGGGGGAGAGGACCATCGCTTGACCGCCTCCACCGGGAAGGGATACTTCTTGTCCCATCCCTGGGGAGCACCCGGCAGCCGACAGGGCCTCTCCCATTCTTTCTGGATCAGTGCATCAAAATGATCCTGCGTAGGGAATTCCAGACGGGGCTTACGGACCCCAAAAAATTCCCCCTTCTTAAAAGGAGGCGCCTCCGGGGGATCAATATCCAACACCTCCAGCATATGCGACAAAACAGCAGCCATATCTACGGCATCCCCAGGAGCCTGCCCCAAAAAAGCATCACCAGACTGTACAAAATCAGACTCTGTCCCCTCAAACACTTCCCCCTCCTCTAAAGGGGAATAATCAGACAAATCCATAGAGTCGTCGTCCGCGTCCCACACGGGCTGGGCCAACAACAAATGTCTCTTTTTAGCTTGGGCCTTCTTGCCCACCGTGCTAACAATAAACTTTTCAATGCTGGTTAACCTGGCACCAACATCCGACTGCGACTCCCCGCTGGCACCAATGTCCCTTGGGGTACGGATCAAGCGGGGAGGGGAAGGCGATGAAGCGGGAGGAGCCGACCCAGAAGGCTGGGAACCAGACTTCCGCGTTATGACCTTATGAGCGCATGGATTACAGATCGGTACATCCTCTCCCGTAAGGGATGCCCCACAACCCACGCATGGGCGAGCTTGCCCCAATGAGAGCCCGAGCCTGAGCCCCCTTCTCCACCCAGACACACAGCCTGAGTGACTTCACTCAGGCTGAAGGAAGCCATATTGCACCAATTCATCGAGGGATCACTTCCAGATGAGCCACATCAATCAACAACAAAGTGTGAAACACCCTAACACACACACAAACACACAAACTAATAAAAAAAAGCAAGAAGAGGCCAGCTTAGGACACTCCCCCCCCCCCCAAAGGGAGTAAGGGAACCGGAGGGGAAAAGGGGGAACCCCGGCCCGTAATAAGGCCGTATTCAGCAGGGACTGGGGGCATCCCATACCAGGATCACCACAACCTGGTTGTACTGCCTGACCCAATTTGAGGTCTCACGGTGGAGCAAAGGCTCCCAATGCACCCACTGGGTGCTCCTACCCTTGCCAGGACCCGCAGCCTAAGCTGGGAGGCTCAATGGCTGACAATTTGGAAAGAATCCTGGCAGCAATAGGGATAAAAAAGGGCGCCGGGCGCGAGCCCGGTTTACCTGCAAGAGAGAGAAGTCTTCATCTTCTGTCTTGTCCGCCTGCAGAGAAGACACTGGGAAATTGGTGGGAGGTCCCAGGTATATATGGGCCAGGAGGGGCTTTCTTTTTTGCATATTCATCTCTGCAGAAGTTCACCCTCTAGAGGATATAACCCAGATGTCATGATGATCGAAGTGTATGGCACACTTAGAATAAAACATTTTCTCTATGTGTAGTGTGTTTTTTAAATTTAACCCTTGGTTAAGGCAGGGGTCCCATGAAAGCCCTATACCAGATCACAAGACTTGGGGGCAATATAGTGAAAAATGGTCTGGCTGGCACTTAACCCTTTTTAAAGGGATTTCCCAGGATAATTATTATTACTATTTATTAATAATAAATACATTTCATCTCTGCAGACAAAGCATGCACCTTGCACTTTTTCAACTTTTACATTTTAAGTCCCCCCCACAAATATATAATATATATTCTCTAAAAGTACACACATTAAGCTTTCTAGGCGTACCCAACTTGTTATAGTGAGCTCATCTTTTTGGAAGTCATCTCTCGAAGAATTCTTTGGTATCACAGGGTTTCCCTAAAAAAATGTATTAAAAAACAGAATAAAAGACAGATTTTTTTCTAAAATATCTATATGCAAACAAGAAAAAAACAAGCTAAATCTGAAAGCACAAGTTCCCCCGAACAGAACAATACCCAACATGCACAGCTACTTTTAACTGCCAGCCTACATGAGATTTTGTTAGCCTCTGTTGACAGGTCATTTTTTGGAATTTAGCGCTATGTTTAACTATGATTATTGCAGGTATTTGCAGGGCTTTTTTTCAGGCACAGTTTAGGCTTTAACGTGAAATGTTGTTTGTTACTTTAGAATTAAACATTTTTTTTTACTTTTTTAAAAAATTTAAGGGTTTCTAACCTGCTAGATGCAGTTGACCTGCCAGCCCCCCAAGCCTTGTGAACTGGTATAGGAGTCTCATGGATCCCTTAACAGGTTTACAAAGGGTTAATTGTAAAGACACACACACTAACAAAATGACTTTTACCATTTTTTTTTACTCACCTCTGATCCTGTGCCCCGCCGATCATATCCCCTACGATCTTGAAGGCAGATTGGTCCCCTGGCCCTCCACCCTCTCTCCATCGATCACCCTGGCATCTGAGAATGCAGCACCGCCTCACCCACAAATGGGGGGGGGGGGCTAGAGGCAGCAATAGCATAAGCAGGGGAGGGGGCCCTCTTCTCATGGTGGAAGAGGCGGGGGGTGGAATTGGAGGCCCCCTGGGTAAAAAGGAGACCTGGTGGGAGGGGTTTCAGGTTCAGATGAGTAAAGAGAAGACCCGGACGAATCCAGGGGTCAGGTCAGTTTTTAACTTTTGTAGTTTTCTTTATGGGCGTTTAAAGTCAGCTAGGTGAGTCTCAGATAGCTGGCACTTAAAGGTTGAGAGGCAGCTACGTGAGACGCATGTAGCTGGCACTAACAGGGTAAAGTGAAAGAATGAAAAAAGGAAAAAAGAGGTTATTTGGAGAACAGCATATATTGGTTGGTTAAGAAATAGGAGGGGGGGGGATTAGTATTACAAACCAGCAGTGAAAAATTATGAGGACAGAAAACGTCAAGAGTTAACGCTACAGCTGAATGTGCAACATTGGATGGAAATTTGAAGTGTATGTTCACAAAAGCCAAAGTTCTGTCAAGTAAAGAGGGGGAACTTGAGGCTCTGGTACTAGAAGAACAGTTTGGGGTCATTGGGGTAGCTGAGGCATAGCTGGACTCTACACATAACTGGTCTGTAACTCTTCAGTGTTTTACTATCTATAGGGGGAATAGTGTTCCTCTATGTAAATAATGAAATGAAAGCATATATTCATGAGGGAATACTAGCTGATGATTATGCGGATGAAGAATTATTGCGGGTAAAAGTGTGGGGTGAAAACAATGTTAAAATACATTTTGTGTAATCTATAGACCTCCCGAACATAACTAGAGAGTCAGATGCAAAAACAGATATAGTGGGCGGTACAGGCTGGTACAGTGGAGAAATTGGGAGATATTAATTACCCCGATATTTATTAGCACAATGGTTCTGCTTCAACTGCAATTGGAGAAAATTGCTCAGCTTGCTACAGGATAACTATATGAGCCAGTTTGTCAAGGCGTTAAGTTTGTCAAGTGGTGATGCCCTATTGGCTCTAGTAATGTTAAACGATGACCTTGTAGGAACTGTAAATGTCCATGAAAATCTTGATCACAGTGACCATAATAAAGTGGCACACAACATAAATTGCAAAAATTATACACATGGAAGGGCAAACATTTTAAGGTGGCTAACTTTCTCCGGTTCAAGGCCGCTCTCAAATAGAATAGGAGCATCTGGTGTTAAGGACCAACATTGCAAAATGAATTCCTAAAGGTAACAAGCAACTAATAAGGGACTAAAAAATAGCTGAGCTTGTAACCTTTGACAATTATAAAGGAGACAAATTCTGCAAAAATATACTGTAAAGCTGGCAAATCACAAAATGAAAGATGTGGCCAAAGAAACATACCAACATTAAACACATGTAGGTGCCCTAACTAATAAAGAATTGGCCACAGGGGATCAAGAGAAGGAAGAGCTACTAATTATGGGTTAATTAACTGGCTAAACATAGATATGATCTGGTAAAGGCTAAATAATTTAAATGTGAACACAACCCCAGAACTGGGTGGACTTCATCCAATAGTTTTTAAAGAACAAATCTTTAGCCTTGTTCTTTATTCTTTAAAGAATCGCTAACAACTGGTATGGTGCCCCCTGGGGGGCAAATGTGGAGCCTATTTTTAAAAAAGGATTTAAGTCTTCTCTAAGGTTATTACAGACCTGTAAACATCCATTGTGGGGAAATTGCTTAAGGAGCTCTTGAGGGACTAAACACAGGATTATGTGACTATGCATTATATTATAAAGAACAACCAGCACAGTTTTACAGAAACGGTCAGCCTAACTTTGTGTCTATGAAGAGGGGACTACAAGCCTGGATAAAATTAAATGCACAGCACCTAGCCACCATGTACAATAATATCAAAACAGGCAATCAGCTTGATTCGGAAACCTTATCAGCAACCATAGCCATGATCCCGAAACCAGGCAAAGATCCTTTAGTTTGGCAAAACTATCGTCCTATCTCTTTGCTAAACCTGGATCTGAAAATTTTCGGGAAAATTATAGCAACTAGGATTAATACGTTTCTTAGTTCCCTGAAACATTCAGACCAGGTCGGGTTTGTCCCAGAGAGGCAGTCATCAGATGGAGTAAGGCGTACATTTCAGCTTATAGAGGCAGCGACGAGCGCCTGATGTAATGTTGTTGTCTCTAGACATGGAAAAAGCTTTTGACTGCCTCTCCTGGGACTACCTACTACAGGTACTAGACAGATGGGGTTTGGCCATGGTCTTAAATCTTGGATTAAAGCTATGTATCACCGACCAACAGCGCAGGTAAAGAATTCGGGCTTTGAATCTGCACCATTTACTATCCATAGGGGCACCCGACAAGGATGTCCCCTTTCTCCCATATTATTCATATTATCCCTGGAACCACTGGCGTCTAACATTCGGCATAACCAGTCAATAAAAGGAGCTCATTATGGGGGCACAGAACACAAGTTGTCTATGTTTGCGGACGACATGCTGTTAACTATCTCTGTCCCACATACAACAGCGCCCAATTTAACCTTGGAGCTGGGGATATTTGGCACCATGTCGGGCCTCAAAATTAACGCTGGGAAATTGTTGGCTTTAGACATTTCCTTAACCCAAGAGACTAGTGCCCTAATGAAAAGCAATTTTCCCTGGCTTTGGGTTAAAAAACTCCCGTACTTGGGAGTAAAATTGACAGCATCCTATGAAGCACTGTATAGGGCAAATTATCCGGGATTATTTAACCAGCTAGGCAACCTCCTGATCTTTTGGCGCCACATAAATCTGTCATGGCTAGGGCGCCTAACGGCCATAAAGATTACTATCTTGCCCAAATTGTTATACTTCTTTAGAGTTCTCCCTATTAGAGTCACCAAATCTGCCCTCCAGCCCCTACAACAGAAGGTCAATAAATATATTTGGGGAGCGATTAGACCACGGATAGCCAGAAGAACACATTATTGCAGAAAAGAAGGCGGGGGTCTGGGAGTCCCGCACCTATACAAATATCTCATGGCAGCGCAGGTGGCGTCGCTGCTCCCTCTACATTCCATCAAAAATATGCCTGGTTGGGTGCAAATGCTGTCCGAAAGTCTGTCTCCAGTATCGGTGACATCACTTTTGTGGATACCAAAGAAACTTAGGCCCAGAGCTGCACCCCAAAGCTTGGGACCTGCCCTAGATATTTGGGACAGGAATGCAAAGACTAGGGGATGGTGCTCGCCGCATGTACCAGCAGCCCCACTTTTGGGAAACCCATTGTTCCCTCCGGGCATGGAATCTAGACAAAGATTCAGGTGGTGGGAGGAGCAAGGCCACACCACAGTGCATGCTATGACGTCCGGGTGGAGAGAACGACCATACTCCCTAGGCGCCCGAATCCCGATACCCCCGCTTGAAAATTTTAGGGCCCTACAATTAAATCATTTTCTCAAATCTGCAGTTCGGGGTCTTGGCCATATTAGTAAACCCTCTGATTTTGAGCAGAGGTGTTTACACGATCCCCTGGCAAGAGGAGCTATCTCGGAGCTCTACTCCTCTTTAGTTACTCCTACAGAAAGTAGTCCTCATTACTATGTGACGAAATGGGAAGAGGACTTGGGGAAAATAGGGGATGAACAAACTTGGTCTAAACTCTGGAAATCAGCTGGGAGGGTGTCCTGTAACACCCTTATACAGGAGAACTCCTTCAAAGTTTTATTTAGATGGTATCTTACACCTGTCAGACTGCATAAATTCAACGCCGATTGTTCGCCCATGTGCTATCGGGGATGCCAGGAAGAGGGTACAATGTACCATATTATGGTGGTCTTGCCCTTATGTCAACCAGCTGTGGAATAATGTATACAACCTCCTATCCACACTATTTGGAGGCACTTACTCCTCAAGCACATGGGAAGCCTTATTATCTTACAAAGCCAATAATTTTGACACGGGACAATGGAAGCTTGCGCTTCATATATTTTCAGCAGCAAGATTAGTGATAACAAGAAATTGGAGGGGAAAATTACTGCCTTGGCAGATGGTGACCTCAAAAATCTCAGACATCCTAGTGATGGAAAAATTGACAGCAATAGCCCACGATGACTATGACCGCTTTCATGGCATTTGGTCCCCTTGGATAGAACACATAGGTGTAAATAAGATAGCAGGTGACAATTAAAAGCCTATAGTGATGAGCGCGGATACTGGAGACAGTTCAGGGCAATTGCCAGCAAGCTGCAAAAAATGATGAAAACTAACCCTATGCTTTCTTAAAGCTACACACAGTGGCCACCCCCCTCAGTTTCTCTCTTTAGGGTAGTTCTAGGTGCAGCGGTGTGAACATCCTAGTTTGTTTTTAACCTCTTTGCATTGAATATTGTTAGTCCTAGCAGAAAGGCACTTTTATGTCTACCTCAATTGCTAATCTGCAGTAACCCATCTGTTTTTGTGTTGCTTTGAATCTCTTATACTAGTCACCTATAGGAACAATGTTGCAATGTTGGTACTCACAACTGATTTAACGCACTCCAACTCCCGTCTATGTCCGGGGGTCCTGCCTTGAATCCGGGGAAGCCTTCCTAAAATTTAGTGTTTTTGCCCTCTTAGACAGAAAATGGTTGAATACAGCTATATTGTGGTCACGGTTACCAAGGATTTCATAGTCCCTACAAGGTCATCATCATTTGAGATTACCAGACCCAATAGAACATCCCCCCTACTAGGTAGCTTCAAAAATCGTTTCATATCTTGTAGGGAGCTTGAGGAATGTTCCCCCCTTTGTAGTTAAAGCAAAACCATGGGGAGTTAAAATCTCCCATTATCATCATTGTACTAGCTTGTGCAGTCCGCCCTATTTGTATATGCAGCTGAGCCTCTATTTCCTCAGTTATGTTGGGGGGGGGGGATCTATAGATTACACAAAATTAGCATCATTTATATCTTCCTTTACTTCTACATCTTTGCAGTCTTGAACTAATATCCCCTCATTAATAAATGCTTTGTATTCTTGTTTTACATAGAGACAGCCATATTTCTGTTTAATCAGTTAAATCAATATTGGACAAATGTTAAAATGGGTTGTGATCAAAAATTGTACGGTAAAACAAATTCAATCATGTGACTTACCGTGTACTCTGTGCATCAAAAGACATAAAAGAAGAAAAGAGAAAACACAAAGCATACATTAGATAGAGGTTCATTAAAAACAAAGCAGTGTGTTAATAACATGTGTTTAGGGCATTGTAAATTTTAGCATTCCCATCTCAGCTTATTCATTTGAACTCTTGCAAGAAAAAAATGCATGCTCTAGACATTCTGTCACCAGCTTAGCAGTGATTGGAAACTGTATTACTTTGTTAAAGTATGACCTGGTCTGTAACCGTACCGTACCGTGAGCAGCCAGGGTAAGGGATCCCTGGCCGCTGTCCCCACCAATGTTTCTCGGGCGCGGTGTGCACACATGCGAACACCCGAGTCTGTGCAGTGGGTGGGCATATCCTGTGGTGGCATTCATTATCCTCAATGGATGCTTGGTGCAGGCCACACCCACATGGGGGTGTGGACCTGGGAGTTTGCGCATGCCACATCCAGAAGCTGCTCCTCCATCTCCTGACCTCTCGGTGGCTGCAGCAGCGCCAGTTATATGAGTTTACTTTTTTTTGTTTTCTGCCATACTGTTTCCTATAGGGGATGGGATGGGGGAATGCCACACTGCCTATGGGGAATGGAAGGGGGGAGAATGCCAATGGGGAATGGAAGGGGGGAGAATGCCAATGGGGAATGGAAGGGGGGAGAATTCCAATGGGGAATGGGAGGGGGGAGAATGCCAATGGGGAATGGGAGGGGGGAGAATGCCAATGGGGAATGGGAGGGGGGAGAATGCCAATGGGGAATGGGGGGGGGGGGAGAATGCCAATGGGGAATGGGGGGGGGGGGAGAATGCCAATGGGGAATGGGGGGAATGCCACACTGTTTATAATGGGGAATGGGAGGGGGGAGAATGCCACACAGCCTGTAATTGGGGGATTCTTCGCCTTGCCTATTTGGTTCTTGGGGGTCAGTGTTTTAGCACATTCTTTAGTTCTGAATTTTTTTCTCTTATTTTACTCCTCAAAATCCTAGGTGTGTCTTATGGGTGGTGCGTCTTATGGGGTGAAAAAAAAGTGTTAGTCTTACTCTCTTGAGACAGCCCCTGCCCATGGAGAGGAATCACAAGCTGGGACAGAGTTTAAAAGACCAACCCCCTCCTCCCAGTCCCAAGTATTTTAGCAAGCAAAAGGGAACCGATGGACCTAGATGAACTAGGAAGGGTAGCTAGGGCCGTCTTGAAGGACTCGTAGAAATACTGTTATCGGTAAGACTAACAGGGATTTTCTCCCTTGCCCTTCAGGAAGGACACTTGAGAGGATAAGCAAATAATTTAACATCTATGGGCAGGATACAGAATTGAGAACTCGTCTGCCAAAGGATTGTTGAGAGTTGGACAAGAAATCAAGAAACAAGAAAATTGCAGAAAGCCCCTCCTTACTTAATAATGTCCTCCCAGGATCCAGCCGGTTAGATTTAGGTTCTGGAGATCTGGATAAAGCAATGGACCCTGAGTTGACAGGTTTGGTTTCAGTGGTAACTGCCAATGCCCATCCCTGGACATGTTCTTCAGAGCTGCAAACCAACTTCTCTTTGGCTGGAGCGTTTAAGAGGACAGTCTTTTCTTCTGCGATCTTTCTGATCACCTGAGTTTTGTACTGAGGAACCCCCCATGTTAAGGTTATCTGCTGAAAAAAATCTTCCTGATTCAGAATCCACTTGGATTGGTAGACTTCTGTTCTGCTCAGGAAGTCTGCAACTATATTCAGGGACCCTTTTAGGTGAACTGCTGAAAGTGACCTTATCTGATGTTCCCCCTTGCCGGTTTAAGTAGGCTACTGTCATGGTATTGTCCTATCATATTTGAGCCTCGTTTCTGATCACTAGATGACAGAAATGACACAGAGCCCGCTCCACGGCATCTGTTATATAACTGGTCTCCAAGCCCTGCCCTCCTGGGGCCTCTACGCATAGCAATTCAGGACCGAATATGAGATTCCCTACAAAAGGAATTCCACACAGTCTTGCCTTGGATACGAGGTCAGCCTGCCAGGTCTGAATTGACAAGTGTTGTGGTCCTGACTGCCTCAGCCGAGGCGTCTCCTAAGAAAGAGACTGCTCGAAACATGCTGGAGAGGGTTTCTAATAAAGCCTGTTAAGGGTATCATTTTCTATATACCCCTTATATAGGTTTAGGAGCAAAAAAAAAAAAAAAAAAAAACTTACGTTCGTTACCTGGTAACTTCTTTTCTAAACATCCTTGTGGGCAGCATACTCTTGAGATTCAAATTGAGGAGCTGTCATGGCTGTCAGGACTCTAGGCCAGATCCCATTGAGGCGCTAGCTTCATGCGGACTGGCCTAGAACGGCAAGAAGAAAAAAATGTCTAACCAACTAAAACGATGATAACCTCTTATTCAAAAATACTGAGAGCTGCCAGTTGGACCTTCAGAGTACTGACACTGAGACCCAAATGAACTCCCTCCTGGAGAAAATCAAGTATAACCAGAAGGCCGGAGGCAGGACTTCTGTTCTGACTCTTCCATGTTTTAAAGGTCTTCCAGATCTTTAAATAAATCTTTCTGGTCACCTCCGTCTTACTGGAGAGTAAGGTCTTGATAACATTGCCTGAAAAAACATTTCTTAGAAGCATGGTGACTTCAGGGTCCACAGAGTCAAATGCCACTTCTGGCCATCTTGACAAAGCACTGGTCCCTGGGATGGCAGGTTTGACCTGCCCAGGAGCTTCTAGTTCCTGTATGGACAGTGTCTTTCGTGTTGAGAACCACAGTCTTTTTGGTCATCAAGGGGCCAGAAGCAGAACTGTAGCTGACTGCCCGGATAACTTACCGAGAACTTGAAGGGGCCAAAACGTCTATTCCTAGAGCAGGGTCGGAGAGATTTAAAGAAAAAACATTTTCAGCTTGTGGTTCTTTCCAGGTGCAAAAAGATCCACCTACCCCTCAGGACACAGATTTGATTGAATACCTCCTGGTTCAGAGATCATTCTGCGTCCAAAAGCAGAGAGCGACTTTAAAACTGCCACATGGTTTGGGCACCCCTTTAGATGAATAGGTGACAGAAATAACAGGTTCTGTTCCGCACAAAGCAACATTTTTGTTGCAGCTCTCTGTAATGGGGAGATCTTTAACCGTGTCAATTATGGTATGTCATGGTCACTGCACAGTCTGTCCTGATCTTAGTACCTTCTTTACCGGTCTTTCCATTCATTAAGTATAGCTTCCTTAAATGACTTGTAAATGGGAAATGACAGAGGTTTCTGGAACAAGTCTGGGTAAAACCCATCATGCTTAAATCTAGTGGTAGAACTCCTTTCCTTAATCCCAATGGAGAAATGTATCATATGTAAAAGATAAATCATCCGGGGAAAAAATAAATCTACCTAGGTTGGAAGAGCATGGATGTCACAACCAGCTTACAAGCCACAGTATAAGTTAGTTAGCAGCATAATATATCCCTGGTTGCCAGACCTTCTGGAACCTTCTATGCAAGGCATTTAGAATGCTAGTTCTCCGATTCATTCTGTCTTGTACCTCCTGGAAGGGCACCTTTCTTTTTTTCCCATATATTTAGTCCTGCTTTGTTGCAAGAAGGATGAAAGGCATGAGCTTGTGCTGAGACTTAGTTATGCTGCCAGGCCTAACAAGTAGCAGGGTAGTATTCTCCTCAAAGTAGTTGCTAGGATAAACCGGTACAGCTTTGGCAATACACGTGGGAAGTAAATACAGTCTAAACATCACCTTATATGCAGACTCAAGAGACCGTACATTAGTTGAGCTTCTTTTCCAAATTATTTCTCATATTTTATTCCACTCTTCTGGAATTTGGTGTTACCAAGCTCGACCTCACAGCCTCTGACAAAAGGGTTGCCAGAGCAGAGACCTGCGCTCAATCTATGGTGCAAGAAGTAAATTTACTCATGGGTGCATGCGCCATTCAGGGACACATGGGCCACAATTCCACATGTGTGAACCATGCGCCAAAGTCATGAGTTAATTTTCTGTTAGCTGAACCACCTGCGTTGTATAAGATTTCATTGATAAAAGCCATGCCAGCAGTTGCCTTTGTTTTTTACTATATTCTAACTATAGATTTTTTTAAAAAAAGGTGTGTACCCCCCAGGGGCCAACCAACGAGGGAACCAGGCATAAGGGCCAGTAACCCTAGACTCAGAGGCTGCACAGCTGTGTCCCCCTACCCTCCAGATGCCAGCAGGGCGTCTATTAAGACGCCCCGCTGGCATCATTTGCAGTGTGTCAGTGCTGGACAATGGAAAGGCAAATATCAGTTAATTAAGTATGTATTTTGTTAACATTTCACTTTACTTTTGAACTGGTAAGGTGTCACAAGTACCCCTATATCAGTTCCATTACGGTTACCAGCACCGCTAATGGCCAGGGTGGTCCTGATGAGCCTTAGTGGCCCACAGCACTTCTGGGGAAGAAAGGGTGAATCCCTTTTAATTTTTGGAGGCGGTACAGGAGACATACTAATTGTTGTTTAACTTATGTTTTATTCCAAAAATATCAGAATTGACTTAGTTTAAACCTTTAAAGAGAATACATGTGGCTGTCTTAAAAACATTTCCATGCTCTTTTAAATAAACTATTTCAGAGAGACTTCTGTGACAACAACACCATGTTGGTTGATCAACTCTGAAACAGAAACATTTGTTCCGCATTTGCCTTTGTCACTTACACTGCCAGAGTGCATCCAAGCTACTCCAGTCATATCGCGGTCAGAAGGTTGGTTATCTGTGATGGGTACCTGTGCAACATGGTACTTTTGCCACCAGTATTTTCATGAATGCTCTCAATACCCTTAAAAGGGACTGCCTGTCTACAATAAAGCAGCAAGCACCTTATGCCTGTCCCACATCTCCTCCATTTCTTGCAGTGCCGGGTAGAAGCAGTAGCAGGGCTAAAACTCTTGCCCCCTCCTTCCAGTTCAATTTCATACGACACGCAAATCCAACAGCTTTACGTCGATATTTTCGTATAATCACATTTTGAGATAAGCTGTTATCAAAAATACATTTTTGATAACAGTTTATTTTACACAATTCCAATGGGGCATACGAGAGGGGTAAATTTAGCAATTTAACAGTTTTCCACTCTTGTAGGGGAGGGAAGCATTAGTTCTGCACCAGGGTAGGTAGGCCTTGGGCAAAAGTGTGCCATCGGGCAACTACTGTAAGATCATAAAAATCATTCCATTCTGTCCATAGAGGACTTGAGGAGAAGTCTTTTGGCCTGTAATGCTAACATAAAAATCATTCTAGTGGCTACCCTGCTGTTCGGTTTGGTGTGATTTAACAAGGATTATATCCCTTGCAGTGCAAAGCATGTAGATTCTATGTGCTCGCTTCCACTCCTTTTAAGTGCCGAGCATGTAGAATTTACGTGCCTGATTTTCCCTCTGCTACAGTAAAGACCAAGTTAAAAAAAAAAAAAACACTCACCTGACCCCTCGTTCGATCCGGCCAGGTATCCTTTTCACCCTGGGCGATCCCCCCTCCCAGGCTCCTCCGGCTGTAGGTGAATGCCCGCCTTAGCCACTGGCAATAAATGAAAATTACATTTACTCACCTGCGGCTGTGATCACTTTTGCCGGGTCTCCTCTTCTCCAGGGGGCCTGCACATGCCCCCCCCCCCCCCCCCGAATCCCGATGGGTGCCACCATCTTAACGCCCGGCAGGTGTCGTGCCAGCTCCCAGTGGCTCAGCTCTCAGATGCTGATGATTGCTGAGCAGAGGGGGAGATCCCCTGCCTTCCCCTCCTCTGGTCGGAGATAACTGCATCTGTCGAATCAGACAGGGACGCAGGAGCTGACAATCGGAGGTGAGTAAAGTAAAAACTTTTTTTTTTTCACTCTTAACCCTTTGTGAACTGATAAGGGGACCATGAGACTCATATACTCGTTCACAAGGCTCTGGGTCTGGCAAGTCACCTGCGGCTAGCGGGTGACTTGCCATTAAACCCAGTGCCCCCCCATTACTTGCCTCCCCAAAGCCAAGGGGAGGGGGCAGGAGAGCCTGTGTCCATAGGCTATGCCGCCTGGTAGCCTGCTGGGCCAGGGGCCACCGAACATGGCCCCTGCGCCCTGTTCTACAAGCCCCCATAGCTTATACCTGGGCTTGTTATGCTGGTTAGAGGGGACCTCATGCCATTTTTATTTTAAACCTTAAAATTAAAAAAAAAATGGGGTCCCAGGAGGGGGGACCCCATGTTACCTGTCACCCAGCAGGGGTAAAAGGCTTCCAGAAGCAGCACGAGAGCAGAAGCTAAAGTGATCAACGTGGGACACAGTGTTCTGGGATGGATGGGAGGTAAGTATTAAAAAAATAACAATAAAATATTTTTTCTCTGTGTCTGTGGTTTTTTTTTACTTTTAACCCCCCATTTCCTGCCTCCTCAAAGGCCGGGGGGGGGGGGGGCAGAGGAGACCAGGGATGTTAGGCTTCGGGGCTTGTATCCTGCAGGGCCAGGGGCCACCAGAGCTGGCCCCTGCACCCTGTTCTACAAGCTCCCATAGCTGGTCCCCGGGCTGGTTATGCTGGGTAGGGGGGACTTCACACCATTTTTGGGGGATTTTTAGGGGTTTTTAACAATTAAAATTCAAAAACAAATGGGGTCCCCCACCCGGGAAATTTTTGCAAAAATTACGATTAAACATAGCACAAACTGGTGAAAAATGACCTGTCAAATAAGGGTGACAAAATCTCAAGTAGGCTGGCAATTCAAAGGGTTAAAGTAGCTATGCATGTTGGGTGTTGTTCTGTTCGGAGGACCTTGCGCTTTCAGATTTACCTTGTTTTTTCATGTTTGCATATAGATATTTTAGGAAAATGTGTCTTTTTTTTTACGTACGCTTAGAAAGCTTAATTTATGTACTTATGTATATATGGTTTGCGGGGGATATTCTAAATGTACGGGCTGTTTTGGTAGAAAAAGCGCAAGGTGCGCACTTTGTCTGCAGATCTGACATTTACAAGTATAATTACCATTATGCTCATGCTTTATTTTGGGGTGCTTGGCAACTCTTACCTTGACAGTACCTATGCAGGTTGGGTATTGTTCTGTTTGGGCGATGTTGATTTTCAGATTTAACTTATTTTTTCTTGTTTGCATAACGTTTTTTTTTGGGGGGGGGGGGGATATGTGGCTTTGATTCTGCTTTTTTTATTCTTTTTTTTTTAAGGGAAACCCTTTGCAACCAAAGAATTAAATGAGGGATTGCTTCCAGAAAATTGCACCCATGTGAACAAGCCTGGTACGCCTAGAAAGCTTGAGGTGTGTACTTTAGGAGAATATATAGTTAGTAGGGGGTATTTCAAATGTAAAGACTTGTTTTTCTTGAAAAACTGCAAGGTGCGCATAGCGCATATCACAGTTGTATTTCATCTGAAAATCTCCTAAAGCTCTGTTTCAGTTTGGGGGAGTCTCCTGGGCAGGAAAGGGTGTCTAACAATACATAGGTGGTACCGGTGTGACCGGGGGAAATGGGGATTTGACACGCAATAAGATTTTATTGACAATACATTTTTTATTACAAAAAACACTCCAAATTGTAATAAATGTTTTTATTTTTTTGCACATATTTCACCCACAAAATGTTGAGAAAATACCTACAAAACGACAAACAAGACATTTCATGGTAAAGCCCAGACTGCTTAAAAAAACATATATAATTTTCCTGGGAAATCTCTGGAAATCCCTCCAAAATCACAGTTGAACATGGAGCGCAAAATAGTGCAAAATGGTCTGGCAACAAAAGGTGACAAAAACTCAAGGTAGGCGGGCAGTGAAAGGGTTAAACCTGCTGCCTTTTGAGAGACCCCAACAGACAAAAAAGAACCCTGTTCCAAGACATGAATGGGGTGAGATGGTCTAGGGAGCCTCTCCCCACAGTTTAAGAATTCTGGAGGTAAATGGTAAAAAGTATCCAAAGTCTTGTGTGCTTTGGACAATCATATCTATTTTTCTAGATTGGTAAACTCTGAAAAGTTAGGAATTAATTAGGAATAATATTTTGAGCCAGTGAGAGATCCAAATCATGTGGAATATTTGGACCAGAGCTGCGGAGTGAGAATTCATCTAGAATATTTGGACCAGAGCTGCGGAGTGAGAATTCATCTAGACCTTTCCACCGCCACCCTGCAGCACCTCTTTTAGAAAGCCTACCAGTGAAAACAAACAGGGCACCAAAACTTTCTAAAGTATTGAGTCCTAGACAAATACATGGGTTTGACATGAAATGCAGAGACCACATTTACGAGAAAGTCCCCCCACATTATACTAGTGGAGTACCATGAGAGAAGAGTCAACAGACCATGCTCAATAATTACAGAATATGATTGGATATAATGATGATCATCTACCAAAAACATAAGATGAATCTATGAATAAAGTAATGCCTCACGTTTTCGGTGCCCTCATGGACGTGTGTTTTTTTGGTTTCATAGCCAGGCAGTAACAAGCTTTAGAAGGCAGCAAACCTCTCTCAGGACCCAGTACAAACCACACAGCATTAAAATATTTGTGTGTTCCTGTTTGCCCTACCCTCTAAGTTATATTACATGTGCATATCAATTGACTGGAACAAACATAAGATATTGACCACCTAATCGTTTTTAAAACAAAATGTGTAAACAATATGCATATAATCTTTACTTCTTCTTATCTACTGTAGGATTGCTAGAGCCCTCAGCATGGTATTCAGGGTACTTCGTGATTCTTCCTTCTATGCTCAGTCACATGACCAGAAGCTAAATGCATTGGGAGGATCTTAAAGTGGAACTATCACCACTGTGGCCAGCCCTGGAGTCTAGAAGATTCCAGGGCCAGGACGACTAAGTTGCCAGTGCCACAGCACCTTACTCTGCAGAGAAACCGGGGATGCGTCACTCTTGCTTCTTATGCCGACAATCTGTTTCAAACTATGGTTTATACCATGCATTCATATGTACAGTATAAATAGATGATTGGTGAGTAAGTATAGCTGGCCTAAAGGTGGGGAATCAGACTGAAGGGTGGCAAGTTCGATTCCTGGCCATTGGACAAAACTGAAGTGCCCTTGAGCAAGGAACCTTACTCCTCCGGACACATGTGCACTTCTCTGTGCATCAGTGTGTTGTTCACCTGAGTTTAGTCACCAATATAGTGATTATTCACTGGTATGTTCACGAAGGTGTGTTGTTCACAGGTCCACGGATGGGAAAAATGTGGGGGTAATTTTCCGTGTGTGTGCATGCACACAGTGGCTATTATAAGCACTATTACTATTGCTACCGGTATAATAATATTAGTGGGTGGATTGAATAATGAATGTATTAAATATGCCTGGTAATGACATCCAAGCTTTTTCTAACCCATCAGCCACCCCTCCCTTCCGCCGCTGTGCTAAGTCCAATCAGGACTTTAAAATAATAACACCAGTCACCTGATAGCTGAAATCCTCCCCTGATGCTGACAGAAACGGGGCTCTGCATGGCAGCTGTGTATTAAACCAGACCAACAGCCTGGCACAGTTGGAAAAGAAAGGTTGCGGCCATTTTGGAGCCTCCTCTCCCAGCATCTCAGCCATGCTGCTGTCTGGAACTGACGGACATAACTGACAATGCACAGTAACAGGAAGCCCAGCAGCACTTCCTGTTTGCAGGTGGCCTGCAAATGCATGAGCCGCCATTTTGTTTCTAAAATTTACTACAGCAGAATAATAAATTAATCTTTATGTGCAGCAATCTAAATTGCCCTGGGGATATGAGCACTGTTTCTTGTTGGTCTGGTTTAAGTCATTTTTGACAGTAGGTCCCCTTTAAGTAACAGGCCAGTACAGTCAAACATAGGGAGGGCCGCTGAGTGGGGTGTTGCATGGACTGCCTCTTTGAAAGTGATTGACCACCCAAATAAAAAGACAAAAAGGTTACTCCCAATTGTGCCACGCAGCTGATCACAGTCCAAGTCAGATGCTCAGAAACTCAACCAACTAACTATATTTGCTGCAAGGAAGTGCTGGAGTCAAACCGTTCACCTGTGGAGGACAATAGTGGAGCATCCTTTAGTATTTTTTAAATTTAGCTGGCCAATCACTTCAATTACTTCCTCCTAAATCTTCATAAACCCACGACAAAAGATATGGCAAATACAGCCCCCCCCCCCCCCAAATTAACAAAGTAATTAAATTCAAATCACAAACAAGGTGACTATGCCTTAAATGTAAACTGTAGTGGCTACACCACATTTTTTTAAAAAATTACACTATATACCTTGAAAACATATACAAAATAGAATTTACCAAAACAAAAAGCACTGAAAAAATGGTATGAACACTCAGCTCAAATTAAAACCATGATCGGCAGTACTTTGTAAACAAGTCCAAAATCTGAGCAAATAAAAGATCTCCCTTCGTTAAATTGATCAGACCCCCGTGGGACTATAAAGATAGACTAAACATCATCCTTATATTGAGGTCTATATTGGTCAATTTGTTAGCTAATTGACTAGTTAAAGTGGACCAACACCCTGTCTTTTTTTTTAATTTTTTTTTTATGTCTTTTAAAAATATGCCAAATATGCTGCCGGACCCGTTATCAATATTAAAGAAAAAATAACTTACCTCTAATGCTCCATCGCTGCGTCGCTTCCATTTGAATATCTGGCTGCCATCTTGGATTTGCTTCAAAAAGGAAGAGATCGTTTGACCTCTTCCTAAAGCAAATCTCACGAATGCGCAGTAGTTAGGTGAAGCACCGCTTGCATCGGGAGCGAGCTGCGCTTCACCTGACCTAAATCAGCGCTACTGCGCATGCGCTATTTTCCCTACCTCGGTACGGGTGCGCACAAGCGCGCTCTGGTGGAGCAGGTGATAGATGTGAAACAAACAAATATAATAAAAAAATACCATTTGTGATTACTCACCTGTAAAATGGATATTACAAGTATGTCACACACCCAGCTTCAGAATATTCATGACACTTGGGTAACTGTCCTGTAGAGGGCGATGACATGAAAAAAAGGAGCCCCTCCTGGCCCATAAATACCTGGGACCTCCCACCATTCCCCATTATAAGACAGCAGTAAAGGGACCAGGAAGAGCCAAATGTAAACAGCAAAGAAAAAGGTTCACCATATAAAGGATCCCAGAAAAACCTAAAAAGGGCCGGATGAAGCGGGGTGTGTGACATACTTTTTTACAGGTGAGTAATCACAAAATGGTATTATTCCCAGTATGTCACACGCCCCGCTTCCGAATATTCATGACACTTGGGACATCCAATAGCAGTGCCCATAATGGGTGGGGATCCCAAAAAGGCAATAATGCAAGCTTAAACTACTGCAGCTTGCAGAACTTTGCGGCCAAAAACAGAATCCGCTGAGGCCCGTCCATCAACCTTATAAAACTTGGAAAAAGTATGAACAGAAGACCAAGTAGCAGCCTTACAAACTTGTTCAACAGAAGCCTGGTGCTGAAAAGCCCAGGAAGCCCCAACAGCACGAGTAGAATGAGCAGTGATCATAAAGGGGGAACCCTCCCCTTGGCAGAATAGGCCCCAACAATGGCCTGTCAAATCCATTTACTAATGGAAGACTTAGCGGGCGCCAGACCTTTCCTGGGCCCTCGAACCACATCCAAAGAATGTAAGGTCCTCTCCTTGTCATTACTAGGCTTAGGACACAAGGAAGGGAGAACTACATCCCGATTGAGGTGGAAGGCCGAAACCACCTTAGGAAGGAAATCCAGATTAAAGCGGAAAACTATCTTGTCCAGGTGCCTCTCAAAGTAAGGAGCCTGAATGGAGGCCACCAACTCAGAGACACGCCGAACAGAGGTAATAGCCACCAAAAAGGCAACTTTCTGAGTGAGCAGAGAAAGAGCAATATCATGCACCGGCTCAAAAGGAGGCCCCTGGAGAGCTGACAGAACCAAGTTTAAATCCCAAACCGACAGCAAGGGCTTTCTAGGAGGCCGCACATGAGTAACCCCCTGGAAAAATGTCTAAACCAGGGGATGAAGGGCAAAAGACCTTGAAAGAAAAACGCCAGGAACCCCGAGTCTAGACCATGTTGAAGAAACTCCAGAATTCTGGGAATAGAAAAAACCCTACAAGGCAAGGCCCTAGCCTCGCACCAGTTAATGTAAGACCTCCAAGTCCTATAGTAGACGTTAGAGGAAGATCTCTTCCTAGCTCTAACAAGAGTCTGAACGACCGCATCAGAAAGACCTTTCTCCTTTAAGATGGAGGTTTCAGCAGCCACGCCGTCAAAGCCAGCGTTGGTAAATTGGGGTAGCGTAGCTGACCCTCCTGGGTGATAAGATCCGGAAAAAGAGGCAGATAAAACTGATCTACTGCCAGCCGCACAACGTCTGCGAACCACACTCGTCTTGGCCACCTTGGAGCCACCAGAATTGCTGGTGCCCCTTCTAGAGTTAGCTTGCGCACCACCTTGCCCACCATGGAGAAGGGGGGGGGGAACAGGTACAGAAACCCCAGTTCCCTCCAAGCCAGGGACATGGCATCCACTGCCAGGGCCAGAGGATCCTGAGACAGAGACACAAAGGCAGGAAGCTTGTGATTGTGACGTGAGGCAAAGAGATCCACCTCCGGAGTCCCCCACTTGTGACAAAGGGACTGGAATACCCTGGAACTGAGAGACCATTCTCCTCGGCGAGAGGATCTCCTGCTCCGGGAATCTGCCTTTGTGTTCTCCACTCCCGGGATGTAAATGGCTGAGATGCATGGGACATTGCTCTCTGCCCAAACAAGGATCATAGATACCTCCCTGAGGGCACTCCTGCTGCGAGTCCCTCCTTGGTGATTGATGTAAGCGACCGCCGTCCGATCAGACTTGAACTGGCAATCCCTGCAATAGAAGAGTCAAGCGAGACAGAACCAACCAAATGGTCCGTATCTCCAAAACGTTGATAGGGGTATGAGCCTCCCAAGGCCCCCCATAACCCCTGGAACTGATGTTCCCTCCAGAAGCCCCCCCAGCCCGACAGGCTGGCGTCCGTGGTGACCGTTTCCCAACAAGGGGTCAGAAAGGATCTGCCCTTCAACAGATTGCTTGACACTAGCCACCACAGAAGGGACTGCTGAGCCCGGGGAGACAGCAGACAAGACTGATCCAATGACAGCGGACACTTGTCCCAAGTCGCTAGAAGATGGAGCTGAAGCGTCCTCATGTGAAACTGGGCAAAAGGGACTGCCTCGAAGGAAGCCACCATCAGACCTACCAATCTCATCCCTAGCCGGATAGACGGGCGAGGATTGGAAAGCAGAAGCCGAACCAAATCTTGGATCAGAAGAATCTTGGGCTGAGGAAGGAACACCCTGGCCTGAAAGGCATCCAGAGGCATGCCCGGAATCGAAACCTCCCTAGACAGGGAGAGGGAGGACTTGGAATAGTTGATCACCCAACCGAACCTCTCCAGCGTGGATACCACCCCCGCCAATACCTTGGTGAACACCCTCGGAGCCGAGGTAAGCCCGAATGGAAGGGCCACAAACTGAAAATGCTGATATTCCACCACAAACCTGAGGAATCTCTGGTGTGCCAGGAAGATAGGTACATGCAGATAAGCATCCCTGATGTCTATGGACATCATGAAGTCCCCCTGACGAAGAGAATCGACGGCTGACCGCAAGGTTTCCATGCGAAACTTCCTGAAGCGGATAAACCAATTGAGGAGCTTCAGATCCAAAATGGGTCGAACGGAGCCGTCCTTCTTGGGCACCGTGAATAGATTGGAATAGAATCCCAAGCCCCTTTCCGCGAAAGGCACTGGGCAAATGACAGCCATGTCCAGCAGATAACTCACTGCCGCCCAGAGCCCCTGTGCTGCCAGTGGATCCGAAGGCACTCAAGACCTGAGCTTGTAACCGGAAGACACCACTTCCAGAATCCATTTGTCTGAGACCTCCTGGTCCCAGACCTGGAAGAAGTGCCGCAGCCGTCCCCCCACCCGCAAGGGTGAGGGCGCCCCCTCATTGCTGAGCTGGTTTAGCAGCGGGCTTGGAACTCCAATTGTGACCTGGACGGGCACGACCTCTGCCTCTACTCCAGGAATCACTTCTGAGGGTAGAGAAGGCCAAAACTCTTCCAGTTCTGGCACCACAAAAGGAAGGGTTAAAGGAGGCCGCCCCCCGAAAGGGACGACGTTGCCTCTTACGCTGAGGTAACTTCCCTCCTTTCATGACAGAATCTAATCTTTCTCCAAAGAGCCGCAATCCCACAAAGGGAAGTGCTGTAAGCGACTTTTTGGCCACAAAATCAGCCACCCACTGGCGCAACCATACCGACCACCGAATAGCTACAAGCAAGGCCGAGGTTCTACCACACATGACCATGGTGTCATCCAAGGCGGCAAGCACAAAGGACATGAACAATTCACACCGCTTAAGGGCGGCGAACTCATCACTAGCCGGGTCAAGCCTGGAGGTACTCAACAGGTCTCTAACCACAGAGCCACTGCCACTGCCAAAAGCACCTAAGCACAAACAGGCCGCAAGGCTGAACCGACACTAGCAAACGCATGGCAAGCCATCTGATCAATGCGTTTATCCTCACCATCTTTGAGAGTGGTGGAGTCAGGAGAATACAAAAATACAATTCTGTGAAATACTCACCTGTAGAATTGATATTATAAGTATACAGTACGTCCTGCTCCAAATAGATTACTTACACTTGGTTATCCTCCGCCAGATGGCGCTGCACTGCAGAGACATGTAAAACAGGCTCCTCCCGGCCCCTCAAATACCCAGGGACCTCCCACAAATCCCCAGCATTGAAAAGTAGTGAACAAGAAGCCGGGAGAATTTAACCACCAAACTGGTAACTATAAGAATGATAACAATCACCATACAGGGGATCTAGAATAAAGCAAAAACCAGGGTGGGGTGGAGCAGGACGTACTGTATACTTATAATATCAATTCTACAGGTGAGTATTTCACAGAATTGTATTATTCTTAGTATACAGTACGTCCTGCTCCAAATAGATTACTTACACTTGGGACATCCAATAGCAGCGTCCATAAAGTAGGGTGGGATCCCCAACAAAAAGGTAACAGCAGACAGTTGAAACCACTGCCACTTGCAAAACCTTGTGGCCAAAAACAGCATCAGCTGAGGCTCTAACATCAACCTTGTAAAACTTGTAAAAGGAATGAACAGAAGACCAAGTAGCGGCCTTGCAAACTTGTTCAAAAGAAGCCTGGTGCTGAAAAGCCCAAGAGGCACCAATAGCACGAGTATAATGAGCAGTAAGTCGAAAGGGAAGATTCTTCCCCTTAGAGGGATAGGCCTGAGTCACCGCCTGACGAAACCCCTCGCTAATAGTAGACTCGGCAAGAGCCAAAAACCTTTCCTAGGACCAGAAGGGACCATCCCATCCAAGTAAGGACCGGGCCCAACTCTGCTTAGCCCCCTAGATCAAAAGAGATCGGGTGCATTCAGGATGGAGTGGCCGTAGGCCCAAAAAGGGCATCAGTTTTCCTAAAGGAAGCAGTGACTACCAAGGAATACTGCCAACACCTGACCAAGGAATGCAGAACCATTTCCTCAGCGTTGCTAGGAATAGGGCACAAAGAAGGAAGAACAATATCTTAATCAATGAGCAGAAGACACCACCTTAGGCAGAAAGTCCGGCTTAAAGCGGAACACCACCTTATCCTGGTGTCTCTCAAAGAATGGGGGCTAGATAGACAGAGCCGCCAGCTCAGACATACGTCTGACCGAAGTAACAGCCACCAGAAGACAACCTTGAGGGCAAGTACAGCCAGAACAGTATCCTGAATAGGTCCAAAGGGAACACCCCGCAAGACAGACAACACCAAGTTCAAATCCCAAGTCTCAATCACAGAGGCAGATAAGCCTGTCTCCATCAAGATGGATTTTTCAGCAGCCAGGCCGTCAAAGCCAGAGTCTGTATATAGGGATGACGTAAGGGGCCCTGAGTGAGTAGATCTGGCACTCCTGGCAGAACGTACTGGTCTACTGCCCTCTGTACCACGTCTGCGAACCACACTCTTCTTGGCCACCCGGGGGCCACCAGAACCACTGGCACCCCTTCCAGAGCAATCTTGCCTAGGACCCTGCCTAGCAGGGGGAATGGAGAAAAGACATACAGAACAGAATGCACTGCCATGACGTCACTAAGGCATCCGTGACCACGGCCAGAGGATCCCGGGACAGGGAAACAAGGGCAGAGAGCTTGTGATTGTGATGGGACACAAACAGATCCAACTGGTTGGTCCCAAAAGAGACACAGGGATTAGCAAACCCTGTTGCAGAGGGAGCCCCCTGGAGCGTATACCGCTGATATGCAGGGAACATTGTCCTCCACCCAGGTCAGGATCAGAGACACGTCCTGGAGGACCCTCCTGCTCCGGGTCCCTCCCTGATGATTAATGTAGGCCACTGCCGTCAGATCGACCTAGCCCCACAGGCAGGCCCTGAATAGGAGAAGTCAAGCGAGTTAAAACTAACCTGAACGCTCAAACGCTAACTAATTCAAACATTGATAGGTGTATGGGCCTCCTAAGGGCCCCACCTCCCCTGGAACCGCAGGGACTTCCAGAAGACGACCCCCCCCCCCCCAACCTGATAGATCGGCATCCACGGTGACTGTCTTCCAGGAAGGGGCAAGGAGGGAACTGCCCCCAGACAGGTTCCTTGAGATCATCCACTACAAGAGGGACCTCCTCATCAGGGGGGAAGGCACACAGACCCTGCTCCAGGGATGCTGGGTCCTTGTCCCGTACAATAATAGGAGAAGTTGCAGAAGGCCCCAAAAGGGGGACTGAGCATAAGGGGCCTCTACGGAGCACGCCACCAACAGGCCCACCAGCTGCATCCCCTGCCTGGTGGAGGGACGGGTACAGCTATGAGGGACTGAGCCCGGGCAACCAGATTGTCCACTTTATTGCTGAGGAAGGAAGATCCTTGCCTGAACTATATCCAGATTCATTCCTAGGAATGGAGTTACAATGAAGGGGACAATGGGGGCTTGGGGTGTTTGATCACCCATCCAAATGACTCCCAAATGGACACCACCAGCCGAGTATCCAACTTGGCCTGAAGTAGAGACTGGAAAGTGATGAGGACGTCCAGGTAGGTCATCCCGTGGACGCCCCTTGGTCTCATCAGAGACACTACCCCCGTCAGCACCTTGGTGAGCACTCTGGGAGCTGAAGAGAGGCCAGAAGACAAGGCCACAAATTAGCAGTGTTGGACTTCCAAAGCGAATCTGAAGACCTTCGGTGTCCTGAAGTCACAGGGATGTGAGAATAAGCATTGATTTCCACAGACGGCAAGAAGCCCCCGAGGCGCAAGGAGCTAATGGCCGAGCGCAGAGTTTCCATGCAGGAACCGCCTGTAATTGACGAATTGCTGAAATTCTGTGAACCCAGAATGGACCAGACTGACCCATCCTTTTGGGAAGCTGTGGAAAGGTTGGTGTAGCGGCCCCTACCTCTGCCTGTTAAGGGCAATCTGCAAGAGACCCCCAGACCCCGCAGGCCTTGCATGGCCCGCACCAGCACATGAACAGAGGCAGGGACCAGGATTAACCTGATAATCTTGGGGGAGGCCGCACAGCAAACTCTATCTAGTAGCCGGAGGAGACTACCTCCTGAATCTACCAGTCCGAGGCGTGATGCCTCCTGACATAAGCAAGGTGCCACAGCCGTCCCCTCACCCATACGGGCGAGGGCGCCCCATCATGCTTGAGGGGACTTGGGGGAAGATTTGGGCTTAGCCCCCCCGGAGGAGCCAGGGCGTTGCCTGCTGCTCCTGGGACAGGAATCTGCGCGAGCCCCTGCGAAGGACACCCCTGGTTCCTGTTAAACACCATGGCAGGGGGTAGAAGGGGTGCCCTGGCCCCGAAGGGGCCGAGACAGCCGCCTGCGTTGGGGTAGCCTACCCTTCTTACCGAACAGGTCTAGACGGGCCCCAAACAGGCGTCGCCCTTTAAAGGGCATCCCGGTAAGAGCCTTCTTTGCAGCATCGTCAGCACCCCACTGTCGCAGCCAGACCAAGAGACGTATAGCCACCACAAGGGCAGAAGTTCTTGCACACATTCTAATGGTGTCATCCAATGCTAATAGGATACATTTTACAAACACCTCACAACTGGAGAGTGCATTAAACACATCCCAAGGGATATCATCAGGGGGACGATCAAGCACTTTTCTGATGAGGGTTCTAGCGGCCACGACAGTAATGGCCGAGGCACAGACCGGGCGCAGCGCCGTCCCCGCACATGCAAATACGTGGGAGGCCAGCAGGTCAATGCGCCGGTCCTCAGCATCCCGAATGCTAGTATAAGCAGGGACTGTAATAAAAAGGGGGGTTAGGTAGCCCTATGATCGGGGCATCGACCTCAGGGGGGGGGGGATGACCAACATTTAACCACCTCAGGGGGAAACGGATACTTCCCATCCCAATCCCCTGGGACCCCGGGCAGTTTACTGGGGCACTCCCATTCCTTGAGCACAAGGGTATGGAAATGTGCCTGCTCCAGAAATTCCAAACGTGATGTTGCTGTATGGAAACGCTCCCCTCTTTGCCTGGGAGCCTCACCAGGGAGAGAGATAGACAGAACCTCAAAGATCTGGATCAACAATCTGTCAGTGTCATCCTGGACCCAGGGGTCAGGGCCAGAGACTTCATGACAAGTCGGACTCTCATCAGATGAGCCTGAGTCAGAAAAGAGCTCACCTTCATCAGAAGGGGTATAGCCACACAGGTTCATAAACTCCTCAGATCCCATAGGGAAAACAATAACATTAGGCGTCAAGTGCCGCTTCTTACCAGGGCCCTTACGCGCTAAAGACCTCGCAATGATCTGTTCAGCCGTAGGCAGTCTATGAGACGATTCAGGCTGAGAATCCCCACTTGTGTGCGACTCAGCAGGAGTGAGATTTAAGCTTGGGGAAGTAGGTGAAGTAAAACGAGGTGCAGCCACTGGCAGGCCAGAATGCAAGGCCAGCGCTTGCTCAGCACAGGGTACGCAGACCCGTGCCCTGTCAGCGTGGGGTTGTCCACACACCATGCACAGCCGGTCTTGTTCCAAGGGGACCCCGGTCACATTATTCTGAGATGCCTCCATATGGTGATTTTTAGGCACAATATGCCAGTAGGGATTGACGCTATAAAGCAACCCTGGATGCCCCAATGACCCGCTAGTGAAGTGGGAGAATTTTACAAGGCCCAACTATCAATTGCACCGGGCCGGGAGAAGCCAATGGATTCGTCTGTCTGAAAGACACAATGAGAAGAAAAAGGGGTGTCAGAACCGAAACACTACAATGAGTATAAAAACCGCCCGCGAGGGCACTTAAGGACTACGGCAGGCAAGAACGTCACACGCGCGCGCACACTGACAAAATGGCGTCGAGTACCTCGAAGGGTGGGCCAGAGCGCGCCATGACGCGGAGCACGCCAGGCCGGGACCCCGCCCTCCCGATGAGTGCGCGAACCACCGGGCAGCCAATGAGGACGCAGAGGCGTCTGAGGTAACACCGCCGCCCGGCGCGGAACATCCAAGGAAGGAAAAAAGCGCGCGCGGCGGCAGCAGTTACACGAGTTGGGCCTCATGAGCTATGATACTGCCTCTGCGCAAAGCTAAAAATACAAATCAGCGCGTCTGACACCACAAGTACAAGAAGCCATATGCATGAAATCACAATACAGTGATACCAAACACACCCACCCTTTCTTTCCCCCCGAGCTACAGGGGGAACGCGGGAGTATGGCGGCCCTTTGTACAGGGCCCACCGCTACACGGGGCAATAAGGGGGGCATCCCATAGAGGCTCACCATCAGCCTATACCGCCTACCCTTTGGTGGGGGACTGCGGTGGAGCAGCACTCCAAAAGCATGCAAGGTGCTGCCTACCTTCACCCGACCAGCGCAGCCCAGGTTGGGAGGCACATCACAAAGAGGACGGGTGGGAATAGTCCAACAGGGCCGCAGGCTTTAATAGCCCCGCTCACCTGCGAGAGAGTGATACTTCATGTCTTCGCAGTCAGCACTGCAGAGAAATCTGGGGATTTGTGGGAGGTCCCTGGGTATTTGAGGGGCCGGGAGGAGCGTGTTTTGCATGTCTCTGCAGTGCAGCGCCATCTGGTGGAGGATAACCAAGTGTAAGTAATCTATTTGGAGCAGGACGTACTGTATACTAAGAATATAGAAGTATTGATAACCCGAGCACTGGGGCATCCACCTCGGGAGGGGACTACCATCGTTTACCACGTCCACCGGAAAGGGATACTTTTTATCCCAACCTTGAGGAATGCCTGGAAGCCGAGTAGCCTTCTCCCATTCCTTAAGAATAATGCCGTCAAAATGCTTTTGATTTGGGAACTCCAGGTGCGGCTTGTAAGTCCCAAAGAATTCCCCTTTTTGAGCAGCGGCCTCCTCAGGAGGAGAAATTGCCAGAACTTCAAAAAAGGTGAGCCAAGACCTTCGGGGTATCCACAGCATCCCCCTGCCCTTGCTCAGTATCAGCACCAACAAACTGCTGATTGTCAGAACCCTCAGAATCCTCAAATAATTCCCCCTCTTCTAGCGGGGAATAATCAGACCAGTCAAGAAAAATACAATTCTGTGAAGTACTCACCTGTAGAATTGGTATTATACGTATACAGTACGTCCTGCTACAGATATAATACTTACAATTGGGTTATCCTCCGCCAGAGGGCGCTGTGCCCAATAACAACAATCACCATACAGGGGATCCAGAATAATGCAAAAACCAGGGTGGGGTGGAGCAGGACGTACTGTATACGTATAATACCAATTCTAAAGGTGAGTACTTCACAGAATTGTATTATTCTAAGTATACAGTACGTCCTGCTCCAGATATAATACTTACAATTGGGACATCCAATAGCAGTGTCCATAAAGTAGGGTGGGATCCCCAACAAAAAAAGCACAGCAGGCAGTCGAGGCACTGTAACCTGCAACCTTGCCACTGAAAGCGACAGGAGCAAAGGCTCCAGCGTCAAATCGTAAAAACCCTTGAAAGGGTATGAACCAAAAACAAAGATAGCTGTTTAGCAACCTGTACAACAAAACCTGGTGATGAAAGGATACCTACTCACCAGTAGAATCACAATAAGGCGAGAGAAGCTCAGCACCTCAAGGAATAGGCCTGAGTAACAGCCTGACAAGATCAAGCTCTAACAATTATTCCAGGAAGAAGCCAATCTTCCCAAGGACCAGAAGGAAAAACCATCCAAGTAAAGGCTAGGCCAAAGCCGCGTAACCACTGGAAGCGGACAAAAAACTGGCACATACAGAGTTAGGTGCCCACAAACCCCAAGGGGCATCAGTCCCCCTAAGGGACCAGAAAAACAATCCAGGAAAAAGATTCCAGCACCTGATGCGGGAAAATAAATCCCCTTGCCTCAGAGTTACTAGGAATAAGGCACAAAAGAAAGGTAATGTCTTAAACACATGAGCCTAAACCACCACCAGAGGTAGAAAGGTCCAGCGTAAGGCGGAGCACCACCTTATCCTGGTGCATAACAAGAACGAGGGCTAGCGAAACAGAGCCACCCGCTCAGACACACGTCTGACTGAGCCAACAGACCCAAGGGACAACAAGGAAAGTGAAAGACAGCCAGACAGCCTCCTGAATCGGCCCAAAAGGAACGTCCCACAAATGTAAAAAAAATTCAGATTCCAGTAGGGATCATAGAATTAAGTGAGGCACGCAATGAGCAACCCCTGAAGGAAAGCTTAGCTGAGGGAAATAAGCAAAAGACTTCTGCCGGAAGGCGGACAGGGTAGGACCTGACCCTTCAGAGTACCGAGTTGGGGAGCCAACTCCAAGCCATGCTGTAATAACTCTAGAGCTCTAGGAACAGAGAATGCCCAACGGGAAAGAGACCTAGGCTAACACCAATCCATATGGTCAAGCCACACCTCATAAAAATGGAAGAAGAAAAAGAGCGCTGCTCTCAGACTTCCATTAGTCACGAACACAGAGGGGAGAATCCCGTCTCCATAAGGACGGAAGAACCAGCAGCCAAAGCCGGCTAGGCCAGAGACTGTAGAATTGGAGTGATGTAACGGAGGCCCTGAGCAAAACAGGGCTACACTCCTAGCAGAACGTACAGAACTACTACCCTAGAGTCTCCAGCTGAGCACCCGGTGAACCTCCCCCGCCATTCAGATGGGCAAAAATGGGGCTAAGGCGCGAGATCGGAGGGCGGGAGGAGAGAGGAGGGGCATCACGTGCCCGAGGCATCCGAGCGTAATGGCGGAGCTCCTCCGCCGGGCTGCCCCACGCGAGGATCGGGAGGATGATGCACGGCGCGGGGGCCCACCGGATCTACCGGGACCGCCGCTGCCTTCCCAGGGAGGACCTGACCTGCCGCCAGCAACGGAGGTAGGAGCCGCAGCACACCCTGACCCCGTGCATGGTGGGCGGTCGTCCTCGCCGTCATGGCCGCCTCTCCCTCGTCGGGAGGGAGATGACGCCCAGCAGTCTCCTGGGCTAGCAAGTGGCCCCAGAGTCCCGGGGTGCCCCGGGGCAGCGGAGCGCCAAGCACATGCCCGCCTCAGCCCGCACCGCAGGCACTAAGGTCCCCTTCATATGCCTATGCGGCCTTCATGGACACAAGAGAGGGGTCCCCTCCAGGATGGCCCCTGCAGAGCCCTCGGGGTGAGGCGGGTGGCGGTGACCCTCGCTCCACAGATCATGGCCCTCTTGTGCCTGGTGCCCTGGGAGGAGGTCGGGCCCAGCCGGCAGGTCCACCGTGCAGCAGCAGTCGTGATGGGGGGACCCCGCCTCCATGTCTGTCCGATAACCGGGAATTCCCAAAGATTTTTGAGGACACCCCACTATCAAGCTCTAATGATCTTTCCCAGCCGCTGATTGCGGAGGCCCTGGAGGGGGACCCGTGCAGCTTACGGGGGACCCCGCACCCGGCTGACCCAATTGTGCGCGACAAGCTCCTTCTAGCAAAATTCAAGCTTTTATTGCAACAAGAATTAGGGGCTGCAGTGTCCCAGCTTTCCGCCAGCTCTGCCAGTGACATTAAAGATCTGGGAGACCGGACCAACACTCTGGAAGAGAAGGTAGACGAAATCGTGACGGTCCTGGAGTCCGGCGAATCTGCTACAAGGGTTGTGCGTGACGAGGTGACTCTGCTATAACAAAAATTAGAAGATCTTGAAAACAGATCCAGGAGAGAGATTGTCCGGATCCGAGGGCTCCCGGAGTTTATGGAGGACGTTCCCGCCACGGTCACAGCGTTGCTCCAGGAACTGCTTCCTTCCATGCCGCTTGAGCGCTTGGAGCTGGACAGAGCGCACAGGGCCTTGGGCCCAAAGAGACCGGACGGCCGACCGAGGGACATCGTCATCAAGCCTACTTTTTACCGCACAAAGGAGGCCATCCTGGAGGCCTCCAGGGGTGTGACCAGCCTGTCCTTTCAAAATCACGCCTACCAGATATACCCTGACGTCGCTCCCCAAACGCTCCAGCGTCGCAGAGAAATGAAACCAGGGCTGGACGTTTTGAAATCCCTTAACATCAGGTACCTGTGGGGGTTCCCCTTTAGATTGATGTTATCCCATGCGGGATGCCAATGCACCGCTGGCTCCCTGGATGAGCTGCTGGGCCTTATGCGGGAGCTTCATTTGCCTCTACCTGAGTCGCTCGCTGCATCACCTGGCCGGGCTGCCCGGCGGAAGCCCAGGCGGCCGCCTTTGCGGCCCGTATGGGAGAAGGTCCGTCCGTGGGGGACACGGCTCTGACCCGGGTTGAGGCCGTAAAGCTTCGGCTCGGTTCCAGGTTTATTGTGGTGGTGCCCCTCCCACCCCTTCATTGTTACTATAAGGGGATCTGGTGGGTGGGCTTCGGCCGCCTGAGTTACCTTCCTTGAACCTCCCTGCTCCTTGCACTGTTGTTGATTGCTAAAAATTTTGCACTTTATATTTGTTACCTGCTGTTTATAAAGTTACTGTTGTTCACTTTAATGTTTTTGTCGGACTGAGGGCGCCGGGCTGTGGGGGGGGGGGGGGGGGCTGGCGGACCGTGTCCCCTGGAGTACTGATGGTGCCTTGAGTTGGACCTATGTCTGGGGGGGTGGGCTCCCCCCCCCCCGGTGGCCTGATGCCTCAGTGTCTCCCGGCTGCGGGCCCGCGGGGGGATGTGGCCTTTGCCTTTCGGTCCCTGCGGGTTCTCAGCGGGGGGGATGTTCTGTTTAGGCTCCGGCGACTGGTCTCCCCTCTTCCCCCTTGGAGGCGGGGTGCCCCGACGCTTTCTGCGCCGGGTCCCCCCTCCTAGCTAGAGCGCTAGCGGACGATACTCTGTCAACTGTCATTTTTGAGGTGGGGTGTTGGCATGTGCCCTGTGAATTACCCCCCACAGAATTCATGTCGACTCGCATTGGGGCATTTTTGCCCCCAGTGGTTGAGTCGCCCTCTGCGTTGGCAGAATACTTTGGGGCCACTGTGAGCCCGGTATGCTCTGTTGGATTTCGGTTCATGTTTGTTTGTTATGTGTATAGTGTTTAGATTAGGTTTTCTTTTATGTATTATAAATGTCCCCCCCTTCTTCCTCTTCCCGCCTACCAACCCCCTTTCCCCTACCCCCCTCGCGTCTAGCCCACCTTCTCTTTTCACTTATGAACAACCTATAGCCCAATGGTGGGACTGACGGTTAAATTAATTTCTCATAATGTCCAGGGCTTCAACAGCCCCGTTAAGAGGAACAAGGCCTTTCACTATTATAAGTCGTGCAAGGCGGATATATTGTTCCTCCAGGAGACCAGGTTCTTGACCCAGGCTAAACCAAGGTACCTGAGCCACCACTACCCTGTATCCCACATGGCCTGTGCTAGGGAAAAAAAGAGGGGGGTCCTGATAGCTTTTAGGAAAAACCTTCCCTTCATCTGTTCCAAGGAAATCGTTGACCCAACCGGTAGGTTTATCTTGCTACAGGGGTCCCTCTATGACATTGATCTCACCCTGGTGACGTACTATGCTCCTAATTCCTTCCAAGCCCGGTTCTTTAAACATCTGTTGACGGTTGTCCGGAACAACACCAAGGGTATCTTACTAATGGGTGGGGATTCGAACATGGTAGTGGATCCCAAAGTCACACGGGGAGAGTGATGGAGGGGCCCGACCCCCACTCTATTGCTCTTGGAGACCTTTTGGACACCCATGGCCTGTGCGATGTCTGGAGGGAGAAGAACCCCACCACTAAAGATTTCACATTCTACTCCAACCCTCACGGGTCTTTTTGCAGGATCGATCACATCTTTGTCCCCCAGGCTATTCTCCCAGCTATTGTCAATTCCAGGATTTATGGTGTGACCTGGTATGATCATAGCCTGGTGATGGCGGTAGTTGATCTGTTGGTTCCAACCAGGCGATCCTTCAACTGGAGACTCAATGATTCTCTCCTTTGCGCACAAGATACCTGCACAAAAATCCACGAGGCCCTTAAAGAATATTTTACACTGAATGCGGATTCTGTCTGCTCCCCGAATACCCTCTGGGAGGCCCAAAAGGTGGCCATGCGGGGCAATATTATGGGCATAGCTTCCCTTAGGAAACGGGAGAGGCAGAAACGGCTGAAGGAGCTGACGTTGCGATATGAGCAAGCGGAGTTGCTCTGGAAGAGAACCCCAAATTCCAGGAACAGGAAAACTGTAGATAGCCTTAGGACGGAGCTCAACATGCTTCTAGATGATCAGGCTGAGAAAAGGCTTCGTTGGGCCAAGCAAAAAATTTATGCTAAAGGTAATAAGCCCGACACTATGATGGCCCGGAAGCTGCGAGCCCCTGACCTAGAGCGGCGACAGCCAATAAAACTTAAACTTGCTCGGGGTTCAGTCACGGCCAATCCAGACAAGATTGTGGGTGCCTTCCGACACTTTCTTTCAACTCTGTACTCGGCCTCTCCGAGAGCCAGGGAATGCCGACCTCGAGAAATTCTTCGAGCACGTTGGGCTACCATTCATTGCCCCGGACCATTTGGACCTGATGGACTCTCCTATTACTCCCCAGGAGATCCTACTGGCCATTAAGACTACCAAAACTGGCCAGCCTCTTTAACGCCATATGTGCGGAGTCAGCCTTGGGCCCGAACGCATTGCTGGCAGATATCTGCATGATACCAAAGCCTGACAAGGACGGGCTGTTAATCCCAAATTACAGGCCGATATCCTTAATTAACACTGATGTGAAGTTGTTGGCCAAGGTGCTGGCGGGAAGATTGAATACATTTTTGGAAGGTATTATTCACAGAGATCAAGTGGGTTTTGTCCCGTCCCGGCAGGCGGGGGACAATGTTAGGAGGGTCGCCAATCTGATTCACCATGCCCGGACAAGGAACATTCCGACCTTTCTTTTGTCTCTAGATATTCAGAAGGCCTTTGACACCATCTCCTGGGATTACCTGCTTTGGGTCTTGCAGAGGTGGGGTTTTGGGCAGCGATTTCTGGACTGGATCAAGGCCCTTTATAATGCCCCGACAGCACGTGTACATTACATGGGTTTTACCTCTGAGTCCTTCCGTATTTTTAGAGGAACTAGGCAGGGTTGCCCCCTCTCCCCGATTCTCTTTAAATTGGCCCTGGAGCCCCTGGGCATAGCAATAAGGCAGAATCAGAATGTTAAGGGATTGGAGGTAGCGGGAGTTCATCACAAAGCTCTCTTTTTTGCGGATGACGTTAAGGTGGCGGTCACACAACTGATCACCTCTCTTCCAAATCTGTATGCTATCTTGGACCACTTTGCCCGCATTTCAGGTCTGACTGTGAATGGTGATAAATCTCAGGCGTTAAATGTATCCCTGGCGCCCGAGCTGGTGGCCCAAATTAAAGTGAACTTCTCCTTTAAATGGTCGACAGAACTGCTCCAGTACCTGGGAGTTCGTATTCCGGGAAGATACGAAGACTTCTATGGGGCTAACTATCCACCCCTATTCAGATCCCTGGGGCAACTACTTGAAACCTGGATGCCGAACTTCTATATTTTTTCAGAACGCTGCCAGTATCGATCCCATCTTTTAGGCTTCGTGCAATGCAGAAGAGAATATCGACCTTCATTTGGGCTGGTAAGCGCCCGCGAGTACCTAGGCGTACAATGCTTTGTCACAAGTCTTCAGGAGGGCTTGGGGTCCCTAATGTCAGCATGTACTATAAGCCTGCCCAGATAGCTCAATTGATTCCCATGCACTCCCTCTCAAAGCCCCCCCTCTGGACCTTTTTGGAACTCCCGAACTCCTCGCCAGCCCCTATAGATGGCCTGTTCTGGATGCATCCGGCATCTAGACCTAGGACACTTAGCCCCCTGATGAAGCATTCCCTCTCAGTATGGGACTCTGTAAAATATTCTGCTTCTCTGATGTCTCCCCACACTCCCCTGGCACACCTTTGGGGACATCCAGCATTTCCCCCGGGCATGGATAATAGACTATCTTTCAAGTGGTGGGTAGACCATGGATTGATCAGAGTACTGGACCTCCTTTCGGATGATGGACTCCTGCCTTTTAGTTCCCTGAGGGAAAGGCATGATGCCCCCCAGGGGGTCTTGTTTCAGTACCTACAGTTAAGACACTGGCTGTCTCCCTTAACTAAATTGGGGGTGCCCTTCCGGAAATATACCCCCTTTGAGAGAGTCTGCAGAGAGGAGCCGTTCTGTAGAGGGACAATAACCACGCTATACTCCATGTTGAACGACATAGGGGTAGGCACACATGTACACGTGGAGAGGTGGGAGCGGGATTTAGGCCCATGCCATTTGGGGAGGGGATGGCCGGAAATCTGGAAAGCTGCTTCCTCATGCTTCATGAATGTCTTGACGACTGAAACGGCCTATAAAGTTCTGTATCGATGGTACTTGGTGCCAAGCCGCCTTGGCAGAATGTTCCCGGGGCAGGCCAACACTTGCTTTAGGGGCTGTAGTGTAGAGGGCTCCTTTCTACATATTTGGTGGACATGCCCTATGCTGACCCGCTTTTGGGCTCAAGTATATAAGATAGCCGGCAAGGTTTTTCGGACGACCATCAAAAAGGACCCCTGGGTGGCCCTCCTTCACTGTAAACCCCCAGAGCTTACCCACAAGCAGAACAAGTTATTTATATACTTGCTATTGGCGGCGAAGCAAACCATTGCCAGGGGATGGAAAAAGCAGATTACCCCGCTGTCGGAGGTATCAGCTAGGATGAATGGGTTCTTGATTAATGAGAGACTCTCGAGCATCCTGGCCGATAGTCAGGGCAAGTTCCTTTCCATTTGGGAACCCTGGATACAATATGCCTGGCCGGATGCGCCAGTGGGCATGCTGAATTAGGTGACTTAGGCGGGCTGGACTGCGAGGCTCCCCTTCCCCTTTTTTCTTCTCCCCCTGACCCCCCTCCCTCTTCTTCCCTCCTTCTCATTTTATCCTGCCCCTCCCTCTTTCCTCCCTAACCTAACCCACCCATCTGTCTTTTTGTCCTTTCTCCCCCCCCCCCCCCCACTTTTTTTTTTTTTTTTTTTAATTTTGTTCCTGTTCTATGATTCTCTTTTGCTGCTTGCGCGGCGGCTCGTCCTGCGTCGCTCCCCCGGGTCCCGGGTGTGGGGGGGGGTTGCGGTGAAGAGGCGGGAGTGGCTACTGTGACTGCTCTTCCCGGCTTGGGAGGCTGTGAGAGTAAAGAATCGATACTAGCAGATATTGTTACAATATTAGTTTATTTATGCTACAATTCTAATGCAATTGATTTGCTTTTTAATGCTAGGTAGACCAAAGGCGTTGAGTTTTTTCATACTTGATAGAGTGTCATATTCTTACATGCTTTGTAACGATTGCCTCCCCTGCGCGGGATGGGTTCTGTTTTTCTGCTTTGCCTGCAGATTGCCTGTAATTGTATCTTTATTCTCTTAAATAAAAAAATATTGACAGAGAACTACTACCCTAAGGTACGTCTGCGAATCCACACTCCACTAGGCCCCCCAGGGGCCACCCGTATCAATGGTCCCCCTACCAGAGCGATTCTGCACAGAAAACCGCCCAGCAGGGGGAAGGGAGACGAGGCAAAACAGGCCAGAATGTCCTGTCAGAAAAATACTAGATCCTCATGACCACGGTCAGAGGAGCCAGGGACAGGGAAACAAGTGGTAAAAGCCTAAAAAAGTGACGGTGCACCAAACAAGCCATACTGGTTGAACTACATAGTGAACCAAGGAATAGCACAACCTGTCACAGAGGGACCTGCACAGGAGCGAATACCAATGATAAGCAGGCAACATTATCCTCCACCCAGAACAGGAACATATACCTTCCTGGGGAACCATCCTGCACTAGGTCCCCCACAGATGAATAAGGTAGGCCACAGTTGTCAGACAGACCGAGCACCGCCCAACAGGCAGGCCCGGAAGAGGAGAAGACAGGCGAGACAGCGTCAGCCTGAAAACTCGCTGTACTGATAGATACAAGGACCTCCTAGAAGGCCCCACCTTCCCCACACCCGCATGGGGTTACAGAAGAACAAACCTCCCCGTCACCTGAAAGGTTGGCATCCACGGTGATCATCTGTGGAAGGGGCAAGAAAGGAACTGTCCCCAGACAGGTTCCTCGAGTAAATCCACTCAAAGAGGGACTCCTAACCCAGGGGAAGGGTACACATGATCCCGCTCCAGGGATGCTGGGTCCCAGTCCAGTAAAAAGAATAAAGTTGCAGTAGAAAACCCCTGGTAGAGGAATATAAGGAACTTCACTAAGCAAGTCACCAAGACGGACCCATCAGCTGCATTACTGCCTGGTGAAGTGACTGGAACAGCAAGTAGGGACTGAACCCATGCAACCAGATTGTCCACCTTATTGTAGAGGGAGGAAGATTCTCGCCTGACCGAGACTAGATTCATCATAGGAATGGAGATACCAATCAAGAGGACAAGGAGGACAAGAGGTGAAGAAAACACCCATCAAAAACCTCGGCACCAGCCGAGTAGCTAACTCGACCTGACATAGAGATTGGGAAGCGAGAAGGACCACCTGGCAGGCCTCTCGCTGACTCCCCTTGGTCTCATCCGAGACATAGCTTCCATTAGTACCCTGGTGAACACCGTGAGGGCAGAAGAAAGGCCAGATAACAAGGCCACAGGTTAGCAGTGTTGGACATCCAACACAACCGGAAAAGCCTAGGTGTCTAGAAGACACGGGGAAGTGAGCCTAAGCATCCTTGATCTCCCCAGAAGGCAAGGACCCACTAGGCGCAAGGCGCTAGTGGCCCATCCCAGATTTTTCATGCAGAAACTGCCTGAATAGCAGAATTGCCAAACTTGTGAATAAGAAGGGAAGACAGACTCATTCTTTTGGGAGAATGTGAAGGGGTTGGCGTTACGGCACCTGCCTCTGCCTGATGAGGGCAAACTGCAAGTGACCTCCAAACCCCGCAGGCCGTGTATGGCCTGCACCAGCACCTGAACAGAGGCAGGGACCAGGAGTACCCTGACAATCATGGGGGAGGCCGCGCAGTAAACTTTATCCTGTATCCGGAGGAAACTACCTCCTGTATCCATCCACCAGAAAGAGGCTAAATGCCTCCTGATAGGAGCAAGGTGCCGCAGGTGCCCCATCATGCTTGAGGGGATTTGGTGGAAGATTTAGGTTTCACCCTGCCGGAGGGCCCAGACCATTGTCTGTTGCTCGTGGGGCAGGGGTCTGTGCTAAGACTCCGGGAGGACACCCCCGGTTATTGTTTAACGCTATGGTATGGAGGGGGAGGGGTGTCCCTGTCCCAAGGGGGGCTGAGACGGGCACCTGCGCCGGGGTGACTTGCCCTTCTTTCCAAACAGGTCCAGACGGGCCCCAAACAGGTGATGCCCTTTAAAGGTGGTAAGAGTCCTTTTAGCAGCATAGTCAGCACACCACTCTCGCAGCCAGACCATGCGACGCATCGCCACCACAAGGGCGGAAGTCAGGGGGGGCGATCGGAGGCCCCCCCCCCCCGTGAAGAGAAGACCCGGCGGGAGGCAGCGCGGCCACAGGTAAGTAAATGTCATTTTTATTTTTTCTACAGTTAGCAGCTGCTGCTGCCGAAGCGCGGGGGGGGGGGGGGGGTGGCCATTTTTTTTCATCCATAGCTAAAAGGATAAATCTTAAAAATACATCACAACTGGAGAGTGCATTAAACACCTCCCAGGAGAGATCGTTAACGTGATGCTCAAGCATCTGTCCGATGAGGGTTTTGGCGGCCACTGCAGTGATGGCCGCGGCACAGACCGGGCGCAGCGCCGTTCCTGCACAGAAAAAAGCGTGTGAAGCCAGCTTATCCATGTGCCGGTTCTCAGCGTCCCAAAGGGTACAGTAAGCAGGAGCTGCAATAAAGGGGGGTTTAGGAACCCCAATGATCGGAGCGTCTACCACAGGGGGCGATGACCAACAATCAACCATCTCAGGGGGGAAAGGGTATTTCCAATCCCAGTCCCCTGGGGCCCCTAGAAGTCGACCGGGGTGTTCCCATTCCTCGAGTACGAGAGCATGGAAATGAGCCTGCTCTAGGAATTCCAAGTGCGGTGTCGCTGTATGGAAACGCTCCTCTCTCGGCTGGGGAGCCGCATTGGGGAGGGAGATAGACAGGGTCTTAACGATTCTACTCAACAAGCCAACGGTATCAAAATGGTTCCAGTCTTCGAGGTTAGAATCGTCATGACTCTTCGGCTCCTCGTCGGATGAGCCCGAGTCCGAGAACAACCTTCCTTCATCAGAAGTGGTGCAGGCCCGCGGAGTAGCGGACTCCGCCGGTCCCTTAGCAGGGGCAGAAACAGAGGGCGTAGAGGACCGCTTCATGTCAGAGCCCGAGCGCTTTGTCAGCCCTGTAATAGTCTGGTCAGCCGCGGGCAGTCTGGAAGACGCAGCCGTCTGTAACCCCCTACTCGTAAGCGACTCGTCAGCAGCGAGATTTAAGCCTGGTGGAATAGGAGTGTTAGGGCGAGGAACAGCCCCTGGCAATCCTGGCAGCCAGACCAGTACTTGATCGGCACAGCGTGCACAGATCGGTGCGCTCTCAGCACCAAAGTGGGGGTAGCCACACGTTATACACAGCGGGTCTTGTCCCAGGGGAACCGCTAGTACAAAATTCCGAGATGCCTCCATATGGTGATTATCAGTGCAATATATGTCAGTAGGGATTTATGCAATAAGCAACCCTGGATGTCCCAAAGGCCCGCTAGGAATGTGGGAGAATTTATGTAAGCCCGCTACGAGTTATGTTAGGCCGGGAGAAGCCACCGGAGTCTTTAACGTCTGAAAGACAGAAGGGGAACAATAGGTGTCAGGGCCATGCGCAGCAAAAGAATTAAAAAAGAGTGAAATTGCCAGCAAGGGCACTTACAGACCAGGGGAGGAGAAGGAACGCCAACACGCGCGCGAAGATCCACAAAATGGCGCCGACCGAACCTCAGAGGGCGGGTATGATCTGGGCATGACGCGGAGCGCGCCACACCAGGTCCCCGCCTTCCCCCAAAGAGCGCGAAGCTCTGAAGTGCCCGTTAAGGCTGGCAAGTCAATCATGTAGTATGAGTAAGAGCGTCTGCTAGTGGGTACTCGTAAGGACCAAAGATGCCGCCACCAACTCGCCGCCCCTAGGCGATGTACAAAAATGAGTTTCCTGCCTCAAGTTGCAGGATGATAAGGCAGCACGAGCTGTACACAATTACATAGATTGAGAAGTCAAAGGAAAAAAGACGGAGCAAGTAGCGCGGCTCTGACACCTAGATGCCGGTCAGGGGCAAAATACGGCCATAATCTTGAGAATAGTATGCACTGAGACCGCCAAATACACCCCCCCTTCTTTTCCCCCGAATACGGGGGAAAGCGAGGGAGGGTGGCGACCCTTTAAACAGGGTCCACCTCTACACGGGGGCATGGGGCAATAATGCGGGAGGGACATCCACTATGAGGCTCACCATCAGCCTAAACCGCCTACCCTATGGTGGGGGACTGCGGTGGAGCATGGCTCCGTTAAGCACCCATGGTGCTGCCTAACGTCACCCGACCAGCGCAGCCCAGACTGGGAGGCACATCACAAGGAGAACGGGCGGGAATAGTCCAACAGGGCCGCAGGCTGTAATAGCCCCGCTCACCTGCGAGACAGTGATACTTCATGTCTTCGCAGTCAGCACTGCAGACAAATCTGGGGATTTGTGAGAGGTCCCTGGGTATATGAAGGGCCGGGAGGAGCCTGTTTTTGCATGTCTGCAGTGCACAGCGCCCTCTGGCGGAGGATAACCCAATTGTAAGTATTATATCTGGAGCAGGACTTACTGTATACTTAGAATATCATAATCATCAAACTCAAAGGCCGGCGCGGCTGGAGACAAATGCTTTCGCTTAGCCGAGGCCTTTCTGGCAACAGAGCCAGAAATAAATTTCTCAATATTAGCCAGTCTGGCACATACATCAGATTGCAAGTCCCCACCTGTGACAACATCACTAGGGGTACGGATAAGGCAGGGTGGGGAAGGAGATGAGGCCGGGACCCCGAACCCAGACGACTGGGCCCCCGACTGCTGCGTTATGGCCCGCTAAGTACAAGGTATGCAAACAAGTACATTATCCCCCGCAGGGGATGCCCCACAACCCACACACTGCCGGGGTTGCCCCACAACCCACACACTGCCGGGGTTGCCCCGAGGGGAGCCCAAGCCCGGTATCCTGAGAAGCCTCCATATGGTGATTTTAATGTAGTCGCAATGACCAGAGGGATTTACGCTATTAAGCTACCTGGGATGCCCCTTCAGGTCCCAAGTGGGAGGATTTTTTTTTTTTTTAGGGGAAACCCTAAATTAAACTCTAAGGGACCCTAGGACCGGGAAAACTCCCTCCTTAAACTACAAAAGAAGGGATCCCACCTAGAAGACATGAGAACAGACATAAGTGTCAACATGCACATGACCCACCATATAAGACAGTTAAAAATGGTGAAATAAATAAAATCCCCTCACCGCAGCAAAGCAGCGACCGGCAACCCTCACAGCAGCAAGGGAATGAGAGGGAGAGCAGCAAAGCAGGCAGCGAGGCCGGAAAGAGTGCTTGAGAGAAGCCGGCCTCGGGGGGGGGGGGGGGGGCGGAAGGGCCACAACGCGCACCTGTTGAAAGTGAAACTGGCCCAGCACACGGCCGCAAAAACACATACAAACACACACACACAATCCACACACCTTTTCCCCCAAATAAAGTAAAACAACCCACAGGAGAAAAGCCCCCCCCCCCCCCCAAGGGGCACAGAGGGACACGGTAGGGGGGGAGAACCCACACCAATAGGTGAAAGGGTAAGAGGGACGGGGCATCCCAAGCCGGGATCACCAACCCGGACACCGCCTACCCCTTTGTATGGGGTCTCACGGGGGAGCTAGCTCCCATATACACCACAAGGTGCAGCCTACCATTGCCTGGACCTTCAGCCTAGGCTGGGAGGCATACTGCTATAGTTTAAATTAAAAAATGTTCAGGCAGCAATAGAAACAAAAGGCCGGGGGGTTACCCAGGCTACCTGCAAGGAGGAGACAACCATCTTCTGACTTGCTCGCCGACTGCAGAGACGAAAGACTGGGGAATGGTGGGAGGTCCAAGGTATTTATGGGCCAGGAGGGCCTTTTTTTCATGTCATCTCTGCAAGATCGCCCTCTACAGGACAGTTACCCAAGTGTCATGAATATTCGGAAGCGGGGTGTGTGACATACTAGGAATATATATGAACTAAAAACTCCCCTGTCCTACGCATCCAGCACGAGACGGCATCTGAGGGAAGGCAGGAGAAAACAAAACTAATAGCATAACGGAGGGAGGGGAGGGGAGGCGGAGACTCATGCTGCTGCAGCCAATCAAGGCTGAGCACATGATATCAATCGCCTACCCAGCTAGTACATAGACCAGGGAGACGTGCACGCTCCCGAGAGCGGAGAGAGGCCACGCCCCCCGATGACGTCGAGAAGAGAAGAACAGAAAGTGAAATCGCACGAGTGATGAGAAGATCTTATCCACGGACAAGACATGCAAATGAACGGACAAGCGAGATGGACACCTTTCAAATGAACGGACAAGAGCTGGAGGGTGGGACTTCCGATGGAGATTTTTGAAGAATACAGGCGCTGCGGGGGACAGAAGGCTGCAAAAGTCATCAAAGGGTAAGTGTCTTTTTATATTAAAGTGATCAGAGACATGTTGTTTTGGAGGGTGTTGGTCCACTTTAAACTGGAATAAGTAGCAAGATAATCCAAGAAAAAAGCCTTTATCACAAAACTATTAGAAAAGGACTGTTCAGGTAAAATGTAAAAAAAACATCATTCAGCAGCTTACATTCCCATATCTGCCCTCTCCCTTCCTGTAACCTCGCAGCCACACCTAGAACAAAAATTGGCACCGACTTCTGGTACCCCTCCCTAATACTCTTAGCAATAGACCACCAATCATAGGGCTGGACTGGTGGCCTATAACTCTCTGGCATTAGCTGGAATTTGAAAAAAATGAATGAAAAAGTCAGAAAAACATTTTGGGGGGTTTGTTTTGAAGACAAGAGTGAACAATGGGAGCTTTAGGATTTTGTAAATATATAGTCTATGTAGTTGCTTGGAAATTAAGTAAACATTAATTTGCCTAATTAGAAACCAGCTATATGTAGCAAAGGATCTCAACAGTGTGTATAAAAATACAATTCTGGCCATTCCACGTTTTTTCTTCTTACTGTATACCAATATGTTAATAAGAATAATCTATAATATAAAAATACCATTTTGTGAGTACTCACCTGAAAAATGGATATTGTCAGTGTGTCACACACCCCGCTTCCCCTTTAATTCTTACGATTGGGTTACTCCACCAGCAGGTGGCGACGTTGCAGAGAAAAGTCTTGAAAACGAGCCCCTTCCGGCCTATATATACCTGGGACCTCCCACTTAACACCCAGTGATTTTAAAAGCAGAAAGACAAGGTACCAGGAAATCCAATGGTAACCTCAAAATAAAGAAAAGCTTCACTATATAAAGGATCCAGGATACCAAAAAGGGTGGGTGAAGCGGGGTGTGTGACACACTGACAATATCCATTTTTTAGGTGAGTACTCACAAATTGGTATTGGTGTATGTCACACACCCCGCTTCCCCTTTAATTCTTACGATCGGGACATCCAAAAGCAGTGTCCACAAGGGATGGGTATCCGAAGGCAAAATGAAGCATAACTTAAATAACTACAGTCTGCAGAACTTTGCGGCCAAACACAGCATCCGCTGAGGCCCGCACATCAACCTTGTAAAATATGAACAGAAGACCAAGTAGCAGCCTTACAAACTTGTTCAACAGAAGCTTGGTGCTGAAAAGCCCAAGACGCTCCAACGGCGCGAGTAGAATGAGCAGTGATACGAAAAGGGGGAACTTTCCCCTTAGCAGAATAGGCCGCAATAATGGCCTGACGTATCCATTTGCTAATGGAAGATTTGGCCGGCGCCAAACCCTTCCTAGGCCCACAGGGCACAACAAAAAAGGCATCAGTTTTACGAGAAGGAGAAGTAATAATCAATACTTAACACAGCGTACTACAGCCAAACAATGCAAAACCCTCTCTTTGTCATTCTTAGGCTTAGGACACAGGGAGGGAAGAACAATATCCTGATTCAAATGAAAAGCAGAAACAACCTTAGGAAGAAAGTCCGGTTTGAACCGAAAGACCACTTTGTCCTGATGCCTCTCAAAGTAGGGCGCCTGAATAGACAAGGCCGCCAACTCCGAGACACGCCGAACCGAAGTGATAGCTACCAAGAAGACAATCTTCTGAGTCAAGGTAGACAAAGCAATATCTTGCAAAGGCTCAAAGGGGGGAGCCTGAAGAGCAGAAAGAACCAAATTCAAGTCCCAAACAGGGAGTAATGGTTTCCTGGGAGGCCACACATGCGTAACCCCCTGGAAAAAGGTTTTAACTAAAGGCTGAAGCGCAAAACGCTTCTGAAAAAAGATAGATAAGGCAGAAACCTGCCCTTTCAAAGTACTCAGCTGAAGACCAGAGTCCAGCCCTGATTGCAAAAACTCCAGAATCCTGGAGACCGAAAAGACCCTACAAGGCAAAGATCTAACCTCACACCAAGCGATATAGGCTTTCCAAGTCCTATAGTAGGTGATAGAAGAAGACCTCTTCCGGGCACCGATCAGAGTCTTAACAACCGAGTCAGAAAGACCCTCCTCCTTCAAGATGGAGGTCTCAGCAGCCAAGCCGTCAAACCCAGCGTTGGTAAATTGGGGTAAGACAGCCGACCCTAAGTGAGCAGATCGGGCCGAAGAGGCAGAATGAACAGATCCACTGCCAGCCAAACGATGTCTGCGCACCATACCCGCCTTGGCCACCTTGGGGCCACGAGAATGGGGAAACATCTTTTCCAGAGCCAGCTTCCGTACCACCCAGCCTGGCATAGGTGTCGGAGGAAACAGGTACAGAAACCCCAGATCCCCCCAGCTCAGGGACATGGCGTCCACCGCCAGAGGATCCTGGGAGAGCGACACAAAGTTCGGGAGCCTGCAATTGTGATGAGAGGCAAACAGGTCCACCTCCGGAGTCCCCCACCGGAGCGGAATGCAGACTGCCGAGAGACAAGGAACATGTGCCTCCGCCCAGGTCAGGATCAGGGACACCTCTCTGAGGGCACCCAGTCTGCGAGTCCCTCCCTGATGATTGATGTAAGCAACCACTGTTCGATTGTCCGAGCGAACCTGAACCAGAAGGCCCAGAACATGTTGAGACAAAAGAGCCAGAACCAGACGGATGGCTCTTAGTTCCAGAACATTGATGGGCAAGTGGACCTCTCGATGTCCCTACTGCCCCTGAAACTAAAGAACCAACGGCCGTGGTCGCCAGCCCCGGGATGCCAACAGGTGAAACTGAAGCGTCCTCGTGTGAAACTGAGGGAGAAACACCCTGTGTTGACCGGAATCCAACCGCATTCCCAGAAAGGACACCACCCTGGCCGGAGCGAGGGAGGACTTGGGAAGGTTGAGGAACTACAGATCCAGGACGGGGTGAACCGACCCGTCCCTCTTGGGGACTGTGAAAAGTTTGGAGCAAAAACCGAGGCCCATCTCTAAGCGCGGCACCGGCCGGATGACCGCCATTTCCAGAACATTCCTTACCGACGCCAGGAGCTCCTGTGCGGCCAAAGGATCGGTGAGCACCCGAGACCGGAAAAACCGTGAAGGAGGGCGAGACTCGAACTCCAGCTTGTAACCGGACGACACCACCTCCCGGACCTATATGTCCGGAAACTCCTGGTTCCAAACCAGGGAGAAGTGTCGCAATCGTCCCCCCACCCGCACGGGTGAGGGCAGCCCCTCAATGCTGAGCGGGCTTACCAGTAGGCTTGGGCTTGGCGCCCCAGGATTGACCGGGATGGCCACGGCCCCTCCCCCGGGTCCAACCTACACCCCCGGTAGCGGGAAAGGAAGCCCCTCTGCCCGCTCTGGCTCCCCGAAAGGAGGGACTAAAGGAACTCACACCCCGAAGGGAGCGACGAGGCCTCTTGCGTTGAGGCAACTTACCATCCTTGGTAACTGTATCCAACTTATCGCCAAACAGGCGCAAACCTAAGAAAGGTAGCGCTGTAAGCGCCCTCTTAGAGTTAAGGTCCGCCGTCCACTGGCGCAGCCACACTGACCGACGAATAGCAACCAGCAGTGCCGCTGTCCTGCTACTCAACGCAAGAGCATCGTCCTGGGCGGTCAAGACAAAGGAAATAAACGACTCACACTGCTTGAGAGAACTAAACTCATCACAAGCGGGATCAAGACCTGCATACAGATCCCTAATAATGGACCTAACTGCCAACAGAAGAAGCGCCGAAGCACAAACCGGCCGCAGTGTCGATCCGGCACTGATAAAACCATGGCGAGCCAACTGATCAATCCGACGATCCTCACCATCTTTAATGGTAGTGGTGTCAGAGGAGTGCAACACAGCCGAGCTAGACAGCCCTAACACAGGGGTATCGACGTCAGGGGGCACTGACCAAAGCTTCACCAAGTCATCAGGAAAGGGACAACGCTTATCCCAATTAGGAGGAGTTCCAGCCAGGCGCGCGGGTTGTTCCCATTCCTTAAGGACAACCCTCTCAAAGTGCTGTTGCCTGGGAAACACCAAACGCGGCTGGGGCACATCAAACAACTCACCCTTTGGCGGAGGAACCACCGGGGGTGGATCCAAAGCCAAAACTTTAAACATTTGAGCCAAAATGGAAGGAGTGCCAAGGGACACCCCCACAGCCTGATCACCAGCAGTGTCAACCAATAGCTGGTCTGCAGGCTCATCCGACTCCTCAAGGAGTTTCCCCTCCTCATCAGGGGGACAATCAGACCAATCCAAAAATTCAGGTACCTCACCCTCCGAAGCAGGCACTGCCGGAGAAAGGTGCTTCCGCTTTGCCGTAGCCTTCTGAGCTACCGTAGCGGAAATTATCTTCTCGAGGTTGGCCAACTGCGCATGCACCTCGGAATGCGAATCCCCCTTCTTGACAATGTCACGCGGGGTCCGGAATAAGGAAGGGGGGTAGGAGATGACGGAAGTTGCGAGGAGCCAGAAGCCGGAGCAACGGACTGGCGCGCAATATTCTGCCTTGCACATGGAACGCATAATATGACATCATCGCCTGGGAGCGGAGCCCCACAACCCCCACACAGCCTGGATAGCCCCGAAGAGCCATTTCCGGTAACGTCGGAAGCCTCCATATGGTGAAATTATGGTATTCACAACAACCCAGGGTTTTACGCATTAAGCAACCCAGGATGCCCCTTTGTAATTAGAGTCCCGCAAGTGGGAGGATTTTTTAAGCCCAGGAAAATCCCAATTTAGAGACTAAGACTAGCCAGGTATAACAGACCGGGAGAGCCACTGCAGTGAGGGGATCCCAGAATCTGTGGGGGAAAAGAGACCACAGTCAGTCCCCCAACCAATATGCACCACATTCATACATAACCAAACAAGGCAAAACATATATGAACAGCTTATACATCATGAATAATAAAAAATATACATGACACATGCTATTTAAGGCTAACAAAGCAAGAGAGTGCATCAATAAATAATAAAACTATATATATATATATATATATATATATATATATATATATATATATATATCTATATCGTATTTTTCGCCCTATAAGACGCACCTGCACATAAGACGCACCTAGGATTTGGGGGAAGAAAATAAGAAAAAAAATATTTTAAACCAAAAACGCACCATTACAGACAGTGTGGCATTCCCCTATCCCATTCCCATAGGCCGTGTGGGATGCCCCCATTCCATAGACAGTGTGGCATCCCCCCTCCCATATACCCATTGGCTGTGTGGCATCCCCCTCTATACCCATTGGCTGTGTGGCATCCCCCTCTCCCTCCATTAGTATAGGCTGTGTGGCATCCCCCTCTCCCCCCATTAGTATAGGCTGTGTGGCATCCCTCTTCCCCCATTCCCATTGGCTGTGTGGCATCCCCCCTCCCCCCATTAGTATAGGCAGTGTGGCATCCCTCTCTCCCCATTCCCATAGGCAGTGTGGCATCTCCCTCCCCGCATTAGCATAGGCTGTGTGGCATCCCCCTCCCCCCATTAGTATAGGCTGTTTGGCATCCCCCTCCCCCCATTAGTATAGGCTGTGTGGCATCCCTCTCTCCCCATTCCCATAGGCTGTGTGGCATCCCTCTCTCCCCATTCCCATAGGCTGTGTGGCATCCCCCTCTCCCCATTCCCATAGGCTGTGTGGCATCCCCCTCTCCCCATTCCCATAGGCTGTGTGGCATCCCTCTCCCCCCATTAGAATAGGCTGTGTGGCATCCCTCTCTCCCCATTCCCATAGGCTGTGTGGCATCCCCCTCCCCCCATTAATATAGGCTGTGTGGCATCCCTCTCCCCCCATTAGCATAGGCTATGTGGCATCCCCCTCTCCCCATTCCCATAGGCTGTGTGGCATCCCTCTCCCCCCATTCCCATAGGCTGTGTGGCATCCCCCTCTCCCCATTGCCATAGGCTGTGTGGCATCCCCCTCCCCCCATTTGTATAGGCTGTGTGGCATCCCCCTCCCTGTAGTACTGCTGCCAGGTGCACTGCTGGCTGTTGGGGCATCCCATTCTGTAACATAGCATACCCCTCTTTATTTACACTAAGCATCTCTCTTATTTACACTAGGCAGGCCTGTTGGAGGTTGAGTGTTACTGCTCACTTTTGGTGTGCATTATATTCTGTTTCATATAGACCTACCGCTGCCTGGGGGTTCTTAAAATATCACCTACTACCACGCCAGTTAGACTATGTCGGGCAGACAAGTGCCTGGAAGTGAAAAGAGGCTGTGTGGCATCCCCCTCTCCCCATTCCCATAGGCTGTGTGGCATCCCCCTCCCCCCATTAGAATCCCACGCCCACCCCAATCACGAGCTGGCTCTGTCCCGGCCCCGCCACTGCGATCGCTGTCTTTTCAGGCAGCGATGACAGCGGCGGGGCCAGAGACAGAGCCCCTGCCGCTCCTCCATCTGCTTCCTGTGCACATGCGAGCACGAAGGTCCGGGCAGCGGGTGGGCGTGGCCTGCACAGGTGCAGGCCACGCCCACCCACTGCCCGGACCTTCGTGCTTGCATGTTCTGAGCCCGGAAGAGGCAGCAGATGGAGGAGCGGCGGGGGCTCTGTCTCTGGCCCCGCCGCTGTCATCGCTGCCTGAAAAGACAGCGATCGCAGCGGCGGGACCGGGACAGAGCCCCCGCCGCTCCTCTGGCCTCTCGCAGTGTGGCAGACAACGCGGCAGCGCCGGGGACGGGTGAGGTTTTTTTGTTTTTAATTTTTTTTTTTAATTTTTTACATTCGCCCGATAAGGCGCACAGACATTTTTCCCCCACTTTTGGGGAAAAATAAGTGCGTCTTATAGGGCGAAAAATACGGTATATACATACACACAAATATATATATATATCTATATATACATACACGTATACATACCCATATACATACATACAGACATTAAACCCATAACACAAAGAGCAAAGTGCCCTCAGGAAAACGCTAGGCATGGCAGGCTAATACAGAGTACAAGGACGGCCCCACGTGCGCGATGGTGGGGACCGTTTACCTTAACAGCTAAAGCCGCACTGGACCTCTTCCCCCACCGGCTCCAGCACACCTGTCTCTGATGAGACAGAGGAAGTGAGGCGGGCCTGGACACAGCGCGCCCCGGCCACGCCCCCTGATCACCGAGCGAGGCCGCAGAGAGCGCGGCCCCGCCCCTCCAGTGACGCGGCTCGCCCAATGGCGAGACCGCAAGCAAAAAGGGGGGAAATTTAAAAGTGAACAAAAGAAAAGGCCCCAGCAGCCCAGGCCACGCGCCGCCACCGCGGCGCTGACCCTGCCAAAGCACTTCCCATACACAAACACACACAAGTAAAGCACCTCATGCAAACAAGCACCCCCCCCAAGCGAAGGGAGCCTTGATGCCTTCCTGGCATGTAATAACATTTCCGGCTATGGCTACTAGACCACTGGAAGGAGTTAAACAGGCTGAACTGGATGGACTAAAGTCTTTATTCAGCTTTACATACTATGTTACTATGTTACTATGAGAAGGGACCGAGCGGGAGAAGGTGGCCAAGGGGAACATCGGGACAGGGGCATCCCAAATCCGGATCACCATGCCGGATAGCCACATTGCCCCACGCGTGGGGTCGAGCGGAGGAGATAAGCTCCTAGGCACCTAAAGTGCCATCTACCTTTGCCCAGCCAGCAGCCTAGGCTGGGAGGCTTCCGTTATCTAGGCATAAAACACACTATAGACTGGGACGAAATAGAACAAAAGGGGGTGCCGGGTTTGACCCCGGCTACCTGCAAGCAGGAGACTTCTTTCTTCTGTCTTGTCGTCTCATGCAGAGAGAAAATACTGGGTGTTAAGTGGGAGGTCCCAGGTATATATAGGCCGGAAGGGGCTCGTTTTTCAAGATTTCTCTCTGCAACGTCGCCACCTGCTGGTGGAGTAACCCGATCGTAAGAATTAAAGGGGAAGCGGGGTGTGTGACACACTGAGAATACCTATTCTGGTTTAAGCTTCTTTAATTACATCTGTGAACAAGCTTGGCATTCTTTCAGGCAGCTTTATGAAATAGTTACCTGGAGCAGTTTTTAGTTAATGTGGACCAAAACCCGCCTTGGAGTCTATGAGCCCAGGGCAGACATACTAGATGTCTCCCCGGGGCATGAAGATTCAGTGTAAACCCCCTGAGGTGGCCTGGAAACTCACCTTCATTCCCAGTTCAATGGCGCATGCACAAACAGCGGCCGCATCCCCGCTATCCCTTTAGCTCCTTGTTAAAGGGTAGCTGGGGATGCGTCCGCCAGCGCGCTTGGTTACGCTCACTTTAGACAAGCTCTTGGACGAAAGGGCGGGAGCGGATCAGAGCACATTTACTGGAGACTGGGAAAGGGTGAGTAAAATTGGGCGATCTAGGGGGTTTCAAACAGTGGGCACCCCGATTGAGGGGCAAGGGTCAAAACCCAGGATTGTCAAAATCCTGGGTTTTGGCCCACTTTAACAGGTATGCCTCAAATATGTGTATATGAGACCATCCACAGACAGAGGTAAGCACTGCAACATGGTTTCGTACAATGTTTAGTGCTTTTCAATTAATGCTCTAGTCCACGTTACCTTAGATAATAAGACACAAACGCTTCTCAGCGATCAAGTACCAGACCCATCTGAACAGTATCTGTGCAGACGTGGAGAATTAGGCATATTTGGTCAAATTGTGCAAAGAAGCCACTATGAAGGAACGAGAACAGGAGATTTGCTCAGGCCAAACAAAGGAATGGACATTAGACCAATGGAAATCTGTACTTTTGATAGGTCGAAATGTTTAATCTTAGTTTCCCACAGGCATTCCTCTGTAAGAATCAGAAAAGATAGGCAGATGGTTTCTACTTCTGTTTCCACTATAAAGCACAGAGGAGGTTTAATGATGTGGGGAGTGCTTTGCTGGTGACACTTGGCGCTCTATTCAAAATTCAAGGCCCCCCTTTACCAGCATATATGAATTATGTCCCCCCAACAAGATAGGTAAATACTAACCTAAAATATCTTTATTCCACTGCCTGCTCTGCTGCCCACCACCACTGGCTTCATTATTTTCTAAATTTTCCTTTAAACTGACACATGGTGAGCTGGCTATTTCAACTGTGTGTGAGCAACTGTGTGTCTGTCTCCTTAAACAGAATTGGAACCTAAACTGTGTAGAGTTAAGTAGTGATTAAAGCGAAAGTCCAGTTTTAAAATGTGACAACCCCCACCACCGAACTCCCTTCCGATGCACTTGGGCATGAGGGGTGTTTATCAAAATAAAAACAACTTACCTGATTCCGGAATGGGAATCTTCAGACCCCAAAATGTCCAGCATTCTACCCTCCCTCTTAAAAAAAAAAAAAGAGTCCAAGAAGGAGGATAAAAAGAAAAGCAAGTAATATGACGTATTAGAATGGCAGCAAGTCCATTGGTTTGGGCTCATTACTACGATTTTAAAAGGAAAAGTCCACTGTAAAAAGATAAAAGCCTTGATTCACTAAATCTCATTGCAGTACAGTACAATACAATAAATGTTTAAAATATTAAATAGTAAATAGGACAGAAATCTGGAAATGGGACTGTGTGACTAAAAGGGGTCAGTTTGAACAATTTTACATTTTGGGATAAATCGTTTTTAATCAGTAGCCAGAGTAATTTCACCACAGTGCACTAAGCAAGAGAGTTAGAACTTTCATCAGTGTAAAGACTATTTGGAACTAATAGTTATTTATTGTAATGCATTTTTGTTAGCTTTACCTGTGATTGTATACGGGTAATAGTTCCATGCCCTTTCCGTGATGTAGAAAATCTTTGGAACAAATCCCCGAACCCATGTTGGAAGCTTGCTGAAAATGCAAAACAGAAAACTTTAAAACCTGGTGTGCAGTGACAAAAATACAATTCTGTGAAATACTCACCTGTAGAATTGGTATTATAAGTATACAGTACGTCCTGCTCCAGATAGATTACTTACACTTGGGTTATCCTCCGCCAGATGGCGCTGCACTGCAGAGACATGTAAAACAGGCTCCTCCCGGCCCCTCAAATACCCGGGACCTCCCACAAATCCCCAGCATTGAAAAGCAGTGAACGAGAAGCCGGGAGAATTTAACCACCCAAACTGGTAACTATAACAATGATAACAATCACCATACAGGGGATCCAGAATAATGCAAAACCAAGGGTGGGGTAGAGCAGGGCGTACTGTATACTTATAATACCAATTCTATAGGTGAGTATTTCACAGAATTGTATTATTCTTAGTATACAGTATGTCCTGCTCCAGATAGATTACTTGGGATTACACTTGGGACATCCAATAGCAGTGTCCATAAAGTAGGGTGGGATCCCCAACAACAAGGTAACAGCAGACAGTTTAAACCACTGCCGCCTGCAAAACCTTTCGGCCAAAAACAGCATCAGCTGAGGCCCTAACATCAACGTTGTAAAACCCTTCCTGGGCCCAGAAGAGACCACAAAAAGAGCATCAGTTTTCCTGAAGGACGCAGTGACCACCAGGTAATACTTCAACACCTGACCAGATCCAAGAAATGCAAAACCCTCTCCTTAGCGTTTCTAAGATTAGGGCACAAAGAAGGAAGAACAACATCTTGATTCAAATGAAAGGCAGACACTACCTTAGGCAGAAAAAACTGGCTTAAAGCGGAACACCACCTTGTCCTGGTGTCTCCCAAAGTATGGGGGCTGAATAGAAAGAGCCACCAACTCAGACACACGCCTGACCGAAGCAATGGTTCCCAGAAAGACAACCTTGAGGGTAAGAACAGCCAGAGCAGCATCCTGCATAGGTTCAAAGGGAGCACCCTGCAAGGGAGACAAAACCGAGTTCAAATCCCAAACAGGGACCACAGGTTTACGGGATTAATCAGGGAATGCTGAGCAGAAGACTTCTGAAAGAAAACAGACAGGGCAGAAACCTGACCCTTCAGAGTACTGAAGAGGAGTCCCGACTCCAACCCATGCTGTAAGAACTCCAGAACCCTGGGGGCTGAAAACACCCGACAGGGAAGAGACCTAGACTCACACCAGTCAAGGTAGGTACGCCATACCCTGTAATAGATGGAAGAAGAGGTTTTCTTCCTAGCCTTCACCATGGTATCAACCACCGAGGCGGACAAGCCTTTCTCCATCAAGATGGAGGTTTCAGCAGCCAGGCCGTCAAAGCCAGAGTTTGTAAATTGGGATGGCGTAAGGGGCCCTGAGTGAGCAGATCTGACACCCCTGGCAGAACGTACTGGTCTACTGCCATCTGCACCACGTCTGCGAACCACACACTTCTTGGCCACCTGGGGACCACCAGAATTGCTGGCATCCCCTCCAGAACAATCTTGCGCAGAACCCTGCTCAGCAGGGGGAATGGAGGAAAGACATACAGGAACTGGATGTCCTGCCATGACATTGCTAAAGCATCCATGGCCAATGCCAGAGGATGCTGGGACAGGGAGACAAAGGCCGGGAGCTTGTGATTGTGACGGGACGCAAACAGATCCACATCTGGTTGCCCCAGCGGTGACACAGAGATTGGAACACCCTGTTGCAGAGGGACCATTCTCCCTGGCGAGAGGTCCCCCTGCCCAGAGGGTCTGCCAGCAGATTGTCCACCCCCGGAATGTACACCTCTGATATGCAGGGGAAATTGGCCTCCACCCAGGTCAGGATCAGAGACACTTCCTGGAGGGCCCTCTTGCTCCGGGCCCCCCCATGATGATTGATGTAGGCAACTGCCGTCTGGTTGTCCGAGCGCCAATGAACAGGCAGGCCCTGAAGATGAGTAGTCAAGCGAGCCAGAACTAACCTGATCGCTCGCAGCTCCAAGACATTGATAGATGTGTGGGCCTCCTGAGGGCCCTACCTCCCCTGGAACCGCAGGGACTTCCAGAACCCCCCCCCCCCCAACCTGATAGACTGGCATCCGTGGTGACCATCTCCCAGGAAGGGGCAAGAAGGGATCTGCCCCCCAACAGGTTCCTTGAGTCCATCCATCACAAGGGGGGGAGCACACAGACCCTGTCCAGGGACGCTGGGTCCTTGTCCCATACAGACAATAGGTGAAGTTGCAGAGGCCTCAAGTGGAACTGAGCATAAGGGACTGCTTCGAAGCATGCCACCATCAGGCCCACCAGCTGCATCCCCTGCCTGATGGAGGGATGGGGACAAGCTAGGAGGGACTGAGCCCGTGCAATCAGATTGTCCACCTTCTGCTGAGGAAGGAGGATCCTTGCCTGAACTGTATCCAGATTCATTCCTAGGAATGGAGTTACCAAGGAAGGGGACAGTGAGGACTTGGGGTGGTTGATCACCCATCCAAATGACTCCAGAATGGGCACCACCAGCTGAGTATCCAACTCTGCCTGATGTAGAGACTGGGAAGTGAAGAGGATGTCGTCCAGATAGGGAAGCACGCTGACACCCTGACATCTGAGTAGAGACATCACGCCAGCCAGCACCTTGGTGAACACCCTGGGAGCTGAAGTGAAGGGCAAGGCCACAAATTGGTAATGTTGATCCATAAGAGCGAACCTGAGGGACTTTTGATGACCTGGGAACACAGGAATATGAAGGTAAGCATCTTTGATGTCCACAGAAGTCATGAAATCCCCTTGGCGCAGGGAACTGATGGCAGAGCGCAGAGTCTCCATGCGAAAGCGCCTGCCCCAGACAAAACTTGTTGAGAATCTTTAAGTCCAGGATGGGCCTAACAGAACCATACTTTTTTGGGTACTGTGAATAGGTTGGAATAAAAGCCCTTGCCCTTTTCTCTTAAAGGCACCTGGCAGATGACCCCCAGCTCCAGGAGGCCTTGCACTGCTTGCACTAGCTCCTGAGCTGACACAGGGTCCTGAGGAATCCGGGATCTGATGAATCTTGGAGGGGGATCGGCAGCAAACCCCAACTTGTAACCGGAGGACACTACCTCCTGAATTCACCGGTCTGAGATGAATCCTGCAGACCTGAACGAAGTGCTGCAGCCGTCCCCCCACCCGGATGGGTGAGGGCGCCCCATCATGCCTGAGGGGGCTTGGGAGAGGATTTAGCTTTTGGGACCCCAGGAGGAGCCAGGACGTCCACGTCCTCTGCCTCTACCCCAGAGATCTCCCCGGGCCCCAGGGAAGGATACCCCCCTTCCCTGTTTTGCATCACGGTAAGGGGAGGAGAAGGAACCCTGACCCCTAAAGGGCCGAGGTTGCCGCCTGCGCTGGGGTAACCTGCCTCCCTTAGCAAGAAAGGTCCAGGCGGTCTCCAAACAGATGCAGTCCTTTAAAGGGAAAACCAGTGAGGGCCTTCTTGGCAGCATTGTCAGCGGCCCACTAGCGCAGCCAAACCAAGCGGCGCATAGCCACCACGAGGGCAGAAGTTCTGGCACCCATTCTGATGGTGTCATCCAATGCTGACAGGACAAAATTTACAAAAAACATCACAACTAGAGTGTGCATTAAACACCTCACAAGGCAAATCATCAGGGGTACTATCAAGCATATTTCTGCTAAGGGTTCTAGTGGCCACAGCAGTAATAGCAGAGGCACAGACCGGGCGCAGCGCCGTCCCCGCCCATGTAAAGGCGTGGGAGGCCAGCTGGTCAATGCGCCAGTCCTCAGCATCCCGCAGGGTAGTAGAATCAGGGGAATGCATGACAGAGGTGTTAGATAGCCCTAGGATCGGGGCATCCACCTCGAGGGGGGGGGATGACCAACATTTAACCACCTCAGCAGGAAAGGGATACTTCCTATCCCTAATCTTTGGAACCCCGGGAAGTTTACTGGGGCGCTCCCATTCCTTGAGCACAAGGTTATGGAAATGTGCCTGCTCTGGAAATTCCAAACGTGATTTTGCTGTATGGAAAAGCTCCCCTTTTTGCCTGGGAGCCTCAACAGGGAGAGAGATAGAAAGAACCTCAAGGTCTGGGTCAATAATCTGTCAGTGTAATCCGGGGCCCAGGGGTCAGAGCCAGAATCGTCATGACCCCTTGGTCTCTCATCAGATGAGCCTGAATCAGAAAAGAGCTCCCCTTCATCAGACGGGGTATAGCCACACAGATTCCTAAACTCCTCAGATCCCATTGGGAAAACAATGACATTAGGCGTCAAGTGCCGCTTCTTACCAGGGCCCTTACGCGCTAAAGACCTCGCAATAATCTGTTCAACAGTAGCCAGTCTAGAAGACACATCAGGCTGAGAATCCCCACTAGTATGCAACTCAACAGGAGTGAGATTTAAGCTTGGGGGAGTAGGTGAAGTGAAATGAGGCGCAGCCACTGGCAGGCCAGATTGCAATGCAAGCACCTGCTCAGCACAGGGTACACAGACCCGTGCCTTGTCAGCGTCAGCACGAGGCTGCCCACATGCTACACACAGCCGGTCTTGTCCCAAAGGGACCCCGGTAACCTATCCTGGGATGCCTCCATATGGTGATTATTAGGCACGATATGCCTAACCCTGGATGCCCCAATGACCCGCTAGGGAAGTGGGAGTAATTATACAAGGCACAACTATCAATTACACCGGGCCGGGAGAAGTCAATGGCTTCAACCGTCTGAAAGACACAGTGGGAAGAAGGGGTGTCAGAAACAAACACACTACAAGGAGTATAAAACCGCCCACGAGGGCACTTAAGGACCGCGGTAAGTATAACCGCCACATGCGCGCTGACAAAATGGCGCCGAGAGCACCTCGAAGGGCGGGCCAGAGCGGGCCGTGACGCAGGGCGCGCCAAGCCAGGCCAAGCCCCCCCCCCCCCCAAGAGCACCAAGCCCACAGACAAGCAGCCAATGATAACGCAGAAGCGTCTGAGGTAACCCCGCCGCCCGGTGCGGAACATCCAAATGAAGGAAAAGACGCATGCGGCGGCGGCGGCGGCGGCATTTGCAAGACAAGTCAGCGCGGCGGCAGGCACCACATATACTAGTCAAAAGACATGACAAAACGCCGTATGCACGAATCACGCTACACGCTCACCCCCCCCCCCTTCTTTGCCTCCCGAAGGCTACAGGGAGAATGAGGGAGGATGGGGGCCCTCTGTACAGGACCCACCGCTACACGGGGCATGGGGCAATAATGCGGGAGGGGCATCCATAAAGGCTCACCATCAGCCTATACCGCCTACCCTTTGGTGGGGGATTGCGGTGGAGCAGCGCTCTTTAAGCACACATGGTGCTGCCTACCTTCACCTGACCAGCGCAGCCCAGGCTGGGAGGCACATCACACGAGGAACGGGTGGGAATAGTCCAACAGGGCCACAGGTTAATAGCCCCGCTCACCTGCGAGAGAGTGATAATTTCATGTCTTCGGAGTAAGCACTGCAGAGAAATCTGGGGATTTGTGGGAGGTCCCGGGTATTTGAGGGGGCCGGGAGGAGCCTGTTTTACATGTCTCTGCAGTGCAGCGCCATCTGGCGGAGGATAACCCAAGTGTAAGTAATCTATCTGGAGCAGGACATACTGTATACTAAGAATAAATGATGTTACTTCAAACTATACTTTGGCAATTAAATAATATCACTTATAGTGGGTTAAAAAAAAAATAAATAAATAAAAATAAAAAAAACGTAGAAGTCTAATTATATTAAAATGATTATTTTGGTGCCACATTTAAATTATATATATATATATATATATATATATATATATATATATATATATATATACCGTATATACTCGAGTATAGGTCGATCCGAATATAAGCCGAGGCACCTAATTTTACCACAAAAAAATGGAAAAAGTTATTGACTCGAGTATAAGCCTAGGGTGGGAAATGCAGGCTGTGGATGTGATGACAGCAGCCATTAGGGACTCAGGTATAGGGGTCCAAGGGATGAAAAGGGGGCCCGGCTAGGTGGCCCTAATAATGGCCACTCTGACCTGAGACATGCAGGTTGCCACACTATTACTGCTGGTTTTGCTTATAAATGAGAGTGCCTGCCTCCCCCTCCCCAGGCTGGTTTGCGCTGGGGCCCAATTCAAACTAGGGACCAAGCCGTCACACATAGGTTTCTGTCATCTTCTCTTCCTTCATGTTTCCTCATTACCCCTCTCTCCCTTTTCTAAATTCACTCTTTACTACTTTTTAAATTCTCTTTTCCACATTCTGTCCATCTCTTGTTCCAACTTCTGGAAGTTTTACTCTTTTTCCCATCTTTTCTTCTCCTCAGGTTGGCCCTGGATATCATATGTGTGCTCACTTGGCATCATTAACAGTTAACAACAATTAAAAATAAAAAAAACCCAGTGGTCCCCCCCACACTTACCTGTTGTTGCGCGCTGGCCACCTCCGTTCCCTCTGCCTCCGCCGCCGCGACTGCCTCCGGCGCCGCTCTCACAAACGCGCGCTGGCCACTGCCTCCGCAGCCGCTCTCACAAACGCACGCAGGAACTTCCTGGTTGTTGCGCGCCGGTTGGTGTGCGTGCCCCATGTGGTCGGCGTCCAATAGAAACAATGGACGCCTCCCACCAACCTGCGCGCAACAGCCAGTAGGTGTCAGTGTGTGTGAGAGCGGCCACTGACTCGAGTATAAGTCGAGGCGGCTTTTTTCAGCCCAAAAAGTGGGCTGAAAAACTCGGCTTATACTCGAGTATATACGGTATATATATATTGTTATAACTTTAATATTTATGCAAAATACTTTTTCCTAAATAGTTCTAATAAAAAAGGAACATAACAAGCTAAGAAACGTATTTGGTATTTTGCACATGTAAAAAAATAAAAATTATGTTTTTTAAAAACGTTTTTTTTTTTAAACAAAAATGTATTTTATTCAAGAAAACCAAATTGCATGTGAAAGCCCTATTTCTCCCGTACATATGTATTGGTAGCCCCCTGTTCCTGCCCAAGAGACCCCCCCAAACTGAAAAGAGCACTTTATAACATTTACAAATAAAAAACAACTACTATCCACACTATAAAGCGTTTTTAAAAAATGTTGTAGGGTCCCCCTCCCGGGGGGAGAACTCCACAAAAAAAAAAGTGTAAAGGGTAAATGGTGTGGGGTCCCCCCTACCCAGCATTACCAGCCGAGGACCAACTATGCAGGGCTTAGAGATCAGAGCACAGAGGCCAGCTTCAGTAGCCCCTGTCCATGAACTCTACAAGCCCCTGTAAGCTTCACAGACCCCCCTGGGCTTTGGGGAGGCATGTAATGGGGGGCTGGGGGTAATGGCAAGCCGCAGGTGGCTTGCCAGACCCTCGAGCCTTGTGAACTGGTATAGTGGTCTTATGGATCCCTTACTAGTTCACAAAGGGTTAACTGTAAAAAAAATGCACACAGGTGTAAAAAATATTTAAATTTTTACTTTTTTTAAGTTACCTCCAATCCATCCTGAGCACTGTGTCCCAAGCCAAACAATCTGGCTTCGCGCTCTTCTGCCGACAAAGGGACAAAGGGGGATCCATTTTTTTAGGGAATTGTAATAGTTAAAAACTCTTAAAAATCCCACTAAAAATTATGTGGGATCCCCCCTACCCAGCATACCCAGCCCAGGGACCAGCTATGCAGGGCTTGTAGAACAGCACGCAGGGACCAGTTTTTCTGGCCCCCTGCCCTGCAGGCTACAAACCCACAAAGCCTCCATGGCTCTTTTGCCCCCACCCCGGGCTTTGGAGAGGCAGGCAATGGAGGGCTGGGGGTTAATGGCAAGTAACCAGCTAGCTGCAGGTGACTTACCAGCCACCTAAGTATTGTGAACTGGGATAAGGGTCTCATGGATCCCATACCAGCTCACAAACAGTTAAATGTACAAATAAACACACTGACACAGAGACATAAATGACATTTATAGATTTTTTTTTCTCTACTCACCTCCGATCCCATGTCCCATACTGCTGCAGGTGGTGATTGTTGCTTTGATCTCCTGCCTCCCCCACCTGCCCTGCCACCCACTGCACCGGTACTACCAGCATCTGTCTAAGCCGGGTCAGAAACTATGAGGAGCGGGATGATCTAATTCCGCTCCTCCCACAAAAGGGCGTGGTTAGGGGCCCTCACTTGAAGCCTGCAGATTCTTGGGGGGTTGGGGTAGGAGCCCCTCCTGGTGAAGAGAAGACCTGGCAGGAAGGGATCAGGCGAGAAGGTGAGTGAATGATATTTTTTAAATATTTTTACAGCTGCAAGTCCCTAGGGGGGCCAATTTCGTAGAATGGCAAGCACATAGTTTCTACGTGCTTGGCACTTAAAGTGGACTGTCACCCACCCCTAATCGGCCCGGGAATCTATAAGATTCCCGGGCCGATCACCTCCCTCACCGCGGGACATCCGAGATCGGGATGTCCCGCGGTGAGGGACCCCCCCCAAAACCCCCAAAAAACTCACCGCCTCCCGCGCGCTCCTCTAGACGTGCGCGCGCCCGCGCCGGACGTTTGTCAGAGCGACGTGCGGGAGGCGGCGGCGGGCGCACTGTCTTGTCCGCCGCTTGTCCGTGGCTACGTGGGAGTGTGGTGAGGTGAGTTTTGGGGGCTTTCTGGGGGGTTTTACACAGCGGGACACCCCTAATCCGGGTGCCCCCCTGAAGTGGACCAAAACCCAGGATAGTCAAAATCCTGGGTGTTGGTCCACTTTAACAGTCGGACAAGCGAGCACATAGAAACAACGTTCTTGGCATTTTAAAGGGTTAAATTCAATATATATTCAAACTGAATCAATATATTGCACTCATCAATGGGCCCGATTCAGAGCCTCTATCCCAAGCAATCCTGTCAGCAGGAATTACGTCAACAGATCAGATTGGGTCTCTTTTCCATTTTGGGGATTCTGAGTTTTTTGTTTTTTGTTGCGGGAAATTACAGTATGCGTATGCCAAAACGAGTATTTGCTATATAAATGTGTCCATGTGTCTGTAATGCCAAGGGTTTAGCCTGCGCTTGCTCGTAATTCTAATGAAAATACAAACTACATCCTCCGCATCTAAGACGGAGCCCCTTGACGAGTTCTGTGAAGAGTACGAGCGTCTGCAGCAGTGGGGGCTGTTAACCATCCAGAGGTTAGGTATACCCGTCATCACCTGGATATTGATCACATGACCGATCAACAGATGTTCAAATTGACCTGACTGAACCGCCTTTCTCTTGAGAAGCTTTATTCAGAGTTGCGGCCATGGTTGGCCCCTGCCACAGGAAAGAGGCATGCAAGGAGGTATGACCAAATTGGTTGGCTGCCTCCAATTTTTAGCGAATCGCTCCTTCCAGAGGCTAGGGGCACTGTCAGTCCCAGCCTTCATTGAGCCACGCCTTGACTAAATTCTGTTCTGCAGGAGAAATACGTCTCTTTTCCTAAAAGCATGGCAGCCTGGAATGCAGCGAGGTTGGCCTTTTTTCGACTACTGAAAATGCCAAGTGTCATCGGCACTATCAATTGTTGTACGCATTTGGCCCTGGTTCCCCCAGAGACTTAGAAGTATATGTTTCAGTATGTTCAGGTCAACATTGCTCCTTCTTGTAGCTCACTCTCCTCTCTTAAGGCTAGCCTAGCTTACCCTACTCCAACCAGCTTCCCAGTGTCCCATTTGGCCCTTGTTTTCTTAGATTTTTGCTATTTATTTCCTGTTGCGAGTCTAGTGACCATTATTTTTATTTGTGGCTTCTTTTCAGCAACTGCAAGATGGGCCATTCTCTTAACAACCAATGCGTATTAGGACCGTATCTTCGCTTTTCCAGTGTTTTGGCAGGCTTCCCTGGCTCGTCCCTTGATGTATTTATCTTAAGGAGTTCCAGTTTATACACCCGTTTTGAGAGTGGCAAGCTGACTGGCGGTTGGCTTGTGGGTAAGTCTGTTTATTGCTGGAGCGGATCTGGGTCTTTATGGTTTAAGTTGCATTTGCAATGTGTTTTATATTTCTGTTACGTGCCAGCTTTTTTTAATTGGTCCAAGTTTACTGTGTTTGCCAACTGGTCTCCATGGCCTCCATCACTGCGACTGTGCTCATGCCCCTCTTTGAATGTCCCCTTCTCCCTGTTGCAGTTAGAAATGCTTAGTCCGAGCATCCTGTCTTACCTTTTGCTTATTTTGCCCTGCTCTTTTGTAATACTTAATATTTGGTCTAGGCTGTTTTGATGTTATGTTGCCTGTTAGTAATTTAATTTCCATTTTCATTTGTCTTTAAGGTGATCCTAGTTATCCGTTGCTGCCCTGGCTCCTAACGCCCTTCTTAAGGCCCCAGACAACTGACCAGGAGGCTTATAAAGGGGCCCACCGCAGCACACGGGTAGAAGTTGAACGTGCCTTTGGGCTGTTGAAGGGCAGATTTCGCTGTCTTTACCACAAGGGGGCGCCCTGCAATACCAGAGAAGGTTGTGAAAATTAACTTCACATATTTGGAGGAGACAACCCCTGTTTCTGCTACAGGGATTGCTGACCATCTGTATGCTGGCAGCCAGAGCTGTGCGGCCCAAAGCGTTCACCAGCATTTGGTGAACTCCTCTTTCTCCAATTTTGTTTTTGTGCACTAATTCTATCACTTGCCTTGCCTGAGTGTGATTAAATAACATTCAAAGTTCATGTTTTTGATTTTTCACTGTCTAATTACTTGTTAATTTTCACAAGTTGTTGGGTTACGACACAACTGTGGATGCAGGTCAAGAAAATTAATCACACAAAATGTGCCTGTCTGGTGTAACTAAATCTTGTGGACCCCCAAAAAAGCTTGTGGAGTGGTGATGGCCAGTGTCCGTGGTGCCAGCAGCTGGTGGAGGTGTCCAGACTATATTGGGGGTCTCATCCAGATGTTTAGAGTACCCTTCCTCCAGGCTCATTAATTTCAGCCAGGAGAGGTTCCGTTGTGTGGGGAAAGGTCAACATTAGTGTTTGCTTTTCCCAATGTTGCCACACAGCCTTCAGGGCCCAAAACTTTACCCTGGGTTCACCCTCATCCTGCACCCTGCCACTTGCCCTTTGCCTATTAAACTCAATCATTTACCTTATCATTGTAGGGACCCTTGAAATTAGTAAATTAGGTGATCTGGGGGAGATTACATACATGGCATACTGCCCCGAAAGTCAACATTTAATTTGCTCATATTATATTTCAAAACACAAAATGGCCCTTGTCTTTAACCCTTTAAGTGCCAGCCTAGCTGGAGTTTTTGTCACCCTTTGTTGCCAGACCATTTTGCACTATTTTGCGCTCCCCATGTTCAAATGTGATTTTTGAAGGGACTTCCAGGGATTTCCCAGGAAAATTATATATTGTTTTTTCAGCATAGTTTGAGCTTTAACGTGAAATATCTTGTTTGTCATTTTGTATTCTCATTATTTTTGGGTGAAATACGTGCAAACAAAAAAAAAAAATATTTTTTACAATTTGTAGTTTTTTTTTGTAATAAAAAAGGTAAGTTTGTCAATAAAATCTTATTGCGTGTGAAATCCCAATTTCTCCCGGTTACAGCTGTACCACATATGTATAGGTAGACACCCTTTCCTGTCCAGGAGACTCCACCGAACTGAAACAGAGCTTTAGGGGATTTTCAGAAAAAATACAACTGTGATATGCGCTAAGCGCACCTTGCAGTTTTTCCAGAAAAACAACCCTTTACATTTGAAATACCCCCAACAAACTATATAATCTCTGGAAGTACACACCTCAAGCTTTCTAGGTGTACCAGGCTTTTTGATATGGCCACAGTTATCTGGAAGTAATCCCTCAATGTATTCTTTGGTTGCAAAGAGTTTCCCTAAAAAAAGGATAAAAAGCAGAATCAAAGCCACATTTTCCTAAAAAAACTATATACAAGTTTAATCTGAAAAAGCAACATCCCCCGAACAGAACGATACCCAAAATGCATAGCTACTGTCAAGGGAAGAGTTGCCAAACACCCCAAAGTAAAGCATGTGCGTAACGGTAATTTTACTTCAAAATTTCAGCTCTGCAGACAAAGTGCGCACCTTGCGAATTTTCAACCAAAACAACCCTTTACATTTGGAATATTCCCCATAAACCATATATTCCCTGAAAGTACACATGTTACGCTTTCTAAGTGTACCCAGCTTGTTGTAGTGGGCTCATCTTTCTGGAATTAATCCCTCAAAGAATTCTTTGGTTGCGCAGGGTTTCCCTAAAAAATGTATAAAAAAGCTGAATAAAAAACACCTTTTCCTAAAATATAAATATGCAAACAAGAAAAAACAAGCTAAGTCTGAAAGTGCAAGGTCACCCAAACAGAACAATACCCAACATGCATAGCTACTTTTAACCCTTTTAATTGACAGCCTACTTGAGATTTTGACAGGTCATTTTTCCCTATTTTGCACCATTTTTGCTGGAATTTTCAGGAAAATTATATATATATATTTTTGCAGCAGAGTTTAGGCTTTAACATAAAATGTCTTGTTTGTAAATTTTATTCTGTTTTTTACAATATTATTATTATTAAGTAAATTAAAAAAAATAAGGTTTTTTTTTTTTTTTAAATTGCCTCCTTTTATTTTAAATAAAAAAATGTATTTTATTAAAGAAAACCATATTGCATGTGAAAGCCCCATTTCTACCGATTAGAACGGTACCACATATTTATCGGTTGCCCCCCGTTCCTGCCCAGGAGACCCCCCTAACTGAAACAAGTAATTTTTAACATTTACAAATAAAAAACAACTACCGTCCACACTACAAAGGGTTAAATCGAGAATAAAATGACATGGGGGACCCCATTTTTTGGGGGATTTTTAAGGGTTAAAAACCCTTAAAAATAAAATAAAAAAAAAAGACATGGGGTCCCCCTTACCCGAAGTAACCAGCCCGGGACCAGCTATGCAGGGCTTGTAGGAACAGGGCGCAGAGGTCAGCTATTGTGGCCCCTGGCCCTGCAGGCTACAAGCCCGCATAGCCCATGGCCACGGGCTCTTCTGCCCCCCCCCGGCCTTTGGGGAGGCAGGTAATAGGGGTGCCGGGGGTTAATGGCAAGTCACCCGCTAGTGACTTGCCATGCCCCAGCCATGTGAACTGGTATAGGGGTCATGGACTCCTTACCAGTTCACAAGGGGTTAAAAGTAAAAAATAAAGACACAGATATAAAAAAAAAAATTTGGATTTTACTGTACTCACCTCCGATCCTGGGTCCCTCATCGCTGTCCCCCGCCGCTCACTCAGCTCCGGTATCTGTCAGATGCCGGTGGTGATCAGAGCAGGGCGGATGAGAGGATCGGAGCCTCCTCGCCTCACATCCACCCTGCTCTGATCACCACCGGCATCTGACAGATGCCGGTGCTCGGTGAGGGTATAGGAGGAGCGGGATGACGTCATCCCGCTCCTCCCACAAAAGGCGCCAATCACCCGGCCGATCACCACCGGCATCTGACTTCCCCGCCCCTGGTGAAGAGAAGATGGCGCAGAGGGATCGGGCGAGGAGATGAGTGACTGTCTTTTTTTTTTCTACAGATGACTGTCAGTGCTGGAAACGGGGAGGGGGGGGGGCTTGGTTTCGGCCCCCCTCCTGAAGATCGAAGATGCAGGGGAAGGGATCGGATGCCCCCCGGAGGAAGAGGGGAGCCCCATCTTTACATGAATACCATAGGTGTTTTATTTTATCTATTTTTTAACTAGTTAGTTTGCTTGCCCCTTAACTGTAGGAGAAGCAACCAGGTAGAAACTACGTGCTTGGCATTTAAAGGGTTAAAGGATATTTAAATAAAGTTTACTGAATCCATGCCTGTAAGTGATAGCGTAACACAAACTAGCAAGTATTTGTGTGTGTAGTGTAATAAAACCAAATAAAACAAGAAGCAAAACGTGTGGTGGGCATATGTAATGAGCCCCCTGTACTCTGAAACCTCTAAATAAAATCCAGTGTGACCAATCGCCTTCAGAAGTCACAAAATTCGTAAATACTCCTGTACGTCACTTATTTTCAGTATAGTATGGCTGTTCTATGAAGGCTTTAGAGGTTGATTAGATAATATTCGTGCACAAACAGCATAATGAGAACCACAGAACACACCAGACAGCTCGGGGATAAAGTTGCGGCGAAGTATATTGCAGGGTTAGGTTATAAAATATACTGTATCTCCTGTACCTTTGAACAACTGAGCTCTGTTCAATCCATCATCAATAAATAGGAGTATGGTAAACTTCAAACCTACCAAGGCATGGGCGTCAAAGATGACAGCCCTGGCAAGAAGAGCACTAATTAGAGAAGCAGCCAAGAGTCACAAAAATAGCATTTATGGAACAGGGTAAAGAAGAAAGCAATTTGTGGAAGCAAGCCTTAATAATTTCTGTTTGTAGTTTGCCTCAAGCTACGTAGGGGTCCATTATCAGGAAACGTGAAAGAAGGTGCTTTGTTCAGATAAGACCAAACGTGTAATTTTTTGGGACTAAACACCAAATGCTACGTGTGGAGGAAAGTGAACATTGCACATCACCCTGCTCACACCATCCCCACCATGAAAAGAGTTGTGTCAGCATTATGCTGCGGGGGTGTTTTACTCAGCAAGGACTGAGCAGAGTTGATGAGAAAATTAAGGGAGATAAATACAGGGCAATTCTGGAGGAAAACCTATTAGAGGCTACAAAAATACAATTCTGTGATTAATCACCTGTAGAATTGGTATTATGAGTATACAGTACGTCCTGCTCCAAATCTAATACTTACAGTTGGGATATACTCCGCCAGATGGCGCTGGACTGCAGAGACATCGAAAATAGGCTCCTCCCGGCCCCTCAAATACCCAGGGACCTCCCACAAATTCCCCAGCATTGAAAAGCAGTTAAGGAGAAGCCGGGAGCATTAAACAATCCAAACTATCAATTATAACAATGATAACAATCACCATACAGGGGATCCAGAAAAATGCAAACCAAGGGTGGGTTGGAGCAGGACGTACTATATACTCATAATACCAATTCTACAGGTGAGTAATCACAGAATTGTATTATTCTTAGTATACAGTACGTCCTGCTCCAAATCTAATACTTACAGTTGGGACATCCAATAGCAGTGTCCATAAAGTAGGGTGGGATCCCCAAGAAAAATCAGCAGCAGGCAGTTTAAACCACTGCCACCTGCAGAACCTTTCGGCAAAAAACAGCATCAGCTGAGGCCCTAACATCAACCTTGTAAAAACTTTGAAAAGGTATGAACAGAAGACCAAGTAGCGGCCTTGCAAACTTGTTCAACAGAAGCCTGGTGCTGAAAAATACAATTCTGTGAAGTACTCACCTGTAGAATTGGTATTATACGTATACAGTACGTCCTGCTCCAGATATAATACTTACACTTGGGTTATCCTCCGCCAGATGGCGCTGTGCACTGCAGACATGCAAAAACAGGCTCCTCCCGGCCCTTCATATACACGGGGACCTCCCACAAATCCCCAGCATTGAAAAGCAGTGAACAAGAAACCGGGAGAAAATTAACCACCGAAACTGGTAACAACAACAATGGTAACAATCACCATACAGGGGATCCAGAATAATGCAAAAACCAGGGTGGGGTGGAGCAGGACGTACTGTATACGTATAATACCAATTCTACAGGTGAGTACTGTCAGGAATCGGCACTTACCTGGGCCCCGTTCCAGCGCTGTCTTCGGGCGGCCGGCCGCAGCAGCTCCTGCCCGGCGGCCACCCCGAGCACGGCCGCTCTCCTTCCTCGCTCCCGCGTCACTGTCTCGCGCGCGCGAGCACACAATCTTTATGCCCTCCGGCGGCGCTGCACACAGCGCGCCCGCCGGAGGCTGTAGTAGGGAGGGATTGGACCAAGGGGCACAGGCACGCCCCTTGGTTCTGGTTATGGGCCAATGAGCCCAAAGGAGGTTCTGGGCTACAAGCCCTTTCAGTTTCTGGGCTACACGCCCTTGTAGTTTATGTCCAATGTGTGTCAGGATTTAAAGTGCACCAATCACTACACTGTTCCTCATGTCCAATCAGACCTGGTTCCTATAAAAGTTCACCCCCGTCAGTTGTTCAGTGCCTGTTATAGCGCCTAGTACCTAGCCTGTCTTGTGAATATTAGCCGATCTGAACTCCCGTTGCCGACCTTGATTGCACCGACCACTCTCGATCTGAACTCCTGTTGCCGACCTTGATTGTACCGACCACTCTCGATCTGAAACCCTGTTGCTGACCCTTGCCTGTATCCAGACTACAAGTTGCCTTATCCCTGGTGCCGCTACGATCTCTGCCTTCCCACTGTCGACCTCTGGCCTGTCTCTGGACTTTCTCTGCCAACGCTCTAGCTATTGGTTCTCCAGACCTCCTACATATAAGCTCATATCCTTTGAGCCATTAAGTCCTGGGGGCAACCGATCCCGGTAGGCGTATTCTGCGTCCCGGCAAGCGGGGGCTCCTACAGGTGAAGCTGGCTGTGGAGATTGGGGGTTGTGAGCTTACCAAGAGGGCTGGAGTTACCCCGAGCGTGACATTATAACAGGCCCAAAAAGATGGATGACCTGGTACAGCAGGTGCAGGCTATGGCCACGGCTATCAACCAACTCGCTCAAAGAGTGGCCACTCAGGAATCCCGTCAATCCCCTGCTTCCTCTGTACCACCTCATATCTCAGAACCAAAGATTCCGCTACCTGAGAAGTTTTTTGGAGAACGAGCTAAATTCTCAAATTTCAAGAATGCCTGCGAACTATATTTTAAACTGAGACCTATCTCCTCAGGCACCGAGACCCAACGTGTGGGCCTAGTCATTTCTCTACTTCAAGGAGAAACAGCCTTACAATCGGTCACAGCTTTCTTCAGTGCCATGAGTATTTTGTATGCTGATCCTGATCGACAGTCCACGGCAGAGAACAGGCTTCGGGCCTTAAAGCAAGGTCGGAATTCGGCTGAGGATTATAGTGCCGAATTCCGCCGCTGGGCTGTCGAGTCTAGGTGGAATGACCCCGCTCTGTGTAGTCAATTCAGGGTGGGGCTGTCGGAAGGCATCAAAGATGCTCTGGTCAATTTTCCTCCACCAGCGGACCTGGACCAGTTAATGCAGGTCTCTATTAGAGTAGACCGACGTCTTAGAGAGAGGGCTAGGGAGAGAGCCAGGGCTCCCACGTCCCTCAGGCCCATCCAGAATCCTAATTCCCCGTTTCCCCGTGGGGAAAGCTCACCTTTACCCTCTCCGGAGGAACCCATGCAGCTAGGGAGAACCCGCTTATCGCCAGATGAAAAGCAGCGTAGGCGATCCATGGGGTTATGCCTGTATTGCGGGAACTCGGGACATTTTGCTGGGTCCTGTCCGAACAAGGGGAAGCCGGCGGAAAACTCCCACACCTAGATCAGGGAGAGAGTGCTGATCTAGGTGAGCTAGTTTGCAACTCTCGCCAAAATAAAATGCTAGTGCCTATTGACCTGTTTTGGGGCTTCTCCAAGCAAACAGTTTCCGCCTTTATCGACAGCGGTGCTGCAGGTAACTTCTTGGACAGGAGCATGATCTCCATTTTAGGTATTCCTTTAGTTCCCCTTGAGAGATCCCTACAGGTTTTGGCTATTAAAGTGGACCAACACCCAGGGGGGATCGGCCCGGAAATCTATAAGATTCCCGGACCGATCAGATCCCTCCCCGCGGGGCATCCGAAATCGGGATGTCCCGCGGGGAGGAACCCCCCAGGAGGCCCACAAACCTTACCTCAGCCCCGTTCCATCGGCGCTCAGAGCCGCTGTGGTATGCGCGTCCAAGGCCGCCTGGACGCGCATACCAGCTCAGATGGCTCTGAGCGCTGGCGGCCGCGGCTCGCGCTTCCCTCTAGCAGGGCGCGCACCCGCGCCGGCCGTTTGTGAATGGCCGGTTATTGGAGCTCGAATTTTTTCCAAGTTGGATTTAAGAGGGGCGTACAATTTGATCCGCATTCGGCAGGGGGATGAGTGGAAAACTGCTTTTAATGTGAAAGACGGCCATTACGAGTACCTGGTCATGCCCTTTGGTCTTTGTAATGCTCCTGCCGTCTTCCAAGATTTTGTAAACGATGTGTTCACAAATCTACCGAGATATTCTCTGGTCATCTACTTGGATGATATCCTCATTTTTTCTAACTCTCTAGTTGATCATAGACTTCATGTTAAATTGGTCTTGCAAAAATTAAGAGAGAACAATCTATATGCGAAACTTTCTAAATGTATGTTTGAGGTCACTACTGTTCCCTTCCTGGGATATGTTATTTCCAGCCAGGGTTTAGAAATGGATACTGAGAAAGTTTCGGCGGTACGGGATTGGGTTCAACCCAAGACTCTGAAGGAATTGCAACGCTTCCTCGGGTTTGCAAATTTTTATCTGCGTTTTATCAAAGGTTTCTCTCGTTTAGTAGCACCCCTCACCAACCTGACTCGTAAGGGAGCCTTCACTGCTAATTGGTCTCCCTCTGTCAGTGAGGCCTTCTTGGCCTTAAAACGGGCCTTTACCTCTGTGTATTGGTTCATCCAGATGTTCAAAAAGCTTTTATCATTGAAGTCGATGCTTCCGAATTGGGAGTAGGTGCAGTGTTGTCGCAGTATTCAGGTCATCCTGAGCTTCTACATCCTTGCGCCTATTTCTCGCGTAAATTTAGTACCGCGGAACAAAATTATGATGCAGGTAACAGGGAATTATTAGCTATTAAACTGGCATTTGATGAATGGCGACACTGGCTGGAGGGCTCTTTGCATCCTATTACTGTTTATACAGATCATAAAAATCTTGAGTATATTGGTTCTGCCAAAAGACTGAACTCTCGTCAGGCACGTTGGGCATTGTTCTTTTCGCGTTTTCAATTTTATAATTACCTTTAAACTGGGTTTAAAAAATACCAAAGCAGATGCTCTATCTCGCATCTTTGGTGAATGCAAGGATCGGGGAGATAATGGTGAACCTATATTGCCCTTGGGTTGTGTGGTCGGGGCATTGCTTCCGGATCTCTCTAATACCCTGGCACCTTTTCAAAATGACTCTCCAGCTGTTGTACCCTTGGGGTGCCAGTTCGTTCCGCCGCACTTACGTTCAGATGTAATTCGCGAATTTCACGATGCTAAAACTGCTGGTCATTTGGGTAACCGTAAGACGTTTATGCTAGCCCGATGCCATGTATGGTGGCCTACCATACGACGCGATGTTACTGCCTTTATCGACGCCTGTTCAGTGTGTGCGCGGAGTAAAGGGGTTCACAAGGCCCCTAGTGGGGGGTTTGTTCCTCTTGAGATCCCTGCCGAACCATGGACGCATATTTCAATGGATTTTATCGTAGATTTACCGCTCTCACTTGGGAATACTGTAATTTGGGTGGTCGTCGATCGCTTCAGTAAGATGGCACATTTTGTACCTTTGCCCAAGCTTCCATCGGCTCCTGAGCTCTCGCGGCTATTTACTTCGCATATTTTTCGTATCCATGGTATTCCGTCTAATATCGTGTCTGATCGGGGTGTTCAATTTATTTCGCGGTTTTGGAAACACTTCTGTTCGCGGTTGGGTATTCTGATTTCTCTTTCCTCTGCTTATCATCCCCAGTCTAATGGGCAGACGGAAAGAACAAATCAAACTTTGGAGCAATACTTAAGATGTTATGTCTCTGATGCGCAAGAACAGTGGGCAGAGTTTATTGATTTTGCTGAGTTCGCTTATAATAACGCGATATCTCCTTTCTTTTGTAATTTGGGGAAGAATCCTAGAGCTTCTTCCCTTTCAGGGTCACCTTCCAATTTGCCAGCATTGGAAGAGTGGCTTCAAGAGCGGAGGAACATTTGGACACGCGTTCAGGAAATTCTAAAAACTACTGGGTTGAGGTATAAGAAATTCGCCGATCGTCGCAGGTCACAAGAACCTGTTCTTCAGGTGGGTGATCTAGTTTGGGTCTCCACTAAGAACATTGCGCTCCGTCAACCCTCCAGTAAATTAGGTCCCAAGTTCATTGGACCTTATCCTATTATCAGGAAGTTGAATAATGTGTCTTTTATGGTGCAACTCCCGTCGACTATGAAAATACCTAATTCTTTCCATGTTTCGCTGTTAAAACCAGCTAAGAATGCTCCTCCTGCTGGTCCTTCGCCTATTCTCGTTGATAATGAGCCAGAATATGAAGTGAATAAGATCCTTGATTCACGTAAAGTGCGTAATTCTTTACAGTATTTGGTGGACTGGGTTGGCTACGGTCCAGAGGAAAGGTGCTGGGTAGCAGCAAAGGATGTGCACGCCAGTGCTCTTGTAAAGAAGTTTCATCGTGACAATCCAGGAAAACCCGGTAAGGGTCCGGAGGCCCCTCGTGAAGGGGGGGGGGGGGGGGGGTAGTGTCAGGAATCGGCACTTAACTGGGCCCCGTTCCAGTGCTGTCTTCGGGTGGCCCGCCACAGCAGCTCCTGCCCGGCGGCGGCTCAGGCGGCGCCGAGCACGGCCGCTCTCCTTCCTCGCTCCCGCGTCACTGCCTCGCGCGCGCGAGCACACAATCTTTATGCCCTCCGTCGGCGCTGCACACAGCGCGCCCGCCGGAGGCTGTAGTAGGGAGGGATTGGACCAAGGGGCACGGGCACGCCCCTTGGTTTTGGTTATGGGCCAGTGAGCCCAAAGGAGGTTCTGGGCTACACCCCCTTTCAGTTTCTGGGCTACACGCCCTTGTAGTTTATGTCCAATGTGTGTCAGGATTTAAAGTGCACCAATCACTACACTGTTCCTCATGTCCAATCAGACCTGGTTCCTATAAAAGTTCACCCCCGTCAGTTGTTCAGTGCCTGTTATAGCGCCTAGTACCTAGCCTGTCTTGTGAATATTAGCCGATCTGAACTCCCGTTGCCGACCTTGATTGCACCGACCACTCTTGATCTGAACTCCCGTTGCCGACCTTGATTGCACCGACCACTCTCGATCTGAACTCCTGTTGCTGACCTTGATTGTACCGACCACTCTCGATCTGAAACCGTTGCCGACCCTTGTCTGTATCCAGACTACGAGTTGCCTTATCCCTGGTGCCGCTACGATCTCTGCCTTCCCGCTGTCGACCTCTGGCCTGTCTCTGGACTTCCTCTGCCAACGCTCTAGCTATTGGTTCTCCAGACCTCCTACATATAAGCTCACATCCTTTGAGCCATTAAGTCCTGGGGGCAACCGATCCCGGTTAGGCGTATTCTGCGTCCCAGCAAGCGGGGGCTCCTACAGGTGAAGCTGGCTGCGGAGATTGGGGGTTGTGAGCTTACCAAGAGGGCTGGAGTTACCCCGAGCGTGACAAGTACTTCACAGAATTGTATTATTCTAAGTATACAGTACGTCCTGCTCCAGATATAATACTTACACTTGGGACATCCAATAGCAGTGTCCATAAAAGTAGGGTGGGATCCCCAACAAAAAGGTCAACAGCATGCAGCTTAAACTACTGCCGCCTGCAAAACCTTGCGGCCAAACACAGCATCAGCTGAGGCCCGAACATCAACCTTGTAAAACTTTGAAAAGGTATGAACAGGAGACCAAGTAGCGGCCTTGCAAACTTGTTCAACAGAAGCCTGGTGCTGGAAGGCCCAGGAGGCCCCAATAGCACGAGTAGAATGAGCAGTAGGACGGAAAGGGGGACTCTTACCCTTAGCAGAATAGGCCTGAATCACAGCCTGACGGATCCATTTGCTGATAGTAGACTTGGCTGGCCAAACCCTTCCTAGGCCCAGAAGGCACAACGAAGAGAGCATCAGTCTTCCTGAAAGCCGCAGTGACAACCAGGTAATACTTCAAACACCTGACCACGTACAAGAACCCTTTCCTTGTAGTTGCTAGGATTGGGACACAATGAGGGAAGAACAATGTCCTGATTCAAATGAAAGGCAGACACAACCTTAGGCAGAAAATCCGGCTTGAAGCGGAACACCACCTTGTCCTGGTGCCTCTCATAGTACGGAGGCTGAATGTATAGAGCAGCCAGCTCAGACACACGCCTAACCGAAGTTATGGCCACCAAAAAGACAACCTTGAGGGTGAGAACAGCCAGAGCAGCATCGTGAATAGGCTCAAAGGGAGCACCCTGCAAGGCAGATAAAACCAAGTTTAAATCCCAAACGGGGACCACAGGTTTACGAGAGGGACGCGCATGAGTGACCCCCTGAAAGAAGGTCTTAACCAAATGATGCTGAGCAAAGGACTTCTGAAAGAAGACGGAAAGGGCAGAGACCTGACCCTTCAGAGTACTGAGTTTTAGACCTAACTCCAAATCATGCTGTAAGAACTCCAGAACCCTAGGGACAGAGAACTCCCTACAGGGAAGAGACCTAGACTCACACCAATCAATGTAGGTACGCCAGACTCTGTAATAGATAGCAGCAGAAGTCTTCTTCCTAGCCTGCACCATAGTACCTACCACAGAGGCAGACAAACCCTTCTCCATCAAGATGGAGGTTTCAGCAGCCAGGCCATCAAAACCAGCGTTTGTAAATTGGGATGGCATAAGGAGCCTTGAGTTAGCAGATCTGGCACCCCTGACAGATCGTACTGGTCTACTGCCATTTGAACCACGTCTGCGAACCACACTCTTCTTGGCCACCTGGGGGCCAGTAGAATCACAGGCACCCCTTCCAGAGCAATCTTGCGCAGAACCCTGCCCAGAAGGGGGAATGGTGGAAATACATACAGGAGCCGAAACTCCTTCCATGACATGGACAGGGCATCCGTGGCCAAGGCCAGAGGATCCGGAGACAGGGATACGAAGGTCGGGAGCTTGTGGTTGTGATGGGATGCAAACAGGTCCACATCCGGTAGACCCCAACGGTGACACAGGGACTGGAATACCCTGTTGCAGAGGGACCACTCCCCCGGACGGGACGTCCCCCTGCTCAGAGCGTCTGCTAGCAGATTCTCCGCCCCCGGAATGTAAACAGCCGAAATGCATTGTACATTGGCCTCCGCCCATGTCAGAATCTGAGACACCTCCCGGAGGGCACCCTTGCTCCGGGTCCCTCCCTGATGGTTGTTGTAAGCAACCGCCGTCCTGTTGTCTGAGCGTACCTGGACCGACAGACCCCCTCAGGTGTTGGGTCAACCGCTCCAGAACCAACCGGACTGCTCGCAATTCCAGAATGTTGAGGTCCAGCCACCACGCAAGGGACCGTCTGACCGAGGGGGGAAGCACACAGACCCCGTCCAAGGATGCTGGGTTCTTGTCCCAAACTGACAGAAGGTAAAGCTGCAGAGGTCTCAAATGGAACTGGGCAAAGGGCACCGCCTCGAAGCTTGCCACCATCAGGCCCACCAGCTGCATTCCCTGCCTGTGGGCACGAGAGCAGGAACCACAAATTGGTAATGCTGATCTTTCAGTGCAAATCTGAGAAACCTTTGGTGTCCTGGAAACACCGGGACGTGAAGGTAAGCGTCCTTGATGTCTACGGACGTCATAAAGTCCCCTGGGCGCAGAGAGCCAATGGCCGAGCGCAGAGTTTCCATGCGAAAGTGCCTGTTCTTGACAAATTTTTTGAGGATCTTTAAATCCAGAATGGGCCTGACTGACCCATCCTTCTTGGGTACTGTGAAAAAGTTGGAATAGAACCCCATGCCCCTGTCTCCTAAGGGGACCTTGCAAATGACACCTAGATCCAGGAGACCCTGCACGGCCAGCAACAAGACCTGAGCTGAGGCAGGGTCCTGAGGGATCCGGGACCCAATGAATCTGGTGGGGGGCCGTACAGAAAATTCTATCTTGTAGCCGGAGGACACTACCTCCTGAATCCACCGGTCTGAGACGTGGCGCCTCCAGACATGTTCGAAGTGCTGCAGATGTCCCCCCACCCTGGCGGGCGAGGGCGCCCCTTCATGTCTGAGGGGTCTTGGGAGGGGCTTTGGGCTTGGGCCCCCAGGAGGAACCGGGACGGCATCCTCTATTCCTGTGCCAGGAATCTGCGCGGGACCCAGCGGACACCCCTTTTCCCTGTTTAGCCCCACGATAGGGGATTGAAAGGGTGCCCTGGCCTCGAAAGGGCAGAATCTGCCTCCTGCGCTGGGGTAACTTGCCTCCTTTGGCGAAGAGGTCTAGACGGTCCCCAAACAGGCGCAGCCCTTTAAATGGAAGCCCAGTAAGGGCTTTCTTAGCGGCATTGTCAGCAGCCCACTGTCGCAACCAAACAGCGCAGCGTATAGCTACCGCCAGGGCAGAAGATCTGGCACACATCCTAATAGCATCGCATCGTCCAATGCAGACAGGATAAAGTTAACAAACACATCACAGTTAGACAGTGCATTGACAGTATCAGGTGGCAACTCATCTGTGCCATCAAGTGCATTCCTGACCATGGCCCTGAGCGCTACCGCCGTAATGGCTAAGGCGCAAACCGGGCACAGGGTCGCTCCCCCAAATGCAAAGGCATGGCATGCCAATTGATCAATACGCCAGTCCTCAGAGTCCCGTAGCGTAGTAGTGTTAGGGGAGTGCATAATAGAGGTGTTGGACAACCCTAGAATAGGAGCATCGACTTCAGGGGGCGATGACCAGCACTTAACCAAGTCAGCAGGGAAGGGATACTTCCTATCCACACTCTTAGGGATCCCAGGAAGTCTACTGGGATGTTCCCATTCTTTAAGCACGAGGCTATTGAAATGGGTTTGCTCGGGAAATTCCAGTATGAAAAAGCTCACCCCTTTGCCTGGGAGCCGCAACAGGGGGAGAGATGGACAAAACTTCAAAAATCTGAACCAGCAGTCTGTCAATATCATCCGGGATCCAGTGCTCTGAACTCGTCATGACCCCTTGACTCCTCATCATATGACCCTGAGTCAGAGAACAGCTCCCCTTCGTCCGAGGGGGTATGGCCGTAAGGATGCAACAACTCATCAGATTCCATAGGGAAGAGAGCAGAATCAGGGGTTAAATGCCGCCTCTTAGCGGTGGCCTTACGCGCTAATGAGCTAGCAAGCAATCTTTCAACACTGGCCAGTCTAGTAGCCACATCAGGATGAGAATCCCCGCTTGTATTGGGGGTTAGGGGGGGTTGGGGGAGTAGGTGAAGTGAGGCGAGGTGCAGGCCCAGCCACCGGAGGGGCGGGAAGAACCAATAGCGCCTGCTGTGCACAAGGAACACAGACCCGTGCATTGTCACCGCTGCTAGGTAAGACCCCACAAGCTACACACAGCCGGGCTTGTCCCAAAGGAACCCCGTTCACAATATCCTGGGACGCCTCCATATGGTGATTTAATCGGCACAATAGGCCAGTAGGCATTGACGCTGTAAGCTACCCTGGATGCCCCAATAACCCGCGGGGAAGTGGGAGTAATTTAATAGTCTCAGCCGGGAGCTACACCGGGCCGGGAGAAGCCACCGGAATCCACGGTCTGAAAGACATAAAAGGAACAAGAATGTCAGAGCCATGTGCAAGGGAAATAAAGGAAAAATCCTTTTGCCCGCGAGGGCACTTACAGACAGAGGGGGGAGGACGGCCATAAGCGTGTAATAGGGTACACTGAGGCCACCATACTCACAAACCCCCCCCCCCCTTTCTTTCCCCCGGGCTCAGGGGGGAACGAGGGAGGATGGCGACCCTTTACACAGGGTCCACCGCTACACGGGCAATGATGCGGGAGGGGCAACCCCTAAAGGCTCACCATCAGCCTAAACCGCCTACCCTTTGGTGGGGGACTGCGGTGGAGCAGGGCTCCGTTAAGCACGCATGGTGCCTACCTTCACCCGACCAGCGCAGCCCAGGCTGGGAGGCACATCACAAATAGGACGGGTGGGAGTAGTCCAACAGGGCCGCAGGCTGTAATAGCCCCGCTCACCTGCGAGAGAGTGATACTTCATGTCTTCGCAGTCAGCACTGTGAGGAAATCTGGGGATTTGTGGGAGGTCCCCGGGTATATGAAGGGCCGGGAGGAGCCTGTTTTTGCATGTCTGCAGTGCACAGCGCCATCTGGCGGAGGATAACCCAAGTGTAAGTATTATATCTGGAGCAGGACGTACTGTATACTTAGAATAGCCCCAGAGGCATAAATAGCACGAATGGAATGAGCAGCAAGGCGGAAGGGAGGATTCTTCCCCTAAGCAGAGTAGGCCTGAATCACAGCCTGATGAATTCACTTGCTGATAGTAGACTTGGCAGGAGCCAAACCCTTCCTAGGACCAGAAGGGACCACAGGAAGAGCATCAGTTTTCCGGAAATGTGCAGTAGCCACCAGATAGTACTTCAGGCCCCTAACCACATCCAAAAGAGTGCAAAACCCTGATTCAAATGAAAGGCAGACACTACCTTAGGCAGAAAATCAGGTTTGAAACGAAACACCACCTTGTCCTGGTGCCTCTCATAGTAGGGGGGCTGAATGGACAGCGCCGCCAACTCAGACACACGCCTGACAGAAGTGATAGCCACGAGAAACACAACCTTGAGTGTAAGAATGGCCAAGGCAGCATCCTGCACAGGTTCCTAGGGGAGCACCCTGCAAGGCTGACAGAACCAAGTTCTAATCCCAAACAGGTTTACGAGGGGGACGCACATGAGTGACCCCCTGGAAAGTCCTGATCAGAGGGTGCTGAGCAAAGGACTTCTGGAAAAAAAAAATAGCCAGGGCAGAAACCTGACCCTTCAGAGTACTGAGTTGGAGCCCCATCTCCAACCCATGCTGCAGGAACTCCAAAATCCTGGGAATAGAGAAGACACGACAGGGAAGAGACTTAGACTCACACCAGTCAATGTAGGCACGCCAAACCCTGTAACAAATGGAAGAGGAAGACTTCTTCCTAGCTTTAATCAAAGTATCCACAACTGAGGAAGACAGCCCCTTCTCCATCAAGATGGAGGTTTCAGCAGCCAAGGTGTCAAAGCCAGAGTTTGTAAATTTGGATGGCGTAGTGAGCCCTGAGTGATCAGATCTGGCACAAAGGGCAGAACGTACTGATCTACTGCCAGCTGTACCACGTCTGCGAACCTTCTTGGCCACCTGGGGGCCACCAGAATTGCTGGCACCCCTTCCAGAGCATTCTTGCGCAGAACCCTGCCCAGCAGGGAAATTGGGGGGAAGACATACAGGAACTGAAAGTCCTTCCATGACATTGCTAGCGCATCCGAGGTCAGGGCCAGAGGATCCCTGGACAGAGAGACAAAAGCTGGAAGCTTGTGATTGTGGCGGGATGCAAACAGATCCACATCTGGTTGGCCCAAACGGTGACACAGAGATTGAAACACCCTGCTGCATAGGGACCATTCTCCCTGGCGAGAGGTCCCCCTGCTCAGAGAGTCCGCCAGGTGATTTTCCACCCCCCGGGATGTACACAGCTGATATGCAGGGGACATTGGCCTCCGCCCAAGTCAGGATCAGAGACGCTTCCTGGAGGGCCCCCTTGCTCCGGGTCCCTCCCTGATGATTGATGTAGGCAACTGCCGTCTGGTTGTCCGAGCGCACCTGCACAGGCAGGCCCTGAAGATGAGTAGTCAAGCGAGCCAGAACTAACCTGATCGCTCGCAGCTCCAAGACATTGATAGGTGTGTGGGCCTCCTGAGGGCCCCACCTCCCCTGGAACCGCAGGAACTTCCAGAAACCCCCCCAACCTGACAGACTGGCATCCGTGGTGACCGTCTCCCAGGAAGGGGCAAGAAAGGATCTGCCCCCCAACAGGTTCCTTGAGTCCATCCACAAGAGGGACCTCCTGACCAGGGGGGAGAGCACACAGGCCCTGTCCAGGGACGCTGGGTCCTTGTCCCATACAGACAATAGGTGAAGTTGCAGAGGCCTCAAGTGAAACTGAGCATAAGGGACCGCTTCGAAGCATGCCACCATCAGGCCCACCAGCTGCATCCCCTGCCTGATGGAGGGATGGGGACAAGCTAGGAGGGACTGGGCCTGTGCAATCAGACTGTCCACCTTCTGCTGAGGAAGGAAGATCCTTGCCTGAACTGTATCCAGATTCATTCCTAGGAATAGAGTTACCAAGGAAGGGGACAGTGAAGACTTGGGGTGGTTGATCTGAGTATCCAACTCTGCCTGATGTAGAGACTGGGAAGTGATGAGTATGTCGTCCAGATAGGGAAGCACACTGACGCCCTGACATCTGAGCAGAGACATCACGCCCGCCAGCACCTTGATGAACACCCTGGGAGCTGAAGTGAGGCCGAAGGGCAAGGCCACAAATTGGTAGTGTTGATCCAACAGAGCAAACCTGAGGAACCTTTGATGACCTGGGAACACAGGAATATTAAGGTAAGCATCTTTGATGTCCACAGAAGTCATGAAATCCGCTTGGTGCAGGGAACTGATGGCAGAGCGCAGAGTCTCCATGCGAAAGCGCATGCCCCTGACAAACTTGCTGAGGATCTTCAAGTCCAGGATGGGCCTGACAGAAGCATCCTTTTTGGGTACTGTGAATAAGTTGGAATAAAAGCCCTTGCCTTTTTCTCTTAAGGGGACCTGGCAGATGACCCCCAGCTCCAGGAGGCCTTGCACTGCTTGCACTAGCTCCTGAGCTGACACAGGGTCCTGAGGAATCCGGGATCTGATGAATCTTGGAGGGGGATCGGCAGCAAACTCCAACATGTAACTGGAGGACACTACCTCCTGAATCCACCGGTCTGAGACCTGAAGCCTCCAGACGTGAGCGAAGTGCTGCAGCTGGCCCCCCACCCGGATGGGTGAGGGCGCCCCATCATGCCTGAGGGGGCTTGGAAGAGGATTTAGCTTTGGGACCCCAGGAGGCACCAGGGCGTCCACGTCCTCTGCCTCTACCCCAGAAATCTCCCCGGGCCCCAGGGAAAAACACCCCCCCTTCCCTGTCTTGCACCGCAAGGGGAGGATAAGGAACCCTGACCCCGAAAGGGCCACCTGCGCTGGGGTAACCTGCCTCCCTTAGCAAAAAGGTCCAGGCGTTCTCCAAACAGACGCAGTCCTTTAAAGGGAAACCCAGTGAGGGCCTTCTTGGCAGCGTTGTCAGCAGCCCACTGGCGCAGCCAAACCGAGCGGAATATAGCCACCACGAGGGCAGAAGTTCTGGCACACATTCTGATGGTGTCATCCAATGCGGATATGACAAAATGTACAAAAACATCACAACTGGAGAGTGCATTAAACACCTCACAAGGCAAATCATCAGGGGCACTATCAAGCATATTTCTGATAAGGGTTCTAGTGGCCACACCAGTAATGGCAGAGGCACAGACCGGGCGCAGTGCCGTCCCCACACATGCAAAGGCGTGGGATGCCAGCTGATCAATACGCCGGTCTTCGGCATCCCGCAGGGTAGTAGAATCAGGGGAATGCATGACAGAGGTGTTAGATAGCCCTAGGATTGGGGCATCCAACTCGGGGGGGGGGGGGGGGAGGGGATGACCAACATTTAACCACCTCAGTAGGAAAGGAAAGGGATACTTCCTATCCCAACTCTTTGGAACCCCGGGCAGTTTACTGGGGCGCTCCCATTCCTTAAGCACAAGGTCATGGAAATGTGCCTGCTCTGGAAATTCCAAACATGGTTTTGCTGTATGGAAAAGCTCCCCTCTTTGCCTGGGAGCCTCAACAGGGAGAGAGATAGACAGAACCTCAAAAATCTGGGTCAATCTGTCAGTGTCATCCGGGGCCCAGGGGTCAGAGCCAGAATCGTCATGACCCCTTGGTCTCTCATCAGATGAGCCTGAATCAGAAAAGAGCTCCCCTTCATCAGACGGGGTACAGCCACAGAGATTCATAAACTCCTCAGTTCCCATAGGGAAAACATTAGGCGTCAAGTGCCGCTTCTTAGCAGGGGCTTTACGCGCTAAAGACTTTGTAATAATCTGTTCAACAGTAGGCAGTCTAGAAGACACATCAGGCTGAGAATCCCCACTAGTATGCAACTCAACAGGAGTGAGATTTAAGCTTGGGGGAGTAGGTGAAGTGAAACGAGGTGCAGCCACTGGCAGGCCAGATTGCAAGGCAAGCACCTGCTCAGCACAGGGTACACAGACCTGCGCCTTGTCAGCATCAGCATGAGGCTGCCCACACGCTACACACAGCCGGTCTTGTCCCCAACGGGACCCCGGTAACATTATCCTGAGATGCCTCCATATGGTGATTCTAACGGCGCAATAAGCCGATAGGGAATAACGCTATATAGCAACCCTGGATGCCCCAATAACCCGCTAGGGACGTGGGAGTATAATTTGTACAAGGCCTACAAGTAATATACTAAAAACAGGGCCGGGAGAAGCCAAGCAGGGTTCGTCCCGCCTGAAAGACATAAGCAGACAAGACCTTAAGTACATCATAACAAAAGTGAAGCAGATAAAGCCGCCCACGAGGGCACTTACGGACCGCGGTAGGTAGGAGTCCGTCGTGCATAGGCCAACCAAGTCAGAAAAGATGGCGTCGGTATACCTCGAGGGGCGGGCCAGTAACAGCGATGACGCGGAAGGCGTCAAAGACGCCCCCCGAAGAGCGCGAAGCCAGAAGCCCAAAAGCCAATGATGGCGCACCAGAGCCGGAACCAAGTCAGCGCGCGGCGGCGGCAAATTTAAAAGCAATAAAGACAAGTCCGCGCGGCGGCTGACATAAGAATAAAGACGTGAAAGTTGAAAGCACAGACGTCATAACCTACATATCTATACACATACACGCACACCCCCCCCCCCCCCTCTTTTCCCCCGAAGACTATAAGGAGGATGAGGGAGGATGGCGGCCACTTAAATAGGGCCCACCGACAGACAGGGGCAAGGGGCAATAGTGCGGGAGGGGCATCCCATAGAGGCTCACCATAAGCCTGAACCGCCTACCCTTTGGTGGGGGATTGCGGTGGAGCAGCGCTCCTAAGCACCTGACAGCGGTGCTGCCTACCTTTACCCGACCAGCGCAGTCAAGGCTGGGAGGCATATTATTAGTGGAACGGGTGGGAATAGTCCTACAGGGCCGCAGGTTAATAACCCCGCTCACCTGCGAGTAGAGAGCCAATTTCTCGTCCTTCGCAGCCAGACTGCAGAGAAATTCTGGGGAATTTGTGGGAGGTCCCTGGGTATTTGAGGGGCCGGGAGGAGCCTATTTTGGATGTATCTGCAGTCCAGCGCCATCTGGCGGAGTATATCCCAACTGTAAGTATTAGATTTGGAGCAGGACGTACTGTATACTAAGAATAGCCTGGGTGTAGGCTCACCTTTCAGCAGGACAACAGCTGTAAACATACAGCCAAAGCTACAATGAAGTGGTTTAAACCAAAGCATATTCATGTGTCCAGACCCAATTCCCGTCGACAATCCAGTGTTGGACTTGACATACCCCAAAAGACAGCTGTAATTCCAGGGCTAAACACAAATTAACACCACAATTTTCAGGTTTTTATTTTGAAATGATTTGGAAAAGCATTTATTATTTTCTTTATATTTCACAAATACTTAGATTTGTGGCTGTAAGTTTTAGTTTGTTGCTGTATTGTTTAAAAATTTGGAAACGTACTCACAGGTCATGTTTCATGGGTTTTCACAAAGCCAGCTATACAGCTCTGTCTAAGCACTAATTACCTCATCTGTGTCCTCATCTGTGTGGAGAGCTGCAAAACCTGACCTGTTGGTGACTATCGAGGAGAGGGTTAGGAGAGGGTTGGGGAACACTGTTGTAGGATTACAATAAAAATACAACTCTGTGAAGTACTCACCTGTAGAGTTGGTATTATACGCAGACAGCACGTCCTGCTCCAGACATAGTCCTTACATGTGGGTATACCTCCACCTTCAGCGCCGTGCACTGCAGAATCATGAAGAAAACAAGCTCCTCCCGGCCCTACATATACCGAGGGACCTCCTACAAATCCCCAGCATTAACAAGCAGTGAGAGAAGAAGCCAGGAGGAAAACAACCACCCAGAGCCTGGCAATAATATCCAAGATAATAATCACCACACAGGGGATCCAGAACAAGGTGAATCAGGGTGGGGTGGAGCAGGACGTGCTGTCTGCGTATAATACCAACTCTACAGGCAATACAGTACAGAGTTGTATTATTCTAAGCAGACAGCACGTCCTGCTCCAGACATAGTCCTTACATGTGGGACATCCAATAGCAGTGTCCATAAGTAGGGTGGGATCCCCATGAAAAAGGCACAGCCAAAAAAAGAGCTACCGCCTGTAACCTTGCTACCAGGAGCAACTAGAGCAAGGCTCTAACTAAACATATGAAGCCTTACAAGGCTAACGAAACACGAGCAGAGAACAAGTCAGCCTGCTCAACAACCAAGTGCATAAAGCCCAAACCAAGCACCGGTAGAAGAAATCCAAACCAAGAGAGAAGAATGAATCTCCCTTAACAAACAGGTCAGAGTAACAGCCTAACCATGCTACTAACGATAACAGGGTAGCCATGGCAACCATAGAACCTTTCCCGTCAGGGAATACGAACCCTGGTCTTGGCGAGACCAACGTAATACTGAACATGAGCTAACAAGGCTCCTCAAGAGCCAACATGACAATCAGGAGCTCAGAAGGGCAACCAGCCAAGCAAGACCAATCCAACAGGCTCCCATACTCATGGGAGTAACCAGATCCTGCTGCAAGGAGGATGGTGACGTCTATAAGCCCAACGGGCCTAGCCCCAGCAGTCCAGAGGTTCCCAATGCCTATTGAGGGATACAGATCCCTTTTAAGCTCAGAGTAAGCAGAACACCAGTCCAAAGACTATAGGTTCTGGAATAGAGAAGAATAACAATCCTCCGCCTGGACTCAAGCTTGGTGCAAGGCGGACACATCCTCACCAGACGGTGTACAGATATAAAGAGCTGTAAAAAATATAAAAAGGACTAGGCTAAGAAGGTCGTCTCCTATGGCACGCCCCAGACTGAGGCACCCGCCCCGAAGGAGTCATCTGAGGCAGGGAACAGTTCAGACAAGAACCTGAATAAGACCCAGGGAAACCCTTAGCAGGGCAACAGGATAAGCAACCCCCCCCCCCGCAAGGGAGCTTAGAATTCTCTGGGGAATGCGCCTGAGCCACCCCTGAGGAAAGCTCAACGCCGAAGCTTGAAACTAGTCTCTACCGAGGACAAACAGGGCGAGCCCTGGAACCTCTCAAGGAACTGAGTTGGGGGACCAACTCCAGCCATGCCATAAGAACTCTAGTACCCATGGGTAAGACCTCATTCCATAGGGAATAGAGAGCTAGTCCCAGTCATCCAACTGGGGCGCCAACTCCCAACATAGCTGGTAGAAAAGGGAGGAGAATAAAAAAAGGGAGGGATCTAGACCCAACCCTCCAAAAAGAAGAGACACCCAGAGGGAACATTTCTGATAGGGTGAATAACGATCGTCCAAACCCTGTGAAGGGAATGACGTAGTAAGGAGCCTAACTAGGCATAACCGCCCACATGAGAGGGCACACAGTACAACTGTCTCCAGCAGAAAAAGCGAACCAAACCACACAGGGCCACTCATGGCCCCAGTGCAACAGTTCACCCTTGCCACAGCAAGCCTGTGCAGAACCCCACCTAGCAGGGTGTAAGAAGGGTCAGACAAAGGGTAGAATACCCGGACAAAAGGCCAGACTAGGTCACCGTGACCAAGGCCAGAGAGTCCTGGGACAATCACCCAGGGCAACGAATTAGGACCTTAACCAGGACAGAGTCTCTGTAACAGTCACGGGGCCCCGGCCCCAACCAGTAGGCTCATTGAGACACTAGGGAAGGCCCTCCCAGCACAGTAGGACAGCCAACGAGCCAATACCAATGAAGCGCAAGGAGTGTAAAAAACCTCCACTGGATCAGAACCAGACCCTACAAGAAGGGTCAACCTGTTCCGAGACCTTCTCGGATAAAAGCTGGGACAGGCCACTGACCAGACAGACCAAGAGTCCCAAAGGGACAAGGCCTAAGGGAAACAGACCAGCAAGCTAGGGCCCAACAAGGCACAATGTGATGACCTACCAATGGTATGAAAATGGGCCCCCCTAAAGGGGCCCCCCTCAGGTACCTCAGGGAATTTCATAAGGAATAGAACCCCTTTAGCGACCCTGCCAGACCTGGTCCCCATGGCGACCATCTACAGGGATAGCAAGAAGGAAGTGATGTCCATCAACAACTTCCATGAGTAGACCAACCAGAAGGGAATCCCCACAAAAACAGGGGGAACGTACTGATCTATTTCCAGGGGTGTTGGAACCCCATCCAGGACAAGTAACCCAAGGAGCCGCAGGCCCCAGGGGCATCTGGGAAAAGGAACAGCCTCGGCCGCCAGCAATAGGCCCCTCAGCCGCAAGGTGAATGTAATGAGACTACAGCAAAGTGCAAGGCCCCTTCCATACCAAGGCACCCAAATCAGAAGGGAAGGTTGAACCTGGACCCATCTAAATGCCACCCCGTAGGGAGAGTATGAATCAGATTACACCAAGTAATAGATGTGCCTAAGCACCAATCCAAAAGACTCCAAGAGAGCCCCAAGCCAAAGTAGAAACTAGTGCGGACAGCACCGGTGAATGAGTATGAAAGCGCTTCCGTACTCGCCCTGGCGAGCCATCTGGGAACAGGGGAGGGACCCCAGACAAGACCCTAATATAAAGAATGGTCCTGTAACACCGGCTGGAAAAAAGGACTAGGCGTCCAGAGGGAACAAGGGACCGAAGGGGAAAAGGATCCTTGCAGGCATCAAGAGGTTCACTTGACAAGGGCGTCTGCGGCCCAACCGATGGATACCAAGTAGGCAGAGCCCGTGGAACCTAGATGCCCGGTCTAGACCGCCTGATCTGGGCAGACTGCGTCATCCCGGGGGAAGAGCAGAGTGAATGCAATTATCAGCCAAGGCCAACCTAAAAGAAGGCCCAGACCCTCCTGGCCAAACTCAACCTGTGTCCAATCACTAAAGGATACAACGGGGACTAGAATACCCCTAGCTAATTTTGAAGGGAACTGCCCAGAACACTCCATTCTTTCAAAAACCACATCCAGGAAGGCCATCACCTGCCATCGCCCGAACGAAGCATGGCATCCTGCCATCCTGCCATAAGAGCCAAGTGCTGTGGCAGTTCCCTCGCCCGCGTCCCTTCATGCTTGTGAGGTTTTGGCAGACTTTGGTTTTGACCTGCCAGAGGTCCCAGGCCGATGCCTGCCTTCCCTGGAACGAGCTTCCACTCCAAAAAGTTGGAAGCACACTTCTGGTTCTCTTTTAACAGAAACGTAAGGAGGGGGCGAGGGGTCCCTGCCCCTGGGCTGCCTGGCTGACCGTCTGCGCGAGGGCGCCTTACCCTTTTTGCCAAAAAGGTCCAACCTGGCCCCGAATAAGCGACGTCCTCGAAAGGGAATGGCAGTAAGAACCTTTTAAGTGTCACTGTCAGCCCCCCACTGTCGCAGCCAAAGCAGGCGACGAATGGCCACCACAAGGGCTGAGGTTTTAGCACACATTTTGATGGTGTCATCCATAGCGGAGAGGATAAATCTCACAAAAACGTCACAATCTGACAGTGCATTGAAGACCTCACAAGGGAGATCCTCCGGCTGTTGGTCAATTATCTTCCTGATCAGCGTCCTGGCGGCCACCGAGGTAACAGCCGCAGCACAGACCGGGCGCAGAGCCGTCCCTACACTAGAGAAGGCATGGGAGGCCAATCTGTCCATGCGCCGGTCCTCGGGATCCCGAAGGGTGCGAGAGAGGGAAGCCGCCATGAAGGGAGGGTTAACAACCCCAATAATTGGAGCATCCACCTCTGGAGGAACTGACCATCGTTCAACCAAGTCTTGGGGAAAGGGGTATTTCCAGTCCCAAACCCCCGAGACCCCTGTGAGTTTACAAGGGGATTCCCATTCCTTAGATATAAGATACTGGAAATGATCCTGATCCAAGAATTCCAGGCGCGGCGTCGCCGTGTGGAAACTCTCCCTCTTGGGCTTGGGAGACTCTCCCGGGGAAGAGATAGACAGCACTTCAAAAATCTTAATGAGTAACTCATCAGTTTCACACAGGCCCCAGGACTCTGGGCCAGAACCGTCGCGGTTCCAAGACAACTCATCCAAAGAACTGGACCCTGAGAACAGATCACCATCCTCGGACTGATCCAGATCCTGCATAGCAGCAGGTTCTTCGGTTTCAGTGGAAGACCTATAGCTAGGTTGCGTCAGGGATCGTTTCTTCCCAGCGCCCAAGCGCTCTGCCAAGCCTGACATAATATGCTCCGCGGTGGGAAGCTTGCGCGGCACTACTTGCTGGTCATCCCCGCTCGAGTGCGACTCATCAGGAGTGAGATTCAAGTCCGGGGAGACAGGTGTATTGAAGCGAGGGGCAGGTACAGGCAAGCCTGATTGCAGGGACAGCGCTTGTTCAGCACACGGTCCGCAGACCAGTGCTCTCTCAGCGTCAGCGTGGGGTTGTCTACACATGGTACACAGCCGGTCTTATCCCCGCGGGACCCCGGACACCAAATTCTGAGATGCCTCCATATGGTGATTAGTCTAGGTAATATGCCAGTAGGGATTTATGCTGTAAGCAACCCTGGATGCCCCAAAACCCGCTGGGAATGTGGGAGATTCTAATATGACCCCGTGAGATATATATATATCAGGCCGGGAGAAGCCACTGGAAGCTTGGCGTCTGAAAGACATAAGGGGAAAAGAGGGTGTCAGAGCCATGCGCCACACAAAAAGAAAATTAAACGAACGCCTGTGAGGGCACTTACATCAACCAAGGGAGAAGGAGGATCGTGACCACGCGCGCGCGGGAGACTGACAAAATGGCGCCAGCAAACCTCGAAGGGCGGGCCAGAGCTATAGGTGAAGCGGAACGCGCCTAACAAGACCACGCCCACCCCGGAGAGCGCGAAGCTCCGCGGAACAAGACAGGAAAAGAACAGAAATAACGCCATGGCGTCGCGAGACGGAGCTGCCTTACGCGCCAAGTCACATATTAAAAAGGCGCAGCGGCCAATAGTAAAAACAAAGTTTGAAGCGCGGCTCTGACCCCCGGAACCGATAGGGCTAAGGCAAGGCGTGTGATATGGCAAGATTAGGCCAACGTACACAACCCCCCCCCCTCTTTTTCCCCCCACTAATGGGGGGAACTAAGGAAGAAGGTGACCCAGCACTCGGGGTTCACCGCTACATGGGGCGTGGGGCAAGGTGCGGGAGGGGCATCCACTATGAGGCTCACCATTAGCCTAAACCGCCTACCCCATGGAGGGGGATTGCGGTGGAGCATGGCTCCGTAAGCACACTAGGTGCTGCCTACCTTCACCCGACCAACGCAGCCCAGGCTGGGAGGCATGTTACTCACAAAGAGGACGGGTGGAAATAGTCCCGCAGGGCCTCGGGCTGTCAAGCCCCGCTCGCCTGCGAGAGCGTGATACTTCATGTCTTCGCAGTTTGAGCACTGCAGAGGAAACTGGGGATTTGTGAGAGGTCCCTCGGTATATGTAGGGCCGGGAGGAGCTTGTTTTCTTCATGATTCTGCAGTGCACGGCGCTGTAGGCGGAGGTATACCCACATGTAAGGACTATGTCTGGAGCAGGACGTGCTGTCTGCTTAGAATATAGATATTTGATTACTTATTGTTGTGGTGCAGCCACTTTGCTTTGGTGCTTTACAACTGTAACTTTGTTTCAGCCACTTTTCTCTAATTTTATGAACATTTCTACCAATAATGCAATACTGCAGCATACTTGGAGGCAGGGGCGAACTATAAGGGGTGCAACCACATCAGGTCCCAGAGGATCAGTGGGGGCCTCATCATTGCCGCTTCATTTTATTCATGAATGTGCTCATTCATGTCACACACCTGTTCAGGTAGACTCTTTTCTCTGTGTATTGTCCTTGGCCATGGATTGGGTCTTCATATGGCTCATTGATCACCACTTCCACCCCTTCTCCATCTGAACTTTGCTCATGGCTGTGTTTGCTGATCATGTACAGCTGTCCAATCTTGTACTGCATTGAAAAAAACACACGTAAATGGCAGCCAATAGTAATAGTTACAAATGCAAACCAAATTTGATTTACATCGTTGCAAAGACAGAAATAGTTCACTCTCGAAGCTGGAATGATTTACTAATACCCAGAAACTGATGAAAGAAAGACAAGTCAGCATAGCTTGGAGTCTAGGATATGCTTGCTTGCACATAGGCAGCACACTGCAGGCAGAGTGGCAGCGTGGGAAACACTGATAATTCTCCTGTCCAGACAAGCAGAATAAGTTCCTACTGTCTTCAGCAATGCCATAAATGTCATGCTTCACGGGGAAACAATACAATAGGAGAGTGCTAGTTAAGAGTTTTCTACCATGTAATTTAGTTTTTCAAGAAAAAGCTGCAACGATCCTAAGCTGTTGAGCTGCTTGGAAAAACACAGCTTTCTCACCCACTGCTGCTCTTTCCTTAAAAAAAAAAAAAAAATGCTATTAACCACTTCATGATACGCATTTAAAAAAGTAGCAATATGTTTGACAAAACAAAGTGTTCACACAGGATATAGGAGATTAGGCAATGATTTAAAATTTTATTCAAGACCTACTCCTTTGTCAAAGAACAGCAATTTATAAACAGTAGTATTTCTCCTAGGTTATAGGAGAAAATTCAGATATATGCTAGCAGGGCTAGGGAGTTGGTAAGCCAAAGTCCCTCTAGTTTATCAGGCTCTGACTGATAAATGGCATATAAATAGTCATTACAGTAAATCTGTGACCTCATGTGTTTACTCACCATTTTTTGGGGGGATTTTTGGACAGATGGCCATTGTATGCATATATATATATACATATACAAACACACACAATCAGGCTACTTAGAACATAAAGGGGGTAATTTACAAAACATGTGCATTCTTTAGTTTACCTCATTTACTATGCTAAAATGGCCTATTTGCTAGGCCAAGGCTGTGTTTGCCATATTTACATCCGTTCGTCACTGGGTGAATGCTGGTGAATGGCTTTTCAGTGTGCCAGTTTTTATTCGCGACCTGCATAGGAATCAATGTTATGAAAGGGGGCATTCCCAAGGAAATTCACGTTCTCAGTGCCTAGCAGGGTGCCAGCCTGTAAAAAAGGGGACCCTTTATTTTACCTACTCTACCTTAGACTTAAAAATACTAGTTCAAAGGGAAAAGGGGGACAGAAAGTATGACGCAGAGAGACTTGCCGTTATCCTCATCCCATTATTCATACCCCAATTGACAGGCCTCAGCCCATCTGCACTGCCCATCAGCACAGGCCCAGTGTCCACCCTTAGAGGCTGACCGGACCCACCGAAGAGGCTGATGTCTCAGCCAGGCCGGCCGAACGTATTTTTCAGATTTCTCTTTCTTCTCATCTGTTAATTAATATCCTCTCTAAAGCACTGCCTTCGATTGGAGGCGACAATCGTTTTTTACCATTAGAACTATAAATCTATGGAATAGCCTCCCACAGAAGCTTGTTACAGTATCAACCGCTGACGGCTTAAAAAAAGGATTAGATGCTTATTTAGAAGAAAATAACATTAACAGTTACTATTAGCGGTTATCAGTAAAAAAATAAAAAAAAAACAAAATAAAAAATAAAATAAAAAATAACTTCCCCAACACCCTTGGTTGAACTTGATGGACATATGTCTTTTTTCAACCGTATTAACTATGTAACTATATAATTTTTGTGGAGACAACTGCAGGTAAACCAGAATGGTCAGCTCCTACAGCTTTAAGGCCTGCACTACTAGCCAGCTTTTAGATGCCATCAGGTGGTTTTATTTTTTTTTGACATTTTCTTACACCTACAACATTTATTAGCAGGATAGTTGAATTTGAAAGCCCCGTTTCCTGAGTCCTTTAGATTTGTAGCAAATAATGCATTACCCATAATTATGTTTTGTCAGGCTTGTATGTGAACAGAGAAAATAGAATGATGTTTTTATACATAGATGAACTCTGTAATGCTTCCAGAGCCTCAAACAACATTTGTAATTATAATCTCTTATACGGGGGAGATAATTGATGGTTTCACACGATGTGGAATGTAAACTTGAGTTGTGTGCAATTTCCTGGAAATAGGTTTCCTAATTTGTAAAGAGATATATATTGTGCAATAGAATAGCTCATAGATTCATATGTGTTGTATGTTACAATATACTATGTGTACTCCCAAGCCCAGTCCTTACCAATGTCCCCAAATGTTGTGCAAACATATTGTTTAATACTTACAAAATCAATAACTGCAGATAATTGCAAACAATATTTTCAAATCTATTTGTCCCCGACAAAAAAATGCCAAATGATCATTATATTTTGTTTACCATACCAGCTTTCTTTATACCCTGTCTGTAAATGTTTATTGAACCTGCTTGGTGGCTTTCCAAAATGCATTTCCTCAAACTCTGCTGAATCTAACTTAATTTAAAAAAAGAATGATTTTGGACGCAGAAAAAAGCAAATATTACTATAGTTGTAATACATTTTACAGTAATGTAGTCAAGTTATAGTCATAGTCAAGTGCAGCATGCATAGCTGGTGTATGCTTGCAGGGTTAGCCCCACTGTTTGGCAGCAATGATGTGAACACACAGGAGTGTGGAACAATAAGCAATAATGCCTGGTATTTACAAGGTTCACAAATTGGATGTGGTCATTGCCAAATCAGGATGCTCACTGGTGGATACAATGATAGAATGTGGGATATTTTGGTTTAGGACCTGGGAAAGCACAGACCAGTCAACCTGAACTTTCTTATATGTATAAACTGTACTATAAAGATATTATACTGTTAAGACCTAAAACTTTTAGTGTGAATAAAAGAGCGCACCAGCTTTGTGGCCATGTGAACAACATCTAACCACAGGCGTTCATAAGTGCTATTGCAGAAAAAAACTGTGGAATGGATCTGCAATCACACAGTTGGAACGTGAAACCGCTTATAGGTTACTATGTGCAGCGCTTTCATAGCAATTGTGGGGCACTCGCCAGCAGATTGAGATCAGCCCGCAATGGCCCAGTGTGAAAGGCACCTAACCCTTCTATTCTGCAGCAATTTCTTAGCCTAAAGCAGCAAGGACTGCTCCCTTTTCTAAACCTTGGGACTGAGAATTTGGAAGTTGAAAATGTTAATTGACATGACCTTGCTAAGCACTGACACTACAAGCAAGCATGCATGGAATATGAATGTTCTGGGTGGTTTTATCCTGGTGGCCTTGTTTCCTCCTACAAGGCCACCTGTTTATTTGAAGAGAAGGACTTAATAGTTGTATGCAATACCAACTGTTAATCTATTTCAATGAAACTAAATAAATATGGTCAATTAGGACTGCCTATTTTCTCGAGATTTCTCCAATCTCTGGTGATTGATTTAAAGTGGATCAAAACTTGGGATTTTCACTATCCCGGGTTTTGTCCATACCACTGAGGTCCTCCGCTGTGTGAAACCCAGCTGTTCACCCAGCAAACCTACCAGTCCTTGGTCCAATGGCGAATGCAGGGGCGCTCAGGTTCTCAGCCCAAGCAAATCAATGTAGGGCTGGTGAAGCTGAAAGGAATCCCCAGCTGCACACATCGGAAGGAGCGCAGCATCACTCGCAGTCCTTCGGGAAGCCAAGAACCAAATGCCTGGGAACCAAGAACCAAAGGCCTGGGACACATCCTAGATGTACCCAAAGAAATATGCCATAGAGGAGATCTACGAGCCGCAAGAGTGTGCAAGGACCATCAGTGGAGAACCCAATACATCAGGCCCCAGCAGCAGAAATGCCACCTCTGAATCCACGTTCCTCCTCGCTATAGCGGTGCAATAAAGGTACCAAGGGGTCTCTCAACCCCCAGCCTCTGGAGCAGAAGACCCAAGCAGAGCCAAGCCAACTCTGAAGCTACCCCGCTGGCTGACCTAAGCAGCTGTCCTGGTGGAATGTCCTGCACTCTAAGCAGTGAAGCCCAAGAGACTGGTCCTCAACCAGGGAGAAAAGCAGAGACGCCCTGGCTGGGGAGACCTCCACCTCAGCCCCAGGCAAGGAGCATAAGCACCTGGCACCCCCACGTAGACTCCCCTCCAAGCAGCATCCTGCTCAGCCTCCAGGCAAGAGTAAGCACATGAAGGTGGACCGGACCTAGACCCTATAAAAAGAAGGGACCGATGAGATGGGGAGGAAAGTTCTACGACAAGGGCATTCCTGAAATGCAAAAGTGAAGGAGAGCTATCCAGTGCCATAGACCCACTACAACATGGCCAGAACTGCAGTTAAAGCGGGATGTGAGAAAAGGCCACCATGCCACGGTGGAGAATCCAACATGGCATGAACAGAGAACAGGCATAGCGTGCAGGCAAAGGGATACCAACCAGTAAGCCAGGCGAATCAGGAAACCCTGGCGTGTCCCATGATCTTGATAAAGGGCAAAACAAAAAACTCTGGACCGAGCAGGCCAGGAGAGCTGAGGCCCGGAGCGAAAAGTGTCAAAATATCCCCTACTGCCTCCTCTAGGAATACAGCTAACACCGCAGTGAATGGCCAGCAGCTTTGAAAAGACAGAGCGAATATGCCAATGAAAGTGCTGTGGCCCAGTGTAAAGCCTCAAAATGACTGACATCTACTGAAGGCAAGAAGAAGACAGGGAGCCTATAGCACCAGGATGACCGCGAGTTGCCAAAATGCCCCTGTGGACACAGGGCCTACACGCAGGATAACCCCAGTAAAGACTGAAGGGAAACTCTAGGTCCAGATCCTGAGGGCAGAGCCATTCCACAAAATAATCTAGAATAAATCAGATTAAAGCCTCCAGCTCCACAGATGGCAATAGGAGGACTGCTCCCAACTATCCCCGAATGCTTGGGACCATGGAAAAATGGGCAGCGGTCGTTTCCAGTAGATGGACACACGTGCCGAGCCCCCCAGAAGGCGGCCGAACTGTAGCATGCAGTATAAGTGGCTACACCGGTACTCAGGTCTCGAGTGGAATTCTATGTACAGGTGCAACAGGAAGGAACATCATGGTCCCAACGTCTGAGGTCAGGACCTCCTCTCATTGCAGGTAGGATCAGCCAAGACCAAGGACCAAGTCAAGACTTGGGCTTGCTCCACTGTCTGCTGTTATTGTAGGAAGCGCAATAATGCCCCTAGCCCGCTGAATCGTCCAATCGGCTGCTGGGGTTGAAAAAGCAGACTCATAAACAAGGGTGTCCTTGAGAACTTCCGAGGCAACCTGTGGCCCCTCTACTAGTGGCCACATTCCTTGCCAGAGCAGTCCACTGGAACCTCCAACAGAACGGCTGTCCAGGCCCGCAAGGAGGCCCCCTGCCGAGAACGCCGAGCCAAGTCAGCGCATCCGTGGATATCGATGAAGGTGTCAACCTGGTATAAAACTCGGACTCACCAGAGGCCTACACCTCAGGAAATCCATGTCCTCCAAAGCAAAGGCACCATCTGCCTCTGAAGCTGAGGACAATGAGTGACTAAAAAACAAAGTGAAGTCTGTCACAGTGAATGTATGGTGAATAAGTGCAGCTGCAGACCTAGCTGGGGCCTACAGCAGAGGGGTTAGATCCCACCAGATAATAGTGCAGCACCAGACCACAACAGAGGTTAATTTTCTGGTGAGTATCTTTATCTTCCTACCAGAACCATATGCCCAGGAGATAGATCGATAGATTCTCACTTCCGAAGAAGAACAAGAATCCTCAGAGTACTGTAGGTGCATGTGCTTTACGTAGTGCAGTCCTGTCCTTGACCCAGAGGCCAGGGCCTGAGTCGGAGACAGACGCGCAAGGGCCGTCCCTATCAAAATTTAGGGTGAGAGTTGCCATGGCTCATGCTGGAGATGCCAGCATCAGACAGAGAAGACGTCAAACTGGTTGAAGGATAGAGATCATAATTAGGAATCTGTCCTCCAGCTGCTGAACATGTCATCCTAGTGCCATGGTGCATGTAGGGCCAGGATTGCACAAAGGCTGCGGCTCTATGCACACAAAATATCAGGCCAAATGCCTAGCTCCGACAAATAGACGTCTCCTGGACGGACAATATATAACATAACATATACAATATCTTTCTCCTCTCTCTTTTTTTGTAAGGGGCAAGGTAATCAAACCCCTGTGTGCACACGGGATGCCCCCTCACCCCAGCAAGGGAATTCCGGGGCTGAGTCGGCCTGTAACCTGCTGAAGCCCAGATAGGCACCAGGGGAACCCCAAGAGGACCGAATCTAGAGACGGGACCCTGACACCTTGGATGCCTCAGACATGCTTCAAATCAAGCTTCCAGGACCAGAAGTGTGAACAGATCTAAGGGGCGATGAAACCCCCCCCCCCCCCGGTTTGGACACGGGATGCTCCTTCCCACCGCTAGGTGTTGGTAAGTAAAGCCCCCCTTAACCTGGCAGCAGAGAGCAGCCGTATGGCCCTGCACAAGCCCGCACAGGTGAATGCCAATAGTACTGTGCTTAGATATGAAAAGAAGAAGAATACAGCCCTGTAGGGCCCAACCAGGCCCAAGGCACTCCCCTGTTTTACTCGGTTTGCTTTTTGGCACCCCCACGTGCTGACAGTAACAGGGGAATACCAAGCCTTCATAACAGCGAAAGCGCTGACAGAGAGAAAATAGTGTCCAGAGCCGTGCCTCCCTTGCGTGGAGAGAAAGGGCAGGGCCAAAGCAGAGGACCAATAGATGCACCAGAATCGTGTGCAGGCACACAGAAGGGACCCACTCGGAGCCCCCCCCCCCCCCCCCCCACAGGAAACAAAAGTCACAAGGCAGCAGCTGACCGTCCAAGCGGGGGGGGGGGGGGGCTGACCATGCCACCCCACACCAGAAGGCAAGGCAGCATGAGCAGGGGGACCATAGGAGCACCCAATGACCCCCCCCCCCCCCCCAGTAAAGCAACTGACCATTCAGGAAACCACTGGACCCCCCCGCTGACAGCTTCAAGGTCTTCCCCTGCTCCCCGGTTTGGATACCGGCCAGAAGGCATCTGTGGTGGCTCCACTGGGAAGAAACCAAGCAAAATGCACAGAGTTGGACCCCAGAGCCCGCTGATCCACTTTAAAAAAAAAAAAAAAGAAGAGGGAAAAAGAAATGTGAGGAAGAAAATTACAATTCTTGCAAAAATGTTCGCACACTTGCCAGGCTGCCTGCAAAGACAAAGACTGGGACCTGAGGGGGCAGCCGAGCCTTGTGTAGGCTTGGTGGAAGGAGTGCAGACAAGCCTACTGGCTGAATGACAACCCATGTGTAATGAATGTCCATCGAGGTAGAGCAGATTAAATAGCAAAACAAAGCCAACAACATTCAGTGAGGCTAGGAAACTGGCAAGACAGATAAGGCAAAAAAATGTTTCCGCCTGCTAAACTCTGCAGTAACCCACTGGGGCCAGCCTATCCCTCCAGCCTGAACAGCATGCTATACCTCAAGTGTCATGGTCTACCACAAAAGTTCCCAACCAGTGATACAAATACCATGTAGTAAACAATCTGCCCTCTTGTGGTACAAGTTGCTGGAAGGAGGGAGAGGGGCTTATTATTGAATGCTGGGGAAAGGGGACCATTAGTTCATGCTGATAAAAGATGTGAGAAGAAAGTGGATTATTGATTGCTACAGTGAGCAATTTTTACTTGGTCTGCATCAGGGTCACTGTAAGGAGGATCTGTGGTACTGTGTTGATCACTGAGAGGCAGTACATGTGCCCCAGGTAGGTTGAGCTTTGGCTCCTAGTGCATGTTATTTTCACTAATACACAAAGTTATTAGACTTCTGGTTTGCAAATTTTCTGATCGGGATCATGCACCCAGGGGTAGCACTATGTAGTAATATATAGGGTAGTGGATAGGTCCTCTTAATGCAAACCTATACCCTCCCGGGGAAATCTGTATTGGGTGGTAATTTGGACAATCTGAAAATGTGGTACTTCATGATAAAAGGTTGTTTACCCCTGTTCTAGCAGACAACCCTCAAACCACACAGCATGGGTCCGTAGGCCACATTGGGGACCCCTTATCTAAAGCATAGATGTGAACAGACTTTTGCGCAACTACCATATTTTTTGATAGGGTAAGATACCCTACTAGAGTTTTTAGGAGAAAAATAAGAAAAAAAAAAAGAACCAAATAGTGTGCTAAGATACTCCCATCCCAAGAATTCTATTACAGTATGCAGAATCCTCCCCAATTACCACATAACAGGCAGAATACTGAGCCCCCCCCCAATCACCCCATTACAGGCAGTGTGCAAAAACAAGTAGAAATAGGGATGCTTACATTTTGTCAGCTTAACACATTTTTTATATCAAAAACATTGTAGGACGTGTGTCCAATGTTGTCCCTATTGAAAATCAAACTACCGATTCGTTAAGCGTTAATTCGTTATAAGTTAAATATATGGACATATTTGTCCATATGAAAAATACCATTTTGTGATTACTCACCTGTAAAATGGGAATTATAAGTATGTCTCACACCCTGCTTTGGAAATATTCATTACACTTGGGTTATGTCCAGTAGAGGGCGAACTTCTGCAGAGATGAATAGAAAAAAGAAGCCCCTCCTGGCCCATAAATACCTGAGACCTCCCACACATTTCCTAGTATAAGAAAGCAGTAAGGGGACCAGGAAGAGCAAATAAAATCTATGAGAAAAACAGTAACACCAAAGAGGATCCAAGATACAACTCAGGGTGGGGCGAAGCAGGGTGCGAGACATACTTAGAATACCCATTTTACAGGTGAGTAATCACAAAATGGTATTATTCTAAGTATGTCTCACACCCTGCTTCGGAAATATTCATTACACTTGGGACATCCAATAGCAGTGTCCAAAAAGGGTGGGGATCCCAATAGGCAAAAATGCACAAATGAAAACACCTGCCGCTTGTAGAACTTTGCGGCCAAAAACAGCATCCGCTAAGGCCCACACATCAACCTTACAAAAACTTGTAAAAGGTATGAACAGAAGACCAAGTAGCAGTCGTACAACTTGTTCCAGTAAACTGAAAAGGGGAACCCTCCCTTTGGCAATACAGGCCCAAACAATGACCAGACATATCCATTAACAATGGTAGACTTGACGGCGCCAAACCCGTCTTCGGCCAGAGGGCACCACAAACAAGGCGTCCGTCCTACAGAAAAGGGAAGTAGCCAAGAAATAGTAGGTCACAAAACAAACATCCAAAAAGTGCAGGGCCCTCTCCTCGTCATCGCTAGACGAAGGACACAAGGAAGAGAGAACCACATCCTGAATGAGATGGAAAACAGATACCATTTTAGGAAGGAAATCCGGCATAAAGTGGAACACCACCTTGTCCCGGTGTCTCTCAAAGTAAGAGGCCTGTATAGACAGGGCCGCCAACCCAGAAACACAGCGAACAGAAGTAATAGCCACCAAAAAGGCAATCTGTTGTGTAAGCATAGAAAATGCAAAATTCAAATCAGACGCAAGGCTTTTTGAGGACAAAAGGCCCTAGAAGACGACCACCAGGACAGAGGCCTTCCCTTTTAAAGTACTTAAAGTGGACCAACACCCAGGATTTTGACTATCCCGGGTTTTGGTCCACTTCGGCGGGGCACCCCGATCGTGGGTGCCCCGCTGTGTGAAACCCCCCAGAAACCCCAAAAAACTCACCTCTCCCCGCTCCCACGTGAACGCCGCAGCCAATCCCCGCCAACGTCCAGGCGGGGGACAGGAACGTCCAAGCCGCTTCCGCCGCCGCCGCCTCCCGCGCGTCACTCTCGGCGCGCGCGCGCCCCCGCCGGCCATTCACAGAGGGCCGGCGCGGGCACGTCTGGAGTGGCGCGCGGGAGGCGGCGGCGGCGGCGGATCAGGTAAGATCTTTTTGGGGTTTCTGGGGGGTTTCACCCTGCGGGACATCCCGATCTCGGATGTCCCGCGGGGTGGGAGGTGATCGGCCCGGGAATCTTACAGATTTCCGGGCCGATCACCCCTGGGTGTTGGTCCACTTTAAGCTGGAGCCCCAGGCCCAGACCGTGCTGACGGAAGTCCAAAATCCTAGGGAACAAAAACACCTTGCAAGGCAAGGCCCTAGCCTCACACCCATCAATATAGGACCGCCAAGTCCTGTAGAAGATGTTAGAGGAAGACCACTTCCTAGCCCAAACAAGTGTCTGAAGCACAACATCAGACAAAACTTCTTCTATTAAGATGGAGGAGGTTGCAACAGCCACGCCGTCAAAGCCAGCTTTTGTAAACTGTAGAACGAACCAAACCTATCTTGGCCACCCTGGAGCTACCAGAATTGCTGACGCACCCTCATGAGCCAGCTTGCGCACCACCTTGCCCACCATGGCAAAGGAAGGAAACAGGTACAGGAACCCCAGATCCCTCCAGGCAAGAGACATGGCGACCACTGCCGGTGTCAGAGGAACCTGAGATCGAAACCCAAGCGTTGGGAGCTTGTGATAGCAAGAGAACCACCTCCGGCGGAAGGACCGGAACACCTTGTGGTTGAAAGATCATCCCCCTCAGTGAGAGGATCCCCTGCTCAAGGAGTCCGCCTCCGTGTTTTCCACTCCCGGAATGAATGCTGCTGAGATGCATGGAACATCGCTCTCCGCCCATGCAAGAATCAGCGAAACTTCCCTGAGGGCACTCCTGCTGCGAGTCCCTCCTTGGTGATAGACGTAAGCGACCGCAGTTCAATCGTCTGATTGAACCTGAACCGGCAAGCCCTGTAAGTGATGCATCCAGCATGACAGAATCAACCGAATAGCTCTGAACTCCAAAAACATAGATGGGGGCGTGAGCCTCCTGAGGACCCCCCAGCCCCTGGAACTGAAAGTCCGTCCAGAAACCTCCCCAGCCCGACAGGCTGGCATCCGTGGTAACCGTCTCCCAACAAGGGGCCAAAAAGGATCTGCCCCCCATCAGATTGCTAGGCTCCAGCCACCACTGAAAGGACTGCCGAACCCTGGGAGACAGCAGAAAGGACTGATCCAAGTACCGGGGACAGCCGTCCCAATTCCGCAATAGATAGAGTTAGAGCGACCTCATGTGGAACTGAGCAAAGGGGACTGCCTAGAAGAAAAACCACCATCAATCCCACCAGTTTCATCCGTAGCCGGATAGAGAGGCGAGGATTGTCCAGGAGAACAAATATCAGATCCTGAACCCTCTGCACCTTAGGGTGAGGAAGGAACACTCTGGCCTGACTGGAATCCAGATTCATGCCCAGAAATGAGATCTCCCTTGAGGGGGAGAGAGAGAATTTCGGGTGGGTGATCACCCATCCGAACCGTTCCAGCGTCATCACCACCCTGGAGTCCATCTCCACCCGGCATAGAAAATATGCTGTAATGAGTAGGTCGTCCAGATACGGCACAATGTAAACGCCCTGGGCTCTGAGAAGGGCCATTATGCCCGCCAGCCCCTTGGTGAACACTCTTGGCACCGAAGTCAACCCGAAAGGGAGGGCCACAAACTGAAAATGCCGATCTCCCACTCCAAACCTGAGAAATCTCTGACGTGCGGGGTAGATTGGTACATAAAGGTAAACAACCTTGATGTCTATAAATGTCACAAAATCCCCCTGATGAAGGGAATTGATGACTGAGCGCAGAGTCTCCATGCGGAACTTCTGGGATCTAATGAACCTGTAGAAAGGCCCCAAAAACCAGAATGGTTCTGATGGATCCATCCCGTTAGGGAACCATAAAAAGGTTGGAATAATAGCCCCGGCCTCTCCCTGAGAAAGGCACCGGACATATTACCTCCATGTCCAGAAGATTTAGCCCTGCCAACAGGAGCCCCTGCGCAGCCCGGGGGTCCGAGGGAACCCGAGAACAGAGGAATCAGGGGAAGGCCGGTACTCGAACACCAACTTGTACCCGGAAGAGACCACGTCCACAATCCACTTGTCTGTGACCTCCCAGGCCCAGACCTGTAAAAAAATGCTGCAGCCGACCCCCCACCCGCCAAGGTGAGGCTGCCCCCCCATTGCTGAGCTGTCTCGGCAGCGGGCTTGGACCCCAGACAAGTCCTGGACGGGCCCATCCTCCACCTCTGCTCCAGGAATCACCACTGAAGATAGAGAAGGCAGCACCTCTGGGTAGAAGGGTAGCCCTGCAAGTGACTTCTTAGCCGCAATGTTAGCCGCCACCGGCGCAACCAGGCAGAGCGTCATATAGCCACAAGCAACGCTAAGGTTCTGCCATACAGACATATAGTGTCATCCAAGGCAGACAAGACAAATGGTCATGAACAATACACACCGCATAAACGCTGCAAAATCATCACTGGCTGGGTCCAGCTGGGACCCCTCAACAGGCCCCTAACCACAGACCTGATAACCACAACCGTGAGTACAGAAGTACAAACAGGCTTCAAGGCAGAACCCAAGCCAGCAAAGGCATGTCAAGCCATCTGATCAATACGATGGTCCTCATGATCCTTAATCGTGGTGGCGTCTGGAGAGTGCGCCACAGATGTGTTGGACAATCCCAGAACGGGCACTCTGTACGAGGTTTAGAGGTCTCAAGGAAAAAATTCCCCCTTCTGCGGAGCGGACTCCGCCGGAGGAGGAATAGCCAGCACCTCAAATAAATGGGCCAGGATCTTGGGGGTATCCATAGCATCCCCAAGCCCCTGCCCGGCATCAGCATCTCAAAACTGCTGATCCTCAGAGCCATCAGATTCCGTAAACAGTTCCTTCCGCAAGCGGAAAATAAACAGACCAGTCAAGGGAATCATGAACATCAAGAACCGGCACTGCCGGTGACAAATGTCTTCTCTTAGCCGGGGCCACCCTGGCCACAGAGCTAGAAAACAATTTTTTTTTTTTTTGTGCTGGCCAATCCAGCACATACATCAGATTGCGACTCCCCGCAAATGACAGAGTCACTTGGGGTACGGATCAAGGTGGGTAGATAAGGCCGGCGGCACTGACCCATACGTCCGGGTCCCCGACTGCCGTGTTATGGCCTGCTGCACACAAGGTATGCACCAGCACATTATCCCCCACAAGGGATACCCCCCAACCCACACACTGCCGGGATTGCCCCGAAGGGAGCCGAAGCCCGGTATCCTGGAGAGCCTCCATATGGTGATTTGTATGGCAGTCGCAATGAACAGCGGGAATTACGCTAGAAGCTACCCGGGATGCCCCTTAAGTCCGTTAGTGGGAGGATTTGCCAGCCCTTATTTTTTGGCCAGGGGACCCCAGGACTCAATAACAAAGTGGGGGCCCTAGTAAGTAAGGTACACCCTAGACAAGCATTCATACATGCAGCATGCACAAAGAGCGATGGCAAAACATATATATAATAAATATATATATATATATAGGTATATATAACATAGTATATAACATTGACTATAACATAGCATATAACATAGTATATATTACTAATAGTAATGTATATAATGATATAATAATGCATAATGTATAAACGTATGCGCAAATAATAAAACGAATAATAATAACTAATGGCCGCCACCGCGCTGGATAAGGCGCAAAACAAAACAACAAGCAAAACAAGGGCACTCACAGCGCGACAAGCACAATCTCCAGCCTGAGCAGAAGGCAGGAAGGAAGAAGAAAGGCGGGCCAGCGCGGATCGCGCGCCGCGCCTGGCCCCGCCCCTCCCCATCCTCCCCCAGCAATGCGGGTTCCTATTCATTGACCGAGCACCGCCAAGGGCGCCAGAGAGTGCCCGGCCCCGCCCCCTCTCCTCACAGAAAGGAGGGGGAGAAGCTCATTCACTAACACAGAGCAGCCACACGTGCAGAGCCGACAGGGCGGCCGGCTCTCAATACGGCCGCCGCAAGTAACAAACTGCACAGTAAAAACACACACACACGTATACACAAGGAGGATCAATGAAGTTAAAAACAATTCATCAAGGGATTACTTCCAGATGCGCCACATCAACATATATACTGACAGTCTATTATAAATCACCGGGTACAGAACCTCCCCCCCCCCGCCCGGTCACAAGGCAGATTACCTACCTCTGGGCCATGACTGAGAGTAGTTTTTGAATAAAGGAAAGGGAGGGAGGGATCCCCAACTACAGTAGTAGAACATGGGGAAAGGGACAGGGCATCCCAAACCAGGGTCACCAACCTGGTAGCCGCCTACCCCTTGTAAGTGGGGCCTCACGGAGGAGCGTGGCTTCTATCAGTACACCTGTTAAGGTGAATCCTACCTTTACCCGGACCTACAGCCAAGGCTGGGAGGCATTAGGGGACTTAAGCATAACTAGGTCCGGGCAGAAATAGGGATAAAAATGGCCGGGTGTGAACCCGGCTTACCTGCAAGGAGGAGACTTCATCTTCTGACTTGCTCGCCGTCTGCAGAGACGATTACTGGAAATGTGTGGGAGGTCACAGGTATTTATGGGCCGGGAGGGGCTTCTTTTTTCTATTCATCTCTATTCATCTCTGCAGAAGTTCGCCCTCTACTGGACATAACCCAAGTGTAATGAATATTTCCGAAGCAGGGTGTGAGACATACTTAGAATATATGGTTAGCTTAGCAATAACCCCATAACAAACAGCGTACAGAATCCCTCCCAAGCACTCTTAAAATCACCCCACAACAAGCAGTTAGACTCCCAATCACCCCATAACTGGCAGTGTGCAGAATCCTCCCCCCCCCCCCCCCCGCCCAGTCACTCCATAACAGGCAGCGCGTTCACTAACACAGCTGCTGCTACGCTGCCACGCGCACTTTAAAAGAAAAAGTCCTTTCGGTGCAAATGCGCTTCCGACAGTCTTCTTGCATCTGACTGTTCCTCCCACAGCCCTGGTTCAGGCTAATGGGTGGGCATAGGCCAGAGACCATTGTTTTCAGTCTCACAGGCCACACCCATCCAACAGCCGAACCAAGGCTGCATAGAAGACACTTAGGCGCAGGAGGATACTACCTACATCTGGTAAACAGTACTTTCAGGTATTCTCACCTAATTACAGTTTAACACCAGAAACACAGTCAAACTAAAAATACAATTCTGTGATTACTCACCTGTAGAATTGGTATTATACGTATACAGCACGTCCTGTTCCAGAATATTCCTTACACATGGGTAATACATCCACAAGATGGCGCTGGACTGCAGAAAACAGCTTGTGGCTCCTCCTGGCCCTATATAAGTCAGGGACCTCCCACAAATTCCCCAGTATTGACAAGCAGTTAACAAGAAGCCGGGAGAACAATAACAACCAGAATTCAAAAATGAACATATGAACAATCACCACACAGAGGCAAATAAGAATAATGATAACAAGGGTGGGATGGAACAGGATGTGCTGTATACGTATAATACCAATTCTACAGGTGAGTAATCACAGAATTGTATTATTCTAAGTATACAGCACGTCCTGTTCCAGAATATTCCTTACACATGGGACATCCAATAGCAGTGTCTGTAAGGTAGGGTGGGATCTGTCGCCTGCAGAACTTTGCAACCGAAAGCAGCATCAGCTGAGGCCCTAACATCAACCTTGTAAAACTTAGAAAAAGTATGAACAGAAGACCAAGTAGCGGCCTTGCAAACTTGTTCAACAGAAGCTTGGTGCTGAAAAGCCCAAGAGGCACCAATAGCACGAGTAGAATGAGCAGTAAGGCGGAAGGGAGGCTCCTTCCCCTTAGCAGAATAAGCCTGTACCACAGCCTGACGGATCCACTTGCTGATAATGGACTTAGCTGGAACCAGACCCTTCTTAGGTCCAGACAGGAGCACAGAAGGGAGCACAAAAAGAGCATCAGTCTTTCTGAAGGATTCAGTAGCCACCAAATAGAACTGCAGAGTCCTGACCACATCCAGAGAGTGTAGGGTTACTAGGATTAGGGCATAGAGAAGGCTAAACAATGTCCTGATTTAGATGAAAAGCAGCAACCTTAGGCAGAAAATCTGGCTTAAAACGAAACACCACCTTGTCAAGGTGTCTCTCAAAGTACGGGGGTTTGATGGAATGCGCCGCCAACTCAGAAATACGCCAAAACAGAAGTGATAGCCACCAAAAAGACTACATTAAAAGTCAAAATGGACAAAGGGGCCTCACGCAAAGGCTCAAAGGGAGACCCCTGCAAGGCAGATAAGACCAAGTTCAAATCCCAGACTGGTAACATAGGCTTACATGGAGGACACACGCGAGTAACCCCCTGGAAGAAGGTCTTGACCAGACGAGGGTGAGCAAAGGATCTTTGGAAGAAAAAGGCCAAAGCAGAAACATGACCTTTGAGGGTACTAAGTTGAAGACCCAAATCCAAACCAGGAATTCCAGAATCCTAGGGATAGAAAACACCCTACAGGGAAGCGACTTAGACTCACACCAGTCAATGTAAGCATGCCAGACCCTATAGTAGATGGATGACGAGGACTTCTTCCTAGCCCGAATCATGGTATTAACAACAGAGGCAGGCAGCCCCTTTTCCATCAAGATGGAGGTTTCAGCAGACAGGCCGTTAAAGCCAGCGTTTGTAAATTGGGATGGCGTAGCTGCCCCTGAGTGAGCAGGTCTGGATCCTTTGGCAGAGCATGCCGATCTACTGCCAACTGCACAACGTCTGCGAACCACACCCTTCTTGGCCAATAGGGGGCCACCAGAATGATTGGCACCCCTTCCTGAGCAATCTTGCATAGCACCTTGCCCAGCAGAGGAAAAGGAGGGAACACAGAGAAGCTGAAAGCTCTTCCAAAACATTGCTAGTGCATCCATGGCCAAGGCCAGAGGGTCCTGGGACAGAGAGACAAAGACTGGAAGCTTGTGATTGTGACAGGACGCAAACAGATCCACATCTGGCTGACCCCAGCGGGGGAACAGGGAGCGAAACACCCTGCTGCTGAGGGACAATTCTCCCAGACGAGAGGTCCCCCTGCTGAGGGAGTCTGCCTCCAGATTCTCCACCCCCGGGATGTACACAGCTGAGATGCAGGGAACATTCTCCTCCGCCCAAGACAGTATCAGGGACACATCCTTGAGGGCCCTCTTGCTCCGCGTCCCTCCCTGATGATTGATGTAGGCAATCGCCATCTGGTTGACCTGAACCGCCCGACCCCGAAGGTGTGGAGTCAATTGGGCGAGAACCAACCTTATCGCCCTCAATTCCAGAATGTTGATAGGGGTGTGGGCCTCCTGAGGGCCCCACTGACCCTGGAATTTCAGGGATTTCCAGAAGCCCCCCCAACCTGTCCAGCCACCACGACAGAGACCGTCTGGCCAGAGGGGACAGAACCAACACCTGATCCAGGGCTCGAGGGTCCCGATCCCGAACTGACAAGAGGTGAAGTTGAAGAGGTCTCATGTGAAACTGAGCGTATGGAACCGCCTTGAAGCAAGACACCGTCAGGCCCACCAGCTGCATCCCCTGCCAGATGGAGGGATGAGGGCAAGACATAAGGAACCTGGCTTGGGCCTGAAGACTCTCCACCTTCTGCTAAGGGAGAAAAATCTTGACCTGAGATGTATCCAGAGTCATGCCCAAAAAGGACCTCACCATTAACGGAGACAGGAAATACTTGGGGTGGTTGATCACCCAGCCGAAGGACTCCAGTGTGGACACCACCAGCCGAGTATCCAGCTTGACAGCTGAGCACTGAGTCTCTATGCGAAAGTGTTTGAATCTGACAAATTTGTTGAGGCACTTTAAATCCAGGATAGGTCTGATGTACCCGTCTTTTTTGGGAACAGTGAAAAGATTGGAATAGTAGCCTCTGCCCCTTTCCCTCAAAGGCACCTGGCAGATGACCCCCAACTCCAGAAAGTTTGGGACAGCAAGGCACAGACCCTGAGCTGACAGGGGGTTTAGAGCCATCCGGGATTTGATGAATCTTGGGGGCGGCCAGGCTGCAAACTCTATCTTGTAACCAGAGGACACTACCTCCTGAATCCACCGGTCTGAGACGTAAAGCCTCCAGACATGAGTAAAAAGCCGTCCCCCCACCCGGATGGGTGAGGGCGCCCCTTCATGCCTGAGGAGGCTTGAGTGAGGATTTTGGCTTGGGACCCCAGGAGAGGCCAGGATGGTCACGTCCTCTGCCCCTTACCCAGTGATCTCCGCGGGCCCCAGTAAAGGAGACTCCTCGGCCAGGTCTGGAACCACGGAAGGATGGGAGAAGGGCACCCATCCCCCGAAAGGACCGGGACGGCCTCCTACGTTGAGGTAACCTACCGACCCTGGCAAACAAATCCAAACGTTCACCAAAAAGGCACAGGCCCTTGAAAGGGAAACCAGTGAGAGCCTTCTTAGCAGCATTATCAGCTACCCACTGACGTAGCCAGACAGAGCGGCGTATAGCCACCAACAGGGCAGAAGTTCTACCACACATTCCAATGGCATCATCCATGGCAGACAGAACATATGCAACAAATTCATGTGAGTGATCTATACTCTTCTCCTCCCGCGTCATCAGAGGCCCCCTCTAAGAGACTCTTAAGCAAACCTTTAATAGCAATAGCTGTAATGGCAGAGGCACAAACTGGGCGTAGCGCAGTCCCCACACAGGAAAGAATGGGAAGCCAGTTGGTCCATGAGCCGGTCCTCACCATCCCTCAGGGTAGTAGTGTCAGAAGAATTCATGACAGATGTATTGGATAGCCCCAGAACGGGCGTGTCCACCTCGGGAGGACATGACCAACGCTTAATCACATCAGCAGGAAAGGGATACCTTTTGTCCCAACTTTTGGGCACCCCTGGCAGCTTGCTAGGCCGCTCCCATTCTTTGAGCACCAGATTATTAAAGTGAGACTGCTCCAGGAATTCCAAAAGTGCTTTAACCGTATGAAAGAGCTCACCCTGCTGCTGCGGAGTCACGGCAGGAGGGGAGATACAGAGCACTTCAAAAATATGAACCAAAAGCCTATCAGTGTCATCTGAGGACCATAGATCTTCCCCAAAGGGAGACCCTGTACCACCATACAACCTAGGCTGCTCCTCAGATGATTCTGAATCAGAGAACAATTCCCCCTCCTCCAGGGGGGAATAACCAGTAGTGTCAAAAATGTCATCAGTTTCCACAGGAAAGAGGGAGACGGTGGGAGATAAATGCCGCTTCTTAGCAGAAGCCTTACGCGAGGCAGACCCAGCAATATGTTTCTCAATGCTGGCCACCCGTGCAGACAAATCAGGCTGAGACTCCCCGCTGGTATGCTCCTCGCAGGGGGTCAGATGCAGGCGTGGATGTAGGCGAAGCCCGAGGGGGCGCAGGCCCAGCAACAGGTAACCCAGACTGCAGTGCAAGTACCTGCTGGGTATACCCCCACGCAACACATAGCCGTGCTTGTCCCGAAGGAACCCCAGGCCCATTATCCCCAGAAGCCTCCATATGGTGATTTGAATGGCACAGTAGGCCAGTAAGGGTTAACGCTAAAGAGCTACCCGGGATGCCCCAATGAACTACTAGGGAAGTGGGAGATAATGAGGGCTGGAAGAAACCACAGGACCGAAGCTTCCCATGAGAATAAGGCATAAGAAAAAAAAACAGAAAAAAATCACCCCATCGGGGATACTCACAGACCGCAAGGAGCCAGCAGCAACAGGAAGAAGACAAAATGGCGTCCGCAACCTCGAGGGGCGGGCCGTGGAGATAAAATGCATCATCCACAGACCCCCCCCCCCCGAAGAGTGCGAAGCGCGCCCATGTGATCCGGCCGGCCAGTAGCGGCCCGGCAGCTCTGAGGTGAATGGGGCTGCCAGCCACGGAGTGCAGTACAAACGTGCGGCGGCGCGTTTTAATAAAGTGACAAGGCACAACATATGTCTACAGTCTTAAGCCACTAGATCACCCCCCCCCCCACCGAGATCTCCCAAGGGGAGAGTGAGGGAGGATAACAGCAGAATCCCCAGGGAGAAACGGCGCCCAGGGACTAATATGAGGAGTGAGGGTGGAGGGGGAAAATGGGAATAGGGTTTAACTGCACAGGATAACCTGGCAAAAACCATGAGGCAGTGGGGGCATCCCAAAAGGCTCACCATTAGCCTAAACCGCCTACCCTGTTAGAGCAGGGACTGAGGTAGGAGCCTAGCTCCTCAGCACCATAGTGCTTCAATAGCCTACCTTCACCCGAACCTTATCAGCCGAGGCTGGGAGGTAGTAAATGGGACGGAACAGGTGGGAATAGTCCTGCAGGGCCGCAGGCAATAAGCCCCGCTCACCTGCGCCACAAGAGAGCCATCTTCTATCTTCTCAGCGCAGACTGCAGAAAAGAACTGGGGAATTTGTGGGAGGTCCCTGACTTAGCCGGGAGGAGCCACAAGCTGTTTTCTGTAGTCCAGCGCCATCTTGTGGATTACCCATGTGTAAGGAATATTCTGGAACAGGACGTGCTGTATACTTAGAATAAACGAATTGCCTTGCAGCTTACCTGATTCAATGTCAGTGCCATGCCGTCTATTATTTCTCCTCTGGCAAAAATAGCTTCACTTTCAGAAAGAAAAGAGATGAGTGTCAGGCTGCCACGGCAATCTCTATCTGCACTCCTCCTTCAGATGTCTAATTTTAGATATTCAGTGAAAATTAAGGCTTGCAAAAGTTGGGCTATTAGTGCAGTATTTGTGCAAAATACAATAATAGGCCTGGGCCAGGTGAGGTGCTGATATTTTGGTGGGAGATAACCAACTTTTTAATGAAATATTTCTGTGAATGCAGTCTCAAAAAAGTGTTCTCAAAAATGCATTGAAAAGCAGTAGGCACATACAAGTATCTATATAATTATGTAAAGCCTATGACTACAACTTAATTCAGCTAAGTATACTTCAAAGCAGAAAGCCGGCCTTTTACCTTCAGCTCGTTTTTGCCTCCAGACTGCTGCAGCTCTGTGAAACTATATTAGTTAGGGCGAGCAAGAGGCAACAAAAGACTTAAAACATAACATGAACTATATACTAAAACTCACCAAAAGGCAACTAGCGAGAAAGACTAAAAGATGCATTTGCAGACTACTCCAATCTATGACAGCCCCACATTTGACATATACTAGGCGATGAATACATTTGAAGCTAGTTAGCCGAGGATGCCCCTATACTTGCTCTCACACTTCTCTGATCCACCTGCAAATAACAGAGCAGCCCTGCGTCACCACATTACAAGGCGCCCGAGTCAAAACTAGCACAGCATCTGACTTTCTAAGGATGCAAACAAAGGTTTCGTTGGGTACAATGGGGCTACACAAAAGAAAGGAACAGCAATATCCTGGTTGACATGGAAAACTGAGACATCCTCTAAACCCCACAACTAACATGTTGGCAGGGGGAGTAAATAAAAAGGAAACAGAGTGGTTTTGCTTTCATCTGTTTTTTCTTTGAATGTTGATGAGTATGGCTTACAGCTAATGAAAATAAAAAAGTTAGTATCCTAGAAAAATACCATTTTGTGATTACTCACCTGTAAAATGGGTATTATAAGTATGTCTCACACCCTGCTTCGGAAATATTCATTACACGTGGGTTATGTCCAGTAGGGGCGAACTTCTGCAGAGATGAATAGAAAAAAAGGAAGCCCCTCCCAGCCCATAAATACCTGGGACCTCCCACACATTCCCCAGTATAAGAAAGCAGTAAGGGGACCAGGAAGAGCAAATAAAAACTATGAGAAAAAAGTATCACCAAACAGAGGATCCAAGATACAACTCAGGGTGGGGCGAAGCAGGGTGTGAGACCTACTTATAATACCCATTTTACAGGTGAGTAATCACAAAATGGTATTATTCTAAGTATGTCTCACACCCTGCTTCGGAAATATTCATTACACGTGGGACATCCAATAGCAGTGTCCAAAAAGGGTGGGGATCCCAACAGGCAAAAGTGCACAAATTAAACCACTGCCGCTTGTAGAACTTTGCGGCCAAAAACAGCATCCGCTAAGGCCCGCACATCAACCTTATAAAAACTTGGAAACAAGTATGAACAGAAGACCAAGCAGCAGCCGTACAAACTTTGTTCAACAGAAGCCTGATGCTAAAAAGGAAGCCACAACAGTACAAATAGAACGAGCAGTAAACTGTAAGGGGGAAACCTCCCCCAGACATATCCATTTACTAATGGTAGACTTGACAGTGTCAAACCCTTCTTGGGCCCAGAGGGCACCACAAACAAGGCGTCCATCTTACAGAAAAGAGAAGTAGCCAACAAATAGTACTTCACACAACAAACAAATCCAAAGAGTGCAGGGCCCTCTCCTTGTCATTGCTAGGCTTAGGACACAAGAAAGAGAACCACATCCTGAATGAGACGGAAAACGGAGACCACTTTATGTAGGAAATCCGGCTTAAAGCGGAAGACCACCTTGTACTGGTGTCTCTCAAAGTAAGAGGCCTGAATAGACAGGGCCGCCAACCCAGAAACACATCGAACAGAGGTAATAGCCACCAAAAAGGCAATCTTTTGTGTAAGCATAGAAAATGCAAAATTCAAAACCCAAACAGGCACAAGGCTTTCGAGGGGGCCGCACATGAGTGACCCCCTGGAAAAAAGGCTTTAACCAAAGGACGAAGAACAAAGGACCTTAGAAGAAGACCACCAGAGCAGAGACCTGCCCTTTCAAGGTACTTATGCTGGAGCCCCAGGCCCAGACCGTGTTGAAGAAAATCCAAAATCCTAGGGATCGAAAACACCTTGCTAGGCAAGGCCCTAGCCTCACACCAATCAATATAGGACCTCCAAGTCCTATAGAAGATGTTAGATTAAGATCACTTCCTAGCCCTAACAAGTGTCTGAATCACAGCATCAGATAAATCTTCTTCTATTAAGATGGAGGAGGTTTCAGCAGCCACGCCGCCAAAGCCAGCGTTTGTAAAAATTGTGGTACGAACCAAACCTGTCTTGGCCACCCTGGAGCCACCAGAATTGCTGGCGCACCCTCTTGAGCCAGCTTGCGCACCACCTTGCCCACCATGGAGAAGGGGGGAAACAGGTACAGGAACCCCAGGTCCCTCCAGGCAAGAGACATGGTGTCCACTGCCAGGGCCAGAGGAACCTGAGACAGAGACCCAAACGTTGGGAGCTTGTGATTGCGACATAAGGCAAAGAGATCCACCTCCAGAGTCCCCCACTTGCGACAGAGGGACCGGAACACCTTGTGGTTGAAAGATCATTCCCCTCGGCGAGAGGATCCCCTGCTCAGAGAGTCCGCCTCCGTGTTTTCCACTCCCGGAATGAATACCGCTGAGATGCATGGAACATTGCTCTCCGCCCATGCAACAATCAGAGAAACTTCCCTGAGGGCACTCCTGCTGCGAGTCCCTCCTTGGTGATTGATGTAAGCGACCGCAGTTCGATTGTCTGATCGAACCTGAACCGGTAAACCCTGTAAGTGATGCGTCAAGCATGACAGAGCCAACCGAATAGCTCTGAGCTCCAAGACATAGATGGGGGTGTGAGCCTCCTGAGGACCCCACAGCCCCTGGAACTGAAAATCCGTCCAGAAACCTCCCCAGCCCGATAGGCTGGCATCTGTGGTAACCGTCTCCCAACAAGGGGCCAGAAAGGATCTGCCCCTCATCAGATTGCTTGGTTCCAGCCACCACTGAAGGGACTGCCGAACCCTGGGAGACAGCAGAAAGGACTGATCCATGTACCGGGGACATCTGTCCCAGTTCCGCAATAGATGGAGTGACCTCATGTGGAACTGAGCAAAGGGGACTGCCTCGAAGGAAGCCACCATCAATCCTACCAGTTTTATCCGTAGCCAGATAGAGAGGTGAGGATTGGCCAGGAGAATACGTATCAGAACCTGAACCCTCTGCACCTTTGGGTGAGGAAGGAACACTCTGGCCTGACTGGTATCCAGATTCATGCCCAGAAATGAGATCTCCCTTGATGGGGAGAGAGAAGACTTGGGGTGGTTGATCACCCATCCGAACCTTTCCAGCGTTGTCACCACCCTGGAGTCCATCTCCGCCTGACATAAAGAAAGCTGTAATGAGTAGGTCATCCAGATACGGCACAATGTGAATGCCCTGGGCTTTGAGAAGGGGCATTATGCCCGCCAGCACCTTGGTGAACACCCTTGGTACCGAAGTCAACCGAAAGGGAGGGCCACAAACTGAAAATGCTGATCTCCCACACAAACCTGAGAAATCTCTGGTGTGCTGGGTAGATTGGTACATAAAGGTAAACATATTTGATGTCTATAGATGTCATGAAATCCCCCTGACAAAGGGAATTGATGACTGAGCGCAGAGTCTCCATGCGGAACTTCTTGGATCTGATGAATCTGTTGAGAAGCTTCAAAAACACCAGAATGGTTCTGATGGATCCATCCTTTTTGAGAACCATAAAAAGGTTGGAATAATAGCCCCGGCCTCTCCCTGAGAAAAGCACCGGACATATGACCTCCATGTCCAGAAGATTTTGCACTGCCAACAGGAGCCCCTGCGCAGCCCGGGGGTCCGAGGGAACCCAAGAACTGAGGAATCAGGGGGAAAGCTGGTACTCGAACACCAGCTTGGACCCGGAAAAGACCACTTCCAAGATCCACTTGTCTGTGACCTCCCAGGCCCAGACCTGGAAAAAGTGGGCTTGGAACCCCAGACAGGTCCTGGACGGGTCCGTCCTCCGCCTCTTCTCCAGGAATCACCCCTGAAGAGAGAGAAGGCAGCACCTCTGCCTGCTCTGGCACAGCGAACGGAAGGATAAAAGGAGCCTGCCCCCCGAAAGGAGCGATGCTGCGTCTTGCGTGGCGGTAGCTTTGCTCCTTCTGCTACTGAATCCAATTTATCTCCAAACAGCCGCATACCCAGAAAGGGTAGCCCTGTAAGTGACTTCTTAGCCGCAATGTTAGCCGCCCACTGGCGCAACCAGACAGAGCTTCGTATAGCCACAAGCAACGCTGAGGTTCTGCTATACATACATATTGTGTCATCCAAGGCAGACAAGACAAATGGTCGTGAACGATTCACACCGCATAAGCGCTGCAAATTCATCACTGGCTGGGTCCAGCTGGGAACCCCTCAACAGGCCCCTAACCACAGACCTGATAGCCACAACCGTGAGTACAGAAGCACAAACAGGCCGCAAGGCAGAACCCACGCTAGCAAAGGCATGTCAAGCCATCTGATCAATACGTCGGTCCTCACGATCCTTAATCGTGGCGGCGTCTGGAGAGTGCACCACAGATGTGTTGGACAATCCCAGAACGGCGCATCAACCTCGGGAGGGGACGACCAGTGCTTCACCGCATCCACCGGAAAGGGATACTTCCTATCCCATCCCTGAGGAAAACCGGGAAGCCGGCTAGGTCCTTCCCATTCCTTAATAATCCAATATTCGAAATGTATCTGATTTGGGAACTCCAGACGAGGCTTAGAGGTCCCAAAGAAAAATTCCTCCTTACGCGGAGGGGACTCCGCCGGAGGAGAAATAGCCAGCACCTCAAATAAATGTGGCCAGGATCTTGGGGGTATCCACGGCATCCCTAAGCCCCTGCCCAGCATCAGCATCCAAAAACTGCTGATCTTCAGAGCCATCAGATTCTGTAAACAGTTCCCCTTCCGCAATCGGAGAATAAACAGACCAGTCAAGGGAATCATGATCATCAAGAACCGGCGCGGCCGGTGACAGATGCCTTCACTTAGCCGGGGCCACCCTGGCCGCAGAGCTAGAAAACAATTTCTCGATGTTGGCCAATCTAGCACATACATCAGATTGCGACTCCCAGCTAATGACAGTGTCACTTGGGGTACGGATAAGTCAAGGTGGGGTAGGTGATGAGGCCGGCGGCATTGACCCAGACATCTGGGCCCCCGACTGCCGCGTTATGGCCTGCTGAACACATGGTATGCAAACCAGCACATTATCCCCCGCAAGGAATACACCCCAACCCACACACTGCCGGGATTGCCCCGAAGGGAGCCGGAGCCCGGTATCCTGGGGAACCTCCATATGGTGATTTGTATGGTAGTCGCAAAGACCAGCGGGAATTACACAAGAAAGCTACCCGGGATGCCCCTTAAGTCCGTTAGTGGGAGGATTTGCAAGCCCTTATTTTTTGGCCAAGGGACCCCAGGACACAATAACAAAATGGGGGCCCCCGTAAGTAAGGTACACCATAGACAAGCACTCATCCATGCAGAATGTACAAATAGTGTGGCAAAACATATAAAATAAATATATATATGTATATATAACATTGTATATAACATTTAATATAATATAGTATATAATACTATTAGTAATGTATATAATAATAATAATAATAATAATAATAATAATGTAAGCAATAAACAATACAATTCTGTGAAATACTCACCTGTAGAATTGGTATTATAAGTATACAGTATGTCCTGCTCCAGATAGATTACTTACACTTGGGTTAACCTCCGCCAGATAGCGCTGCACTGCAGAGACATGCAAAACAGGCTCCTCCTGGCCCCTCAAATACCCAGGGACCTCCCACAAATCCCCAGCATTGAAAAGCAGTGACGAGAAGCCGGGAGAATTTAACCACCCAAACTGGTAACTATAACAATGATAACAATCACCATACAGGGGATCCAGAATAATGCAAAACCAAAGGTGGGGTGGAGCAGGACGTACTGTATACTTATAATACCAATTCTACGGGTGAGTATTTCACAGAATTGTATTATTCTTAGTATACAGTACGTCCTGCTCCAAATAGATTACTTACACTTGGGACATCCAATAGCAGTGTCCATAAAGTAGGGTGGGATCCCCAACAAAAAAGGTAGCAGCAGACTAGGCCAAAAACAGCATCAGCTGAGGCCCTAACATCAACCTTGTAAAACTTTGAAAAGGTATGAACAGAAGACCAAGTAGCGGCCTTGCAAACTTGTTCAACAGAAGCCTGGTGCTGGAAGGCCCAAGAGGCACCAATAGCACGAGTAGAATGAGCAGTAAGGCGGAAGGGAGGATTCTTCCCCTTAGCAGAATAGGCCTGAATCACAGCCTGGCAAATCCATTTGCTAATAGTAGACTTGGCAGGACCAAACCCTTCCTGGGCCCAGAAGGGACCACAAAAAGAGCATCAGTTTTCCTGAAGGACGCAGTGACTACCAGGTAATACTTCAGACACCTGACAACATCCAAGGAATGCAGAACCCTTTCCTTAGCGTTGCTAGGATTAGGGCACAATGAAGGAAGAACAATTTCTTGATTTAAATGAAAAGCAGACACCACCTTAGGCAGAAAGTCTGGCTCAAAGCAGAACACCACCTTGTCCTGATGTCTCTCATAGTATGGGGGTTGAATAGACAGAGCCGCCAGCTCAGACACACGCCTGACCGAAGTAATAGCCACCAGAAAGACAACCTTGAGGGTAAGTACAGCCAGAGCAGCATCCTGAATAGGCTCAAAGGGAGCACCCTGCAAGGCAGACAAAACCAAGTTCAAATCCCAAACAGGGACCATAGGTTTACGTGGGGGACGCACATGAGTGACCCCCTGAAAGAAAGTCTTAACCAAGGAATGCTGAGCAAAAGACTTCTGAAAGACGACAGACAGGGCAGAAACCTGACCCTTCAGAGTACTGAGTTTTAGACCCAACTCCAACCCATGCTGTAAAAACTCCAGAACCCTGAGGACTGAGAACACCCTACAGGGAAGAGACCTAGACTCACACCAATCAATGCAGGTACGCCATACCCTATAATAGATGGAAGAAGAAGTTTTCTTCCTAGCCTTCACCATGGTCTCAACCACCGAGGCAGACAAGCCTTTCTCCAAGATGGGGGTTTCAGCAGCCAGGCCGTCAAAGCCAGAGTTTGTAAATTGGGATGGCATAAGGGACCCTGAGTGAGCCTCCGCCCATGTCAGAATCCGCGACACCTCCTGGAGGGCCCCCCTGCTCCGGGTCCCTCCCTGATGGTTGATGTAGGCAACCGCCGTCCTGTTGTCTGAACGCACCTGCACAGCCAGACCCCTCAGGTGATGGGTCAACTGCTCCAGTACCAACCTGATCACCCGTAGTTCCAGAATGTTGATAGGCAAGTGGGCCTCCTGAGGGGCCCACCTCCCCTGGAAACGCAGGAACTTCCAGAAGCCCCCCAACCCGACAGACTGGCATCCGTGGTGACCGTCTCCCAGGAGGGGGCCAGAAAGGACCTGCCCCCCCAGCAAGTTCCTGGGATCCAGCCACCACGAAAGGGACCGCCGGACCAAGGGGGGGAGGACACAGACCCCGTCCAAGGACGTTGGGTCCTTGTCCCATACTGACAGAAGGTGAAGTTGTAGAGGCCTCAAATGGAACTGAGCAAAAGGCACTGCCTCGAAGCATGTCACCATCAGGCCCACCAACTGCATTCCCTGCCTGAGTGAGGGCTGGGGACACGACAGCAGGGACTTCACCTGCGCAGCTAGAGCTTCCACCTTCTGTTGGGGAAGGAATATCCTAGATGCAAAAACTCATCAGACTCCCCAAGGAAAAGAGTGGCATCAGGGGTTAAGTGGCGCTTTTTAGCGGTGGCCTTACGCGCTAAAGTACTAGCAATCAATTTTTCAACACTGGCAAGTCTAGCAGCCATATCAGGTTGAGAATCCCCGCTTGTATGCTATGCAATGGGGGTGAGACTCAAGCTTGGGGGAGTATGTGAAGTGAGCCGAGGTGCAGGCCCAGCCACAGGCGGGGCGGGTTGCAACGTTAACACCTGCTGTGCGCAAGGAACACAGACCCGTGCACTGTCACCGCTGATAGGTGAGACCCCACAAGCTACACACAGCCGGGCTTGTCCCGAAGGAACCCCGGTCACATTATCCTGAGATGCCTTCATATGGTGATTATTAGGCACAATATGCCAGTAGGGATTGACGCTGTAAAGCAACCCTGGATGCCCCAATGACCCGCTAGGGAAGTGAGAGTAATTATACTAGGCCCAACTATCAATTACACCGGGCCGGGAGAAGCCACTGGATTCGCCCGTCTGAAAGACACAATGAGAAGAAGGGGCGTCAAAACCATACACAGTAAGGAATGAGCATAAAGCGGACCGCGGTAGGTAGAACCGTCACACACACGCACGCGCGACCAGACAAAATGGCGCCGAGCGAACCTCGAAGGGCGGGCCAGAGCGAGCCGTGACGCAAAGCGCGCCAAGCCAGGCCCCGCCCCCCGAAGAGCGTGAAGCCCACAGACAAGCAGCCAATGAGAACGCAGAAGCGTCTGAGGTAACGCCGCCGCCAGGCGCGGGACATCCAAGTGAAGGAAAAGACGCGCGCGGCGGCGGCAATTGTAACAGTAAAAAAGCCAAGTCAGCGCGGCAGCTGACACCATATATATATCAGTCAAAACAGATCAAAAGCCAATTGCACAAAAAACACTGACACACTCACCCACACCCCCCCCCCTTCTTTCCCCCCCGAAGGCTACAGGGAGAACGAGGGAGGATGGCGGCCCTCTGTACAGGACCCACCGCTACACGGGGCATGGGGGAGTGCGGTGGAGCAGCGCTCCTCAAGCACACATGGTGCTGCCTACCTTCACCCGACCGGCGCAGCCCAGGCTGGGAGGCACATCAAACGAGGAACGGGTGGGAATAGTCCAACAGGGTCACAGGCTAATAGCCCCGCTCACCTGCAAGAGAGTGATAATTTCATGTCTTCGCAGTAAGCACTGCAGAGAAATCTGGGGATTTGTGGGAGGTCCCTGGGTATTTGAGGGGTCGGGAGGAGCCTGTTTTGCATGTCTCTGCAGTGCAGCGCCATCTGGCGGAGGATAACCCAAGTGTAAGTAATCTATCTGGAGCAGGACGTACTGTATACTAAGAATATAATGTATGCGCAAGTAGTACAATAAAGCTAATGGGCGCCACCGCGCTGGATAAGGCGCAAAATCAAAACAACAGTGCACAACAAGCAAAGCCCCGCAGGGCACTCACAGCACGACAAATGGCGATCCCCAGCCTGAGCATAAGGCAGAAAAGGAAGAAGAAGGGCGGGCCCGCGCGCCTCACCTGGCCCCGCCCCCTCCCCATCCTCACCCAGCAACGCGGATTCCCATCCATTGACCGGGCGCCGCCGAGGGCGCCAGAGAGAGTGGGTTGGGCCGCCGCCAGCGCGCCGAGTGCCCGGCCCCGCCCCCTCTCCTCACAGAAAGGAGGGGGAGAAGCTCACCTCTAGCCTGAGCAGCCACACGCGCAGAGCCGGACAGGGCGGCCGGCTCTCAATACGGCCGCCGCATGTATCAAACGAACAGTAAAATCACACACACACACTCATACACAAGTTCATTGAGGGATTACTTCCAGATGCTCCACATCAACTGGAAAGATCAAATGAAGTTAAAAACAAGGGAGAAGTCACAGGCCCCCCTCCCATTGTGAATAAAGGGAAGTAAAGTAAAGGGAGGGATCCCCAACTACGGTAGTAGAGCAGGGGGAAACGGACAGGGCATCCCAAACCAGGGTCACCAACCTGGTAGCCGCCTACCCCTTGTAATGGGGTCTCACGGAGGAGCGTGGCTCCTATCAGTACACCTGTTAAGGTGAATCCTACCCTCACCCAGACCTACAGCCAAGGCTGGGAGGCATTAGGGGACTTAAGCATAACTAGGTCCGGGCAGAAATAGGGATAAAAATGGCCGGGTGTGAACCCGGCTTACCTGCAAGGAGGAGACTTCATCTTCTGACTTACTCGCCGTCTGCAGAGACGATTACTGGGGAATGTGTGGGAGGTCCCAGGTATTTATGGACCGGAAGGGGCTTTCTTTTTTTCTATTCATCTCTGCAGAAGTTCGCCCTCTACTGGACATAACCCACGTGTAATGAATATTTCCGAAGCAGGGTGTGAGACATACTTAGAATATAAGAATATTCCACAAGAGCAATTTAATAAATCACTTTCAAAACCAAAATGTTGGTTTACTAAAATATGTACAGTATGTTTGCTTGGATAGCAGCCTTCAGCTCATCTGCGTTGGGTCTGGTGCCATCTTACCCTTGCTGACCAATCAATAACAGAGATACCATGGTTATTAAATCAGGTCTTGGTACAGTGTGGACACGTGTCAGAAAATGAAATCAACATCTCCCTGAAGCTTGCTGGCAGAGGGAATCATGAAGTGCTGAAATATTTCCAAATATATGTCTGCCCTGAATTATGACATAGAATAAACCAAAACCCTCCACGGCGAGGATTGAGTCCTAGTTGCTTACAGAGGACCAACAATACCCATATTAGACCAAATGGGTGTTAATCCTGTGCAGGGTGGGCACCACATTTGTTGATGCCCCCCGCCCGCACATACACAGATATTCTTACCGGACACTCATTCCCCCGGTGACGTGTGGCACTGTGTTTGGCCAATGGAAGTCACAAGGTCCGCACTGCTTTTGACACCAGATGTAGTCCCTGCTGGACTTCATATACTGTCCCTACTTAATATCTCTTTCGTGCTCAATACTTACCCCAGCTTACAAAGACCTGACAATTTAGGTACACATATGTTTTTCCCTTCTAACACCACAATTTTTTTATTGTACTTATACTGGAAATTTACCAACCATTGTGTACTAAGAGCATCCCCAGATTTTCCAAGCATGAGTAATGAGACCATTATATACCCATATAACCAAGACACATTTCTGTTCCAATTGTGTGAATACACAAAGCCCTATGGGTGGATTAAATGTTCAATTATACAAACAACCATTCTCACAACCACATAGCAAGCACACCACAATCACATAATTTCACATTCACTGCACAGCCCAGGCTCTGGAGTGGCAGTAACGTGAGTGGAAAGTACGGGGGGTTAAAGCAGATTTTGAATATCTCAGGTGTTGTTCCCTGCTCTGGGGAAGCATCCCATATTGGATTCCCCACTGTGTGAAACCACTCAGATCACACGGAACAACTCGTCTGTTCCCTGTCCTATGGCGCATGTGTGGGCTCTTCGATCTGAGCCGATTGCTGTGCATATGTAATGCTCAGCAAATGGCTGTTTACATGCAGAGCTCTGGAATTTGCAGCCGCATCCCCAGCGGTGTGTGCACTCCGACCCTCAGCCATCTGAATGGTTGGGATCGGGAGCACAGTCACAGCCTGTAGATGTGGACGCCGGATGTTTACATCGGCAACGGAGCCAGGAAATGGGGGGGAGGGGGGTTACACAGTTGGGTATCCAGATCTGGAATGTCCTGGAGGGGGGGGGGGGGATTCTGCCACACTGCTTGTTACAGAGGATTAGGGGGAGGGGATTCTGTATGCTGCCTGTTATTGTTTTGGGGGGGGGGGGTATTTTAGAAAACATCTAGTTCAGAATATTTTTCCCCTGTTTTCCCATTCTAAACCCTAGGGTCATTATACATTTCACTGCAAAGAAAAACCATTAAGGGACTGAGAGTAGTGGCAAAGCAACAGCATAATACCCCACAGCATTAGAATGTTGATGGAATGAGACTTTTTTTAAGATCAGAGACTCTGCACTGCCTGTACCCCATCACACCTCCCAATTGCTTGAGGCAGGCACCAGTCTTCGTGACCTACCTTCTTACTACCCTAAGCTAGCCACATATACCATTTTGTGAGATACTCACCTGTAAAATGGTTATTATGAGTATGTCACACCCCCCACTTCCCGATATTCATGACACTTGGGAACCCGGCCTGTAGAGGGCGATCTTGCAGAGATGACATGGAAAAAAGGAGCCCCTCCTGGTCCATAAGTACTGGGTTCCTCCCACTATTTCTCAGTCTTTTTAAACAGCAGTGAAGAACCAGGAAGAGCCAATTATATTCAATAATTGTAAAATTATATGAGAATAATAATACCAAATAAAGGATCCCTTAGAACAAAAAGAGCCAATTATATTCAATAATTGTAAAATTATTTGAAATAATAATACCAAATAAAGGATCCCTTAGAGCAAAAAGAGCCAGTTATATTCAATAATTGTAAAATTATTTGAAATAATAATAATCACCATATAAAGGATCCCTCGAACAAAAAAGGGCGGGCGAAGTGGGGGGTGTGACATACTCGTAATAACCATTTTACAGGTATCTCACAAAATGGTATTATTCCTAGTATGTCACACCCCCCACTTCCCGATATTCATGACACTTGGGACATCCAATAGCAGTGTCTATAATGGGTGGGGATCCCAAAGGAATAATGCATAACTTAAATTACTGCAGCTTGCAGAACTTTGCGGCCCAAAACAGCATCCGCTGAGGCCCGCACATCAACCTTGTAAAACTTAGAAAAAGTATGCACTGAAGACCAAGTCGCAGCCTTGCAGATTTGTTCAACAGAAGCTTGGTGCTGAAAAGCCCAAGAGGCTCCAATTAGCACGAGTAGAATGAGCGGTGACACGAAAAGGGGGAACCTTCCCCTTCGCCATATAGGCCCCAATGATAGCCTGACGTATCCACTTACTAAGGGAAGATTTGGCAGGAGCAAAACCCTTCTTGGGCCCAGAAGGCACAACAAAAAAGGCATCCGTCTTGCGGAAGGCCGAGGTAGTAACTAAATAATACTTAACACAACGAACTACATCCAAAGAATGTAAGACCCTTTCCTTGTCGTTACTAGGTTTAGGACACAAGGAAGGAAGAACTATATCCTGATTTAGGTGGAAAGCAGACACCACCTTAGGAAGGAAATCCGGTTTAAAACGGAAAACAACCTTATCTTGATGCCTCTCAAAATAAGGGGCTTGAATAGACAAAGCCACCAGTTCAGAAACTCGGCGGACAGAATAGCAACCAGAAAGGCAACCTTCTGAGTAAAAATAGGAAGAGGAATATCCTGCAATGGCTCAAAGGGAGCAGCTTGCATAGCCGAAAGCACCAAATTAAGATCCCAAACAGGAAGTAAAGGCTTTCTGGGAGGCCGCACATGCGCGACTCCTTGGAAAAAGGTCTTAACCAAAGGATGAAGAGCAAACAATCTTTGAAAGAAAATTGCCAAGGCAGAGACTTGCCCTTTCAAAGTACTAATCTGTAATCCCATATCCAGACCTTGTTGCAGATATTCCAGAATTCTAGGAATAGAAAATACTCTACAGGGCAAAGCCCTGGATTCACACCAATCAATATAGGACCTCCAAGTCCTGTAATAAATGACAGAGGAAGACTTCTTCCTAGCTCTAATAAGAGTCTGAATAACCACATCAGAAAGACCTTCTTCTTTCAAGATGGAGACTTCAGCAGCCATGCCGTCAAAGCCAGCATTTGTAAATTGGGGTAACAAAGTTGACCCTGAGTGATGAGATCTGGAAGAAGAGGCAGATGGACACGATCCACTGCCAGCCTTACAACGCCTGCGTACCACAGACGTCTTGGCCACCTTGGCGCCACCAGAATTGCTGGCACCTCCTCCAGTGCTAGCTTGTGCACCACCTTGCTGATCATGGAGAATGGGGGAAACAGATATAGGAACCCCAGATCCTTCCAGGCCAGAGACATGGCATCCGCTGCCACTGCCAGAGGATCCTGGGATAGAGACACAAAAGCTGGCAGCTTGTGATTGTGACGAGAAGCAAACAGGTCCAACCGTGGAGTCCCCCACTTGTGACAGAGGAACTAAAAGACCCTTGGATTGAGAGACCATTCTCCCTGGAGAGAACATCCCCTGCTCAGGGAGTCTGCCTCCATATTCTATCCCCGGAATGTAAACTGCTGATATGCAGGGAACATTGATCTCTGCCCACTGAAGGATCAGAGACACTTCCCGGAGGGCACCCTAACTTCGAGCCCCTCCCTGGTGATTGATGTATGCAACAGCTATTCGGTTGTCTGACCGAATCTGAACCAGCAGACCCTGTAAGAAATGGGTCAGTCGAAGTAGAACAAGACGTATGGCCCGAAGCTCTAATACATTGATGAGGCCCCCCACAATCCTTGGAACTGATGCTTCTTCCAGAAGCCCCCCCAACCCACCAGGCTGGCATCCGTGGTAACCAGTTCCCAACGCGGAGTCAGAAATGACTTGCCCTTCTGGAGGTTGTGCGATATTAATCACCACTGAAGGGACTGCAAAACGTGGGGAGACAATAGACAAGTCTGATTCAATGATAGTGGTCACCTGTCCAACCTTGCCAAGAGGAAGAGCTGAAGCGCCCTTATGTGAAACTGGGCAAACGGGACTGCCTCGAATGCAGCTACCATCAATCCCACTAGTCTCATCCCTAGACGGATGGACTGACGAGGGTTGGACAAGAATAGATGAATCAAGTCCTGAATCAGAACCATTTTGGACTGAGGAAGAAAAACCCTGGCCTGAAATGTATCCAGAATCAGGCCCAGGAAGGGAATTTCCCTGGACGGACAGAGAGAGGATTTGGGGTAACTTATTACCCATCCGAACCTCTCTAGCGTAGAGACCACCATCCTGGTGTCCAACTCTGATTGTTCGAGGGAGAAGGCCGCGATAAGAAGATCGTCCAGAAAAGGCACAACGCAGATGCCCTGGACCCTGAATATAGCCATCACTCCTGCCAGCATCTTGGTAAAGACTCTTGGGGCCGAGGTAAGGCCGAATGGCAGGGCCACAAATTGATAATGCTGGTCTTCTATTGAGAACCTGAGAAATCTCTGGTGACCCGGAAAATAGGAATGTGCAAATAAGCATCCTTGATGTCTATGGATGTCATGAAGTCCCCCTAACGGAGAGCATCGATCGTTGATCGCAGAGACTCCATGCGGAATTTTCCGAAACGGATAAATTGATTGAGTCTCCTTAGGTCTAGGATAGGCCGAACAGAGCCGTCCTTTTTGGGTACCGTGAATAGGTTGGAGTAAAACCCCAAACCCCTTTCCCCTGGAGGCACTAGGCCGATAACAGCCATGTTTAACAGATTCGCTACTGCTGCCCGCAGTCCGTGCGCAATTGCCAGATCTGACGGCATCCGGGACATGAAAAATCTGGGAGGAGGCCGGGACTCGAATTCCAGTTAGTAACCGAAAGAGACTACTTCCAGAACCCAATTGTCTGATATCTCCTGAACCCAGACCTGGAAGAAGAACCGCAGCCGTCCCCTCATTGTTGAGCAGGCTTAGTGGCAGATTTGGTTTTGGACCCCCAATTCTGACTTGGACGGCCACGTCCTTTTCCTCTATTCCACGAAAGGAACAACGTAGTTTCTTACGCTGAGGTAATTTACCTCCTTTAGTGACAGAATCCAATTCTTTCTCCAAAGAGGCGCAATCCCACAAAAGGGAGTGCTGTAAGCGATTTCTTAGCTACAATATCAGCTGCCCACTGCCGCAACCATACTGACCGCCGGATGGCGACTAACAAGGCAGAGGTTCTGCTGCACATGAGTATCATCTAAGGCAGAAAGTACAAAAGATGCAAACATCTCACATCGCTTAAAAGCGGCGTACTCATCAGAGGTCGGATTAAGCCCTGAGTAATTCATTAGGTCACTCACAACAGACCTAATATCCACTGTCATGAGTGCCGAAGCACCAACAGGCAGCAAGGCCGAGCCCACACTGGAAAAAGCGTGGCACGCCATTTGATCAATACGCTTATCCTCTCCATCTTTAAGTGTAGTGGAGTCAGGAGAATGCAACACAGAAGAATTGGATAAATTAAGCACAGGGGCATCCACCCATGAGCAGAGTATCCAGTCTCTCTTTAAATTAATTAAATATTAATGCATAGATGGCCATTGTATGCTTGCACAAACATAGGAATTTGTCCTCCGCATTTAACCCATCCGTGCAGTAAGTGTACACATGCCCAGAGCGGTGGGCACAGGTGGTGATGACCAACGCTTAACAGTATCAGCTGGGAAGGGATATTTCTTGTCCCAGCCCAAGGGAATGCCAGGAAGCCGCGCAGGCTTCTCCCATTCTTTAAGAATAATTTCATCAAAATGCTTTTGATTTGGAAATTCTAAATGAGGTTTAGAGACTCCAAGAATTCCCCTTTTTGAGGAGGGACTACTTCAGGAGGAGTAATAACCAAAACCTCAAATAACTGAGCAAGAGCTTTTGGGGTATCCACAACACTTGCTTCACCCTGCTCAATCTCAGTACCAACAAATTGCTGTTCATCAGAAACATCTGATTCCTCATAATAATTCTCCTTCTAACTGAGAAGGATCAGACCAATCAAGCAATTCACAATTGTCTGACTCTGCCGGAGCGGCATGAGTCAAGTGCTTTCTTTTAGCTGAGGCCTTCTTAGGCACAGAGGTAGACATTAATCTTTCAAGATGAGCTAATCTGGCACATAAATCAGCATGCGACTCACCACCCATGACAATATCATTGGGGGTACGGACAAGACATGGCGGAGTAGGAGATGAGGCATTAGCCGCAGGCCCTGAAGCCTGGGCTTCAGTTTGCTGCATAATAGTTAATTGTGCACAAGGGACGCAAAGAATTGCGTTATCCCCAACAAGGGATCCCCCACATCCAAAACACTGCCGAGTCTGTGCAGAGGGAATTGCATGTCCGTTATCCTGGGATGCCTCCATATGGTGTTTAGTATTATACTATAATTGATTATAGTCGCCAAGTATATATGGGATTTACGCAATTGCTACCCGGGATGCCCCTTTAAATAGTCCCAAGTGGGAGGATTGAAACACAAATGGACCCCCAAATAAAGCTTAAGGGCTTTTTTTTTTTATATATAAGGACCAGGGGAAACCCCTTTTTAAATAAGGAGTTTCTACCTACAGAGAAAACAAAAAAAACAGTCACCAAATGCACACAATATAAATAAATGACAGAAAAAACTCCCTTCAGCCAAGCTGAAGGGTACTCACAGCCCATGCAATAAGCTCACATCATGAGGTAAGGCCACATGGAAGCAGGAAACAGGAAGTCAAACAGAGCATACAGGTGCTGTCTGAATAAAAGCATGCCTAAGCCCCGCCCGCTTCCAGGATCACATGGCCAAAAATGGAGGGAAAATTCAAATCTGAACACAGCCAGAAAACAAAGAGCTTTAATAGGTAAGCAAAAAATGCTGCCTAGACAGAGATAGGAAAATCTAAATAAAACATTTCCTATTAAATAGTATAGTAAAACATACATAATAAAAATAAGAAATAAAGACTTATTTTATATATATTTTTTTTTTTTGTGTGCATGGTGACAAATAAGTCCAGATAACGCCCCCCCCCTTCCCCCCTCCTTTTTACCCAGCAGGGTTAAAGGAGACTAAGGGGAGAGGATAGAAATGCACCCATAAGGCACAAGGGGATTATAAAGGGACAGGGGCATCCCATGCCGGGAGCACCAACCCGGAAGCCGCCTACCCACATTTGGGTCTCACGGGGGAGTAATACTCCTGTATACACCAGAAGGTGTATGTATCTACCTTTGCCTGAACCACACAGCCAGGGCTGGGAGGCATACAATATAACCAAACAGGTTAAAAGAGTTTCAGACAGGATTAGAGAAAAAAAGGGGCCGGGAGCAAGCCCGGCTACCTGCAGCTTGAAGGAGAGTCATCTTCTGAATGCTTCGCCGACTGCAGAGACGAAAAGACTGAGGAATAGTGGGAGGAATCCAGTACTAATGGACCAGGAGGGGCTCCTTTTTTCCATGTCATCTCTGCAAGATCCCCAAGTGTCATGAATATCGGGAAGTGGGGGGTGTGACATACTAGGAATAAAAAGGGAATGTCACTCCCTCACCGAAAACATTTTTTTTTTGTTATTACTATGCAACTGCAGGGACCTGTTATTGTGCCCCCAGTCCATAACCCTGGCAGAACAGCACATCCCCGTGCAGTGAAATCTTTGAAAAAGATGGAAGACAGTACTGGGATCACTAAGCAAAGCAACCTGGGGTGAAACCATTTAGTATTTTCTTAATGGCCACAGCGAAAACCTGCTAATTTGGACTACACACAGCCAATCAACGAAGCTCATCATAGTGGGGCCATGATCCAGGGGCTGTAGAGAGGGCCACTAAAATAATTTCTTCCTAGCCATGGTGACTAAACTCTAATAAGCTGTGACATTTATACCCTAGTATATAGCAGGCACAAGGGGCCTTTGATCTGCTGAATGTTAGACTGTTCCCAGGGACAGTCCTCCCTTCTAAGGTGAAGATCCACTTTAACAGCATAAATATACATATGTTGACTTCAGTAGTTATTTTCTTGAGTTCCCAGTCCTTTGCAATTTGTGACTGTTGCTCATAGTTGAATGCCTCTCCAGCTGTGCTTTTATCACCAGCCTGGCCCAGTGACTGTTACAATATGAATCATGCTGAAAAGTCATTGCAAGCCTTTTCTTAGTTTTCTTTATAAATACATGTGCATCACAGCAAGTTCCTGAGCTCTCAAGTACAGAATGCTAAGCTGCACATTCCAGGCTCTGGCTTTTCTTGACCGCATAGGAAAATGAAAAAAAAAAACCCTACAACAAATAAAAATTCTTTCTAAATTATTAGCTGGCACATGTTGATATTTTCATTGTCCGACTGTAGAGAACTACCAGTATCTACTCTACCCTGCTGGGAGCATGTAGATTGGCCTAGTGAATACACAGAATAACCAGGTGCCCTACTTTATTTTCATGAGAACATTAATTTGCGGTTGTAGGCTGTAATCTCTTTGGCGCTCTGTGGATTTATCCAGGCTGAAAATGATGATTACCGGACACTGCACAGTGCTGCAACTTCAATGAGTTAGCTTACCGTGAGTGAAAAAATACAATTCTGTGATTACTCACCTGTAGAATTGATATTATGAGTATACAGTACGTCCTGCTCCAAATAAGAATCATTACACATGGGAATTACTCCGCCAGATGGCGCTGGACTGCAGAGACAGCGAAACTGGCTCCTCCCGCCTCCTCAAATACCTGGGACCTCCCACAAATCCCCAGCATTGAAAAGCAGTTAACGAGAAGCCGGGAGAATTAAAACATAACCAAACTAGTAACTATAACAATGATAACAATCACCATACAGGGGATCCAGGATAATGCAAAACCAAGGGTGGGGTGGAGCAGGACGTACTGTATTCTCATAATATCAATTCTACAGGTGAGTAATCACAGAATTGTATTATTCTTAGTATACAATGCGTCCTGCTCCAGATAAGAATCATTACACATGGAACATCCAATAGCAGTTTCCATAAAGTAGGGTGGGATCCCCAAAGGTAACAGCAGACAGGTCAGACCACTGCCCCCTGCAGAACCTTGCAGCCAAAGACGGCATCAGCTGAGGCCCTAACATCAACCTTGTAAAGCTTTGAAAAGGTATGAACAGAAGACCAAGTGGCGGCCTTGCAAACTTGTTCAACAGAAACCTGGTGCTGAAAAGCCCAAGAGGCACCAATAGCATGAGTGGAATGAGCAGTAAGGCGGAAGGGAGGATTCTTCCCCTTAGCAGAATAGGCCTGAATCACAGCCTGATGGATCCATTTGCTGATAGTAGATTTGGCAGGTGCCAAACCCTTCCTAGGACCAGAAGGGACCACAAAAAGAGCATCAGTTTTTCTGAAAGGTGCAGTAGCCACCAGATAGTACTTCAGACACCTAACCACATCCAAAGAATGCAAGACCCTCTCTTTAGCATTACTAGGATTAGGGCACAAGGAAGGAAAAACAATGTCCTGATTCAAATGAAAGGCAGACACAACCTCAGGCAGAAAATCTGGCTAGAAGTGAAACACCACCTTGTCCTGATGTCTGTCAAAGTAGGGGGGGGCTGGATGGAAAGCGCCGCCAACTCAGACACTCGCCTAACAGAGGTGATAGCCACCAAGAAGACAACCTTGAGAGTAAGAATGGCCAGGGCAGCCTCCTACACAGGTTCAAAGGGAGCACCCTGCAAGGCAGACAAGACAAGGTTCAAATCCCAAACAGGCAACATAGGCATACGTGGGGGACGCACACGAGTAACTGGAAAAAAGTCCTGATCAGAGAATGCTGGGCAAAGGACCTCTGGAAGAAAACAGCCAGGGCAGAGACATGACCCTTCAGAGTACTGAGTTGGAGCCCCAGCTCCAACCCATGCTGCAGGAACTCCAGGATCCTGGGAATAGAGAACACAAGACAGGGAAGAGACTTAGACTCACACCAGTCAATGTAGGCAAGCCAAACCCTATAGTAAATAGAAGAAGACTTCTTCCTAGCCTTTATCATTGTAATAACAACAGAGGCAGACAGCCCCTTCTCCATCAAGATGGAGGTTTCAGCAGCAAGGCCGTCAAAGCCAGAGTTTGTAAATTGGGATGGCTTAAGTGACCCTGAGTGAGCAGGTCTGGCACCCTGGGCAGAGCGTACTGATCTACTGCCAGCTGCACCACGTCTGCGAACCACACTCTTCTTGGCCACCTGGGGGCCACCAGTATTGCTGGCACCCCCTCCTGAGCTATCTAGCGCAGAACCCTGCCCAACAGGGGGAATGGAGGAAAGACATACAGGAACTAAAAATCCTGCCATGACATTGCTAGAGCATCCGTGGCCAAGGCCAGAGGATCCTGGGACAGGGAGACAAAGGCCGGGAGCTTGTGATTGTGATGGGACGCAAACAGATCCACATCTGTTTGGCCCCAATGGTGACACAGAGATTGAAACACCCTGTTGCAAAGGGACCATTCTCCCAGGCGAGGGTCCCCCTGCTCAGAGAGTCTGCCTGCAGATTCTCCACCCCTGGGATGTACACAACTGATATGCAGGGAACATTGGCCTCCGCCCAGGCCAGGATCAGAGACACTTCCTGGAGGGCCCTCTTGCTCCGGGTCCCTCCCTGATGATTGATGTAGGCAACCGCCGTCTGGTTGTCCGAGTGTAGCTGAAAAGGCAGGCCCCGAAGGTGATGAGTCAGAACCAACCTGATCGCCCGCAGTTACAGAATGTTGATAGGTGTGTGGGCCTCCTGAGGGCACCACCTCCCTTGGAACTGCAGGGACTTCCAGAAACCCCCCCAACCTGTCAGACTGGCAACCGTGGTGACCGTCTCCCAGCAGGGGGCCAGAAAAGATCTGCCCACCAACAGGTTCCTGGAGTCCAGCCACCACGAGAGGGACCGTCTGACTAGGGGGGAAAGCACAAGGACCTGGTCCAGGGACGCAGGATCCTTGTCCCATACTGACAAGAGGAGGAGTTGCAGAGGCCTCATGTGGAACTGGGCATAAGGGACCGCCTCAAAGCACGCCACTATCAGGCCCACCAGCTGCATTCCCTGCCCGATGGAGGGATGAGGGCAAGATAGCAGGAACTGAACCTGCGCAAGCAGACTGTCCACCTTCTGCTGAGGAAGAAAAATCCTTGCCTGAACTGTATCCAGATTCATTCCCAGGAAGGGAATCACCAAGGAGGGAGACAGGGAAGACATGGGATGGTTGATCACCCAGCCAAATGACTCCAGAGTGGACACTACCAGCTGAGTATCCAACTCTGCCTGATGTAGGGACTGGGAAGTGATGAGAATGTTGTCCAGGTAGGGCAGCACGCAGATGCCCTGAGACCTGAGCAGAGACATCACTCCTGCCTTGGTGAACACTCTGGGAGCTGAAGTGAGAAGGGCAATGCCACAAATTGGTAGTGCTGATCCTCCAGAGTGAACCTGAGGAACCTTTGATGACCTAGAAACACAGGAATATGAAGGTAAGCATCTTTGATGTCCACAGACGTCATGAAGTCCCCAGGACGCAGGGAACTGATGGCAGAGCGCAGAGGTTTAATGCGAAAGCGCCTGCACCTGACAAATTTGTTGAGGATCTTCAAGTCCAGGATGGGCCTGACTAACCCACCTCTTTTGGGCACGGTGAAAAGGTTGGAATAGAAGCCCTTGCCCCTTTCTCATAAGGGGACCTGACAGATGGCCACCAGCTCCAAAAGGCTTTGCACCGCTAGAACTAGAGCCTGAGCCGACACAGGGCCCTGAGAAATCCGAGATCTGATGAATCTTGGGGGCGGACAGGCAGCAAAACTATCTTGTAACCGGAGGACACTACCTCCTGAATCCACCGGTCTGAGACATGAAGCCTCGTGAGCAAAGTGCTGAAGCAGTCCCCCCACCCGGATGGGTGATGGCGCCCCTTCATGCCTGAGGGGGCTTGGGAGAAGACTTAAGCTTGGAGCCCCAGAAGGAGCCAGGGTGACCACGTCCTCTGCCCCTACCTCAGAAATCTCCTTGGGCCCTGACCCCGAAAGGGCCGAGACTGCCGCCTGCGCTGGGGTAACCTGCCTCCCTTAGCAAACAGGTCCAGGCGGTCCCCAAACAGGCGTAGTCCTTTGAAGGGAAAACCAGTGAGAGCTTTCTTGGCAGCGTTGTCAGCAGCCCACTGGCGCAGCCAAACCGAGCGGCATATAGCCACCACAAGGGCAGAGGTTCTGCCACACGTCCTAATGGTATCATCCAAGGCAGAGAGGACATAAGTCACAAAAACCTCACAACGAGAGAGTGCATTAAACTCCTTACTAGACACATCATCAGGGGCCCCATCTAGGATACTTATAAGCAGGGTCCTAATAGGCACAGACCGGGCGCAGCGCCGTCCCCACACATGCAAAGGCATGGGACGCCAGCTGATCAATGCGCCGGTCCTCACCATCCCGCAGCGTAGTAGAGTCAGGGGAGTGCATGACAGAGGTGTTAAATAACCCTAGGACCGGGGGCATCCACTTCAGGAGGGGATGACCAACGCTTCACCACATCAGCAGGAAAGGGATACCTCTTATCCCAACTGTTAGGTACACCGGGAAGCCTGCTGGGACGCTCCCATTCCCTAAGCACAAAATTATTAAAATGGGCTTGCTCAGGAAATTCTAAACGTGGCTTAGCAGTATGAAACAATTCCCCCTGTTGCCTGGGGGCCGCAACCGGGGGAGAGATAGACAGTACCTCAAAAATCTGAGCCAACAGCCTATCAGTATCATCTGGCGCCCAGGGGTCAGAGCCAGAATAATCATGACCCCTGGGCCTCTCATCAGATGACTCCGAGTCAGAGTATAACTCCCCTTCTTTCAAAGGGGTATGGCTAGACAGTTCCAAAAACTCATCAGCTTCCATAGGGAAAAGAGTGACATCAGGCATTAAGTGCCGAGGTTTTAGCAAGCAACCTCTCAACACTGGAAGACACATCAGGCTGAGAATCCCCACTGGTATGCAACTCAATGGGAGTCAAATTTAAGCTTGGGGGAGTAGGTGAAGCCATACGAGGCGCAGGCCCAGCCACTGGTAAACCAGGCTGCAGCGGTGTACAGACCCGCACATTGTCAGCACCAATAGGGGACACCCCACAAGCTACACACAGCCGGGCTTGTCCCGAAGGAACCCCGAGCACAGTATCCTGAGACACCTCCATATGGTGATTATAGCAGCACAATAGGCCGATAGGAATTCACACTATAAAAGCAACCCGGAATGCCCCAATAGCCCGCTAGGGAAGTGGGAGTAATTTACACACTAGGCCTCACAAGTTTAATAACTAAATAGAGGGAGTAGGGCCGGGAGAAACCAATAGAGGTCGGCCCGTCTGAAAGATATAAGCGAAGAGAACCCCGTAAGTGACATGCATAATGACATAGGGTAATAAAAAACGCCCGCGAGGGCACTCACTGGCCGCGGTAGGTAGACGCCAGTCACGCAGCAGCCTGAGCCAGAGAAAATGGGGCAGGCCGCGGAGACAGTGACGCGGAACACGCCAACCGCGGGCCCCGCCCCCCCGAAGAGCGCGAAGCCGCACACGTGACAAGCAGCCAATAACGGCGCCGCCAAGTGCGGAGCACAGTGGAAGCGTGCGCGGCGGCGGCATATTTAAAAAAGCAACCAGTGCAACCAAATCAGCGCGGCGACTGACACCAACCAGACAAAACAAAATACAGTGAAGCACCAAGGCAAATTCCCATACACCCCCCCCCCCCCCCCGAGAGCTACAAGAGAGAGCGAGGGAGGACAGCGGCCACTTAACATAGGGCCCACCAATAGCCAGGGGCAAAAGGGCAGGGGGGGCATCCCATAGAGGCTCACCATATGCCTATACCGCCTACCCTTTGGTGGGGGATTGCGGCGGAGCAGCGCTCCTAAGAACCTGACAGTGGTGCTGCCTACCATCACCCGGACCAGCGCAGCCAAGGCTGGGAGGCAAATTAATAATGGAACGGGTGGGAAACGTCCTACAGGGCCGCAGTCTAATAGCCCCGCTCACCTGCGAGAAGAGAGAGCCATCTTCTTGTCCTGCGCAGTCCAGACTGCAGAGAAAATCTGGGGATTTGTGGGAGGTCCCGGGAGGAGCCAATTTCGCTGTCTCTGCAGTCCAGCTTCATCTGGCGGAGTAATTCCCATGTGTAATGATTCTTATCTGGAGCAGGACGTACTGTATACTAAGAATAGTATATATTTTGAAACGGCCTATTCTATTTACCAAAATTAAAAGAAACAACACGAAAACAAACACCCTAGAATGGACACTGCTGCACCTTTATATATAGTTTTTATGTTAGTTAGATTTTATGCACAGATATATATTTTATATAAAACTTGTGTATACAATTGTGTTTAAAAAGGAACATTGCTGGTATTGGGGAGTTAATAAAAACTCCCCAAACCTGGATTGCTTAGCCCCCCTACCCCTCCAGTTTAACATTAGAGAACTTTAAAACTTACCTGTCCAGTCACAGTGTGCTCCGGTATCCCTCAGTCCTGTCCCTACTCCGTAGGGCAGCGCCATCTTGCCATCCAGTCATGCTCTACTTCTCCCCTCAGATCTTAGGGGGTGCAAAGGGGCCAGGAATGCTGCCAGATGTCTGCGTTTTAGATAACTCCAACATCCAAAGGCAGTGAGGGAGGGGGCAGGGATGTTTAGAGAGGAACATTAGAAAACATACATACAAGACAACACATTTTTCTTTTGCACATTTGTAGCAAATATAAACTACAAAACTGAAAAATCCTATAGGGAGCCCAAGAAACTACTTTACAATGGGGGTCATGCTAAGGATTTGTTGAAGCACTTTTGGGTTAGCAATCTGCTAAGGGAGCGGGGGGGGGGGTTCCTTGGTTCCCTCCCTAAATCGTTCAGGGAGGGAAAATGACCTATGTGTAGGAATTTTGTGCAGACCTTATAATAATGTCCCTGAATTATGCAAATTTTAGCATAGCGTGCACATGTCATGAAAAACAGGGAAACAAACGATAATCTAGTAACACAAAGTGTTCACTATAAATGGAACATGTACAAATGATAAATGATAAACCAGTGATAAACCCCTTATACAATTATTACTTTTTTTTTTTTTTTATGAATCATTTCTAATACCTACCCTACATCCAACTCCCTACCAGGCTTAATCTCCTTTAGACATATGAGGATAAAGGCACGGAAAGACACCGATTTCACAAATGAATCACGCAAGGTATTTATTTATGTACAATCTATTATATGACTAAAACACTGCATCAAAAATGGGCTCGTGGGGCACAGCCCAGAAACCCAATTAACAGGAGCACCAAAACCAGAAAGAAACTATTTCATTTATTGAGAATCAAAATAATCAAGAGACACAAAAACACAACAACACTGTACAACACTAACACATTAAAAACACTGCGTATCCCCAATTTCATCCAGTGCTGCATATATAGCAAAAAATACCTGGGCAACTCCTAAGATATCAGTTCGTATACTAAATTCCCAGTAATACCTAATCTTTTTTGTGCCGGCACAAAAACCTAGCCTCCCACTATCGGTTCAACTAATAATAAAGTGACAGTGCATAAACAGCATTATATCAATTCATATACAGTGCAAAACATCAAGGTAACATATCCAAGTATTCACTATGTGCAAATTTATATAAAGTGACTAAGTGCATAAATTATTTATAAAGTAATAATACTAATGTTAACAATCAGAAGTCAGTATGTGTCCCGAATGGTATTGGTCATGGACACAACACGCGAATTGCAAAAATAAACACATCAAACAATCAGACAACAACAATAATAGACAGAAAGAGAGACCAAATACTAAGCCTGGCAACGGGTAGATCACGTAAGTAAGGAGTGGGGAACTAGCTGCAGGAACACCTTCGATCGCGGCCGCCCGTGCCGCTTCCCTTTAAAATGTTGCTTTAAAATAAGCAACTTCAAGATTTTGCCCAAAACATGGGTAGCATGAAGAACATAGTTGATCATTAGATGTGCTCCCACCTGTACTATCAGGCCTGTAGTATCTTTGAGGATGTCCAAGTTTTTCCATTCAAGCCTGGAGACTGGCATGCTGGTTGACATTTCTGGCATCAGACATCTGCTAACAAGATTTTTTTAAATATTTCCTGGGACATTTTTGGTTGCAGAGTCCTTTCAGCAAGATATTTCTGCCTTAGCCCCTTGACTTTTCTTCTTCAGGGAAAGGGATGGGCAGGTCAATATTTGCAGACATTTAAGACCAGTTTCCCCACTGACTCTACACGTCCCTTCTCCCCACTTCTAAATTCACTACTCACTTCATATCCAATCCTTTTGTTGTAAGTGCAAGTGTGGATTGCGATTGCAAAGACAACATTTCACCAGTATCCTGCTTGATATTGTGTGTGTAAATAATACAATTCTGTGAAGTACTCACCTGTAGAATTGATATTATTTGTATACAGTACATCCTGCTCCAGATATATTACTTACACCTGCACTGCAGAGACATGCAAAACAGACTCCTCCCGGCCCTCAAATACCCAGGGACCTCCCACAAATCCCCAGCATTAAAAAGCAGTGAACAAGAAGCTGGGAGAATTTAACCACCCAAAACAACTGGAAACTATAACAAAGATAACAATCACCATACAGGGGATCCAGAATAATGCAAACCAGGGTGGGGTGGAGAAGGACGTACTGTATACAAATAATATCAATTCTACAGGTGAGTACTTCACAGAATTGTATTATTCTTAGTATACAGTATGTCCTGCTCCAGATATAGTACTTACACTTGGGACATCCAATAGCAGTGTCCGTAAGTTGGGTGGGATCCCCAACAAAAAGGTGACAGCAGACAGTTTAGACCACTGCCGCCTGCAAAACCTTGCGGCCAAAAACAGCATCAGCTGAGGCCCTAACGTCAACCTTGTAAAACTTTGAAAAGGTATGAACAGAAGACCAAGTAGCGGCCTTGCAAACTTGTTCAACAGAAGCCTGGTGCTGGAAGGCCCAAGAGGCACCAATAGCACAAGTAGAATGAGCAGTAAGGCGGAAGGGAGGATTCTTCCCCTTAGCAGAATAGGCCTGAATCACAGCCTGACGAATCCATTTGCTAATAGTAGACTTGACAAGCCAAACCCTTCCTAGGACCAGAAGGGACCACAAAAAGAGCATCAGTCTTCCTGAAAGCCGCAGTAACTACCAGGTAATACTTCAGACACCTGACCACATCCAAGGAATGCAGAACCCTTTCCTTAGCGTTGCTAGGATTTAGGACACAAGGAAGGAAGAACAATATCTTGATTCAAATGAAAGCAGACACCAGCTTAGGCAGAAAGTCCGGCTTAAAACGGAACACCACCTTGTCCTGGTGTCTCTCATAGTATGGGGGCTGGATAGACAGAGCCGCCAGCTCAGACACACGCCTGACCGAAGTAATAGCCACCAGAAAGATAACCTTGAGGGTAAGTACAGCCAGAGCAGTATCCTGAATAGGCTCAAAGGGAGCACCCTGCAAGACAGACAGAACCAAGTTCAAATCCCAAACAGGGACCATAGGCTTACGTGGGGGACGCACATGAGTGACCCCCTGAAAGAAGGTCTTAACCAAGGGATGCTGAGCAAAAGACTTCTGAAAGAAGACAGACAGGGCAGAAACCTGACCCTTCAGAGTACTGAGTTTTAGACCCAACTCCAGTCCATGCTGTAAAAACTCCAGAACCCTAGGGACTAAGAACTCCCTACAGGGAAGAGACCTAGACTCACACCAATCAATGTAGGCACGCCATACCCTATAATAGATAGCAGAAGAAGTTTTCTTCCTAGCCTGCACCATGGTATCCACCACCGAGGCAGACAAGCCTTTCTCCATCAAGATGGAGGTTTCAGCAGCCAGGCCGTCCAAGCCCGAGTTTGTAAATTGGGATGGAGTAAGGAGCCCTGAGTGAGCAGATCTGGGGCCCCTGGCAGGATGTACTGGTCTACTGCCATTTGTACCACGTCTGCGAACCACACTCTTCGGGGCCACCAGAATCACTGGCACCCTTTCCAGAGCAATCTTGCGGAGAACCCTGCCCAGCAGGGGGAACGGAGGAAAGACATACAGGAGCCGAAATTCCTTCCATGACATTGACAGAGCATCCGTGGCCAAGGCCAGAGGATCCTGAGACAGGGAGACAAAGACCGGGAGCTTGTGATTGTGACGGGATGCAAACAGATCCACATCCGGTAGACCCCAACGGTGAAACAGGGACTGGAATACCCTGTTGAGGAGGGACAACTCCCCCTGACGGGAAGTCCCCCTGCTCAGAGAGTCTGCCAGCAGATTCTCTACCCCCGGGATATACACAGCCAAAATACATTGAACATTGGCCTCGGCCCATGTCATAATCCGCGACACCTCCTGGAGGTGCTGCTCCCGGTCCCTCCCTGATGGTTGATGTAGGCAACCGCTGTCCTGTTGTCTGAGTGCACCTGCACAGACAGACCCTTCAGGTGATTGGTCAACTGCTCCAGTACCAACCTGATCGCCCTTAGTTCCAGAATGTTGATGGGCAGGTGGGCCTCCTGAGGGCACCACCTCCCCTGGAACCGCAGGGACTTCCAGAATTCCCCCCCCCAACCTGACAGACTGGCATCCGTGGTGACCGTCTCCCAGGAGGGGGCCAGGTTCTTGTGGTCCAGCCACCACGAGAGGGACTCTCGGACCAATGGGGGAAGCACACAAACCCCGTCCAAAGACTTGGGGTCCTTGTCCCAAACTGACAGAAGGTGAAGCTGCAGAGGCCTCAAATGGAACTGAGCAAAGGGCACTGCCTCGAAGCTCGCCACCATCAGGCCCACCAGCTGCATTCCCTGCCTGAGGGAGGGCTGGGGGTACGAGAGCAGGAACCTCACCTGCGCAGTCAGAGCTTCCACCTTTTGTTGAGGGAGGAATATCCATAACAGGATCCAGTATACAGTATCCGGAACCGTATCCAGAATCATCCGAAGGAATGGGGTCACCAGCGAAGGGGACAAAGAGGACTTGGGATGATTGATCACCCAGCCGAAGGACTCCAAGGTGGACACCACCAGTTGAGTGTCCAGTTCCGCCTGCTGTGGGGACCGTGACGAGATGAGAATGTCGCCCAGTTAGGGCAGCACACGTATGCCCCCTGACCTTATCAGAGACATCACCCCCGCCAGCACCTTGGTGAACACTCTGGGAGCTGAAGTGAGGCCAAATGGTAGGGCCACAAACTGATAATGTTGATCTTTCAACGCGAATCTGAGAAACCTTTGATGTCCCGGGAACACAGGGATGTGAAGGTAAGCATCTTTGATGTCCACAGACGTCATGAAATCCCCCGGGCGCAGGGAGCCAATGGCCGAGCGCAGAGTTTCCATGCGAAAGCGTCTGTTCTTGACAAATCTGTTGAGGATCTTTAAATCCAGAATGGGCCGACTGACCCATCTTTTTTGGGCACTGTGAAAAGGTTGGAATAGAACCCCTTGCCCAATTCTCTTAAGGGGACCCTGCAAATGACCCCTAGATCCAGAAGACCTTGCACAGCCTGTAGCAAGACCTGAGCTGATACAGGGTCCTGGGGGATCCGGGACCTGATGAATCTTGTGGGGGGCCGCACAGCAAACTCTATCTTGTAACCAGAAGACATTACCTCCTGAATCCACCGGTCTGAGACTTGGCGCCTCCAGAGGGCGCGAAGTGCTGTAGCCGTCCCCCACCCTGACGGGCGAGGGCGCCCCATCATGCCTGAGGGGTCTTGGGAGGGACTTTGGATTTGGACCCCCAGGAGGAGCCCGGACGTCGTCCTCTGCTCCTATGCCAGGAATCTGCGCGAGCCCCTGAGAAGGACACCCCCTTCCCCTGCTTAGCGCCTTGGTAGGGGACTGAAGGGGGGCCCTGGCTCCGAAAGGGCCGAGGCTGCCACCTGCGCTGGGGTAACTAACCTCCTTTAGCAAAGAGGTCTAGGCGGTCCCCAAACAGGCGTAGCCCCTTAAATGGAAGTCCAGTAAGGGCTTTCTTAGCAGCATTGTCAGCAGCCCACTGACGCAGCCATACCGCGCGACGTATAGCTATCGCCACGGCGGAAGATCTGGCACACATCCTAATAGCATCGTCCGATGCAGACAGGATAAAGTTAACAAACACTTCATAGGTAGCCAGGGCATTAATAGTATCAGGTGGCAAATCGTCTGGGCAGTCAAGTGCATTCCTGACCATGGCCCTGAGTGCCACCGCGGTAATAGCCAAAGCGCAAACCGGGCGCAGCGCCGCCCCCCCCAAATGCAAAGGCATGGCATGCCAATTGGTCAATGCGATGGTCCTCAGAATCCCGCAACGTAGTAGTGTCAGGGGAGTGCAAAATGGATGTATTAGACAGCCCTAGAATAGGGGCATCGACCTCGGGGGGTGATGACCAGCACTTGACCATGTCGGCAGGAAAAGGATACTTCCTGTCCAAACTCTTAGGAATCCTGGGAAGTCTACTGGGATGTTCCCACTCCTTAAGCACGAGGTTATTGAAATTCCAATTGAGCCTTAGCAGTATGGAATAGCTCACCCCTTTGCCTGGGAGCCGCAACAGGGGGAGAGATGGACAAAACCTCAAAAATCTGCACCAGCAATTTGTCAGTATCATCCGGGGTCCAGTGATCAGAGCCAGAATCATCCTGACCCCTTGACTTCTTGTCAGATGACCCTGAGTCAGAGAAGAGCTCCCCTTCGTCCGAGGGGGCATGGCCATATAGGTGCAAGAACTCATCAGACTCCGTAGGGAAAAGAGCGGTATCAGGGGCTAAGTGCCGTTTTTTTGCGGTGGCCTTACACGCTAAGGTATTAGCAAGCAATTTTTCAACACTGGCCAGTCTAGCAACCACATCAGGATGAGAATCCCCGCTTGTATTGGGGGTTAGACTCAGACTTGGGGGAGTAGGTGAAGTGAGGCGAGGTGCAGGCCCAGCCACCGGAGGGGCGGGAAGTACCATTAGCGCCTGATGTGCTCAAGGGACGCAGACCCGTGCATTGTCACCGCTGACAGGTGAGACCCCACAAGCTACACACAGCCGGGCTTGTCCCGAAGGAACCCCGGTCACAATATCCTGGGATGCCTCCATATGGTGATTAATAGGCACAATAGGCCAGTAGGGATTGATGCTGAAGCTACCCTGGATGCCCCAATGACCCGCAGGGAAGTGGGAGTAATTATACTAGGCCCAACTGGAAATTATGCTGGGCCGGGAGAAGCCACTGGATTCAACCGTCTGAAAGACATAAGGGGAATAAAGGGTGTCAGAACCATGCACAGTAAGAAAGGAGCATGAAAAATCGCCCGTGAGGGCACTTACAGACCACGGAAGGAGGGGGACCGAGACCGCGCGCGCGACTACCATCAAAAAAGGCGCCAAGCGAACCTCGGAGGGCAGGCCAGAGACACGTAGCGCGCCAATCCAGGTCCCCGCCCACCCCGAAGAGTGCGAAGCTCTAAGCCAGTAGACAGGGTTGTCATGAGGAGCAAGGTGTATGACACACTCAGAATAGATGATTTTTGCCAATGATGATGACGCCGCCGCCCGGCGCAGCACAGCCGGATAATTTACCCATCCGTGCTATGAGTGTACACATGACCAGTGAGACACCCTACAACACTTGTGTGTCAAGAGCACTTCAATCATGTCCCAGTTGGGAATCGATGAAGCAAAGAGGCGCGCGCGGCGGCGGCAGATACACAAAGGCTGCGAATCAGCGCGTCTGACACCGAGTATACAAGTCAAATGACATTACTAAAGACCACTAGCGTGTAATCCAATACATTGAGACCACCTACACACCCCCCCCCCTTTCTTTCCCCCCGGGCTACGGGGGGAACGAGGGAGGATGGCGACCCTTTGTACAGGGCCCACCGCTACACGGGGCATGGGCAATAATGCGGGAGGGGCATCCCTTAGAGGCTCGCCATCAGCCTAAACCGCCTACCCTTTGGTGGGGGACTGCGGTGGAGCATGGCTCCATAAGCACGCATGGTGCTGCCTACCTTCACCTGACCAGCGCAGCCCAGGCTGGGAGGCACATCATACGAAGGATGGGTGGGAATAGTCCAACAGGGCCACGGGCTTTAATAGCCCCGCTCACCTGCGAGAGAGTGATACCGTATTTTTCGCCCTATAAGACGCACTTATTTTTCCCCAAAAGTGGGGGAAAAATGTCAGTGCGCCTTATCGGGCGAATGTAAAAAAAAAAAAAAAAAAAAAAAAAAAAAAAAAAATAAAAAAAAAAAAACTCACCCGTCCCCGGCGCTCCCGCGTTGTCTGGCACACTGCGAGAGGCCAGAGGAGCGGCGGGGGCTCTGTCCCGGTCTCGCCGCTGCGATCGCTGTCTTTTCAGGCAGCGATGACAGCGGCGGGGCCAGAGACAGAGCCCCTGCCGCTCCTCCATCTGCTGCCGGGCTCAGAGCACACAGGTCCCGGCAGTGGGTGGGCGTGGCCTGCACCGGCGCAGGCCACGCCCACCCGCTGCCCGGACCTTCGTGCTCGCATGTGGAGAAGCAGATGGAGGAGCGGCGGGGGCTCTGTCTCTGGCCCCGCCGCTGTCATCGCTGCCTGAAAAGACAGCGATCGCAGCGGCGGGGCCGGGACAGAGCCAGCTCGTGAATGGGGTGGGCGTGGCCTGCGTCAACGCTGCGGCGCAGGCCACGCCCACCCCATTCACGGAGCCGGATGCTCAGCGCAGCGGTGTCAGCGGACAGGTGAGTTTGTTTTTTTTTTTTTTTACTATGGGCCTGCCTATACTAATGGGGGGAGGGGGGTGGGAATGGGGGGAGAGGGGCTACACAGCCTATGGGAATGGGGGGATGGGGATGCCACACAGCCTATGGGAATGGGGGGATGGGGATGCCACACAGCCTATGGGAATGGGTGGAGGGGTATGCCACACAGCCTATGGGAATGGGGGGATGGGGATGCCACACAGCCTTTGGGAATGGGGGGATGGGGATGCCACACAGCCTTTGGGAATGGGGGGATGGGGATGCCACACAGCCTATGGGAATGGGGGGATGGGGATGCCACACAGCCTATGGGAATGGGGGGATGGGGATACCACACAGCCTATGGGAATGGGGGGATGGGGATACCACACAGCCTATGGGAATGGGGGGATGGGGATACCACACAGCCTATGGGAATGGGGGGATGGGGATACCACACAGCCTATGGGAATGGGGGGATGGGGATACCACACAGCCTATGGGAATGCGGGGAGGGGTATGCCACACAGCCTTTGGGAATGGGGGGATGGGGATGCCACACAGCCTATGGGAATGGGGGGATGGGGATGCCACACAGCCTATGGGAATGGGGGGATGGGGATGCCACACAGCCTTTGGGAATGGGGGGGATGGGGATGCCACACAGCCTATGGGAATGGGGGGATGGGGATGCCACACAGCCTTTGGGAATGGGGGGAGGGGTATGCCACACAGCCTATGGGAATGGGGGGATGGGGATACCACACAGCCTATGGGAATGGGGGGATGGGGATGTCACACAGCCTATGGGAATGGGTGGAGGGGTATGCCACAAAGCCTTTGGGAATGGGGGGAGGGGTATGCCACACAGCCTATGGGAATGGGGGGATGGGTATGCCACACTGCCTATGGGAATGGGGGGATGGGGATACCACACAGCCTATGGGAATGGGGGGATGGGGATGTCACACAGCCTATGGGAATGGGGGGATGGGGATACCACACAGCCTATGGGAATGCGGGGAGGGGTATGCCACACAGCCTTTGGGAATGGGGGGATGGGGATGCCACACAGCCTATGGGAATGGGGGGAGGGGGATGCCACACAGCCTATGGGAATGGGGGGATGGGGATGCCACACAGCCTTTGGGAATGGGGGGATGGGGATGCCACACAGCCTATGGGAATGGGGGGATGGGGATGCCACACAGCCTTTGGGAATGGGGGGAGGGGTATGCCACACAGCCTATGGGAATGGGGGGATGGGGATACCACACAGCCTATGGGAATGGGGGGATGGGGATGTCACACAGCCTATGGGAATGGGTGGAGGGGTATGCCACACAGCCTTTGGGAATGGTGGGAGGGGTATGCCACACAGCCTATGGGAATGGGGGGATGGTTATGCCACACTGCCTATGGGAATGGGGGGATGGGGATACCACACAGCCTATGGGAATGGGGGGATGGGGATGTCACACAGCCTATGGGAATGGGGGGATGGGGATGTCACACAGCCTATGGGAATGGGGGGAGGGGGATGCCACACAGCCGTTGGGAATGGGGGGAGGGGGATGCCACACAGCCGTTGGGAATGGGGGGAGGGGTATGCCACACAGCCTATGGGAATGGGGGGGTGGGGATGCCACACTGCCTATGGGAATGGGGAGAGAGGGATGCCACACAGCCTATACTAATGGGGGGAGAGGGGGATGCCACACAGCCAATGGGTATATGGGGAATGGGAGGGGGGGATGCCACACTGGATATACAGGGAATGGGATGGGGGCATGCTACACTGTCTATGGAATGGGGGCATCCCACACTGCCTATGGGAATTGGATAGGGGAATGCCACACTGTCTGTAATGGTGCGTTTTTGGTTTAAAATTTTTTTTTCTTATTTTCTTCCCCCAAATCCTAGGTGCGTCTTATGGGCAGGTGCGTCTTATAGGGCGAAAAATACGGTACTTCATGTCTTCGCAGTCAGCACTGCAGAGAAATCTGGGGATTTGTGGGAGGTCCCTGGGTATTTGAGGGCCGGGAGGAGCCTGTTTTGCATGTCTCTGCAGTGCAGCGCCATCTGGCGGAGGATAACCCCAAGTGTAAGTACTATATCTGGAGCAGGACGTACTGTATACTAAGAATATATTTGTGTTTCAGTGTGTGTTTCAGTGTGGTCAGTGCGGACCCTTTGAAAGCGTGTCTGAAAAAAAATACAATTCTGTGAAGTACTCACCTGTAGAATTGGTATTATACGCATACAGCACGTCCTGCTCCATCTATAATACTTACACATGGGTAATCCTCCGCCAGATGGCGCTGTTCACTGCAGATATGCAAAAACAGGCTCCCCCCGGCCCTGGACCTCCCACAAATCCCCAGCATTGAAAAGCAGTGCGAAAAAGAAGCAGGGAGAAACCAACCACCAAACTGGTAATAATAACAATGATAACAATGGTGACAATCACCATACAGGGGATCCAGAACAAGGTGAAACCAGGGTGGGGTGGAGCAGGACGTGCTGTATGCGTATAATACCAATTCTACCGGTGAGTACTTCACAGAATTGTATTATTCTAAGCATACAGCACGTCCTGCTCCATCTATAATACTTACACATGGGACATACAATAGCAGTGTCCATAAAGTAGGGTGGGATCCCCAACAACAAAGGCAACGGCACGTAGTTCAAACTACAACCGCCTGTAAAACCTTACGGCCAAAGGCAGCATCAGCTGAGGCCCGAACATCAACTTTGTAAAACTTTGAAAAGGTGTGAACAGAAGACCAAGTAGCGGCCTTGCAAACTTGTTCAACAGAGGCCTGTTGCTGAAAAGCCCAAGAGGCGCCAATAGCACGAGTGGAGTGAGCCGTAAGGCGGAACGGGGGAGGACTCCCCTTAGTAGAATAGGCCTGAATCACAGCCTGACGAATCCATTTACTGATGGTAGACTTGGCGGGAGCCAAACCTTTCTTAGGCCCCGAAGGCACAACAAAGAGAGCATCAGTCTTCCTGAAGGCCTTAATGACAACAAGGTAATACTTCAAGCACCTGACTACGTCCAAGGAATGCAGAACCCGCTCCTTGTCGTTGCGAGGATTGGGACACAGAGAAGGAAGAACAATATCCTGGTTCAAATTAAATGCCGAAACCACTTTTGGCAGAAAGTCCGGTTTGAAGCAGAACACCACCTTGTCCTGGTGTCGCTCATAGTATGGAGGCTGAATAGATAGAGCGGCCAGCTCTGACACACGCCTAACCAAAGTAATAGCCACCAAGAAGACAACCTTGAGAGTGAGAACGACCAGAGCAGCCTCTTGAATAGGCTCAAAGGGAGCCCCCTGCAAGGCAGACAAAACCAAATTCAAATCCCAAACAGGGACTGTAGGCTTTCGAGGGGGACGCACGTGAGTGACCCCCTGGAAAAAGGTCTTAATCAGGTGATGCTGAGCAAAGGTCTTCTGAAAGAAGATAGATAGGGCAGAAACCTGACCCTTCAGAGTACTAAGTTTGAGACCTAAGTCCAAACCATGCTGCAAAAACTCCAGGACCCTAGAGACGGAGAATTCTCGGCAGGGAAGAGACCTGGACTCACACCAGTCAATGTAGGAACGCCAATAGCAGAAGAAGTCTTTTTCCTGGCCTGCACCATAGTAGCCACCACAGAGGCAGACAACCCTTTCTCCATCAAGATGGAGGTTTCAGCAGCCAGGCCGTCAAAGCCAGCGTTTGTAAATTGGGATGGCGTAATGACCCTTGGGTTAGCAGATCCAGTACGCTTGGCAGATCGTACTGATCTACTGCCATTTGAACCACGTCTGCGAACCACACTCTTCTTGGCCACCTGGGGGCCACCAGGATCACAGGTACCCCTTACAGAGCAATCTTGCGTAGAACCCTCACCAGAAGGGGAAACGGTGGAAACGCATACAGGAGTCGAAACTCCCTCCAAGACATGGACAGGGCATCCGTGGCCGTGGCCAGAGGATCCTGAGACAGGGAGACAAAGGCCGGGAGCTTGTGATTGTGACGGGAAGCAAACAGATCCACATCCGGTTGACCCCAATGGTGGCACAGGGACTGGAATACCGTGTTGCAGAGGGACCACTCCCCCTGACGGGACATTCCCCTGCTCAGGGTGTCCGCAAGCAGGTTCTCAGCCCCCGGAATGTAAACAGCCGTAATGCATTGAACATTGGCCTCCACCCATGTCAGAATCTGAGACACTTCTTGGAGAGCACCCTTGCTCCGGGTCCCTCCCTGATGATTGATGTAGGCAACCGCCGTTCTGTTGTCTGAGCGAACTTGGACCGTCAGACCCCTCAGGTGTTGGGTCAATCGCTCCAGTACCAACCTGACCGCCCGTAATTCCAGAATGTTGATGGGCAAATGGGCCTCCTGAGGGCCCCACGTCCCCTGGAAGCGCAGAGACTTCCAGAATCCTCCCCAACCTGACAGACTGGCATCCGTTGTGACCGTCTCCCAGGATGGGGTCAGAAAGGACCTGCCCCTTGTCAAGTTCCCGTGGTCCAACCACCACGCAAGGGACTGTCTGACCGAGGGGGGAAGCACACAGAACCCGTCCAAGGACACAGGGTTCTTGTCCCAAACTGACAGAAGGTGAAGCTGCAGAGGTCTCAAGTGGAACTGGGCAAAGGGCACCGCCTCGAAGCTCGCCACCATCAGGCCCACCAACTGCATTCCCTGACAGATGGAGAACTGTGGGTTCCAGAGCAGGAACCTCGCCTGCGCTGTCAGAGCTTCCACCTTCTGTTGAGGAAGGAATGTCCTTGACTGAACCGTATCCAGAATCATTCCCAGGAACGGAGTCACCGAGGAGGGGGACAGGGATGACTTGTGGTAATTGATCACCCAGCCGAAGGACTCCAGGGTGGACACTACCAGCCGAGTGTCCAACTCTGCCTGTCGCAGAGACCGAGAGGTGATGAGAATATCGTCCAGGTAGGGCAGCACGCGTATGCCCCTTAGCCTTATCAGGGACATCACCCCTGCCAGCACCTTGGTGAACACCCTGGGAGCCGACGTTAGGCCGAATGGCAGGGCCACAAATTGATAATGCTGATCTTTTAGTGCAAATCTGAGAAACCTTTGGTGTCCCGGAAACACCGGGACGTGCAAGTAAGCATCCTTGATGTCTACGGACGTCATGAAGTCCCCTGGGCGCAGTGAGCCAATGGCCGAGCGCAGAGTTTCCATGCGAAAGTGCTTGCTTTTGACAATTTTGTTGAGGATTTTTAAATCCAGAATGGGCCTGACTGACCCATCCTTCTTGGGTACTGTGAAAAGGTTTGAGTAGAACCCCGTGCCCCTGTCTCCAGGGGGGACCTTGCAAATGACCCCTAGGTCCATGAGACCCTGTACGGCCAGCAACAAGACCTGAGCTGAGGCAGGGTCTTGAGGGATTCGAGACCCAATGAACCTGGTGGGGGGCCGTACAGCAAACTCTATCTTGTAGCCGGAGGACACTACCTCCTGAATCCACCGGTCTGAGACGTGGCGCCGCCAGACGTGCTCGAAGTGCTGTAGACGTCCCCCCACCCTGACGGGTGAGGGCGCCCCCTCATGCCTGGGAGGCCTTGGGAGGGGCTTTGGGCTTGGTTTCCCAGGAGGAACCTGAACGGCGTCCTCTGTTCCTGGGCCAGGAATCAGCGCGGGCCCCTCTACCCTGCTTGGCCCCACCATAGGGGGTTGATAGGGAGCCTTGGCCACGAAAAGGCCGAATCTGTCGCCTGCGCTGGGGTAACTTGCCTCCCTTGGCAAAGAGGTCTAATTGATCCCCAAACAAGCGCAGCCCTTTAAATGGCAGCCCCGTGAGGGCTTTCTTGGCGGCATTGTCTGCGGCCCACTGGCGCAACCAGACCGCGCGGCGTATAGCAACCACCAGGGCAGATGACCTGGCACACATCTTAATAGCATCGTCCGATGCAGACAGGATAAAGTTCACAAACGCATCACAGCTGGACAGAGCATTGACAGTATCAGGAGGCAACTCATCTGTGCCACTCCTAACCACGGCCCTGAGCGCTACCGCCGTAATGGCTAAGGCACAAACCGGGCGCAGAGTCGCTCCTCCAAATGCAAGGCATGACATGCCAGTTGGTAAACACGCCGGTCCTCGAGTCCCGTAGCGTAGTAGTGTCAGGGGAGTGCATAATAATACAACTCTGTGAAGTACTCACCTGTAGAGTTGATATTATATGCATACAGCACGTCCTGCTCCAGAGATAGTAATACCATGTGGGTAATCCTCCGCCGCCGTGCACTGCAGACATGTAGAAAACAAGCTCCTCCCGGCCCTACATATACCGAGGGACCTCCCACAAATCCCCAGCATTGAAAAGCAGTGAGAAAGAGAGGCCAGGAGAAAACAACCACCCAAAACTGGCAATAATACCAAAGATAACAATCACCAAACAGGGGATCCAGAACAAGGTGAAAGGGTGGGGTGGAGCAGGATGTGCTGTATGCATATAATATCAACTCTACAGGTGAGTACTTCACAGAGTTGTATTATTCTAAGCATACAGCACGTCCTGCTCCAGAGATAGTAATAACATGTGGGACATCAAATAGCAGTGTCCGTAAAGAAGGGTGGGATCCAGAAGGCAACAGCAAGCAGTTTAAACTACTGCCGCCTGCAAAACCTTGCGGCCAAATACAGCGTCAGCTGAGGCCCTAACATCAACCTTGTAAAACTTTGTAAAGGTATGAACGGAAGACCAAGTGGCAGCCTTGCAAACTTGCTCCACAGAGGCCTGGTGCTGAAAAGCCCAAGAAGCCCCAACAGCTCTAGTAGAATGAGCAGTAAGACGAAAGGGGGGGGGTCTTCCCCTTAGCAGTATAGGCTTGAACCACAGCCTGACGAATCCATTTACTGATGGTAGACTTGGCGGGAGCCAAACCCTTCCTAGGTCCATGAGGCACAACGAAGAGAGCATCAGTCTTCCTAAAGGCCTGAGTGGTAACCAGGTAGGACTTGACACACCTAACCACATCCAAGGAAAGCAAAACCCTTTCCTTAGGGTTACTAGGATTAGGGCACAAGGAAGGAAGTACAATATCCTGATTCAAATGAAAAGCAGACACCACCTTAGGCAGGAAGTCTGACTTGAAGCGAAACACCACCTTATCCCGGTGTCTCTCAAAGTAGGGAGACTGAATAGACAAGGCAGCCAACTCAGACACACGTCTAACCGAAGTGATAGCTACCAGGAAGACAACCTTGAGTGTGAGCACAGCGAGAGCGGCCTCATGAATAGGCTCAAAAGGAGCCCCCTGCAGGGTCGACAAAACCAAGTTCAGATCCCAAACAGGAACCATAGGTTTCCGAGGAGGGCGCACATGAGTGACCCCCTGAAAGAAGGTCTTGATAAGAGGGTGCTGGGCAAAGGTCTTCTGAAAGAAGATATACAGGGCCGAAACCTGGCTATTCAAGGTACTAAGCTTAAGACCTAAGTCTAGACCATGTTGTAAAAACTCCAGCACCCTGGAGACTAAGAATTCCCAGCAGGGAAGAGACCTGAATTCACACCAGTCAATGTAAGCACGCCATAGATAGCAGCAGAAGTCTTCTTCCTGGCTTGCACCATAGTAGCCACAACAGAAGCAGACAAACCCTTTTCCATTAAGATGGAGGCTTCAATAGCCAAGCCGTCAAAGCCAGAGTTAGTAAATTGGGATGGCCTAGAGACCCCTGGGTTAGAAGATCTGGCAACCTTGGCAGATCGTACTGATCTACTGCCATTTGAACAACGTCCGCGAACCACACTCTTCTTGGCCACCTTGGGGCCACCAGAATCGCGGGTGCCCCTTCGAGAGCGATCTTGCGCAGCACTCTGCCCAGAAGGGGAATTGGTGGAAACACATACAGGAGCCGAAACTCCCTCCAAGACATTGACAGGGCATCCGAAGCCAGAGCCAGAGGATCCTGAGACAGGGATACAAAGCTCGGGAGCTTGTGATTGTGACGGGACGCAAACAGATCCACGTCTGGCACACCCCAACGGTGACACAGGGACTGGAATACCCTGTCGCAGAGGGCCCATACCCCCTGACGGGACAACCCCCTGCTCAGAGCATCTGCTAGCAGATTTTCCGCCCCCGGAATGTAGACAGCCGAGATGCATTGGACATTGGTCTCTGCCCATGTTAGAATCAGAGATACCTCCTGGAGAGCACCCTTGCTCCGGGTTCCTCCCTGATGATTGATGTAGGCTACGGCCGTCCTGTTGTCTGAGCGTACCTGAACCGCCAAACCCTTCAGGTGCTGGGTCAATCGTTCCAGCACCAACCTGACCGCCCTGAGTTCCAGGACGTTGATAGGAAGATGGGCCTCCCGAGGGCCCCACCTCCCCTGGAAGTGCAGGGACTTCCAGAATCCCCCCCAGCCCAAAAGACTGGCATCCGTTGTGACCGTCTCCCAAGAGGGAGCCAGGAAGGATCTGCCCCTTGTCAAGTTCCTGTGGTCCAACCACCACGCAAAGGATTGCCTGACTGAGGGGGGAACCACCCAGATCTCGTCCAAGGACGCTGGGTCCTTGTTCCATACTGACAGAAGGTGAAGCTGCACGGTTCTCAAATGGAACTGGGCAAAGGGCACCGCCTCGAAGCTTGCCACCATCGAGCCCACCAACTGCATTCCCTGCCGGATGGAGGGATGAGGAATCGAGAGCAGGGACCTCGCCTGCGTTGTCAGAGCTTCCACCTTCTGTGGAGGAAGGAATATCCTTGACTGAACCGAGTCCAGAATCATCCCCAGAAACGGGGTCACTGAGGAGGGGGACAGAGAGGACTTTGGGTAATTCATCACCCAGCTGAAGGACTCCAGGGTGGACACTATCAACCGAGTGTCCAGCTCTGCCTGCCGCAGAGACCGAGAGGTGATGAGTATATCATCCAGGTAGGGCAACACGCGTATGCCCTTTAGTCTTAAGAGAGACATCACCCCTGCCAGCACTTTGGTGAACACCCTGGGAGCCGACGTAAGGCCAAATGGCAGGGCCACGAACTGATAATGCTGATCCAACAGCGCAAATCTGAGAAACCTTTGGTGCCCTGGAAACACCGGAACGTGCAGGTAAGCGTTCTTGATGTCCACAGATGTCGTGAAGTCCCCTGGACGCAGCGAGGCAATGGCCGAGCGCAGAGTTTCCATACGAAAATGCCTGTTTCTGACAAATCTGTTTAGGATTTTCAAATCCAGAATGGGTCTGACTGACCCGTCCTTTTTGGGCACCGTAAACAGGTTGGAATAAAACCCCATGCCCCTGTCTCTTAAGGGGACCTCGCAGATGACTCAGAGATCCAGAAGGTCCTGTACAGCCAGCATCAAGACTCGAGCTGAGGCAGGGTCCTGTGGGATCCGGGACCCAACGAACCTGGTAGGGGGGAGTACAGCAAATTCTATCTTGTAACCGGAGGACACTACCTCCTGAATCCACCGGTCTGGGACGAGGCGTCTCCAGACATGCTCGAAGTGCTGTAGACGTCCCCCCACCCTGACGGGCGAGGGCGCCCCTTCATGCTTGGGGGGGGGGGGCTTTGGGCTTGGGCCCCCAGGAGGAACCAGGACGGCGTCCTCTGTTCTTGTTCCAGGACTCTGCGCGAGACCCAGCAAAGGACACCCCTCTACCCTGCTTGGCCCCACGGTAGGGGGTCGAATGGGAGCTTGGGCCACAAAAAAGGCCGAATCTGACGCTTGCGCTGGGGCAACTTGCCACCCTTGGCAAAGATATCTAACCTTTCTCCGAACAGGCGCAGCCCCTTAAATGGAAGCCCCGTAAGGGCCTTCTTGGCGACGTCGTCAGCAGCCCACTGGCGTAACCAGACCGCACGGCGTATGGCTACCACCAGAGCAGAAGATCTAGCGCTCAGCTTAATAGCATCGTCCGATGCAGATAGGATATAATTCACAAAGGTCTCACAGGTGGCCAGAGCGTTGGCGGCATCAGAGGGCTAGTCATCCGCCCCTTCCAGAGCAGTCTTAACCACAGTCCTGAGTGCCACCGCCGTAATGGCTAAGGCGCAAACCGGGCGGAGCGACGCTCCCCCAAATGCAAAGGCATGACATGCCAATTGATCAACTCGCCAATCCTCTAAATCCCGCAGCGTAGTAGTGTCAGGGGAGTGCATAATAGAGGTGTTGGACAGACTCAGAATCGGGGCATCGACCTCGGGCGGCGATGTCCAACACTTAACCAGATCGGCAGGAAATGGATACTTCTTATCCACAGCTTTAGGGATCCCCTGGAGTTTGCTGGGGTGTTCCCATTCTTTCAGCACTCGGCTATTAAAATGAGTTTGTTCGGGAAACTCCAACCGCACCCTAGCGGTATGAAACAGATCACCCCTTTGCCGAGGAGCCGCGGGAGGGGGAGAGAGGGATAACACAACAAAGATCTGGGTCAGCAGTCTATCAATGTCGTCCTGGGACCAATGATCAGAACCAGACTCCTCCTGAATCCTGGACTCGTCATCGTAGGACCCTGAGTCAGAGAACAGTTCCCCTTCCTCTGATGGGGAATGTGCATAGGAAAGCAGTAAATCATCAGATTCTACAGGAAGAATAGTAGATTCAGGATTCAAATGACGCCTCTTGGCAGTAGCCTTGCGCGCCAAGGAGCCAGCGATTAAGTTTTCCACACTAGCCAGTCTAGAGGCCAAATCAGCGTGAGAGTCCCCACTAGTATTGGGGGTTAGACTCAAGCTTGGGGGAGTAGGGGAAGTAAGGTGAGGTGCGGGCCCAGCCTCGGAAGAGGTGGGGAGACCGGCTAGCGCCTGCTGGGCACAAGGGACGCAGACCCGTGCATTGTCACCGCTGCTAGGTAAGACCCCACAAGCTACACACAGACGGGCTTGTCCCAAAGGAACCCCGTTCACAATATCCTGAGATGCCTCCATATGGTGATTATTAAGTTCAATATGCCAGTAGGGATTGACGCTATAAAGCAACCCTGGATGCCCCAATAACCCGCTGGAAGTGGGAGTGATTTCTTAAAATGGTCTGGACCGGGCGCTACGCCGGGCCGGGAGAAGCCACCGAAGTCCGCGGTCTGAAAGACACAAGGGGAACATGGATGTCAGAGCCGAGCGCGAAGAAGCAAGCTAAGGAAAAGGTCGCCCATGAGGGCACTTACAGATCTGCGAGGGGAGGACCGTCTTCACCACGCGCATGTGAGAAGGAAATGGCACCCAGCGAACCTCGAAGGGCGGGCCAGAGCGGGCCATGACGCGGAACGTGCCAGACCGAACCACGCCCCCCCCCCATGGAGAGCGCGAAGCTCGAAGGCGCGCAGACAATCAGAAGAAAACAGTAGTTATGCCAGAATCACCTCAGAGAAAACAACTGACAGTGTGAATACAGAGATAAAAACACCGTAGCGTCCCCGAACAGAGCTGCCGTACGCGCCATAGAATACAATAAAAGCGATGCGGTTAACTAAAACTTAAATGTGAAGCGCGCTCTGACACCCGGTAACGGTTAAAAGTTATAGGACTCTAGTGTAATTAGGGCAAGGTTAGGCCATCGTACACACAATCCCCCCCCTCTTTTTTCCCCCACTAACGGGGGAATCTAGGGAGGAAGGTGATCCAATATGCAGGGTTCACCGATACATGGGGCGTGGGGGCACTGGTGCGGGAGGGGCATCCACCTGAAGGCTCACCATTCGCCTTAACCGCCTACCCTATGGTGGGGGATTGCGGTGAAGACTGGCTCCGTAAGCACACTAGGTGCTGCCTACCTTCACCCGACCAACGCAGCCCAGGCTGGGAGGCATTAATTCACAATAAGGACGGGTGGAAATAGTCCCGCAGGGCCTCGGGCTGTCAAGCCCCGCTCGCCTGCGAGAGCATGATACTTCATGTCTTCGCAGTTCCAGCACTGCAGAGAAATCTGGGGATTTGTGGGAGGTCCCTCGGTATATGTAGGGCCGGGAGGAGCTTGTTTTCTACATGTCTGCAGTGCACGGCGCCGGAGGATTACCCACATGTTATTACTATCTCTGGAGCAGGACGTGCTGTATGCTTAGAATAGAGGTGTTGGACAACCCAAGAATAGGAGCATCGACCTCGGGCGGCGATGACCAGCACTTAACCAAGTCAGCAGGGAAGGGATATTTCCTATCCACGCTCTTAGGAACCCCGTGAAGTCTGCTGGGATGTTCCCATTCTTTAAGCACGAGGCTATTGAAATGGGTCTGCTCGGGGAATTCCAAGCGAGCTTTAGCAGTATGGAAAAGATCACCCCTTTGGCGGAGAGCCACAGCAGGGGGAGAGAGGGACAGAACCTCAAAGATCTGAACCAGCAGTCTATCGACATCATCCGAGGACCAGTGCTCGGAGCAAGACTCTTCCTGACCCCTGGACTCGTCATATTACCCTGAGTCAGAGAACAGTTCCCCTTCGTCCGAGGGGATATGGGCATAGGAATGCAACAAATCATCAGGTTCTACAGGGAAGAGGGTCGATTCAGGGTTCAAGTGCCGCCTCTTGGCAGTGGCTTTACGCGCTAGGGAATTAGCAAGCAAGTTTTCAACACTAGCCATCCTCGTGGCCAGATCAGGATGAGAATCCCCACTGGTATTGGGGGTTAGACTCAGGCTTGGGGGAGTAGGTGAAGTGCGGCGGGGTGCAGGCCCTGCCTCAGAGGAGACGGGAAGCACCGATAGCGCCGGCTGTGCACAAGGAACACAGACCCGTGCATTGTCACCACTGCTAGGTAAGACCCCACAAGCTACACACAGCCGGGCTTGTCCCGAAGGAACCCCGTTCACAATATCCTGAGATGCCTCCATATGGTGATTTAATCGGCACAATTTGCCAGTAGGGATTGACGCTGTAAGCTACCCTGGATGCCCCAATAACCCGCTGGGAAGTGGGAGTAAGTTTATATGGTCGCGACCGGGAGCTATGCTGGGCCGGGAGAAGCCACTTGAATCCGCGGTCTGAAAGACATAAGGGGAAACGGGATGTCAGAGCCATGCGCAATGGGGATGAGAGTAAAGAAGGTCGCCCGCGAGGGCACTTACATACAGAGAGGAGGGAACGATCTTCACCATGTGCGTGGGAGAAGAAAATGGGCCCGAAGAACCTCAGGGGGCGGGCCTGAGCCAATTGTGACGTGTAACACGCCAAGCCGAAACCACGCCCCCCTCCAGTGAGCACGAAGCTCGTAAGGCAACCAGTCAATGGTGGTACAGACAGGAGAAGTAAAAGGCAGACGGCCTATTAAAAATGGCGCTCAGAGCCGTGGCAGTTACAGCCGAGATCTGTACTCGGGCTCTCCTGCGGCTCCCCGTCGGGGAAGAATCCCGGTCTGTGACGGTGACACTGTTATTAAAACAGGCGCTCAAGCCGGCGCAACCTATGAAAAGCCGATAAGGCTAAGAAGGGAAGGAGGGAAGAAGGAGACGCCAGGGCGTCCGCGAGCCGCCGCCGTACTTGCGGCAGAAGGCAGAATACTAGTGGTGCTTAAAGTGGACCGTCACCCAGGGGTGATCGTCCCGGGAATCTATAAGATTCCCGGGCCGATCACCTCCCTCACCGCGGGACATCCGAGATCGGGATGTCCCGCGGTGAGGGACCCCCCCAAAAAACTTACCTCATCGGCGGCGGCCGCCTCCCGTGCTCCGCTCTAGACGTGCGCGCGCCCGCGCCGGCCGTTTGTGAATGGCCGGCGCGGGCGCGCGCCCTGTCAGAGTGACGTGCGGGAGGCGGCGGCGGACGCGCTGTCTTGTCCGTCGCTGTCACCCGCTTGTCCGTCGGCGTTGGACAGCGCGGCCACGTGGGAGCGTGGTGAGGTGAGTTTTGGGGGCTTTCTGGGGGGGTCACCCCCCTGAAGTGGACCAAAACCCAGGATAGTCAAAATCCTGGGTGTTGGTCCACTTTAACCCCCGATCCCAGTGAAAACAGTTAAGCCATAAGCGTGTAGGTATACACTAAGGCCGCTATACACACACAACCCCCCCCCCTTTCTTTTCCCCCTGACTAAGGAGGGAACGAGGGAGGAAGGCGACCCGTTAACATAGAGTCCACCGCTACATGGGGCGTGGGGCAATGATGCGGGAGGGGCATCCCCTGAAGGCTCACCATCAGCCTTAACCGCCTACCCTATGGTGGGGGATTGCGGTGGAGCGTTGCTCCGTAAGCACACATGGTGCTACCTACCTTCACCCGACCAGCGCAGCCCAGGCTGGGAGGCACATCTTGTGGAAGAGGACGGGTGGGAATAGTCTCACAGGGCCGCAGGCTGCAATAGCCCCGCTAGCCTGCGAGAGAGTGATACTTCATGTCTTCGCAGTCAGCACTGCAGAGAAATCTGGGGATTTGTGGGAGGTCCCTGGGTATGTGAAGGGCCGGGAGGAGCCTGTTTTTGCATGTCTGCAGTGAACAGCGCCATCTGGCGGAGGATTACCCATGTGTAAGTATTATAGATGGAGCAGGACGTGCTGTATGCTTAGAATATTAATGGATAGTGCATTTAAAAAAGATGTACCTCAAGTGCCTGGTTACTTGTTGAAAAGTCTATAGATCTCAGACAGACTTAGAGCCATGGTAAAGACTTGGCAAGAGCCCAAATAAAGAGGTTGGCAAAAGCAAGTACTGTATAGCATTTTTTTTTTTTGTGAACTGAATCTTTACAGAAGTAAACAAACATTCTAGTAAGGAAAGGTAGGCATACAAATGTGCAACCTTCTGTTGCCTTTAGGGAGACAAATATGGAATCAAGTATTGCAGGTTTCTGTTGTCAATGACAGGTGACAAGGGAAATGTCAAAATACCAAAAAAGCTGACGTCAATAGTTTAAATCAAAGAGGAAGAAAAAGAAGAATGAAACAGAAAAAAAGGTTTGAGAGATTAGGCGAACAAAATCATATTTACCCGTTTTTATGAAACAACAGTGCATGATGGCAAATCTACCCTGGGAGGGGTAAATACACACCTTTGTATTATTGTGTTTTGAACACACTTTGACTCAGCATAAAGAGGACATAAGAAGTTATTTGTCACTTATTTCCATAGTAACAATTCAGTATATATATTTACGGATCAGTTTGCCTAGAGGTTTATGCGTAGCAAAGTGTATGTGCCAGGGAGGGTCCTGGACCAAGGAACACTAAATTAACCTATTCTACCCCTCATGCCAGCATTGAGCCTTGCAAGCGGAGCTTTAACTAATGGAGGAGGGGCACTAGCTTACCACTCAATGGTAAGTTTGGGCTTCCTAAGGATGTTTAAATGCAGGATACCCTAAACCAGGATGCCTAGAGGGCAACTGTTTAACCCTTTAAACGCCAGCCACGTAAAATTTACGTGGCTGCCTCCCCTGCAGTTAACCGCCAGCCACGTAAATTTTACGTGCCTGACTTTCCCCACTAATAGTAAAAAAAGTTTAAAAACCTGACCCCTCGTTTGATTCAGCCGGGTCTCCTCTTAAAGATGGTGGTCTCCGATCGTTCATCGGACCTCCTCCGGCTGCAGGGGAGGGCCCCCCCCTTTTCAGCTGCCTCTGGCTTTTCCTGTAAAAAAAAACAAAAATGACATTTACTTACCTCCGTGTGCGCTGGCTCCGCCCGACCCTCCTCTTCACCTGGGGGGCCTCTGATCCCCCCCAGGTCTTTTCGATCTTCAGGAGAAGCCTGGAAGGCTCTCTCCCCTCTGCTGTTCTGACGGCGGCCGCCATCTTGCCGCTAAGCCCTGCCCCTTTTGGAGGTGGGACTATGACGTCATCCCGGTCCCGATCACCGGCTTCAGCTCTCTCAGCTGTCAGATGCCGGTGATCGGTGCCCGGGGAAGGAGCTGGCAGGAGATCCTCCCCCTTCTCTGGATGCCGATCACCGGCATCTGTCATCAGAGCGGCGAGGGACAAGAGCTTACAATCGGAGGTAAGTACAGTAATTTTTTTTTTTTTTAATAAAATCATTTTGTGTGGTGTCTTTTTTTCCCCTATACCAGCTCACAAGGCTCTGGGTATGGCAAGTCACCTGCGGCGAGCGGGTGACTTGCCAAAACCCCCAGCCCCCCTTACCTGCCTCCCCAAAGGCCAGGGGGGGGGCAGAAGTGCCCAGGCCACTATGGCTATGTGGGCTGGTAGCCTGCAGGGCCAGGGGCCACCAGCGCTGGCCCCTGCGCCCTGTTCTACAAGCCCCCCTAGCTGGTCCGGGTCAGTAACGCTGGGTAGGGGGGAGCCTACGTAATTTTTGGGGGGATTTTTAAGGGTTTTTAACCCGGGAGGGGGGACCCTATGTCAATTTTTTTTTTAAATTAACCCCTTATGTCCTGTCGCCCAGCTGGTAATAAATGCTTCCAGCATTCCCGATCGGGGATGCCCCGCTGTGTGAAACCCCCCCGATCGCCCACAATAACTCACCTCACCTGGGTCCTACGGCAGAAGGGCCCGGGCTGATTTAGGAGGTGCGGGCTTATACCTGGCAGGGTGGGGGGCCACCAAAGCTGGCCCCTGCGCCCTGTTCTACAAGCCCTGCATAGCTGATCCCCGGGCTGGTTATGCTGGGTAGGGGGGACCCCATGTCATTTTTTTATGGGAATTTTTAAGGGGTTTTTAACCCTTAAAATAAAAAAAAAACGAGGATTACCCCCCCCTTGGAAGGGGAACCCCACACCAATTTTTTTTCTTGATTTAACCCTTTATAGTGTGGATTGTAGTTGTATTTTATTTTTACATGTTATAAAGTGTTTTTTCTGTTTGGGGGGTCTTCTGAACAGTACCGGGGGGCTACCGATACATATGTGGTACCGTTGTAATCGGGAGAAATGGGGCTTTCACATGCAATATGGTTTTCTTTAAAAAAAAAAGGTTTTATTTGAAATAAAGGAGACCGTTTTCTAAAAAATATTTTTTTTATTTTGTTTTGTTTAATTTACTCAAAAATATTTAAAAAAACAGTAAAAAAATTACAAAAGACATTTCATGTTAAAGCCTAAACTCTGCCGCAAAAATAAAATATATAATTTTCCTGGAAATACCTGCAAAAATCCTTGCGCTTTCAGATTTAGCTTGTTTGCATATTGATATTTTAGGAAAACTCATTTTTTATTCTGCTTTATTATACATTTTTTAAGGAAACCCTGTGCGACCAAAGAATTCTTTGAGGGATTACTTTCAGAAAGATGGGCCCACTACAACATGCTGGGTACGCTTAGAAAGCTTATCATGTGTACTTTCAGGAATGTATGGTTTGTGGGGGGTATTCCAAATGTAAAGGGTTTTTTTGGCAGAAAAAGCGCAAGGTGCACACTTTGTCTGCAGAGTTGAAATTTTCAAGCAAAATTACTATTGTGCACATGCTTTACTTTTTGGTGTTTGGCAACTCTTCTTTTGACAGTACCTATGCATGTTGGGTATCGTTCTGTTCGGGGGATGTTGCTTTTTCAGATTAACTTGTTTTTTCTTGCTTGCATATAGTTTTTTTTTTAGGAAAATGTGGCTTTGATCTTGGTTTTTTTATCCTTTTTTAGGGAAGCTCTGTGTAACCAAAGAATACATTGAGGGAGAACTTCCAGAAAACTGTGGCAACATCAACAAGCCTGGTACGCCTAGAAAGCTTGAAGTGTGTATTTCCAGAGAATATATCGTTTGTGGGGGGTATTTCAAATGTAAAGGGTTGTTTTTATTAAAAAATTGCAAGGTGCACATAGCGCTTAGCATAGCTGTATTTGATCAAAAAATCTCTTAAAGTGCTGTTTCAGTTTGAGGGAGTCTCCTGGGTAGGAAAGGGTGTCTACCAATACATATGTGGTACCGTTGTAACTGGGAGAAATTGGGATTTCACACGCAATAAGATTTTATTGACAAACTTACATTTTTTAATTACAAAAAAACACTACAAATTGTAAAAAATAATTTTTTTTTAATTTTTTTGCACATATTTCACCCCAAAATATTAAGAATACACTTGAAAAATGACAAACAAGACATTTCATGTTAAAGCCCAGTCTCTGCTGAAAAAAACAATATATAATTTTCCTGGGAAATCCAGGGAAATCCCTTCAAAAATCACAGTTGAACAAGGGGAGCGCAAAATGGTCTGGCAACAAAGGGTGACAAAAACTCCAGGTAGGCTGGCGGTTAAAGGGTTAAAAAGGACCTAATGGCCCATTTATACAGAGCAATTATCGAGCGATCGTTTATCGATCGTTTTGGCTGACCAATAATTTCTTGTTCATCCCTTGATGGTTGGAGTGTGTAAACAGAAGTTGTCCTCAAAACAATGTGTTTTTCTATGAGAACAAGCGACATGAGCAATCGCAGTAGTGATCGTTCTAGCGACTGATTGACCAACACATTTTTGGCATCTGAACATAGGCGATCAATCGCAGAAGATTTGTTTGTATGGTCATTCATCTAGTACTTTATACATTATATATAGTTATATGTAGTAATTTAAAAGGGTAATTCCACTTTCAATAGCATTTTTAAAAGTTTCCATTATTGTGTGCCAAGACTATGTAATAAATATGCTAAACATATTGTTTAATTTTTTTCTTTGTTATTTGTTTGCAACTCTGTGTTCTAAAAGAAAACATTTTTCCTTAGCAATGTACACAAAAGTGGTGTGTTAAAAGTGCACATCAGAGACTTCCTGACTCTACCTTGCTAATTATCTGATTGGCTGAGGCAGTGACAAGAGTATTAACCCCTTCTGCTCAAATTCAAGCAGATAGGAAGAACATTTTGTGTTCCAGTAACTAAAGGGTTACTGGCAGTGTACTCAGCTGGGGAGGTAAATTGTTTAGCCAAAGCTGCTAATGAGCTCACCTGTTACAGTGGAAGAATCCTGGGAGTTGTAGTGGAATACTAACAACTTTACTAAAGTGCAAGAAAGTCACTCCTGTTTTACCAAGACAGAGTCAGAGGAATATAGGAAACTTAAACCGAACCAACAGCCTGGCACCATTGGAAAAGAAAAGGCAGCGGCTATTTAGGAGCTTCCTCTCCCAACTGATATAAGTGAAATAACCTGTAACAGGAAGCCCAGCACGACTTCCTGTTTGCAGGTGGCCGGCAAGCCCATGAGCGACCATTTTGTTTTTAAAACCCACCCCAGCAGGTGTTTGAAAAAGGTAAATTATTTTTTTATGTGCAGCAATCTAAATTGCCATGGACAGGGATGCATATGAGCACCGTTTGTTCTGTTGGCCTGATTTAATCCATTTTTGACTGTTGGTCCGCTTTAAAAGCAGCATGCTGATAAGTAAATCACAGGTCTGGGGCACAATCCTAACCCAAATGTGTATTTTACACCCCAGAAGAGGAAAACAAAGCAGAACGCCAAAAACATGACACAGGGGAGTATTCTTTTAAGTCATTGTTCAGGTATAAAAGTAAAAAACTATAGTTGCCTTTTGTCCCCCCACAGCTTCTCTGCTGGCCCTGCCATTTAAAGCTTACTGATTAACATGGAATGAGCAAAGAGTTGTCCTGCGCCCATCTACAACTTCTGCCGACTCCAAGATGTAATTGCACATCTCATCACTCCATTTATTGCAATAGAAGGGGCAAGCCAATACAGGGCTGTACCAGCTGCCATGTCTGACCGGCGCTAGAGTGTTTGTTTTTGGCAAATGCTAGCTTGTAAAATGGACATTTGTTAAAGTGGACCAACACCCAGGATTTTGATCTTGGGTTTAGGTCCACTTCCCGGGTGTGCCCCGCTATGTGAAAATACAATTCTGTGAAATACTCACCTGTAGAATTGATATTATAAGTATACAGTACGTCCTGCTCCAGATAGATTACTTACACTTGGGTTATCCTCCGCCAGATGGCGCTGCACTGCAGAGACATGTAAAACAGACTCCTCCCGGCCCCTCAAATACCCAGGGACCTCCCACAAATCCCCAGCATTGAAAAGCAGTGAACAAGAAGCCGGGAGAATTTAACCACCAAAAACTGGTAACTATAACAATGATAACAATCACCATACAGGGGATCCAGAATAATGCAAAAACCAGGGTGGGGTGGAGCAGGACGTACTGTATACTTATAATATCAATTCTACAGGTGAGTATTTCACAGAATTGTATTATTCTTAGTATACAGTACGTCCTGCTCCAGATAGATTACTTACACTTGGGACATCCAATAGCAGTGTCCATAAAGTAGGGTGGGATCCCCAACAAAAAGGCAACAGCAGACAGTTTAAACCACTGCCGCCTGCAAAACCTTGCGGCCAAAAACAGCATCAGCTGAGGCCCTAACATCAACCTTGTAAAACTTTGAAAAGGTATGAACAGAAGACCAAGTAGTAGCGGCCTTGCAAACTTGTTCAACAGAAGCCTGGTGCCCAAGAGGCACCAATAGCACGAGTAGAATGAGCAGTAAGGCGGAAGGGAGGATTCTTCCCCTTAGTAGAATAGGCATGAATCACAGCCTGACGAATCCAATTGCTAATAGTAGACTTTGGCAGGAGCCAAACCCTTCCTAGGACCAGAAGGGACCACAAAAAAAGCATCAGTTTTCCTAAAGGACGCAGTGACTACCAGGTAATACGTCAGACACCTGACCACATCCAAGGAATGCAGAACCCTTTCCTTAGCGTTGCTAGAATGAGGGCACAATGAAGGAAGAAAAATATCTTGATTCAAATGAAAAGCTGACCCCACCTTAGGCAGAAAGTCCGGCTTAAAGCGGAACACCACCTTATCCTGGTGTCTCTCAAAGTATGGGGGCTGGATAGACAGAGCCGCCAGCTCAGACACACGCCTGACCAAAGTAATAGCCACCAGAAAGACAACCTTGAGGGTAAGTACAGCCAGAGCAGCATCCTAAATAGGTTCAAAGGGAGCACCCTGCAAGGCAGACCAAACCAAGTTCAAATCCCAAACAGGGACCATAGGTTTACGTGGGGGACGCACATGAGTAACCCCCTGAAAGAAAGTCTTAACCAAAGAATGCAGAGCAAAAGACTTCCGAAAGAAGACAGACAGGGCAGAAACCTGACCCTTCAGAGTACTGAGTTGGAGACCCGACTCCAACCCAGCTATAAAAACTCCAGAACCCTGGGGACTGAGAACACCCAACTGGGAAGAGGCCTAGACCCACACCAATCAACATAGGTACGCCATACCCTATAACAGATGGAAAAATAAGTCTTCTTCCTAGCCTTCAGCATGGTCTCAATCACCGAGGCAGACAAGCCTTTCTCCATCAAGATGGAGGTTTCAGCAGCCAGACCATCAAAGCCAGAGTTTGTAAATTGGGATGGCGTAAGGGGCCCTGAGTGAGCAGATCTGGCACTCCTGGCAGAACGTACTGATCTACTGCCATCTGTACCACGTCTGCGAACCACACCCTTCTTGGCCACCTGGGGGCCACCAGAATCACTGGCACGGCACCCCTTCCAGAGCAATCTTTCGCAGGACCCTGCCTAGCAGGGGGAATGGAGGAAAGACATACAGAACAGAATGTTCTGCCATGACATTACTAAAGCATCCGTGGTCACGGCCAGAGGATCCTGGGACAGGGAGACAAGAGCCGGGAGCTTGTGATTGTGACGGGACACAAACAGATCCACATCTGGTTGGTCCCCACGGTGACACAGGGATTGGAACACCCTGTTGCAGAGGTTCCCCCCCCCCCTAGAATGTATACCACCGATATGCAGGGAACATTGGCCTCCACTCAGGTCAGGATCAGAGACACTTCCTGGATGACCCTCTTGCTCCGGGTCCCTCCCTGATGATTGATGTAGGCAACTGCCGTCAGATAGACCTAGCTCCCCTGAACAGGCAGGCCCTGAAGATGAGTAGTCAAGCGAGTTAGAACTAACCTGATCACTCACAGTTTCAAACATTGATAGGTGTATGGGCCTCCTAAGGGCCCCACCTCCCCTGGAACTGCAGGGACTTCCAGAACCCCCCCCCCCCCCAACCTGATAGACTGGCATCCGTGGTGACCATCTCCCAGGAAGGGGCGAGAAAGGATCTGTCTCCCAACAGGTTCCTTGAGTCCATCCACTACAAAAGGGACCTCCTTACCAGGGGGGAAGGCACACAGACCCTGCCCAGGGATGCTGGGTCCTTGTCCCATACAAACATTAGGAGAAGTTGCAGAAGCCCCAAGGGGGACTGAGCATAAAGGACCGCTTCGAAGCACGCCACCATCAGGCCCACCAGCTGCATCCCCTGCCTGGTGGAGGGACGAGGACAGCTAGAAGGGACTGAGCCCGTGCAACCAGATTGTCCACTTTCTGCTGAGGAAGGAAGATCCTTGCCTGAACTATATCCAGATTCATTCCTAGGAATGGAGTTACCAAGGGACAATGAGGACTTGGAGTGGTTAATCACCCATCCAAATGGCTCCCAAATGGACACCACCAGCTGAGTATCCAACTTAGCCTGATGTAGAGACTGGGAAGGGACGTCCAGGTAGGGCAGCACGCGGACGCCCCTTGGTCTCATCAGAGACATCACCCCTGTCAGCACCTTGGTGAGCACTCTGGGAGCTGAAGAGAGGCCAGATGACAAGGCCACAAATTGGCAGTGTTGGTCTTCCAACGCGAATCTGAGGAACCTTGGTGTCCTGAAGACACAGGGATGTGAAAATAAGCATCTTTGATCTCCACAGACGGCATGAAGCCCCCGGGGCGCAAGGAGCTGATGGCCGAGCGCAGAGTTTCCATGCAGAAACCGCCTGTACTTGACGATTTGCTGAAGATCTGTAAATCCAGAATGGGCCAGACTGACCCATCCCTTTTGGGGAACTGTGGAAAGGTTGGTGTAGAGTCCCTTGCCTCTGTCTATTAAGGGAAATCTGCAAATGACCCCCAGACCCCGCAGGCCTTGCACGGCCTGCGCCAACACCTGAGCAGAGGCAGGGACCAGGAGTACCCGGGACCTGATAATCTTGGGGGAGGCCGCACAGCAAACTCTATCTTGTAGCCGGAGGAACACTATCTCCTGAATCCACCGGTCTGAGGAGTGATGCCTCCAGACATGAGCAAGGTGCCGCAGCCGCCCCCTCACCCAGAAAGGCGAGGGCGCCCCATCATGCTTGAGGGGACTTGGGAGAAGATTTGGGCTTAGCCCCCCCGGAGGAGCCAGGGCGTTGTCTGCTGCTCCTGGGGCAGGTATCTGCGCAAGCCCCCACGAAGGACACCCCTGGTTCCTGTTTAACACCATGGTAGGGGGTAGAAGGGGGGCCCTGGTCCCGAAGGGGCCGAGACAGCCGCCTGCGCTGGGGTAACTTACCTCTCTTACCAAACAGGTCTAGACGGGCCCAAAACAGGCGTAGCTCCTTAAAAGGAAGCCCAGTAAGGGCCTTCTTCGCAGCATTGTCAGCACCCCACTGTCGCAGCCAGACCAATCGACGTATAGCCACCACAAGGGCAGAAGTTCTTGCACACATTCTGATGGTGTCATCCAATGCTAATAGGATACATTTTACAAACACATCACAACTGGAGAGTGCATTAAACACCTCCCAAGGGAGATCATCAGGGGCACGATCAAGCATTTTTCTGATGAGGGTTCTAGCGGCCAAAGCAGTAATGGCAGAGGCACAGACCAGGCGCAGCGCCGTCCCCGCACATGCAAAGGCGTGGGAGGCCAGCAGGTCAATGCGCCGGTCCTCAGCATCCCGAAGGGTAGTATAATCAGGGGGATGCAAGACAGGGGTGTTAGATAGCCCTATGATCGGGACATCCACCTCGGGGGGGGGGGTGACCAACATTTAACCACCTCAGGGGGAAAAGGATACTTACTATCCCAATCCCTTGGAACCCCGGGAAGTTTACTGGGGCACTCCCATTCCTTGAGCACAAGGGTATGGAAATGTGCCTGCTCTAGAAATTCCAAACGTGATGTTGCTGTATGGAAACAAGAAACCATATGATCCCGCACCACCTTTAAATCAAAATATAAATACTGTGCCCCGACCCAAGGAGAACCTTAAAACCATGCAACAACTGCAGACAAGACTTAATAAGGAGAGTGGTTCCAGTACCCACCAAAAAATCCCCTTGGATCAGCACACAAAGTATATATGATCAGACAATCTTCATAAATCAAATCATTGTTCTAATTTATTTGATAAATTTAAAAAACATATATACATTCACAATACACCATTTAATACATAACATATACAAAAGACCATATTAAAAAATCTCTCTGCGCAACGGGCCTGTCCCCTTTAAATGTGCAAACCTGCAAATAATCCATTTAAAATGACTCCTAACAGTGCATTTTTATCACTAAACTCTCTGTGCAAATAAAGTGAACTCAGTGCTAAAGTGCATACAGTTATTAAATAATAAATAATCAAGTAAAAAGAGAAAACAAACAACGAACAGTAAAGCCATAGGCATACACAGTGAAAACCAAATAAGTTAAGAAACAATATCACCCTTAAACAGGAGACTGCACCGCTGCGCCAGCCAGACCTCTTATCCCCCACGTGTTACGTGGCGAACCACTTTCTCAAGGTGCCTGTGTCATGTTGCTGTATGGAAACGCTCCCCTCTTTGCCTGGGAGCCTCACCAGGGAGAGAGATAGACAGAACCTCAAAGATCTGGATCAATAATCTGTCAGTGTCATCCAGGGCCCAGGGGTCAGAGCCAGAATCGTCATGACCCTTCGGTCTCTCATCAGATGAGCCTGAGTCAGAAAAGAGCTCTCCTTCATCAGAAGGGGTATAGCCACACTGATTCATAAACTCCTGAGATCCCAAAGGGAAAACAGTAACATAAGGCATCAAGTGCCGCTTCTTACCAGGGCCCTTACGCACTAAAGACCTCGCAATAATCTGTTCAGCCGTAGGCAGTCTAGAAGACAAACCAGGCTGAGAATCCCCACTTGTATGCGACTCAGCAGGAGTGAGATTTAAGCTTGGGGGAGTAGGTGAAGTGAAACGAGGTGCAGCCACTGGCAGGCCAGATTGCAAGGCCAGCGCTTGCTCAGCACAGGGTACGCAGACCCGTGCCCTGTCAGCGTCAGCATGGGGTTGTCCACACGCCATGCACAGCCGGTCTTGTCCCAAGGGGACCCGGTCACATTATCCTGAGATGCCTCCATATGGTGATTTTTAGGCACAATATGCCAGTAGGGATTGACGCTATAAAGCAACCCTGGATGCCCCAATGACCCGCTAGGGAAGTGGGAGAATTTTACAAGGCCCGACTATCAATTACACCGGCCCGGGAGAAGCCAATGGATTCACCTGTCTGAAAGACACAATGAGAAGAAAGGGTGTCAGAACCGAAAAACACTATAATGAGCATAAAGCCGCCTGCGAGGGCACTTACGGACCACAGTAAGTAAGAACGTCACGCGCGTGCGAGCTGACAACATGGCGCTGAGTACCTCGAACGGTGGGCCAGAGCGAGCCGTGACGCGGGGCGCGCCAGGCCAGGCCCCGCCCCCCCGATGGGCGCGAAGTCCAACAAGCAGCCAATGAGGACGCAGAAGCGTCTGAGGTAACGCCGCCGCCCGGCGCGGAACATCCAAATGAAGGAAAAAGTTGCACGCGGTGGCGGCATTTGCCAGAGTAAAAAGACAAGTCAGCGCGGCGGCTCACACCACATATAAAGTCCAAAAGACATTACAAAGGCCATATGCACGTAATCACGATACACTGACACCCACACACCCCCCCTTTCTTTCCCCCCCGAAGGCTACAGGGAGAATGGAGGATGGCGGCCCTTTGTACAGGGCCCACCGCTACATGGGGCATGGGGCAATAATGCGGGAGGGGCATCCCATAGAGGCTCACCATCAGCCTATACCACCTACCCTTTGGTGGGGGACTGCGGTGGAGCAGCGCTCCATAAGCACGCATGGTGCCGCCTACCTTCACCCAACCAGCGCAGCCCAGTCTGGGAGGCACATCACACGAAGGACGGGTGGGAATAGTCCAACAGGGCCGCAGGCTAATAGCCCCGCTCACCTGCGAGAGAGTGATAGCTTCATGTCTTCGCAGTAAGCACTGCAGAGAAATCTGGGGATTTGTGGGAGGTCCCTGGGTATTTGAGGGGCTGGGAGGAGTCTGTTTTACATGTCTCTGCAGTGCAGCGCCATCTGGCGGAGGATAATATAAGTGTAAGTAATCTATCTGGAGCAGGACGTACTGTATACTAAAAATAACCCAGCAGCAGTCAGTATGGAATCTAAAAGATGCTGACTTTTTCCCAGGGCATCGGGAATCAGGATACCCTTGGTGTGTAAAACCCCCCAGGAAAAAATTCACCATTCCCCGCTCCAAAGCGCATGTGTGGACTCTCATCCAATGAGACCCACCTGCTCTGACTACGCCAGGCATGCAGCAGCACATGCTCCTTATTTTAGGAAATGACAGCCTCCTGTCATCATAGCAGACGGCTCTCATTGGCCGATAGTCCGCACATGCTCCGTTAGAGCCTAGGCAGGTGAGTTTATTCTTCCTGGGGGGTTTCACACAACGGTGCATCTTGCATTGGGATGCGTGGGGAGGTGGAACAAGATTCCAATTTTCGGGTTTTGTTTCTGTTTAAAATCAGTACAAAATTGTGCGCAGGGATCTTTAATGAAAGAGTCTTCATGATGGTTCAGCTGTATACAAGCCTCACCGTACTAAGCACAAGCCAAACATAGAATGGAGGGTATGTAAAGTACATAGATACTAGAATATGTTGCAGTGGAAAGATACTAGGGAGAGAAAGAGGAGGAAGAACAAAACGGTTTGGGAAAATGGTGAAAAAATACCATTTTGTGATTACTCACCTGTAAAATGGGTATTACAAGTATGTCTCACACCCTGCTTCGGAAATAGTAATAACATTCTGGTTAAGTCCAGTAGAGGGCGAACTTCTGCAGAGATGACTAGAAAAAAGAAGCCCCTCCCAGTCCATAAATACCTGGGTCCTCCCACACATTCCCCAGTATAACAAAGCAGTAAGGGGACCAGGAAGAGCAAATAAAAATTTTTACCAATAAAAAGTTCACCATACAGAGGATCCAAGATACAACTCAGGGTGGGACGAAGCAGACATACTTGTAATACCCATTTTACAGGTGAGTAATCACAAAATGGTATTATTCCAAGTATGTCTCACACCCTGCTTCGGATATAGTAATAACATTCGGGACATCCAGTAGCAGTGTCTAACATGGGTGGGGATACCAAAAGGCAATAATGCAAAAATTAAACCACTGCAGCTTGCAGAACTTTGCGGCCAAAAACATAATTCGCTGAGGCCTGCACATCAACCTTATAAAACTTGGCAAAAGGTATGAACAGAAGACCAAGTAGCAGCCTTACAAACTTGTTCAACAGAGGCCTGGTGCTGAAAAGCCCAGAAAGCCCCAACAGCACAAGTAGAGTGAGCAGTGATCTGGAAAGGGGGATCCCTCCCCTTGGCAGTATAGGCCCTAACAATGACCTGACGAATCCATTTACTAATGGTAGACTTGACGGGCGCCAAACCCTTCTTGGGCCCAGAGGGCACCACAAACAAGGCGTCCGTCGTACGGAAAGGAGAAGTAGCCACCAAAAGTACTTCACACAACGAACATCCAAAGAGTGCAGGGCCCTCTCCTCGTCATTGCCAGGCTTAGGACACAAGGAAGGGAGAACCACATCCTGATTGAGATGGAAGGCAGAAACCACCTTAGGTAGGAAGTCTGGCTTAAAGCGGAAGACCACCTTGTCCTGGTGTCTTTCAAAGTAAGGGGCCTGAATAGACAGAGCCGCCAACTCAGAAAAACGTCGAACGGAGGTAATAGCCACCAAAAAGGCAACCTTTTGTGTGAGAATAGAAAGTGCAACATCCTGCACCGGCTCAAAAGGAGGCCCCTGGAGGGCCGACAAAACCAAATAAGTCCCAAGCAGGCAACAAGGGCTTGCGAGGGGGCCGCACATGAGTGACCCCCTGGAAAAAAGTCTTAACCAAAGAATGAAGAGCAAAAGACCTATGAAAGAAAACTGCCAGGGCGGAGACCTTCCCTTTCAGAGTACTAAGCTGAAGGTCCAGGTTCAAACTGTGTTGGAGAAAAAAAACCAAATTCTGGGAATCGAAAACACCCTACAAGGCAAGGCCCTAGCCTCACACCAATCAATATAGGACCGCCAGGTCCTTTAGTAGATGTTAGAGGAAGACTTCTTCCTAGCCCTAACAAGCATCTGGATCACAGCATCAGATAAACCTTCTTCTTTTAGGATGGAGGTCTCAGAAGCCACGCCGTCAAAACCAGCGTTTGTAAATTGGAGTAACATAGCTGACCTTGAGTGACCATATCCGGAAACAGGGGCAACCTGTACTGATCGACCGCCAGCCGCACGACGTCTGCGAACCACACCTGTCTTGGCCACCTTGGAGCCACCAGATTGCTGGCACACCCTCTTGAACCAGCTGGCGCACCACCCTGCCTACCATGGAGAAGGGGGGAAACAGATACAGGAGACCCAGATCCCGCCAGGCCAGGAACATGGCATCCACTGCCAGAGCAGAGGATCCTGCTTGTACCCGGAAGAAACCTCTTCCAGGATCCAGTTGTCTGTGACCTCCCGGGTCCAGACCTGGGGGAAGAGCCTTAGCCGTCCCCCCACCTGAGAGGGTATGGCAGCAGCCTTGGGTATGGTACCCCAGGCAGTCCCGGGGCGGGCACGTCCTCTGCCCCTACCCCAGGAGTCACCTCTGAACGCAGAGTAAGCAACTCCCCTGCTTGCTCGAGAGCCACGAAAGAAGGGATTAAAGGAGCCTGCCCCCCGAAAGGACCGGCGCTGCTTCTTGCACTGTGGAAACTTTCCTCCTTTCGCCACCGAGTCCAAATTATCTCCAAACAGTCGCCTACCCAAGAAGGGTAGCCCTGTAAGCGCCTTCTTAGCCGCCATATCAGCCGCCCATTGGCGCAACCAAACTGATCGGCGTAGAGCCACAAGCAAAGCCTAGGTTCTACTACACATGCATATTGTATCGTCCAAGGCTGATAAGACGAAGGTCATGAACAAATCACACCGCATAAGTGCTGCAAATTCATAACTAGCAGGGTTAAGATGGGGACCATCCAACAGGCCCCTAATAACAGATCTGGTAGCCACGGCCGTGAGAGCAGAAGCACAAACGGGACGCAGGGCTGAACCCACACAGGCAAAGGCGTAACGCCATTTGATCAAGACGACGGTCCTCACCATCCTTCAACGTGGTGGAGTCTGGTGAGTGCGCGACCGATGAGTTGGACAACTCCAGAATCGGAGCGTCGACTTCTGGGGGTGACGACCAGCGCTTCATCGTCTCCACCGGAAAGGGATACTTCCTATCCCACCCCTGAGAGACACCAGGAAGCCGGCTGGGCCTTTCCCATTCCTGAAGAATCAATTTGTCAAAATGTTTCTGATCAGGAAACTCCGGGCGAGGCTTAGCGGCCCCAAAAAATTCCCCCTTCTGCGGAGTGACCTCCGCAAGAGGGGATTAGCAAGAACCTCAAAAATATGGGCCAGAAGTCCGGGGGTATCCACAGTATCCCCACGCTCCTGCCCAGCATCAGCATCCAGGAACTGCTGATCATCATAGCCTTCAGATTCTGAAAACAATTCCCCTTCTTCCAATGGGGAGTAATCAGACCATTCAAAGGGGTCATATTCCTCAAAATCAAAACCCGGCGCAGCCGGTGCCAAATGCCTTCTCTTAGCTGGGGCCTTTCTGGCCGCAGTACTAGCAATCAATTTCTCAATGTTGGCAAATCTAGCTCAGACATCAGATTGCGACTCCCCGTGGGGGTGTAGGTGATGAGGCTGGCGGCACTGACCCAGATGCCTGGGACCCGGACTGCCGCGTAATTGCCAGCTGTGCACACGGTATGCAATGATCACATTATCCCCCGCAAGGGATACCCCACAAACCACACGCTGCTGGGGTCGCCCCGAAGGGAGCCCGAGCCCGTTAACCTGGGAAGCCTCCAAATGCTGATTTTTTGTGGTAGCCGCAATGACCAGTGGGAATTACGCTATTAAGCTACCCCGGGATGCCCCTTCACGTCCGTTAGTGGGAGGATTTGTAAAAACCCCAAATTTAGTGTGGGACCTAAGGACCGGGAGAAAAAAAACCCTTTTAACTATTAAGGAAGGAAATCCCCCTGGAGGACATAATGAAAAAAGGGGGGTACCATGAGCCACAAACCATACAGCAATCAAAACACAATAATAAGTACAGATACACCAACTAACTGTAAGGCCATGATGTATATAGCAAAATAATGCAGCATACATACACCCCCATAAAAACAATAGCGTGAACATGTTGATAGAAAACGAGCCCCGCAGGGCACTCACAGCAGCAGCAACATGGCGACCAGCGAGATACAGCAGTAATAGCAGCGGCAGCAGCCAGGAGAGAAGGAGAAGGGGGGTGGGCCAGTGTGGATTGCGCGCCGCGCGTGGCCCTGCCCCCTCTATCAGGGAAGGGGAACCGCAGGGAAGAGGAACCCAAGGGCACCAAGAGAGGGGGGGGCGGTCCACGGCAGCGCGCCGAGCACCCAGCCCCTCCCCCCCTCCAAGCTGAGGAGAAGGGAGACAAAAAAAACCCTGTTTCAATGGCCGCGCTCCCCGTCAAAAACGGAGCCGGCCTGGCCAAAGAGAAGTCACATTCACACCAACACACACACCATTTACATGAAACTGACAGTGATGATCAGATTAAATAAAAAGAAGGGACAGCCACCTAATGCGGCGTAGGGACAACGGACAGGGCATCCCAAACCTGGCATCCGCCTACCCCTTGGTGGGGGTCTCACAGAGGAGCATGGCTCCTAATAGGACACCCCTAGGGTGTCACCTACCCTCGCCTGGACCTACAGCCAAAGCTGGGAGGCATAGAGATTAACTAAGAAAAGGTCCGGGCAGAAAATACCATTTTGTGAATACTCGCCTGTAAAATGGGTATTATAAGTATGTCACACACCCCGCTTCAAGACAATCATTACATGTGGGTATACTGACCTGTAGATGGCGATCTTGCAGAGATGATAATAAAAAAGGTAAGACCCTCCCGGCCCATAAATACCTGGGACCTCCCACTCATTCGTATAAAGATAGCAGTAAGATCAAGGCACCAGGAAAGCCAATTAAAACTAACAAAGGTTCACCATATAAAGGATCCAGAATACAAAAGGGCAGGGTGAAGCGGGGTGTGTGACATACTTATAATACCCATTTTACAGGTGAGTATTCACAAAAATTCACATGGTAAGTATGTCACACACCCCGCTTCAAGACAATCATTACATGTGGGACATCCAATAGCAGTGTCCATAAAGGGCGGGGATCCAAAAACAAGGCAACAAGGCACAAACTTAAACCACTGCAGCTTGCAGAACTTTGTGGCCAAAATCAGCATCCGCTGAGGCCCGAACATCAACCTTATAAAACTTGGAAAAAGTGTGAACCGAAGACCAAGTAGCAGCCTTACAAACCTGCTCAACAGAAGCCTGGTGCTGGAAGGCCCAGGACGCCCCAACAGCACGAGCAGAATGAGCAGTAACACAAAAAGGGGGATCCCTCCCCTTGGCAGAATAGGCCCCAACAATGGCCTGGCGAATCTATTTACTAATGGAAGACTTGGCAGGAGCCAAACCCTTCCTGGGCCCAGAGGGCACCACAAAAAGGGCGCCAGTCCTACGAAAAGGAGAAGTAGCCACCAAATAATACTTCCCACAGCGAACCACATCCAAGAATGCAAAACCCTCTCCTTGTCCACCTTAGGAAGGAAATCTGGCTTGAAGCGGAAAACAACCTTGTCCTGATGCCTCTCAAAGTAAGGGGCCTTAATAGACAAGGCTGCCAACTCCAAAACACACTGAACAGAAGTGATGGCAACCAGAAAAACAACCTTCTGAGTAAGCGTAGAAAGTGCAATATCCTGCAAAGGTTCAAAGGGAGGACCCTGCAAGGCAGACAAAACCAAATTCAAATCCCAAACTGGGAGCAAAGGCTTCCTAGGAGGCCGCACATGCGTAACCCCCTGGAAAAAAGTCTTAACCAGAGGATGTAGAGCAAAAGACTTTTGAAAGAAAACCGCCAGGGCAGAAACCTGCCCTTTCAGCGTACTACGCTTCAAACCTAGGTCCAGACCATGTTGCAGAAATTCCAAGACCCGAGGGATAGAAAACGCCCTGCAAGGCAAGGCCCTGACCTCACACCAAGCAATATAAGACCTCAAAATCCTATAGTAGATGGCAGAGGAAGACTTCTTTCTAGCCCTAACTAGAGTCTGAATGACAGCATCAGAAAGACCTTCCTCCTTCAAGATGGAGGTTTCAGCAACCACGCCGTCAAAGCCAGCGTTGGTAAATTGGGGTAGAACAGTGGACCCTGAGTGAGTAGATCCGGCAGAAGGGGCAGAAACAACTGATCCTCTGCCAACCTTACCACGTCTGCGAACCAAACCTGTCTTGGCCACCTTGGAGCCACCAGAATTGCTGACGCGCCCTCCAGGGCCAGCTTGCGCACCACTTTGCCCACCATGGGAAACGGAGGGAACAGGTATAGGAACCCCAGATCCCTCCAGTTCAGAGACATGGCATCCGCCACCAGAGGATCCCGCGAGCGAGACACAAATGGCGGAAGCTTGTGATTGTGATGAGAGGCAAAGCGGTCCACCACCGGAGTCCCCCACCGGTGGCAAAGCGACCGAAACACCTTGGGGCAGAACGACCATTTTCCCCGGCGAGATGATCTCCTGCTCAGGGAGTCCGCCTCCGTGTTCTCCACTCCCGGAATGTACACTGCCGAGATGCATGGGACATTGCCCTCTGCCCAATCCAGTATCAAAGACACTTCCCTGAGGGCCCGCCTGCTGCGAGTCCCTCCCTGGTGATTGATGTAGGCGACCGCCGTCCGATTGTCCGACCGAACCTGAACCGGTAGTCCCCGTAACTGATGAGTCAAGTGAGCCAGAACCAACCTGATGGCTCTCAGCTCCAGAACACTGATGGGATCGTGAGCCTCCTGAGGCCCCCACAGCCCCTGAAACTGAAGATCCTTCCAAAATCCCCCCCAACCTGACAGGCTGGCATCCGTGGTGACCGTCTCCCAACGAGGGGTCAGAAAGGACCTGCCCCTCGTCAGATTGCTCGGTTTCAGCCACCACCGAAGGGAACGCCGCACCCGGGGGGGGACATCAGAAAGGACTGATCCAATGACAGCGGGGACCCGTCCCAGGCCGCCAAGAGATGGAGCTGGAGCGTCCTTGTGTGAAACTGTGCAAAGGGAACCGCCTCGAACGACGCCACCATCAATCCCACCAGTCTCATCCCTAGCCGGATGGACGGGCGGGGGATGGATAGGAGACGCTAAGTCAATTCCTGAATCAGAAGAACCTTGGCTTGGGGGAGAAACACCCTGGCCTGAGAAGTATCCAGAGACATTCCCAGGAACTCCACCACCCTGGAGGGAGTAAGGCAGGACTTGGGATAGTTGATCACCCAACCGAAACTCTCCAGAGTGGACACCACGTTCCCGGTATCCAGCTGCACCTGACTGAGGTAAGACGCCATGATGAGAAGATCGTCCAGATAGGGCACGATGCGGATACCCCTGGCTCTGAGGATGGCCATCACTCCTGCCAACACCTTGGTAAAGACCCTTGGAGCCGAGGTAAGGCCAAACGGAAGAGCCACAAACTGAAAATGTCGATTGCCCACGACAAACCTGAAGAATCTCTGGTGTGCCGGAAATATTGGAATATGCAGGTAAGCATCCTTGATGTCTATGGACGTCATGAAGTCCCCCTGACGAAGTGAGTGGATGGCTGATCTCAGAGTTTCTATACGGAACTTCCGGGGACGAACGAACCTGTTGAGCAGCTTCAGATCCAGAATGGGACGAACGGATCCGTCCTTCTTGGGCACCGTGAACAAATTGGAATAGAAACCCAGGCCCCGGTCTGAGCGAGGCACCTGACAGATGACAGCCATGTCCAAGAGACTTGCTACTGCCGCCTGAAGCCCCTGGGCGGCCAGAGGATCTGACGGCACCCGAGAACTGAAGAATCTGTGAGGGGGCCGGAACTCGAACTCCAGCTTGTAACCGGAAGACACCACTTCCTGAATCCACCTGTCCGAGACCTCTTGGACCCAGACCTGGGAGAAGAGTTGCAGCCGCCCCCCCACCCGCAAGGGTGAGGGCGCCTCCTCATTGCTGAGCCGGCTTGGCAGCGGCTCTAGGCTTGGAGCCCCAACTGTGTCCTGGACGGGCCCGACCCCTGCCCCTGGTCCAGGAATCACCTCTGGACGAGGGGAAAGCCGAACCCCTGCCGACTCTAGCCCCACGAAAGGACTGAGAGAAGGAAGCCGCCCCCCAAAAGGGGCGACGCTGCTTTTTACGCTGAGGTAACTACCACCGAATCCAATCTCTCTCCAAAGAGCCGCAACCCCACAAAGGGAAGGGCCATAAGTGACTTTTTGGACACAAAATCAGCCGCCCACTGGCGTAACCAAACCGACCGCCGGATAGCCACAAGCAGGGCTGCAGCTCTGCTACACATCACCAATGTGTCGTCCAAGGGGGACAGCAAAAAAGACAAAAATAACTCACAGCGCTTAAGGTCGGCAAACTCCTCACTAGCCGGGTCAAGCCCGGAAGAGGTCAACAGTCCTCTAACAACAGACCTGGCAGCTACCAATAAAAGCGCAGAAGCAGCAAGGCCGATCCAACACTGGCAAAACCATGACAAGGATACCCCACACCCCGAACACAGCCTGGATAGCCCCGAGGGGGGCACAAGCCCAGTATCTGGGGAAGCCTCCATATGGTGATTTTAATCTATAAATTATATATATATATATATATATATATATATATATATATATATATATATATATATATATATATATAATGTTCTGAGGGATTTACGCAATAATGCAACCCGGGATGCCCCTTTAAGTCCCGAGTGGGAGGATTTGAAGCCAACTAAAATTTAACCAGGGACCCTGGACCGGGAGAACCCCCCTTTAATAAGATCAATGGTCCACCTGGAACACACAAACAAAACACACGCTCAGAATGCTAGCAATGCATAAGGGGTTAATAATAGATGCATCTGATGGGCACAGGCCACTCACCCGACCTTCACCCAAGCACGGCACGCCAGGCAGGAGGGGAAGTGGAAGATGTGCAGTGTGCAGAAGGAGGAGGGAGAAGATTGTCCTGAGGAAGTGACGCTGGTGACGTCACGCAACGCGTAGACAAGGGGCAGTGGGCTGGTGGTTGTATCTTTATGTAAGTTACCTGTTTTTCATGTTGTGGATCTGTGTTTTATTATCCCTCCCGGCTGGTTCGTTGATTAGGCGGGCAGGCACTAGCATGGTTAGGTTAGCATTGTAGTTTATTAGGGTAGCACTTGCACTTTGATTGAGGTCTAATAAGGCAACACAGTTGTTTTCCAAGTCATTATCATTTAGATGCACTAGAGCACTTTATCTTGTAGGATCAGCTAGTCCTTATTAATAGTGTTATATTTATTGTAACAATTGCTATATGAATTTGACTTTCCACCTGCCCCCTGCCCCTTTATTGTGGGTTCTTTTCCCTTCCTTATTGACATTGTTGTGTCCTTAATGTTTTTTAATTAGTCTTTAGTGTATGTAGTGTATGTAGTTCAGTGTGACATTTATGTTTACTAATAAAATGATTAATTAATTTTTATTGGAAAATAATTGGTAGTGGTGCCATTTTTTTTGGGGGGGGGGGGTTTGGGGAGAAGTGGGACCTTCCTTGTGTTTTTTCTATGAAGGAGGAGGGAGGGCGGGCAGGCAGGCAGGCAGGCAGGCAGGCAAGCGCGATTCGCGCGACGCGCCCGGCCCCGCCCCCGTCTCTCCCGGCCACAAGCCGGGACCTGAAAACGGCGCCCACAGCACGGGGGCGGGCCGTAGACGCGTGCCCGAGCGCCCGGCCCCGCCCCCCCCGCCCTGAGGAGAAGAAGCCCTCATGGGCGCTCACAGCCGCCATTGCCGCACGCCGGCGCCAGCCTAACGTTTAAAACACACAGTTAAAGCACCAACACACACACAATAATGGGATGAATCCATAAGGGACCCGGCCCTCACCCCCCCCCCAAGGGTATCTGGGAAAGGGGGAATCCATGCCAGGGTAGGGCCAAGGGAAGGGGCATCCCAAACCGGGATCACCAACCCGGATAGCCACCTACCCCTTGTTATGGAGTCTCACGGCTCCTAAGCACCTGGGGTGCTGTAAATAAGGGGCCTTTATGGAAAATCAATATTGTTAATAATGGTGCATATGAATATACAGCATGGCATGACATGAGGTGGGAAGGCCTAGGGCAGGTTTTCCAAGCAGATAGTATCAGCATTCTGAGACAAAATCCAAACAAAGGTTGGGACTAGGAGAACATAAAACTTATGACCAGGGTCGTAAAAGAGGAGAAAGACCAGTCATCAAAGAAGACCAGAGATCAAAGGTTTTTTTTGTGTATAATTGGGGGAAACCTTAGGCAAGGGGGAGACTGCTAGCACAGAAGAAGGGAAGAGCAGGGAGGAAGGAGATGGCTTGCACCTGAGAAGAGAGGAAGAAGGAGACTGGTGGTCCATGAGAAGGGCCAGGCGAGAGGCAGGAGAGGAGAGAGAAAAAGGCATGAAGACTGCCAGCTGAGAAAGTCTGCTTGTGGGTGCCCGTTTCAGGAGGGTAATGCTTTTAATGTTGCTTTAATCCCTTTATCTATGTATGCCAGTCTCAGAACTGTATTGTATTGTGTTGAAAGATTTGATTGCATTATTGTGTTATTTTGTCAACAATATATCTATCTATTTATTTACTACTTGTCTCAGTGTCCTCTGCATATACCAGAAGTCAAAAGAACCTACAGTCTTACAGTCTTATGTGTGTATCCATTGTGTGATCATTGGCCTGATATTGATAATATTTGTATATGTGTTTGCCTATTTTAGTCGAGCCCGGCAGGATATATATTATTAATATTTTAGTTATTAATAGTTTAATTTGTTTACATAATTGGCACGTGCCATTCAGGAGAGGTTGTTTTGTTTACATAATTGGCTTGCGCCAGCCAGGAGATATTATTACTATTAGTTATTAATATTTAATTGTTTACAGTGCCAACTACCTTTGCCCGGACCAGCAGGGTCCCGGCTACCTGCAAGGAGGTGACAGCATCTTCTGACTTGCTCGCCTCTGCAAAGATGAAAGACTGGGGAATGAGTGGGAGGTCCCAGGTATTTATGGGCCGGGAGGGTCTTTTTTATTATCATCTCTGCAAGATCGCCATCTACAGGTCAGTATACCCACATGTAATGATTGTCTTGAAGCGGGGTGTGTGACATACTTAGAATATAGGGCAATAAAAAGACTGGGTGTAAACCCGGCTTACCTGTAAGGAAGGAGACAGCCATCTTCTGACTTGCTCGCCATCTGCAGAGACGATTACTGGGGAATGTGTGGGAGGTCACAGGTATTTATGGACTGGGAGGGGCTTCTTTTTTTTAGTCATCTCTGCAGAAGTTCGCCCTCTACTGGACATAACCCGAATGTTATTACTATTTCCGAAGCAGGGTGTGAGACATACTTGGAATATGGTGTATAGCAGATTAGGTGATTAGAATTCTAGCAATGTCATTTCGCTTGAGGTTTTCTACTTGAGCTGCTAGTTTCCTGTTTTAGCAGCTATTGCTAGACCTCGTTACAAAATACCAACAAACACAGCATTTCCCTTTCAATGCATGAACTCAAACATATTTACCATCCTGCAGACAAACACAGAACAGCAGGAAAAAAAAATATTTTGTACGTATTAAAGTTGCATGCTGGGCCCAGCTGTAGGATAGGAGCATGATTCATAAGAATTAAAAACACATAGGTAAAAAAAATGGTGGTCCAGATTGTAGTCAAAATATTCATTCTCTCTTCAAAAGGAGTCAAGATATTGGGCTATCTTTCCACAAAAGTCTTTTCAGTGTGTTCAGGGGCCAAAAAAACCTCACTCATCTTCTGCAGCCTTTCTATCAACCCTGAGGTCACACTAGACCATTTTCACAAAGAGTAGAAATGCTCCTCCAATCATCTCAGAGGAGTATTTTCAGTCACGAATGAGTACACAATTTTCAGGAATATAACAATATAGAGGTGTAGGCGGTTTTAAAGAGACATTCCAGGCAAAGAGTTTATTTGGCCTGCTTCCTGCTATTCTTATGCTGGCTGTCAGTGGCGGCATCTTTCATTCTATATGCTTTATATTTTCTAACAAGCCAAGGCAACTCTTTTCGTTGTGCTGGAGCTCTCATGCTAGGATCAGTCATCAGCTTTGCATGTATCTTTATGGGGGACGGTAAATTCAAACAGGGAACCCTGAAAACGTCGGCAGAAGGAAGCAAGTTGGATTAGCAGGGAATGCAAAGTGCTGGTGAATAAAAGATGCCGCATGGGCAACCAGCATGGGGCAAGCTGTAAGCAGCTGTGTTGATAGCTTGTATCTGCAGAAAGGGGCATCACTGGAAAGCTCTAAAAACATGTCTGAGTCCGACTATACAGAGATAGAAAGACATATACTGTGTAAGTCTATTTCTGTATAGTCAGACATGTTCCTAGAGATTTCCAGCCACATCCCTCTTCTGCATACACAAATGGTGAGCACAGAGATGAGACCTGTATTTTATAGGCTGTTTAAATCATATACTTACTGGGTATAACCTACAAAGCTTTCCAGAGACACCCCTCTTCTACACATACAAACTGTCAAACAGCCTCTCTTTTGTAGGTGGTTCACAAAAACGGAAATTTGTGTACTCACAAATGTACGGTAAATTTCTTTTCTCATCTGCACCACCAACAGCTGTAGGCAGGGACTGCAGAATAGAAATGCAGAGTGATCAAGAGGATAGGAAACTGCTCGCTGTTGACCTTCTTTAACACCCGACCCAGAAGTGGCAGTGGCAGGAGTGCGTAGAGCAAGTTGTACCCTGACCAGGGAATGGCCAGCGCGGCTACCTTCCGCACCCTGGACACGAACCTCTGGACCTTCCAAAATGGGAAGAGATCTACCTCCGGCCTTCCCACCGGTTGCAGAGGTCTTGAAACACATCATAGTGAAGAGACCGTTCTCCCCTGGTCCACCGAGATGAACGGAAAGTGAAGTTTTGCTAACCTCAGGTTGCGACTCACTTCCATGAAAGCCTGCCAGCTCCTGGTAGCCCCCTGATGGTTTATGTAGGCCACAGCCTTGGAATTGTCTGACTGTACCCTGACTGGAAGGCCCAAGGGCTGGGATGGATAATGCCTGAGAACCAGCCGAATCACCCTCAGTTCCAACTCATTGATTGGAAGCCTGCACTCCCGCTGGTCCCACAGACCCTGAACAGCCTGGTTATCCAGAACGCCACTCCAACCCATCAGACTGGCATCTATGATCAGGATGACCCACAGGACCGTCAGGAAAGACGGAACCACTACCAGCGACTGCTGGTCCAGCTATCAATGCAGGGATCGCCGGGCATTGTTCATTAAGATGAAGTAATAATCCAACGTCTGCACAGTCCTGCGTCATTTCAATAGCAGCCTTTGTAGAGGCCTGGAGTGAAACTGACATACGGGACTGCCTCGATGGTAGACACCATCAGGCCATGTAGACGCATGCTCTGCCTGATTGTGGCCGGCTGTCAGCAGTAACAGTAGTGGCGAAGCGCCCCCCCCCCCCCCACCTGATCGGGTGAGGGCAGCCTCAGGGCTTGGCTGGGAGCTTGTGCCGACTGGCCTATTGGGGGTCTAGATTTCCCCCATGGCTTTTGCTAACCCGACCTCCGAAATTCTGGAAGGGACAAAAATTCGTCGACCTACGAAACAAGGTCCTCCAGACCAGGTCATCCCAAGGCTCACCAAAAAGACGACTCCCCCAAAAGGTTATTGCCGTAAGCATCTTCGAAGCAGTGTCAGCCGACTACGGATTCATCCAGACTGTGCTTTGTAAGGTGACCAGCAAGGCAATCCACCTAGCCATCAGACGCACCAAGTCTTCCATAGCACAATGTATCTGAAGACCTCGAAAGCAAAGGAGTTCAAGCGAAGTGCAGAGGAACGCGAACCTCCATATTGCAAACACCTCTTCGGCTGCTTCTTACCTGCCTATCGTGGCACAAGCTGGCCGCATGGTCAACCCCACCATGGAGAAGGCATGCCTAGCCAGCTGGTCCAACCTCCTATTTGCTGGGTCTCTCATTGCCGGACTATCCAAAGGATAAGGGTGTGCCAATCCAAAACCGACACCGGTTTGCCTACCTCAAGTGACGAAGACCAAACATTGACCACCTCATCCGGAAAGGGGTACTTGGCGCCCAGGGCCTTAGAAAAAGACAGAAGCATATCCACAAGCCCTGGAAATATCTGCCTGATCTTTTGTCGCTTGTAGGGTTCACCCCCTTCAGCTGTCACTTCAGCCGAGGAGTACAGGAGGTGCCTTAATAAGCTCCTCTATCCAATCCGGCGGGTGCTCCAGTGGTCCCCTTCGACCAGCCAGAACTAGATTCTGAACCCCTAAATAGGTTCTCGACAAAGGAGCTAGAATCCTCCAAGGACTGTCTGAATATGCCTCCGCCGTAGCCTTTTTGTCTCGGCGGGTAGAGAGATTCAGGATGCCCCTGCTGACAAATGCCACTGACCATGCTCTCCAACCTAGCCACCCTGTCCTCCACATCAAAGGAGGAACTCCATCCGTGGGCTGACCCTGTGAAAAAGATGGACCTGGCAGCCCCCCTCCCGAGCAGGTATCCTGCTCCAACGAGACTGAGTCTGAAGCAGCAGGGGAAACTGGACGATCCGACTGAGGCGTGGAACCTGCCAGCTGTGTAAGGCGGCGCAGGACAGTAGTGCACCCAGCACAGAGGGGTCCCTTATCCGAGGTTTAGGCACGATTGGCACATGGGACTAACTGCTAAGCAATACAGCTGGAGAACTGGTCCCCACACACCCAGACCTGCCTGCATCAGAAAAGCAACCTCCCTGCAGCTGAAATCAACCTACAAGTTAAATATTGGAGCAGCTTCCGGACCCCCACCCTGCAATAACATGAACAGATTCTGGAGGGAATCCATACAAAAGACTTTGCCCCCCAGAGGGAGCCCTACCCAACTAGGGAAACCGTGGGGCAGCAGCTGCGCTGAAAATGACCCTGAGACCAGGAACAGGGCGGCAGGGCAGGATCCTGGAATGCAGCAAGGACCTTTGGGCGCGCACAAGATTGCGCAGCCTCGTGCTGTTAGTCAGAAGGAGGGCAGAGCAAAGGATCTTGCAAATGCGGTCACCCCGCCCCCTTCTCCAGTCCTCCACTGTAAGGGCAGAGTGGCCGAAGCCACACCCCCGCGCAAGTAGCCACCCTCTTTCTGAATCTGCCAATAGACAGGCTGCATGGGTGGTGACCACGCCCACCGACAAGGCTGCCTCCCCCCCAAACACTGGCACGGAGCTCTAAATAAGTTCTGACCAGCATGGCTGCCTCGCTCTCAGAGTGTCATGGAATGTAGTAGTAAGCACAAAACACACTCACACATGGAAGCCCGGCCACCTAGCTCAGACCCACCACCAGCAGCCATAGAAAAGGCAGACTGCAAAGGGAACAGAGCTCAGGCACACAGCAGGGCCACCATGCAAGGCCCAGAGATCAGGTACCCTGCTGTAGCGGGGTTCTGAGCCCCGAGGATCAAGCCCCAGCGCGGTTACGTGGAACCATGCTCTGTGAGAATCTCACCTGTAGAATTGGTATTATATGCATACAGCACGTCCTGCTCCAGAACATATTCATAACGTATGGGTATACCTCCGCCTTCAGCGCCGTGCACTGCAGATCATGAAGAAAACAAGCTCCTCCCGGCCTACATGTACCGGAGGACCTCCCACAATCCCCAGCATTGAAAAGCAGTGAGAAGTGAAGCCAGGAGAAACCAACCACCCCGAGTGTCTGGCAATAACACCAAGTGAGTACAATCACCATACAGGGGATCCAGAACAAAGTGAAACCAGGGTGGGGTGGAGCAGGACGTGCTGTATGCATATAATACCAATTCTACAGGTGAGATTCTCACAGAATTGTATTATTCTAAGCATACAGCACGTCCTGCTCCAGAACATATTCATAACGTATGGGACATCCAATAGCAATAGGGTGGGATCCCCTTGAAAAGGCACAGCCAACAGTAAACCAATGTCACCCTTAACCATGCTATCAACAACAAGAGCAATGCTCTAACCTCAACCTTTGAACCTTGTAAAGGGAGAACTGAGCGCAAGCAGCGGACTAGCCAGCTTGAACGCAAGAACATAGTGCTACAGGGCAAGCCAAGCACTAATAGTAAAAGAACGAAAAACAATAGGGAGGAAGAATCTTCCTCTAGAAGGATAGGCCAAAATAACTGCCTAACCATGCCACTACAAGAGGGGGTAGCCATGGTAACTCAAAACTTTTCCCAAAGGGGAATACATGTCCAGGTCGCAGACGGGACCGACAGAAGTGCTCACAACAGTATTCAGCAGAGCCGAAAGAGTCCTACAGGTCCGGAAGGACGACCAACCAAATAGGACCAGGCCAGAGGGCGCTTAATCCATGGAAAACAATCAATCCGGTACTTCGAGAAGGGGGCACCGGTAGACCCCAAGATAATAATCCGTCAGGTACAAGACAGTTCCGGCAGATCTCTAACCCCAGTAGAGGGGCACAGGTCCCTTTCATCTTATAGTAATTTAGATCATAGTCCCGAGACCAGAGGATCCGTCCAAGGCAGAAAGGACGAAATAACGCCTGAATCCAACTTAGTGTGAGGCGGGTACCCTCACCTCATGGTATATATCTGTACCAAGGCATGCATATATATAAGAAATATATATATAATGACTAGAACCACCAATAGTGCCGTTCCCTATGGCACACCACTGCCTGGAATAACCTCCCCAGAGGAGCAACCTAATGGAAGGAGCAGGTCAGACGGGGACCTGACTAAGACCTGTAGGAACCCTTGGTAGGTCATCAGAATAAGTCCTCCCCGAAGGGGGGAACTAGGGATCCCCAGGAATGCTCCTGAGCAGACCCTGAGGAATGCAAACAAAAAATTGGATCAGGTCTCGTAATAGAAGGACAGATCAGGCCTCAGCCATAGACCAAGTCAAGTAGCGAGCCCATACCAAACACTGCTTGTAGGACCCTAATCCCAGGAGCAGATACCCTCCCGCCAGGGAAGGAGTTTAGACCCAGCGAATAGCATAGGGACAACATAAGCTAAACCAGCATGGCAGAAGGAAGAAAATAAGGAGGAAGACAAAGTCCAGAGCCTCCAAGGAACAAGACACCCCGAGATCTGTGATCTCCCGGCAGGGTAAGCCCCAGATCCTGCCAATGCTAAGGTAGGTCTAAAGTAAAGGCACCATACTATGTTAAAAATAGTCCTCACGAGGGAACTACCTTCCCGCTGTACTCAGAAGAACTCCCTGAGGACCCACACCCCACTGGGCCTCCCAGGCCCCAAGCATAAGGTGCTGCTTGCCATCAGGGACTAGCGCAAGCTCTCCCCACGCCCGGTAGGGCAAGGGTATGACATCTTCAAGTAAACTACCCAGCCAGAACCCCTAACCCCAACCAGGGCAGACCAATCTGGCTAATAACAGGGGTAGACCCCTGTAATAGAGGCGGGGTCCCACAGAACCCTGCCAGTGTGAGCCCAGAGGCACAACAGAGAACCTCCCAAGGGAGGGATACTTCATGAAGGACAAGGAATATCAAGTCCCCCAAGGAATCAGGGCTCCCCTGGAATGGATCCAGGCCCAAGAATTCCGCAGGAACAAGGAGCAACCACTGTCCTATTAAGGCCACAAGTCCCCCAATGGACGGGTACAAGAAGGAGTAGTCCCCAACTAGGACCCACAACGTGCTCCTTATGACCAGAAATCACCTAGGAAAACAGAACCTTCAAGGTCCCTTCCTAGGAACCCCCGGGGAATTCAGAAGAATAGGCCCCCTTTGTCATCCTGCCTGATTAGGTACCATGGTAACCAACAGGGAAAGGCAAAGAGTATGGAATGCTCCCCCACGGTACTAACGAGTAACCAGTAGAAGAATAACCGCCTCCACAAGGAGCAAGGTAAGCAGACCCAGACCCAGGGTGCAAACCCCTCATCCAGGGCTAATGGCTAAATCACCTCAGAGCCCAAAGATCCCCAAGACAAATGGTGTCAAAGGTCGAGCCGCCAATCAGCTCACCAGAAGCGAAGCTGTCTGGAGGAATCACTATACAGGACGGAGGACCAGAGGTCTCATACCCGTAAACTCCTTATAGCCAAGGAAAAAAAAAAAAGGCACTGGGTGAAACCTACTCCTGGTGTAAACCAGGGACTAGAGGGTGGAGCCAAGAAGGGCTCCGGTTTTGTCAAGTTCCATTCCCTAAGCTCTTCGTGAGGGGATAGGAGAGCCTGATGGGTCCCCTGCAAAACGCCCTTTGGTGCCGTGTGAGCCCAGTGCATACAAGGGCGCAACAGGGGGCTTAGTTTAAGTCTCAACGGTGTTAGTGAACACCAATACCCAGTCGTAGAGGGCTCAGTATCCAGAAGGCTCCCTAGAGCCTAGAAAGAAATCCAAACACGCCACCAGCGGCCAGAGGGCCCCTGGGGCATGGGGGACAGACAGCCCTGTCAAGGGCGCCAGGCCGAAAGTTTATGGTACAGATGCCACAACCCCCTAGGTGTTAGGCAGATAGACTCCCTCATCCTAGAAGGGAGAGAGGGGCAGACCCGCTCAGGGGCCCCAGATTCTATATGATAATGGCGTTCAGCAGGGAAGCCATACCTGACAGGCCCAGTTGAGCCTGCACCCATGCCCGAATAAGGTCATGGAACCACAGACCTCCTAACCGACTCAGGGAAGGACCACCCAGCAAACACCATTCCATCTCTGGGGGAACTACCTAAAACCACCAGAGCGAGGCAGGATGCCTCCTGATAGGAGTAAGGTGCAGTGGCCATCCCCTCACCCAGGTGGGTGAGGGCGTCCCATCATGCATGAGGGAATTCAGGGAAGGAAAAGGACTTAGCCCGACCGGAGGGCCCCGGGCCTTGAACGTCCCTCCTGGGACAGGAACCTGAACCAGACCCAGCAGGGGGCAACCCCGGTTCCTGCTCAACGGAATGATATGGAGGGGGAGGGGTCTCCCTGCTCCGCGGGGGGCGCAACGGCCGCCTTTGACTGGGTGGACTGTCCTGTTTCTCAAATAAGTCCAGACGTGCCCCAAATAGGTGATGCCCTCTAAAGGGGAGCCCCGTCAAGATCCTTTTAGCGTCATCGTCTGCCCCCCACTGACGAAGCCAGAGGGCCAGCAGGCGACGTATAGCCACCACTTGGGCAGAAGTCCTAGCACACATTTTGATGGTGTCATCCAAGGCCAAAAGGATAAATTTAACAAAAATATCGCAACTAGAGAGTGCATAAAACACCTCCCAGGGTTAATCTTCAGGCTGATGCTCCAGTGACTTTCTTATAAGAGTTTTAGCGGCCACTGCCGTGATAGCCGCGGCACAGACAGGGCGCAGCACCGTGCCAGCACAGGTAAAGGCGTGGGAAGCAAGCCTATCGATACGCCGATCCTCGGCGTCCCGCAGGGAGCTGTAAGCCGGAGATGTAAGGAATGGGGGGTTAGGGACCCCAATAATCGGAACGTCCACTACTGGGGACGAGGACCAAATATCTACCATCTCGGGGGGGGAAAGGGTATTTCCAGAACCAGTCCTCCGGAGTCTTTTGAAGAGCAGCGGGACATTCCCACCCTTTAAGAACAAGAGCATGGAAGTGAGCCTGCTCGAGAAATTCCAAGCGCGCAGGCACGGTATGAAAGCGCCCGCCTCTCGGCCTGGAGACAGCACCGGGAGGCGAAACGGACAATACCTTAAAAATCCTGAGTAACATCCCGTCAATGTCAAGCTGGTCCCAGACATCTAGACCAGCATCATCCTGACCCCTCGGTCTCTCGTCAGGGGAACCTAGGTCAGAGAACAGGTCCCCTTCTTCCGATGTGGTACTAGCACGTGTAGACAAGGACTCCTCAGAGCCCATAGCACAGGCCGAAGCCGCGGGAGTAGAAGGCCATTGTCTAACTGGGCCGATCTGGCCAGACAAACCTTCCACGATCTGGGCCAGCGTGGGCCGCCTAGGAGAGGGATCTATTTGTAACTCCCCACTTGTACAAGACTCGACAGGAGTGAGGTTTAGGGAAGGGGTGGGAAGGAGTGAGGAACAACCGCAAGCGTCGCTCGCAGTTCCAGCGCCTGTTCAGAACATGACGCGCAGACACGTGCCCCGTCCGCCTCAGCATGGGGGAGACCGCACGATATACACAGCCGGTCTTGTCCCAAGGGGACCCCGGTAACACAATCCTGAGATGCCTCCATATGGTGATTGTTTAAATATAGGATGTCGATAGGGATTTATGCCGTAAGCAACCCTGGATGCCCCAACTACCCGCTGATCAATGTGGGAGATTTTGGGAAGGCCCGCTCCTTATACATATGAGTATAGCAATGTATACGTATAAAGTAAATATATGAATAGTGTGAGATGGGTATGGTTTGGGAGAACAGATATCTGCCCTTGAAATGGTTAAACTGTGAATGGTAAGCCTTGGGTGTGTCTCTGGTAACCAAAGGGTTAACACAGACACAGTATAAGCAGGATTGATAGTCTGTGTTGTCTATGTTGGCCATAGCTAACATAGACAGATTTGTAAAATACGTACTGGGACCTGCTTGTTCTGGAGTGAGTGAGGTTGGTAGTGGGACGCTCACTCCACCCGGGGGGGTTCGGTCCGGGGCTTCCACAGCCCGCAGCTGTGGATCCTCGGGTCCTAATTTAAAGCTCACTGCAGAGCTGAGGAGTGTGGCCATACCCGGAGAGCTGACTGCTGGACTAGAGGAGGTATTGAATGGGCCACACAACGCTTGTGATTTGTAACTGGGGGCCGGATAGCCAGTCCCACGTATAGCTAGGGATTGTTATATATTAGTAAGTTGCTTAGCCGAGCAGGACTTTATTTTTGTTTAAGCCTGATGTTAAGGCCCTGTGTTTGTTGGAAGCTACAAGTGTGAAATAAAAACACTTGAATTGAACTGTATCCTGTCTGTGACCCTGCTTACTGCACAGCTACCAAGTATCTACCAGAGCGGTTCCCCACATATGGTGGCTTGGAGCGGGCACAGTGCAGTGAAACATACACTGGGTGCATGTCCTGGCCTTCAACAAGCAACAAGCCACAGCTATGGATGAGCTAATTAAACAGCTGGTTCAGTCCAACTTCCAGCAACAGAAGGCACACTCTGAGGCTATGCAGGCCCAGCAACAGGCCAACTTACAGCAGCAAGAAACTAACAGGCTGCTAGCACAGCAGATGACAGCACTGGCGGCTGCACAACAAAAGCTGGGTGCAGCGATACCGGAGCGGGATGCCAGGAGAGAAGTTCGGAAAGCCATGACAAAGATGACGTCAGAGGACGATGTAGAGGCCTTCCTAACAGGCTTTGAAAGAGTGGCCACCCGTGAAAGGCTGCCGCAGGAATACTGGGCAGAGGTTCTGGCACCCTTCCTCATAGCAGAACCACAGCAGGCCTATTTCGACCTAAGCGAGCAGGAAGCCCGGGATTATGCTACTGTAAAAGCGGAGATCCTAGCCCGTTTGGGAGTTGATATATACCTACGTGCCCAAAGAGTCCATAGCTGGAGGTTCCAAGAGGCGTTACCACCAAGGGCCCAGATGCACCACCTCATCCACCTGGTTCGCAAGTGTCTTCAGCCGGAGACATCAACCCCAGCCAAGATGGTGGAGAAGGTTGTTCTGGACCGCTTTTTGAGGGCCTTGCCAGGTGAGATACAGCAGTGGGTAGGACATGGGGACCCAGCTGACGCTAATACTTTGGTGGGGATGGTGGAGAGGTACTCAGCCACCCAAGCTCTGAGGAAAAAGGCCTCTCCCACCCCAGCCAGCCCCAAGTCCAGAAGGCCTATGGTACCTGCTAACTCCCGGGCCAGTGTAAATCCCTATGTTCAGGTGATGCCCCAGGGGAGGAGGAGAGCGGAGGATCCTATCTGTTGGACCTGCCAGGAACCTGGCCATATTGCAGCCAAGTGTCCCCATAAACCTGAGCCCATGGACTGCAGCTCTGCCAGGAGGGTTTCCCTTTATGCGGCCCCGGTTTATACTGCTGCTACTCCAGACTCTATGGATGAGCGCCACCTCTGCCAGGTGACAGTGGCAGGGCTCCAGGTGCTGACGCTGTTGGACTCTGGAAGTCGGGTGACTCTAATTAATGGATCCCATATTAACCCTGGGACTGTCACAGGCCACACAGTTGGGGTCCGGTGTATTCATGGTGACGTGAAAGACTATCCTACTGCCATTGTGACCATCCAGACCCCCTGTGGAGAAAGTCAACATGAGGTTGGGGTTGTCATGAACTTGCCCCATGACCTTATTTTGGGACGGGATTTCCCCTTGTTCTGGACTCTGTGGCGGGGAAATCAGAGGACGGGGAGACCACCCTTAAGAGTACAACCCCAACAGAAGAGTCAAGTCTTAGACCCGGAGCCCAATGACCCAGACTCTGGGGTCCCAGCTGTAGGGGTGACCAGTGATGAAAGTAATGTAAGCACTGTATTTCCCCTAAATGTGATGGCCGGTGAGACTGAAGAGTTAGTGACTGGGCCACAGTTTTCAGATTTGGAGGTATCCCATGACAACTTTGGCACAGCACAACTCCAGGACCCTACACTGGTCCGGGCTAGGGAAAATGTTGTGGTGGTGAATGGGGTGCCCCAGCACGCCAATGCTAATCAGATATTTCCCCACTTCATGGTTGACCAAGAACTTTTATATCGGGTTGACAAGATGCGGGGTGAGACCTGGGAGCAATTGCTGGTGCCCAAGCCTTATCGCCAAACCGTGCTGATGTTGGCTCATAAACATGTGCTTGGGGGACACCTAGGGGCCACAAAAACGTTGGATCGCATCCTGCAGCGGTTTTACTGGCCAGGGGTATATACTGAGGTTAAACGTTATTGTGAATCATGCCCCGAATGTCAGTTGCGTGCTCCTATGGGTCATTTTCGGAATCCATTAGTACCTCTTCCCATCATCGAGGTCCCATTTGAAAGGATTGCCTTGGACTTGGTAGGTCCGTTGGTTAAGTCTGCCCGGGGGCATCAGCATATACTTGTAGTGATGGACTACGCTACACGGTATCCTGAAGCCATTCCCCTACGGCACACATCGGCGAAGCTGATAGCTAAAGAGCTATTCGCCATGTTTTGCCGGGTGGGCCTGCCCAAGGAGATCCTCACGGACCAAGGTACCCCTTTCATGTCTAAAGTCACCAAGGAACTGTGTAAACTCTTTAACATAAAACAATTACGCACGTCGGTATACCATCCTCAGACGGACGGATTAGTGGAGAGATTCAACAGAACCTTAAAGAGTATGCTGAAAAAGGTGGTGGACAAAGATGGGAGGGACTGGGATGTTATGTTGCCCTCTTTAATGTTCGCAGTCCGGGAGGTACCCCAAGCTTCTACGGGGTTTTCTCCCTTTGAATTAGTCTATGGCAGACATCCCAGAGGCCTGCTGGACATTGCAAAGGAGACTTGGGAACAGGAGCCCACCCCCCACAAAAGTGTTATAGACCACATCGCTAGTATGCAGGACAGGGTGGAAGCCATTATGCCCATCGTTAAGGAGCACATGGAGGCTGCTCAGAGGGCTCAAAGCCGGGTTTATAACAGGTCAGCCACAGTAAGGACCTTTAAACCTGGTGACCGTGTTTTGGTTCTGGTTCCCACAGTGGAGAGCAAGTTTCTAGCCAAGTGGCAGGGGCCGTATGAGGTATTGGAGAAGGTGGGTGAAGTAAACTACAGGGTACATCAGCCTGGTAGGAGGAAGCCTAAGCAGGTGTACCATGTCAATTTACTCAAAGCATGGAAGGACAGGGAGAGTCTGCTTACAGAGAAGTCTCCGGTTAAACTCCCTTCTGTGCTACCCCCTCAGGCTACCGTTAAGCCTGCGGAGGTGGGGGCAGAAGTGACGATTGCAGATACCCTCACGAAAGGACAACGCCAAGAGGCTCTAGAATTTGTAGCTAGGAATACAGACGTGTTTTCAGAGTTACCAGGGTACACGTCCGTAATCAAGCATGACATTGTCACAGAGCCTGGGGTGAAGGTTCGGCTAAGACCATATCGAGTCCCTGAGGCTCGTCGTCAGGCCATTGCAGAGGAGGTTAAGAAAATGCTGCAGTTGGGAGTCATAGAGGAGTCCAAAAGTGAATGGGCCAGTCCCATTGTTCTGATTCCCAAGCCAGATGGTACCCTACGTTTCTGCAATGATTTCAGAAAATTAAATGAAGTTTCTAAATTTGACGCCTATCCCATGCCACGTATAGATGAGCTTATTGAGAGACTGGGAGGTGCTCGATATTTCACTACGCTCGACCTCACCAAGGGATACTGGCAAGTACCCCTGACAGAAAGCGCTAAAGAGAAGACAGCCTTCATCACCCCTGAGGGCCTATTCCACTATGTCGTGTTACCGTTCGGGCTTCACGGGGCCCCCGCGACGTTCCAACGCTTAATGGACGTAGTGCTAAAGCCTCACAGGAGATACGCCTCAGCATATTTGGATGATATTATCATCTTCAGCGATGACTGGGAGAGTCACTTGGCCAAAGTACAGGCTGTAGTGAACTCTTTAAGGGCAGCCGGCCTAACTGCAAACCCCAAGAAGTGTGCGGTCGGGATGGAGGAGACACGCTACTTGGGGTATGTGATTGGACGAGGCATAATTAAACCCCAGGTCAACAAGGTTGACGCTATCCAGGAATGGCCTCAACCTGTCAGCACCAAACAAGTCAGGGCATTCCTGGGCATTATTGGGTATTACAGGCGGTTTATACCCAACTTTGCCACGCTGTCAGCTCCCCTGACTGACCTTTTGAAAGGAAAAGGGTCCGTCATGGTGCGGTGGAATGCACAAGCAGAAAGCGCTTTTCAGGCCTTGAAGTTGGCATTATGTGGATCCCCCATCCTCATTACGCCAAACTTCAAGAAAACATTTATTGTGCAGACCGATGCGTCAGATGTAGGGTTAGGAGCTGTCCTGTCTCAGGAGGTGAATGGAGAGGAGCACCCAGTTACCTACCTGAGCAGAAAACTCACACCAGCTGAGAAAAACTACAGCATTGTAGAAAAAGAGTGTCTGGCGATAAAGTGGGCCTTAGAAGCACTAAGATACTACTTGCTGGGAAGACGGTTCCGTCTGATAACTGACCACTCGCCCCTCACCTGGATGAGTAGGTCCAGGGAGAGGAATGCCAGAGTCACAAGGTGGTTTTTGTCGTTGCAAAATTTCAGTTTCTCAGTGGAGCACCGAGCTGGGAGACTGCAAGGTAACGCGGATGCCTTATCCCGGACCCATTGTTTGATGTCAGAAGTTCGCCCCAGTGGGTCTGAACTGAGGGGGAGGGAGTGTGAGATGGGTATGGTTTGGGAGAACAGATATCTGCCCTTGAAATGGTTAAACTGTGAATGGTAAGCCTTGGGTGTGTCTCTGGTAACCAAAGGGTTAACACAGACACAGTATAAGCAGGATTGATAGTCTGTGTTGTCTATGTTGGCCATAGCTAACATAGACAGATTTGTAAAATACGTACTGGGACCTGCTTGTTCTGGAGTGAGTGAGGTTGGTAGTGGGACGCTCACTCCACCCGGGGGGGTTCGGTCCGGGGCTTCCACAGCCCGCAGCTGTGGATCCTCGGGTCCTAATTTAAAGCTCACTGCAGAGCTGAGGAGTGTGGCCATACCCGGAGAGCTGACTGCTGGACTAGAGGAGGTATTGAATGGGCCACACAACGCTTGTGATTTGTAACTGGGGGCCGGATAGCCAGTCCCACGTATAGCTAGGGATTGTTATATATTAGTAAGTTGCTTAGCCGAGCAGGACTTTATTTTTGTTTAAGCCTGATGTTAAGGCCCTGTGTTTGTTGGAAGCTACAAGTGTGAAATAAAAACACTTGAATTGAACTGTATCCTGTCTGTGACCCTGCTTACTGCACAGCTACCAAGTATCTACCAGAGCGGTTCCCCACAATAGGTATATAGGTATATATGTATATGAGGCCGGGAGAGGCTGCCGGGAACTCAGCGTCTGAAAGACACAATGGCAAAGAGATGTCAGGAACATGCGCAGATGGGCAGACAATAATGAGAGGGATTCGCCCGCAAGGGCACTTACAGCTCAAGTGGAGGAGGAGACCGCCACGACGCGTGTGCGGGAAGCTAACCAAAATGGCGCCCGGCGAAGCTCGAAGAGCAGGCTAAATACTCCGCCGTGACGCGGAGCGAGCCTGACAAAGGCCCCGCCCATTCTAAAGAGCGCGAAGCTCTGAAGTAAAAAATAAGGCAATGGTGCAACCAGCAGGCCTAACGTACCATAGAGCGGACACCGTCAGTAAGCGCGGGCACCGCGGCAACAATATTAAGTGGCAATCAAGTAAAAAACCCACAGGGGCAGCCGAAAAAGGAGCAAGCAGCGCGGCCCTGACATCTCTGAGCTAATAAAGGGCAGAATAGAAGCCACGAGCGTGACACACCGGTACACTGGGACCGCCACACGCGTACCCTCCCCCCCCCCCTTTCTTTTCCCCCTAAGTGGACGGGGAAAAGAGGGAGAATGGCGACCCGATAATAGATGTTTTCCTAAAATATCAATATGCAAACAAGAAAAAACAAGCTAAATCTGAAAGCGCAAGGTCCCCCGAGCAGAACAATACCCAACATGCATAGGTACTATTAACCCTTTTAATTGCCAGCCTACTTGTTATGTTAAGTTATGTCACCCTCTGTTGACAGGTCATTTTCCCCATTTTGCGCCATTTTTAACCGTAGTTTTTTCTGGAATTTCCAGAAAAATTATATACATACAAACATCTACTGTTTTTTTTTTTTTTTTATATTTTTGCGTAAAAAAACAAAAAAATAAATAAAATAATATTTTTTAGACAATTGTCTCCTTTATTTTAAATAAAAAATTTGTTTTATTAATGAAAACCATATTGCATGTGATAGCCCCAATTCTCCCGATTACAACGGTACCACATATGTATCGGTAGCCCCCGCATTCTTGCCCTGGAGACCACCCCAAAATGAAAAGAGCACTTTATAACATTTACAAATAAAATACAACTAATATCCACACTATAAACATAAGGGGTTAATTTAAAAAAAAAAAAGACATATGGTCCCCCCACCCCCCGACATATGGGGACCGACCCCATTTTTTAAAAAAATTTTAAGGGGGGGGCGTGGCCGGCCATGAGAGCGTGAGGACGTGTCCAGCTTGGGCTCCTGCTGGCCGCCCTGTTAACCCACCAGATTAGCCGATAAACCCACTAGATATTTGGCAGAGAAGCGATGGTGAAGAAGCGGAGGGGTGCCAAGACGCCTGCACGCACCCATACCCGGAAGATAAGCACCTACCTGGACCGGGGAGGCCCGCAGAGCTGGGAGGGCGCCCCATCCAAAATGGCGTCGGCCCCTGCTGATGGTGCTGGGGCTTCTCCTGGCCGTCGTGGGGGCGGAGAGCGAGCAGCTGCGAGGTCCCTCTCGCCGACGGGAGCTCCTGCGATGGATCGGGGGGACAGGGCTGAGAGCTGCCCTCCTCCATCTGCCCCGCCATCCGGGGCTGTCGGCGGTGCTGCGGCGGTGACGGAGGCGGTGCCTGCTGAGCTGCGGGAGCCGCGCGCGAGGTCTGCACAGCGGACGGGGGAGACTCTCCCCACCGCCATGGACGAGAGGCCCCCGGGACCCGGACGGGGGGGCCGGAGCGGTCGCCCTGCCGGGCATGACAGCGCGCCTCCACTACTGGCGCCCACGAGGGTGAGTGATGAGGGGAGAAGCCCCCTGCCTGGCGACGCACGCGCAGGCCGACCCCGGATGCCTGAGATGAGGCCGGCGGATCAAGGTATGCCTCACTGCTCGAGCCCAGAGCCATTCCCTTCCTCACCCCACTATGAGGGATGTTCATGTGAGTCTCATGCCCCGGTGGAATCCCCCTGCTGTTCACTGCCTGCTGCTGACTACCCCCCATCATGGCAGGGATCATCCAGCCCGAGGTTTAGCCCTGGCCCTGATTTGCATACCACAGAGGATTCCCCCCCGCCCCGGACGGGACTGGCCCCTTGCCCAGCTTCAGGGGGTGCAGCGGCAGCATCCTTGACGCTGAGCGCCTTGGGAGGGTGTCGTGCGGATGGAGCCTGGCCGGGGATACCCCCCTCTTTAGTGTGGCAGCAGAGGTTAACCCCTGTGAAGTCTGCCTGGCCCCCTGACCAATCTGTGGCAGAAAGAATGGGAGCGGCGACACTTCCTCAGCATGGGGGAGCATCTGCGGAAGCAACAGCTAATACGGGCCTGCTGTCCCCGCCCGCGGATTCAGGACGCTCCCAGGGTTCACCCCCGCACGGCCCCCATGTTACGGGAGCCATGCCCCTGATTTTGCATTCCGCTCCGCCTGCCGCTGGGACCCCGCAGCAGTCGATACAATCTCACATGGATCCCATCCTCGCAGCATTGAGGGCGGAGCTCAGAGTCTTGCCCACCAGGGAGGATCTGGAATCCTTCATCCAGAGGGTGGAGGGCGCTTTTAAGAAGGATATTGCGGATCTGCGGCACTGTTGGCAACCTTGACACCAGAGTTGAATCGCTGGAACAGTTCCAAAATGCGACCACCCAGAGGCTGGAGGCTCTAGAGCGGGACCTGACCCATCAAAAAGCTGTGGCACAGACGGCGATCCTACACTTAGACGACCTTGAAAATAGGAGCCGTCGAAATAATATCCGCGTCAGGGGCCTCCCGGAGGCGACGGGCCCGGATCAACTTCGCCCTACCATCATTGGCATCTTTAACGACATACTCGGCCGCCCACCTGACGCCGAGATTGTGATCGACCGAGTCCACCGGGCCCTTGGTCCTAGATCCCCCGATCCCTCCCGCCCACGTGACATTATTTGTCGATTACACTACTACACTGTGAAGGAGGACATCCTGGCAAAGGCTTGGGCGCAAGGTCAAATATGCTTTGACGGCGCCCCTCTGCAGCTGTTCCCGGATGTGTCACGCAGGTCTCTCATGATGAGGCGAGTCCTGAGGCCTCTACTGTCCAAGATACGGGACTGCGGGGGCTCCTATCGTTGGGGATACCCCTTCCACCTCGTGGTCCGTAGAAACCAGCGGGCCTTCACTGTGAAAACCCGGGCGGACCTGCCGGGCCTCTTCGCCTTCCTGGACTCCCCCCCGATTGAGATCCTGGACTGGCGTGATGTTTCTCTTTCCCTGGGCCCCCTGAGGCCCCCGGGGGGACGGCCGCAGCGGATCCGGCGCCCGAGGGGCAGAAGCTCGACTGGCGAGGGACGTGCTGGTGGTCCGGTGAGGGGCCCCCGCCGCCCGGCTAACGAAGATTAGGCAGTCCTCTCTGCCACCGATGACTTCTCCGCGTGGCGCACTGTTTGCGCTGCTTAGTTTTCTTTTTTCTCAACTGTTTTTGATCTACACGCTGAGCTTCGGACTGGTCGGGTTTGGGCGGGCGGGCGGCATGAAGGCGGGCCATGTGTGTGGCTTGCCCCCCCCCTGTACGGTCTGCCTCCCAATGGAGGGGCCTGACTCGGGCGTGCTATGCGTCGCCCGGCGGCACCGGACCGGACAAGCCTCAAACATGATCCTCATATGTGCAGTGTATGCAATGTATCTCATGCTTGAACATGTCCTTCCCTTTGTTGTGGGGTGGTGATTTACAGGTTCCTTACAGGAAAGCTTTTCTGCAATGTTTGTGTTGACTTTTTGGGTCTCGGGCTCGCCGGGGTGCTCGCGGACCTGCTCCCCCTGGCTCGCGGCGCGGGAGGTTTGGATTCGAACCCCTGGGCGCCGTATTCACTACATACTCCCTGATTGGCGTGCCCCGCTGGGGACGGCTCTCGGGAGCGGTGCGATGCGGTCCGCGTGGCCGGGCCTGGCGGGCCTCGATTCGGGTGCCCTCTTACTCACTCGCCTGTGTCGGGACATGCCGGGGTATGGGAGGCCTTGTTGTACTTAACACTTGGAGGGCCCCTACGGTCCGCCGTCGGCCCCTGGCGCTGGCTGGTCCGGCATAGCTGATTACATTTAGCTCTTGATTTCCTGATTATGTGGGTTTTTCTGTTTCTGATTATGTGGGTTTTTTATTCTAGCTTTGATTGGGGAACGCCTCTGGCAATGTTGCCGGTGGTGGCTCCCCCCTTCTGGTTTGGGGGTCGGGGCGGCCGGGGGAGACCCCCACCCTGTGCCTCTCGGATCCGTCGCGCCCCCACTATAGGCCAGGCCCCCGCGGCCCCCTGGGGTAGTGTTTTGCTTGCCTCTGGTGCCCGGGGTCCGACTCCTGGAAAGTAGGGATTCTTTCCTCTCTTAGGTTCCCCCTTGATCCCCCTCTTTAAATAAGTTTTCGTTCTATTCGTTTTGGTTAGGTGCGTCCCCCCCCCTCCGTGTGATTTCCTTTGTCCTTCGTGACTGTCAACCCTAGTACCCTTGGTGTGTTCCTTTCCCTCCCCTCCACCACCTCCCTAGCTTACTTCCCTCTCCCCCCGCCCGCTTCCCCTCCCTGGCCTGGGACCCCCTCTTTCCCTTGGCGCTGTGTGTACTGGGGCCGGTAGCGGCTCCCTTGAATCCGACATGTCTAAAGTCCAATGTACCTCATTAAACGTTAAGGGTCTGAACTCCCCTGTTAAGCGATCCTCTGTATTGAACGAGCTAAAACGACTAGGCGCGGGAATCGCCTTACTCCAAGAAACTCACCTCAGGGAGGGGAAGGTACACAATTTGTCCAGCCGTTACTTTCGCCATCAATACCATAGCCTGTCCCCTGACTCTAAGTCGAGGGGGGTGGCCATCGTGCTGGCGGGACACCTCCCCTGGACACTGGAGGAGGTGAACCATGACTCTGAAGGCAGGTACCTCTTTGTAAGGGGCACTCTTTATACCCAGAGGGTGACGCTGGCAACTTGTTACTGCCCGAGCTCAAACCAGCTGAAATTTCTGAGGTCCACCTTGGAGAGGCTGGCTGAGTTCTCCAGTGGCATTCTTCTCTTGGGAGGTGATTTTAATTGTGTTCTGGACCCTCGGCTTGATACCTCTAAGGGGACTTCTAGTTTACCTTACTCGGCGTTGCGGAGGATAAAGGCCCTCTTGTTTGAACACCAACTCTTGGATGTATGGCGGATAGTAAACCCCAGGGAAAGGGACTACACCTATTTCTCTCCCCCTCATAACGTGTACTCGCGAATCGATTGGTTTCTGGTCCCCCATAGGCATCTCATATCGCGACCGTCAATAGGCTCAATCTCGCTCTCTGATCACGCCCCCGTCTCCATTCTACTGTCGGTCCCGGACTCCCCCCCTCCGTCGGGACATTGGAGGCTTAACGCCTCCCTCCTCCAGGACCCTGAGTTTAAGGCAGAGATTAGAGCGGCAATCTCTGAATTTTTCTTAGTTAACAACACCCCCGAGGTCTCTCGGATGTCTCAGTGGGAGGCTCACAAATGTGTGATCCGGGGCCTTTTGATTAGAAGGGGTGCATACCTTAAAAAGGAGAGGGAGAAACGGGCGGCCCAGTTGATGCAGGAGATTCAGGTTCTGGAGACCCGGCATAAACAATCCCTAGACCCGGCTACGGAGGCGGAATTGGCCAAATTGCGTGCGGCCCTCAGGGACTTGACTTTCGTCAGGGTACGGGGCCAGATTGCTAGGTGTCGTAGGCATTTTTACGAATTCAGTAATAAAAGTGGTAGGGCCCTTGCTAGAGCTTTGCGGGGGCAAAGGGCAAGAAACTTCATCCCTAGCATTGTTGACCCAGGAGGGAATAGACACTTTAAAATAGGTGACATTGCTAAAACTTTTAGGGACTTCTACGAAGGCCTATACAATTTGCCACGAGACAAGACTCAAGCTCACCAGCAAAAAATCAGGGCTTACATTCAGAGGTCTGGCCTTCCCCGGCTGGAGCGGGGGGTAGTGGAGGCCCTGGAGGAGGAGGTTGGTGTGGGGGAGTTCCTGAGGGCCGTCGGAGGTATGAAGCCCGGTAAGGCCCCTGGCCCTGATGGCTTCAGTCTGGAATACTACAAGGAATTGGCGGGCACGTTAGGCCCCCATTTCATTTCATCCTTTAGCTCTCTGAGCGATGGCCTTCCCCCTCCACGGGACACCCTCCGGGCCAGCATTGCAGTTATTCCTAAACCGGGGAAGGACCCAGCCAGTTGCGGTAGCTACAGGCCCATTTCCCTTTTGAATTGCGACCTCAAAATTTATAACAAAATTTTAGCGGACAGAATCGCCCCTCTCCTCTCGGGGCTCATACATTGGGACCAAGTTGGTTTCGTCCCTGATCGCGAGGGAAGGGACAATACGACACGGGTCATCGGAGTGATCCATCATGCGCAGCGGGGGGGGGGGGCAGCGCTACTTCTATCCACGGATGCCGAGAAGGCTTTTGATAGGGTGAGTTGGGCTTTTATGGAGGAGACCCTCAGGTATATCGGACTGGGGGACAGGATGTTACATCGGGTCTTAGCCTCATACACCTGCCCCTCGGCGTCCGTGGTGGTGAATGGTATGTCCTCTCAGACTTTCTGTTTATCTAACGGGACGCGACAGCGTTGCCCGCTTTCCCCGCTTATTTTCATTCTCTCCCTGGAGCCATTCCTTCGGCTGATCAGACAAAATTCGGATGTGGCGGGTGTGAAAGTGGGCGGAAGGGAGCACAAGGTGGCAGCATACGCTGACGACTTGATGTTCTTCATTTCAAAGCCAGAGATCACTTTGCCAAACCTCCTTGCGGAGCTCAAGAGTTTCCAGGAGGTCTCCAATTATAAGGTTAATTACCAGAAGTCTTCAGCTCTGAACATTAATGTCCCCGCGGAGAGATTGCGCAGCATTAAGGAGAATTTTCATTTTAGGTGGGAGCAGGAGGCTGTCACGTACTTGGGGACGCGGATTCCTTCCAATCTGCAGGAAACGTTTGCATTAAATTTCCCTCCCTTGTTAAAGAGGTTAGATGAGGACCTCCGGAAATGGAACAGGGGGGTCTTCTCGTGGTTTGGAAGGGTCAGCGTCATCAAGATGAACATCCTACCCAGGGTACTATATCTGTTCCAGACCCTCCCAATAGACATCCCCGCTACCTTTTTCAAGCAGCTCACAGGAATGTGCACCAGGTTCGTTTGGGCGGGTCGTTCTCATCGTCTTGCGGCGTCGCTATTATCGGTTTCTAAGTCTAGGGGGGGGCTGGGTTTACCGGATTGGAAGTGTTATCATGCGGCGGCTCACTTGAGCCGGGTCATCGACTGGTGTCGACATTCGGCCTTGAAGCAGTGGGTCATGATGGAGCAGGCGGCCTCTCCTTGCCCTCTCCCGGGCTTACCATGGGTTCCACTGAGTGGATATCCGCAATTGAACAAACATCCTACAATTGGCCCGTCCAGAAGAGTAGTGGATAGATTCTTCCCCCGGCCGGGTCTCTCCCCCGGGCCATCCCCCATGGCGCCGGTCCTGGGCCATCCCGACTTCCCGGTAGAGATAACTGGTGGCCCCTTTAAAGCGTGGATCCAGCAAAACTGCTTTAGGAGACTTCATATGCAGGTGGGCGGCGAGTGGAGGCGGCCAGAGGCCCTGGTTAGTGACCTTGCTCTCAAGCCCCTTACACAGTTGCAGACCCTCCAGCTACAGCACTACCAGCGGTCGGTCGGATGTGCGACTGCCGCTGCTAGGCAGCTAACACAATTTGAGCAAACTTGTTTGGGGTCCGGCCATTTTGGGGGAGCCCTGTCTTACTCATACTCGCTGCTGACGGAGCCCCCGGGGGACTTTGTCCCTCCGTACGTGAGGGGATGGGAAAGGGAACTGCGCCGGTCCTTCACGGACGAGCAAAGGGTAGCGATGATTCAGCTAGCGCATAAGAGCTCCATATCATGTAAATACCAGGAGACTACATTTAAAATTCTTTCCCGGTGGTACCGGGTCCCTGCGCGGCTGGCTGCCATGTTTCCTTCCTCCTCCCCCCTCTGCTGGAGGTGCTTGCGGGACAGGGGAACTATGACACACGTTTTCTGGGGGTGTGAGAAGCTGACCGATTTCTGGAGGGGAGTGCGGGAGGTCATTAAGAAATTAACGGATGTTGACCTTGGTGAGGACCCTGCGTGCTATCTGCTCAACTTGGCACCGGTATCCATGAGGTCAAGACGCGGATCCCTCCTTGCCCCACTCCTGAGTGCCGCTAGGACGTGCATTCCGGCTAAGTGGAAATCCACTGAGCCCCCCACTACAGCGCAATGGCTGGCTGTGGTGCGGGACATATGTAGGATGGAGGAACTCACTGCATCGCTGCGGGGGACTCTAGAAAAGCATAGAAGGACTTGGCAGGCATGGGATGGGTTCACTTTCTCCCCCGATTTTCTTCTCTATACGTAATATGGCCGGGACGGGTTGCCATTGGTCGGGCCTCCCTGCCTCTCTCTACCTCACTGTTGCTCCCCTCCCTCATACCCCACCCGCTTTAGCCCACCCTCCCCCCCCCCTCCTGCACACACGTCTGTCCTGTCTCTCCCCCCCCCCCCTCTTGTTAATTGTGTCTGGTTGATTGTCCTAGTTTTTTTCCTCTTATCGAAAAGTTGGGGACACGGATTACAGAGGTTATAGTTGGTTACAAATCGGGTTTGTTGTTCAATAATATGGGGCGGACTCGACCGGCCCTGCATTTTCTCTACATGTCTTTGGACCTTTGAACATTGGTTGTGAACAATTCTGTCATTATGCAAATTGCTGCGTGCACCTGTGCGGCACTGTTCTGTCAAGCTCTGTGATTTATTGTGTTTCCCTCAATAAAAACGTTTAATTAAAAAAAAAAAAAAAAATTTTAAGGGTTAGGGTTAGGTTAACCCTAACCCTTAAAATTCCAAAAAAAAATGGGGTCCCCCCCCGGTAGGGGGGACCATATGTCTTTTTTTTTAATTAACCCCTTAAATGTTTATAGTGTGGATAGTAGTTGTATTTTATTTGTAAACAGGGTGGATAAAAATCAATGTTTTTTTTAAAAAAATCAAAAAAATCAGATTTTTTTTATTTAAATCGGATTTTTTTTCAATAAACTGCTTTTTGAGGAAAATATTTTACCATCCAAAGGTTCTTCCATCATGAGATAAAGCCGAGTTGTTTAACTCAGTAGAATAAAGGCTGTATATGTGTAACATTCACAATGCCATGCTCTTCCAGAGGTTTCTGTAGGATTAGTGGGCAGTTTCTCTCCTATATTATCACAGACGCTCGCTTTACTTACGCAGTTCTCAAAACTGAATTTGACTCCGCAGAGGTCCCAGCCTCTTCTTCACAGCAAAAATGTTACAACATGAACAGAGTTGAGAAAAAGACCTTAATCCTATTGTTCTACAAACCTATGACTAGTGAGCTACAGAGGACAGCAGGGACAGTAGTATTTAAGTTTTTCATGTGTCGGCTGGGCTGACAGTCTAAGTTTCTTAAAATATATATATATTTTGTTTAGCCAAATTAGTTAACAAAACATGGATGTTTGTTTAAGCAAATAACTTATGCTGTAATGTGGTTATTGTTTCAGTTGAATAAATCTATTTAAATTGTTATTAAGGTCAGGATTATTTTTCTCCTTCCTAAGTACAACAGAACAGTGGTGTCCAAATATGAATGATTAACCCATTAAACTGGGGAGAAAAAAGTAATATAAAAAGTGATTCTAAAAATCTTCATCTACTTGCATGTAAAATAGCAAGAACTAGTTTAGGTAGAAACCTTGATTTAAATCACTGATTTAAATCAAGCCTTACTGACTAGTGATTTAAATTGTGATTTAAATCGTGATTTAAATCAAATCCACCCTGTTTGTAAATGTTATAAAGTGCTCTCCCCAAAAAAATGACATAGGGCCCTGCCCTCCCAGGGTTAAGGGTTAGGCTAACCCTAACCCTTAAAAATCCCCAATAAATTGACATAGGGACGACCCCATTTTTTTGGAATTTTAGGGGTTAGGGTTAGGCTAACCCTAACCCTTAAAAAAAAATAAAAAATAAAAATGAGGTAGGGGCGGGGGACACAATTTTTTTTAATTTTAAGGGTTAGGGTTAGGCTTTTTTTACAGTAAGCAGCTGCTGAAGTGGAGGGGGCGCTGTTCCGGGGGCTCCAAATTAAAGAGGAGACCCGGCTGGATCTAACGAGGGGTCAGGTGAGTATTTTACTTTTACATTTTTTTTACTGTGGGGGTTTAAATTCAGCTACGCGAGTCTCACGTAGCTGGCACTTAAGTGGAGTAGAGGCAGCTAGCTGGCTTCTAGCTGGCACTAGAAGGGTTAAAGTAGACCAAAACCCAAGATTTTCACCATCCTGGATTTTGGCACCCCTGCAAGCCATTCAGGTAGACCAGGTGCAGGAGCAAGTATCACCAGGAGGGATGCCGCCACATCCTACCCACGAGCCAAGGTATTGCTATTTGTGCAAGTATCTTAGGCGAACCTGGAGATTTCACACAGGGAGGGAGTAGGAATCAGTATTTTAAACTCTGAGGTCCGCTGCCAAGGGTTTCAGTCCACTTACCAGGCTTTGAGATCGAGCCCCACAGCATACAGGCCTGCCCTTCATTCCCTGGAGTGACCTCCAGGAAAAATGGCTGCCCTCTGTATCAGTCACAGTGATACTGGCCTTAAAACCACAGAACTTAGTCAGAACCCAGAAAGTTTTATTAAACCAGGGTAGAACAGAACAGCTGCAGAGGAAAAAAAAGGTGAATAGGGTTTTAATAACTTTAAAAAACACCAAGAGGGGTTGTCCTATCATTCCTTAAAGTCCCTGGCCAAGCAGGTCAAAACAAAAATGTTTTTACCTGCCAGGCCACGTGGAGGAGTACATGTAGTCCTTTGGGCTGTCACGTTCAGGTTGCAGCATCATATGCTCCAGTGTTAATTGCCATCCCCAGTGTGGGTGCCTGCTGCAGGCTCCCTAGTTGATTGGCTACAGGGGGCGGATCACATAAGTCCACCACTGGCAGCCTATCAGATGCATGCCAGGAGGTGCCATCTCAGCTTCCAAGGCAATGCTCCATGGAGGCAGTGCTATTCTAGACAGAATGCAACTCCTTTCTGTCAACATCTAGAATGGTAGTGGTACTGTAGACACTCTGCTGGTGGCACTGGGGTGGCTATCAGCACAGTTGCTGTTGTAACAGCCACCAACCGGGGTCCTGTGGAGCTGTCCAATTGTCAAACCCTGAATTAATTCTGCTACACCTACCCCAAAGTTTAATTAGGTAGCTACACCCCCAGGGGAGGGCAGCAGGATACCATTATCTTGCCTGACTTAATGTCCAGGGCTAACTGGTTCCCCGAAATTCCAGGAGAAGGTAGGTACCTCTGAATCTTGAACAGGTTTAATTGGCCCAGTTGGTCTCTTTCTATTCCTGGAGGCGGCTGGGATCGATTCCTGCACAGAGGGGTGCACTTGTAATAAGGTTATGTGAGGCAACACTAGAAGAGCTTTTACTATGGGCTTTCCAGAGATCAGGGGTGCCACAGCATGCTGTACAACACCATGGATTCTGGTACTTTTGTAAAGCTTTTTCCTTAGTTTCTTATGCCTCAAGTTTATTCTCTGTTTAGGTTAAGTAGAGTTTGTGTTTGCCAAATCGTTTCATTAAATATATTCTGTTACCCCCAACACAGAGTGGTCTCTGGTCCTTTAACCTGGACCTTCAGCATCACTTAATAAAAAGCCCAAACCCTTAAACTATTCTCCAGCATCTAAAATTATTATATATTTTAACTCGCTTACTTATTATTCTTTCCCCAACTGGGCTGCAACTCTGTTCAGGACTCTAGGATATGGGCACCACCATCTTGCCTCAGAAGCATCATATATTGAGGAGAGGAGAGGGGGGTTAAGAGTGCAGAGGGAAGGCTTTGCACAGACAGAGCAGAGCTGGGGTCAGGAAAGGGACAGAAATCCTATGCTCCTTTAGGCCCACCCATCCCTCCCCAAAGCTTGATTTGGAGTACACAAAACAAAGGAACTGGCTGTCTGTTCCCAAAATAATGTAGTAGTGGGGCAGCTGGAGCCCTACTTCTCTGTCACCAGAGATACTGCAGATGGAATTGTGGTAACTCAGTCAATCACGCTCAGTGCAGCAGCTTCATTTCTGCAAAAGTGGCCAGGGGGAGGGGGGAATCAGCTATCAAGTGCCCTGCAGCTGAGTGATTTTATTTGTCAAAAACAGGCAGTATTAAGGAAACAATATGGAGCATAGTTAGAGTGTATTTGTGCCACATACAGCCTTCTACTGACCATGGATAGGCTTGGGGATAAAGAGGCTGTGTTGTGGAATTTTAGGATGGAGCTTCAGAGATTAGATAGGCATAACTTGCTACCTGATCACTTCTGGGTTTAGAATAAACAGAAATATAAATATATATATCTATATATTTTTTTTTTTACATTTAACGTTTTGTGAACTGGTAAGGTGTCCTTGAGACCTCTATATAAGATCACCGGGTGATGGGGCACCTTCTTGCATAATACCCCATTACCTGCATCCTCAAAACCCAGGAAGATGCAGAGGAGCCTGCAACCCATATGGGCTATGCCGGCTGGTAGCCTTCAGAGCAAGGTGCTCGGCATCAGCCCTCTGGTTTACCAGCCCCCATAGCTGGTAAGGGGGGTTCCCACACCCTTTAAAAATAAAAGATAGCATGGGGGCACCCCCTCGTCATTTTATTTTGCACATTTTCAAACTTGTGTAGAAGTTGAATTTTATTTGAAAATGGCATAAAACGCTATTTTCAATGTGGAGGGTCCTTTCTTCAGAATGTTAAACAAGAAAATAAAAAAAATAAAAAAAAACACTATTCTACACACAAAATCAGTAAACATAAAAAAGGACCTATAAGGAGACAACTAGATCCATGACAACTATGTGCCCAGCCTTCTGAAGACTGCACAATAGCAAAATTGAAACCCTCTAAAACATATGAATACAGGAGGAGATAAGCTTCACTGGAAAATGACACCTATAGATTAAGGCCAAATTCCAACCACATGACAAGAATCGTCAGAGTCTGCTGACAACAATAAGAAAAAGCTACACAGACAGAACAGTCTCATAGTTAGCTACCTGACTGTGTGCAACCTGCAGGACCGGATTAAAGTGGACCAACACCCAGGATTTTGACTATCCTGGGTCTTGGTCCACTTCGGTGGGGCACCCCCGATCGGGGTGCCCCGCTGTGTGAAACCCCCCCGAACCCCAAGAAAAACTCACCTCTCCCCGCTCCCAGCGCCGACGGTCAAGCCGCGGACAAGCGGCTCCTCCGCCGCCTCCCCCGCCGCCGCCTCCCATTCACAGACGGCCGGCGCGGGCACGTCTAGAGGGGCGCGAGGGAGGCGGCGGCGGCCGGCCGCCGAAGATAAGGTAAGGAGTTTGGGGTGTTTGGGGGGGTTTCACCCCGCGGGACATCCCGATCTCGGATGCCCCGCGGGGAGGGAGGTGATCGGCACGGGAATCTTATAGATTCCCGGGCCGATCACCTGTGGGTGTTGGTCCACTAAGTATGGTGGAGGCCCCAGATACAGTATTTCTTTTCCTTTAAAATAATAGTCCGGCAAAGTAATTGATTGTTTATTGTCTGGCATCCACCGACTTATTGGAACTTCAGATCGTGTCCCTTGTGCGCACTGCTCGGGAACTGCTTTGCCATTCAGGGTAGCGGGTAGAGTACTAGCCCAGCTGGTACAGGAGAAAACAGTTCCCTGCACTGAGCTGCGAGCGGCTGTGCTTGGTGGCTTGCATGCAATGAGCGGTCGCCGACAGACAGCTCTGCACCCACTCATCATTGTAGCGTTGCTGACAGCTGCTTTGCTGCTCTAGACTCTACGTCCTGCCCTGTGGTGGTTTTGGCTGCAAGTTTGCAAAAACAAAAAGAAGGCTTGCTCAGGCGCGATGGGCCCCACTGCCGCCGATGGGCCCCACTGCCGCTGATAGCTTTGTTGCTGGCCTGTCAGGCCAAGGACTGAAAAGCCTCCTAGATGAGACCATAACCCAAAAGGTTGGTGGAGGCCCCCTTTGCAGGGTAAGTGGTGAGGGCCCCAGGGCATGCTCCCCGCTTATATTCCGGCCCTGGACCCCATACCTTGCACTATAAATAGGGGGAGCGTGTCCCAAGGCCCTGCAAGACGAATTGATAGGATAAAAATAATATAGAGGATTACTTCAAAATGAATGATGAGATGACATGGGCCCAAGTCTGAGAACTTATTTAAATGCTAATCAATAAGTCCATTCAAGATTTAAGAAACAAAAATACTGTTTTGTGAAGTACTCACCTTTAAAACGGGTATTATGAGTGTGCCATACACTCCACTTCGAACATCATGACATCTTGGGTTATATCCTCTAGAGGGCGTAACTTTCACAGAGATGAAATGCAAAAAAAGGCAGCCCCTCCTGGCCCATATAGCCTAGGAACCTCCCACCAATTCCCCAGTGTATAAAAGCAGTAGGGACCAGGAAAAACCAATTATAACAACACCCAATGGTTCACCATATAAAAACTCCAGAATACCTGAAAAAAAGGGGTGGGGCGAAGTGGAGTGTATGGCACACTCATAATACCCGTTTTAAAGGCGAGTACTTCACAAAACGGTATTATTCTAAGTGTGCCATACACTCCACTTCGATCATGACATCTTGGGACATCCAATAGCAGTGTCCGTCATGGGTGAGAAACAAAAACAGTAAAGAATGTACCAACTTAAACCACTGCAGCTTGCAGAACCTTGCGGCCAACAACAGCATCCGCTGAAGCCCGCACATCAACCTTGTAAAACTTGGAAAAAGTATGAACGGAAGACCAAGTAGCAGCCTTACAAACTTGTTCAACAGAAGCCTGGTGCTGAAAAGCCCAGGATGCACCAACAGCACGAGCAGCGCAGTGACCCTAAAAGGAGGAGTCCTCCCCTTAGCAGAGTAGGCCCCAACAATGGCCTGACGAATCCATTTGCTAATGGTAGACTTGGCGGGCGCCAAACCCTTCCTGGGCCTGCAGGGCACCACGAAAAAGGCATCCGTCTTGCCGACAAAAGAAGTAGTGACCAAGTAGTACTTAACACAGCGAACAACATCCAAATTGTGAAGAACCCTCTCCTTGTCATTGCTAGGCTTAGGACATAAGGAAGGGAGAACAATATCCTGATTGATATGAAAGGCAGATACCACCTTAGGAAGAAAATCTGGCTTAAAGTGAAAAACCACCTTATCCTGATGTCTCTCAAAATAAGGGGCCTGAATCGACAGAGCCGCCAACTCAGAGACACGCCGAACAGAGGTAATAGCCACCAAAAAGGCAACCTTCTGAGTGAGAATAGAAAGAGCAGTATCCTGTAGTGGCTCAAAAGGAGGACCCTGTAGAGCCGACAGAACCAAATTCAAATCCCAACAGGAACTACTTTTTTGGAAAAAGGTCTTAACCAGCAGGTGCAAGGCAAAAGACTTCTGGAAAAAAAACGACAAAGCCGAAACCTGTCCTTTCAAGGTACTAAGCTGGAAACCGAGATCCAGATTATGCTGAAGAAACTCCAGAATCCTAGGAATAGAAAACACCCTACAAGGCAAGGCCCTAGCCTCACACCAATCAATGTAGGACCTCCAAGTCCTATAGTAAATGCCAGAAGAGGACCGTTTCCTAGCTCTAATCAAGGTCTGGACAACGGCCTCAGACAAACCTTCCTCCTTCAGAATGAAGGTTTCAGCAGCCAAGCAGTCAAAGCCAGCGTTTGTAAATTGGGGTAAAGAAGTTGACCCTGAGACAATAGATCCGGCAACACGGGAAGCCTTACCACGTCTGCGTACCAAACCCTTCTTGGCCACCTTGGAGCCAACAGAATTGCTGGTGCCCCTTCCAGAATCAGTTTGCGAACAACCTTGCCCAGCATGGCGAAGGGCGGAAACAGGTACAGAAACCCCAGATCCTCCCAGGCAGGAGACAAGGCATCCACTGCCAATGCTAGAGGATCCTGGGAAAGAGCAACAAAGGCCGGAAGTTTGTGATTGTGCCTCGAGGCAAAGATATCCACCTCTGGAGTCCCCCACCTGCGGCAAAGATCCAGAAAAACCTCGGGGTGGAGAGACCACTCTCCTTGGTGAGAAGATCCCCTGCTCAGGGAATCCGCCTCCGTGTTTTCCACTACCGGGAATGTAAACTGCCGAAATGCAAGGAACAAAGTTCTCCGCCCAGTGCAGAATCAGAGAGACTTCCTTGAGGGCACCCCTGCTGCGAGTCCCTCCTTGGTGATTGATGTAGGCCACCGCCGTTCGATTGTCTGACCGAACCTGAACCGGCAGACCCCGTAACTGCAACGTCAGCCGTTGCAGAACAAGCCGGATGGCCCTGAGCTCCAAGACATTGATGGGGTTGTGAGCCTCCTGAGGGCTCCACACCCCACTGAAATGATGACTTTTCCAAAAACCTCCCCAGCCCAACAGGCTGGCATCCGTGGTAACAGTCTCCCAACAAGGGACCAGAAAGGACCTGCCCTTCAACAGGTTGCTCGACTCCAGCCACCACCGAAGTGACTGCCGAACCCTGGGAGACATCCTGAAAGATTGATCCAAAGACTGGGGACACCTGTCCCAATGCGTCAATAGGTGAAGCGATCTCATGTGAAACTGTGCAAACTGTACCACCTCGAAGGAGGACACCATCAAGCCCACCAGTTTCATCCCGTCGGATAGAGGGACAAGGATTGGCCAGAAGAAGACGGATCAGACCCTGAATTCCCTGCACCTTGGTCTGGGGCAGAAACACTCTGGTCTGAATGGTATTCAGATTCATGCCCAGAAAGGAAATCACGCGTGATGGAGAAAGAGAGGACTTGGGGCGGTTGATCACCCACCCGAACCTCTCCAGAGTCGACACCACCTGGTGGGTGTCCAGCTCCGCCTGACTGAGGGAAGAAGCTGAGATCAACAGGTCGTCCAGATAAGGCACAATGCGAATGCCCTGAGCTCTGAGCAGGGCCATTATCCCCGCCAAGACCTCGGTGAAGACCCGCGGTGCCGAGGTCAGCCCAAAGGGAAGAGCTACAAACTGAAAATGTTGATCCTCCACCGTAAACCGGAGGAATCTCTGATGCGCTGGAAAAATAGGAATATGCAAATACGCATCCTTGATGTCTATGGACGACATGAAATCCCCCTGGTTGAAGGGAATTGATAGCGGGGGCGCAGAGTCTCCATGCAGAACTTTTTGGCTCTGATAAACCTGTTCAGAACCTTGAGATCTAGAATGGGTCTCACCGAACCCTCCTTTTTGGGTACCGTGAAAAGGTTGGAGTAGTAACCCCTGCCTCTCTGCGACAGAGGCACCGGGCAAATAACTCCCATGTCCAGAAGATTACTTACTGCTAACAGGAGCCCCTGAGCAGCCTGAGGGTCCGAGGGCACTCGCAACCTCAAGAATCTTGGAGGCGGCCAGTACTCGAACTCCAGTTTGTAACCGGACGACACCACCTCCAGGATCCAATTGTCTGTGACCTCCCTGGCCCAGACCTGGAAGAAGAGCCGCAGCCGTCCCCCCACCCGTGTGGGTGAGGGCGCCCCATCATTGCTGAGCCGGCTTACCGGTGGGCTTAGGCTTGGAACCCCAGGCAGCCGGCGGGCGCGCCCGACCTCTGCCCCTGTTCCAGGACGAGCCCCTGACACCAGAGACGGCCAGACCCCTAGTTGCTCTGGCTCCACGAAAGGAAGGAGTGAAAGAACCGCCCCCCCCGAAAGGGACGGCGCTGTTTCCTCCGCTGAGGTAACTTACCTCCCTTAGCAACAGCATCCAATTTATCACCAAACAGCCGCGTACCCAGGAAGGGAAGAGCTGTAAGCCCCAAAATCCACTGTCCACTGATGCAGCCAGACCAACCTGCGCATGGCCACCAATAGGGCCGAAGTCCTGCTACACATGACAATAGAATCCTCCATAGCAGACAACACAAAATCCATGAATAATTCACACCTCTTAAGAGTAGCGAACTCAGCGCTAGCCGGATCAAACAGACCGCCATTAAGCCAGTCCCTGATAAGAGACTTGGTAGCAAGCGACACTAGAGCCGATGAACCAGCCGGCCGCAGGGCTGATCCCACACAAGCAAACGCATGACAGGCCATCTGACCCAGGCGCCTATCCTCGCCATCCTTAAGGGAGGTAGCGTCCGGGGTGTTCAATACGGAAGAATTGGTCAAGCCCAAGACAGGCGCAGCGACCTCAGGGGGAGGAGACCATCGCTTGACCGCCTCCACCGGGAAGGGATACTTCTTGTACCATCCCTGGGGAGCACCCGGCAGCCGACAGGGCCTCTCCCATTCCTTCTGGATCAGTGCATCAAAATGATCCTGCGTAGGAAACTCTAGACGGGGCTTGCGGACCCCATAAAATTCCCCATTCTTCAACATGCGTCAACACAGCCGCCGTATCTATGGCATCCCCCGGCGCCTGCCCACCAAAAGTCTCACCAGACTGCACAAAATCAGATTCTGTCTCCTCATACACTTCCCCCTCCTCTAAAGGGGAATAATCTGACAAATCCATATAATCGTCATCTGCGGAGCCTCCATATGGTGATTTTTTTATTGGTCAGTCGCAAGACCGAAGGGAATTACGCTAAAGCAACCCGGGATGCCCCTTAAAAGTCCCAGCGGGAGGATTTTAGAGGAGACCAACTTTAAACTAGGGACCCCAGGACCAGGAGGAACCCCTTAATAAGCACAATCTGAAGCATTTTGCAACACACAAAAGCATACAATTACCATGAGGCATCTGCATTAATAAAAATACAAGCAACCCCATATATACAGCTATATACAGTATATAGTTCTAAACTCACATACATGCACCACCAAGGGCCCACTCCACCAGAGAGTGACCCCTAAACAATAAAAAAACAAAAGGCCACCTGACCCCTGCAAGCAGCACAGCAGCGCAGATAACTTCCAAGATGGCCCCTGAAGCATGAGGAGCCAGGACCAGGAAGAAGAAGGGGGGCGTGCCAGCGCCGAAGGCACCCTTTTTGGGGCCACGCTCCCCTCCCTGCAGTGCGGAGCAAGGCAAGGGCCCTCCAATCATGCCGACGAGGGGGCGGGGCTACCGAGCGCCAGCCCGCCCCCTTTTACACACACCACAGCCTGAGTGATTCACTCAGGCTGACAGAAAACGAGCCCAATTCAACAGGGATTACTTCCAAATGACCACAGCAACTAAAGTGTGAAGCACCTAACACTCAGACATCCACACACACACACACACACACATAACACAAAATATAAAGGAAAAAAGCCAGCCTGGGACACGCCAGCCCCCCCCCCCCCCCCCCCAGGGGAGTAAGGGACCCGGAGGGGGAACCCAGGGAGGCCCCGGCAGAAATAAGGCTGCATAAGGCAGGGACTAAGGGCATCCCACACCAGGATCACCGTAACCTGGTGACACCGCCTGCCCCAATTGAGGACTCATGATGTATTAAGGCTCCCAAAGCACCCACAGGGTGCTCCTACCCTTGCCAGGACCCACAGCCAAAGCTGGGAGGCTCACTAGGGACAATTTGGTAAAAATGCTGGCAGCAATAGGGACAAAAAATGGGGTGCCGGGCGTTAGAGAGAAGTCTTCATCTTCTGTCTCATCCGCTCGGAGAGAAGTAACTGGGGAATTGGTGGGAGGTTCCTAGGTTATATGGGCCAGGATGGGCTGCCTTTTTTGCATTTCATCTCTGCGAAAGTACCCCCTCTAGAGGATATAACCCAAGATGTCATGATGTTCGAAGTGGAGTGTATGGCACACTTAGAATAGAAATAAACTATAAATGCCAGACAAAAAAAGAAACATGGACTTCCCAACAAAATTCAGAACTGGTCTCACAGCTCGCTTGCACTCGAGTTGGGGCAAAAATTTCTGGACCATTAGAAACCTGAAAGAAGCCTGTTAGGACAGGTGGCACAGAGCACCTAGGCAAAAATAACTGCAGTGTTTTCAATCTCTGGGGCACGCCACAAATAAGAACAGCCTGAAATTCCAGTGTAATCAGAGCATAAATAAATTTTACACATCATAAACTTGCAGTTTATTTCCTGGATGATTGCAGAACAATTCTTAATTTATTGTATATATATTTCCTTTTTATTTAGTTTTACATTTTAAAAGGGACACTAAGGAAAAAATAAAAAAACTCAAGTCAAATCAGTAGGCGGGGTTGTGTCTAGTGATAAAATCTTCGACATTTGAGGATCTCACAGGGCACACAGCTTTAGGAGTCATGTAAATGTTCTGCGGTGGTCAGAAACAGGTGTGAAACCACTGTGGATTGCCATGCTCGCTCATGCCAAGAGTTGCAAGAAACAGAGTTGCTGTTAGATTAACTTTAAAGACCTGCTGCAGTTTCTACCCAGCAGTGCAGGAAAAGGTGGAAGGGCACATGGGACAAGCAACTGGTCATCTGCATGCAGCCTTATTTGTTATTTGTTATTGCTGTTGGATTTGCAGTCCCTTTAAAGAGGAACACCACCCAAGAAATTTACTTTCTTGGGATTTTCCCTCTCTGACGGGGAATCCGGGTTCAGGATGCCTTGCTTGTGCATCACCCAGAATCACCCATGAACTTACTTTTTCCCCCGTTTCAACTGCACAGGCATAGGCGTTCAGCTAATCAGTGGCACTTGTGACATTTAGATTTCTTTTGCTGCACCAACATCGGTTTGGCATCCCCGCACTGGCCATTCAGAACTGTGCAGCTAGCTAGAGGAGTGCTGGGGATATAGCCACTATATGGGCTCGTGGAGGAGCTGAGTGGATCGGGTCATCCGCGGGATTTCTTATAGACTTAAGGGGGGTGTTGCTTCTCTTGGCTGCTCAGCCAATCAGTGGCCCTCGTTCCATTCAGATTTTGGATCTCCGCACCGGCCAATAAGAAAGAGGTGAGTGGATCGGGTGATCACATAGAAAGGAATGCCCCTTAAAGAGGTAGACTAACCCTTCAAGAGTCTTGTAGACTTGAGGAGGGGTGTTGCTCCCCTTTAACAAACTTTTTGTATATATTGGTCAAAATTTATTTTGGTCCACATAAAAGCGGGCCAATATAAATGGAGCCCAATCCCCATCAGAACATACAAGCAACCTCTAGCGCTATAAACATAGAGCATATTCAAACTAAAACCAGAAGTGCAAGGATAAATATGTATAAACAGCTAGTCACATGCTTCTACACAGACTCCAAACATAGCTTAGTACCTGGACTAAAAGCAAACACGATACTTAAACTCAAAACAAAACAAAATACAGCACTTACATTCTCTCTTGAGCAGTAACTTCAGCCGGGTCAGCTGCTTAAAAACCTGGTTTCCAAAAAAGAGAGGTGGGGGCGTCCGTGGTCTGTTGTCATAGCCCCACTGCCTCTCTATTGGAATTAATGGAGGATACTTTGCACAAGAACAGTGATTGATGTGAACGGCGGAGTGTCATGCAAAGGCACCGGGAACCTCTTCATTCATTACAATGGAGCGGGCGTGTCCAGCTTCCGCAAACCCCCTCTATTGTGGTGAATGGAGAGGGTGTGGCAGGGCCTTTGTGACCGATGGCAGAAGGGGCATGAGTCTGACAAAGCCTTAATTTTTCTTTGCCCACCATTTATTAGGTATTCATCAACTTTCTTAGCCACATGGATTTTGACTTTTATAAGAAAATGTCCAGTCGAATAAAAAGAAAAAATGTATACTTACCTTATCTGTCAAGCTTTCGGCACTGTAGTTGTTGAAATGAAGCTCCTAAGAAATGAAGCCCCTTTTCTGCCTATGGAATATAATTTATGCATGGCCATCCTTTTTTGTTAGAATTTACAGAAGAAGTCACATTAATGCCTATATTAGGTGCAATACACCTATAAGGAAGCAGGATTCAGGAAGGTTGGACCCATTCAAGTGGATACAGTACTAGCTCCGCTTTACGAGTGTTTATCTATTCATGCAGGAGCATGGCTTTTCAAACATAATGTTCCCCCTCACAGCCCCCACCTCCGCTTCTGGTTTTGTAGAACTTACCGATCCAAAAGAATGAGCACCGCATTGTTTTGTTCAGTTCCTTGTAAAAACATCATGTCTGATGAAGAGGACCAAGCATCCTCAATAGCTCACTATCAAATGTCCTGCCCCTCAGATGAACGAGCAGTAGACGGGGGACGACAGGAGGAAGGAGTGACAGTGCCGCCCATATCTCCCGCACCATAGCTGCAAAGAGCACACAGCGCTTCAGCTGCATATGATACACAGCGCTGCATCCAACAGTGTTCTTAATGTGGACGTCACCTCAACAGATCAAAAAATATAGAATCTGATACAGAAACCTTTATGAGGGCCAGTGGCCTTCCATAAAAGATTAATTGATACGTGATCATCCAAAAAGGGTACACATTCCAGGATTTTTTAGGGGACAAATACAATTATCTGTGGAGTTGATTGTCAATTGAAACAGTTTATATGCACTGAATTTCTCATAAGGGCATTGATAAAGCCTGAATACAAGGCGAAACATGTCTGCCCACCAGAAAGGTACCCCAAAAATGCACTAGAATCAGAAAGGACAAAGCAATGAAATGGCATGTCTAGCTGATATGTATTATGTATATAGATTGTAATGAATTTGTAATAAATATGAAATTGAACAGACTGTTTGTTTTATTAAATTTGATGAGTAAATAATACAATTCTGTGAAATACTCACTTGTAGAATTGATATTATACGCATACAGTACGTCCTGCTCCATATATAATACTTACACGTGGGTAATCCTCCGCCAGATGGCGCTGTTCACTGCAGACATGCAAAAACAGGCTCCTCCCGGCCCTTCATATACCCAGGGACCTCCCACAAATCCCCACGATTGAAAAGCAGTGAGAAAAAGAAGCTGGGAGAAACCAACCACCAAAACTGGTAATAATAACAATGAGAACAATCACCATACAGGGGATCCAGAACAAGGTGAAACCAGGGTGGGGTGGAGCAGGACGTACTGTATGCGTATAATATCAATTCTACAGGTGAGTATTTCACAGAATTGTATTATTCTAAGCATACAGTACGTCCTGCTCCATATATAATACTTACACGTGGGACATCCAATAGCAGTGTCCATAAAGTAGGGTGGTATCCCCAACAACAAAGGCAACGGCACGTAGCTCAGACTACAACCACCTGCAAAACCTTACGGCCAAAAGCAGCATCAGCTGAGGCTGGAACATCAACCTTGTAAAACTTTGAAAAGGTGTCAACGGAAGACCAAGTAGCGGCCTTGCAAACTTGTTCAACAGAGGCCAGTTGCTGAAAAGCCCAAGAGGCACCAATAGCACGAGTGGAATGAGCCGTAAGACGGAAAGAGGGAGTCCTCCCCTTAGTAGAATAGGCCTGAATCACAGCCTGACGAATCCATTTACTGATGGTAGACTTGGCGGGAGCCAAACCTTTCCTAGGCCTGGAAGGCACAACGAAGAGAGCATCAGTTTTCCTGAAGGCCTTAGTGACAACCAGGTAATACTTCAAGCACCTGACTACGTCCAAGGAATGCAGAACCCGCTCCTTGTCGTTGCTAGGATTGGGACACAGACACCACTTTAGGCAGAAAATCCGGTTTGAAGCGGAACACCACCTTGTCCTGGTGTCGCTCATAGTATGGAGGCTGAATAGATAGAGCGGCCAGCTCAGACACACGCCTAACCGAAGTAATAGCCACCAAGAAAACGACCTTGAGAGTGAGAACAGCCAGAGCAGCATCTTGAATAGGCTCAAAGGGAGCACCCTGCAAGGCAGACAAAACCAAGTTTAAATCCCAGACAGGGACCATAGGTTTTCGAGGGGGACACACGTGAGTGACCCCCTGAAAGAAGGTCTTAATCAGGTGATGTTGAGCAAAGGTCTTCTGAAAGAAGATAGACAGGGCAGAAACCTGACCCTTCAGAGTACTAAGTTTGAGACCCAAGTCCAGACCATGCTGTAAAAACTCCAGAACCCTAGGGACGGGGAATTCCCGGCAGGGAAGCGACCTGGACTCACACCAGTCAATGTAAGAACGCCATACTATAATAGATAGCAGAAGAAGTCTTCTTCCTGGCCTGCACCATAGTAGCCACCACAGAGGCAGACAAACCCTTCTCCATCAAGATGGAGGTTTCAACAGCCAGGCCGTCAAAGCCAGAGTTTGCAAATTGGGATGGCGTAAGGACCCTTGAGTTAGCAGATCTGGTACCCTTGGCAGATCGTACTGATCTACCGCCATTTGAACCACATCTGCGAACCACACTCTTCTTGGCCACCTGGGGGCCACTAGAATCATAGGTACCCCTTCCAGAGCAATCTTGCGCAGAACCCTGCCCAGAAGGGGGAACGGTGGAAACACATACCTCTGTTCCTGTGCCAGGAATCTGCGCAGGCCCCAGCGAAGGACGCCCCTCTACCCTGTTTGGCCCCACGGTAGGGGGTTGATAGGGAGCCTTGGCCACGAAAGGGCCGAGTCTGCCTCCTGCGGTGGGGTAACTTGCCTCCCTTGGCAAAGAGGTCTAATCGATCCCCAAACAAGCGCAGCCCCTTAAATGGAAGCCCCGTGAGGGCTTTCTTGGCGGCATTGTCTGCGGCCCACTGGCGCAACCAGACCGCACAACGTATAGCAACCACCAGGGCACACATCTTAATAGCATCGTCCGATGCGGACAGGATAAAGTTCACAAACGCATTACAGCTGGACAGAGCATTGACAGTATCAGGAGGCAACTCATCTGTGCCATCGAGAGCACTCCTAACCAAGGCCCTGAGCGCTACTGCCGTAATGGCTAAGGCGCAAACCGGGCGCAGAGTCGCTCCCCCAAATGCAAAGGCATGACATGCCAGTTGGTCAACACGCGTGTCAGGAGAGTGCATAATAGAGGTGTTGGACAACCCTAGAATAGGAGCATCGACCTCAGGTGGCAATGACCAGCACTTAACCAAGTCAGCAGGGAAGGGATATTTCCTATCCACGCTCTTAGGGACCCTCAAAGATCTGAACCAGCAGTCTATCAATATCATCCGAGGACCAATGCTCGGAGCCAGACTCTTCCTGACCCCTGGACTCATCGTCATATGACCCTGAGTCAGAGAACAGTTCCCCTTCGTCCGAGGGGATATGGGTATAGGAATGCAACAAATCATCAGATTCTATAGGGAAGAGGGCCGATTCAAGGTTCAAGTGCCGCCTCTTGGCGGTGGCTTTACGCGCTAAGGAATTAGCAAGCAAGTTTTCAACGCTAGCCAGCCTCGTGGCCAAATCAGGATGAGAATCCCCACTGGTATTGGGGGTTAGACTCAGGCTTAGGGGAGTAGGTGAAGTGAGGCGGGGTGCAGGCCCAGCCTCAGAGGAGACGGGAAGCACCGATAGCGCCTGCTGTGCACAAGGTCACCGCTGCTAGGTAGGACCCCACAAGCTACACACAGCCGGGCTTTTCCCGAAGGAACCCCGTTCACAATATCCTGAGATGCCTCCATATGGTGATTTAGTCGGCACAATATGCCAGTAGGGATTGACGCTGTAAGCTACCCTGGATGCCCCAATAACCCGCGGGGAAGTGGGAGTAATTTTTATGGTCACGACCAGGAGCTACACTGGGCCGGGAGAAGCCACCGAAATCCGCGGTCTGAAAGACATAAGGGGGAACAAGGATGTCAGAGCCATGCGCAATGGGAGATAGAAACTAAAGAAGAGTCGCCCATGAGGGCACTTACAGACGGAGAGGAAAGGACGATCTTCACCACGCGCGCGTGAGAAGGAAATGGCGCCAAGCGAACCTTGGGCGGGCCTGAGCCGACCGCGACACGGAACGCGTCAAGCCGGAACCACGCCCCTCCCCAGCGAGCGCTCGGAAGGCGTCTAGCCAATCAGTGACATTAAAGTCATAACGCCTGATGTAAATGGCGCTCGGAGCCTATACAGGCACGTGAGGTCTGAACTCGGGATCTCCTGTGGCTCCCCGTCGGGGAAATGAACCCCGGTCTCCCGCGTGACAGGCGGGGATACTGTACTGGACAGGCGCTATAACCAACTAAGCCAGCGCAACCTAAGAAGAGCCACTAAGGCTAAGAAGGAGAAGGGAAGGAAGAAAAAAAAGACGCCGAGGCGTGCGCAAAGCCGCCGCCGTACATGCGGTGCGAGCAGAAACAGAAACTAAAGGCGCTGCGGTTAACAGTAAGATAAGAGCGCGGCTCTGATCCCCGTTCCCAGTAAAGCACAGCCAAGCCATAAGCGTGTAAGGATACATTGAGGGCGCCATACACACAACCCCTCCCCCCCTTTCTTTTCCCCCTGGCTAAGGGGGGAACGAGGGAGGAAGGCGACCCGTTACATAGGGTCCACCGCTACATGGGCCGTGGGGCAATGATGCGGGAGGGGCATCCCCTGAAGGCTCACCATCAGCCTTGACCGCCTACCCTATGGTGGGGATTGCGGTGGAGCGTGGCTCCGTAAGCACACATGGTGCTGCCTACCTTCACCCGACCAGCGCAGCCCAGGCTGGGAGGCATATCACACAGAGGAGGGGTGGAAATAGTCCCACAGGGCCGCAGGTTGTAATAGCCCCGCTCACCTGCGAGAGAGTGATACTTCATGTCTTCGCAGTCAGCACTGCAGAGAAATCTGGGGATTTGTGGGAGGTCCCTGGGTATATGAAGGGCCGGGAGGAGCCTGTTTTTGCATGTCTGCAGTGAACAGCGCCATCTGGCGGAGGATTACCCACGTATAAGTATTATATATGGAGCAGGACGTACTGTATGCTTAGAATAAATGTGATTTTATTTTTTAAAATTTGAGTGTGGTCATAATCAGAGCTACATAAATTAAAACCAGGAATAGCCTAACCCCAGAACTAGTAAAGTTTCTAAGGTAGCTTGATCATGTACCAACTCCCAAAATACTATAACACAGGTATATAAAGGGTCGCACAATTGGGGAAGCCACAAATTGGCAACCCCCAGAAATAGATTTGTCACTCTCAAATGTACTCAAGTCAGCCTGCTAAAAAGGTATTGCTTTATTTCCTACTGCGATTATTGAAATCCCTAAAGCGTCCGAAATTTAGCGATAATAACTCCATGGAAATGGACGCTGCGTTCAAGCGAAGTGTTTTTCTATTATGAGAACGAGCGATCACGATAGCGACCGAATGAACCAACAAATCTGCATCTGAACACGCAACTTAAATCGCAGACGATCTGTATGGTTGGAACAGCGAACAGCTAATTGATCTGTTTGTGTAAACCCAGCATAAGTCTGGACTCAAGATGGACTAACATCCATAAGGCTACTTTTCCCATTGGGTGATTAGGGGACAATCTTAGCCCATTGGATTCTTTCACTCCACAGTGATCACACTCACCATCACTTGCAAATCATCTGAAAAGGCAACCCCATTAATGCTAGCCTTTAAGCTTGGACAAGTTAGGGAAAAAGGTATATAATCGTGGAGGTTAGAAATAGTATCAGGAACTGAGCAGGGTGCATAAAATTCACTCTCACCACAGGAAAAGATTATATGTTTAAGACAACAGATTCTTTTAGAAGACTCACATATCGGTTTTACAATATAACAAAGCCCATAGCAGAATGAGATATGAAGACAAAAACTGATCAGCTTCCTATAGGGAATGGTGTGGTGGGACTTAGGAATAGAGGGTATATTTCAACACTGTTTGTAGTCTTTATGGGTGTTCAAAACATTCTGACACAAGATATCTGGGTTCAGGGAAAAAATTATAGGTTAGCCTGATTTACTGTCCAGAAGTAGAAAGATAGCAGCTGGGGATATAATTATAATTCAGACATATATGGCAACATCCTTGCACATGCTTAAGACATAAAGATGCAAATAAAATCTCAAATCCACTCCTGAAATTATGTTCAATAGTCAAAGCATTACACATCATATAAACCAGTGACTGCACATATTTGAAGAAAAAAGTTAGTTAGTTACATGGTAACTTCTTTTCTAAACATCTGAAAGCGCAGCATACAAAAGCACCAACTGCTAAATCAGTAAAACATAAGAAAATAGTAGGAAAGCCTATTTGCTGCCCTTTCGGATTTCAAAACATTCTTAGGGCAGCATACCACAGAGGATAAGCGAGATACTACCTCTACTGGGTGGGAAAGGCTGCCTGCAAAACACTGCAGGATTGATCTTGCAAGGCAGTAATGATTATTAAATGTTTTAGCTGACGACCAGGTTGCCACTCAACAGATTTGTTCAATGGAGGCACCAGCTTGCTCTGCCAAAGATGTAGAAATACTTCTTGTTGAATGAGCTGTAATCTGCCCTGGGGAAGGAGATCCATTGTAAGCAAAACTAATAGTGCTCTTGGAAACACGTTGACCCTTCCTGTGACCCGAGAAGGAAACAAATAAGCGATCGGCCTTCCTCAAATCCTTTGTTTGTCAAAGGTATTCCAGGAAACAGGCCCTTAAAGTGGACCAACACCCTGCCCCCTTTTTTTTTTAATGTATACTTTAAAAATATGTAAAATAACCAGGAAGACCCGAATAACAAAGTTATAAAAAAAAAAACTTACCTTGTATGTTCCCTCAGCGCGTCGCTATATTTTAAAAAATCGGGCGCCATCTTAATTTTCCTGTTCTGTTTCCTGTTAAAATCGCGCGCATGCGCGGTAGATAGGTGAAGCGCCGCTCGCTCCCGATGCAAGCGGCGCTCCACCTATCTACCGCGCATGCGCGCGAGTCTCCCTTCCTAGGTGCGGGCGCGCACCTTTTGCCCTCCTCCTACACATCGCTTGCTCTGACGCCGGCTGCTTGTACGGGGAAGCCTGTCACTCTGCTGCCGCTGCTGCTAGTGCTGGACTCCCGCCAGGTGCCCGCCTCAGGTGTGCGCCCACTGCCCTGCCATGGTGCCAGCCAGGGGCGTAGCTAAAGTCTTGTGGGCCCGCTGTCAGGGAACAGACACCAGCACTAGCAGCAGCGGCAGCAGAGTGACAGGCTTCCCCGTACAAGCAGCCGGCGTCAGAGCGGCATTGGCCGCTCCTGCCAGACTGCACGGATCAAATAAAGATGATGTGCCGCCATTAGGAATGTATAACTCAATAGGCGCACTTAGAACTGGAGGTTGTATCTGGAAACTCTGCACTTTCCTTTAATGTATACTGTAGCTACAGCACAATATCTGTACTGCCCAAGACCTGCAATGCAACATATCAGCAGGGCTCCCGAGAAAGGCCAACAGGCGGAGGAATGGTCTCCTAATGCACAGTTAATACTTCTGGGTCTTTTTGGTTTCCAAATAAGGCTCCACCACACAGTAAATTTACATAAGTGTTCCGATTCTTTTTGTAGAACATCAGACCAGTCTATGAATTCTAAAAGTGGCTTACCTTCTGCTACATGAAATGTACTACAATCATGTGACCTAGCAGCCCAAAAACTCTGAATGGGTGATCAACCTCCTCCATTGCCCACAGAACACGCATGTAACTGCCTTTTTATATTATATTTTCTATTTTTAGTCTTATAAGAGCTGTTTTTTAATGCCTATATAAAGACATCAAGCCTTCCCACAACAGTAATGGCAACATCTTCACCTGTCTATGGCAACTGCATGGCAGAACCTGATATAGATAAAAGCTACTTCACCTACATATCATAACTGTTTCCACTCCCAAATAGGTATTATGAAAGCATAGCGTCAAGGAGCTAATTCCAAACATCCCCTGTACTTTATTTTGGTGCTATGGAGTAGTGTCCATAAAATACAAATAGAAAAACTACTTCAATTTAAAAATCAGGATAACAGGGGATGTCAAGTGGAATCAGTCAGGATAGCCAGGATTTAGGCCCCCTGGTCAGAATGTTGAAATGAGCACAGACAGTAATGAATGCAAATGCACGGGGGATACTGACACCTGTGGCAGAGGATGGCGAGAATGGTGCTGTGCAACAGCTTTAGGCTATCACTCTCTAAAACAGACTCCTCGTCCTAGATTTAGGTCTGTGTAAATATTTTTTATTAATTAACGTTTACATGCAACCTTCTATTTAATGTATCAAAATGCTTATATAGGGAAATATGTGGTATTGAATGGTTTTAGCATAATATCTGTGAAGCCATGCATGAGCGAGGCATTTTGATTTAAGAGGAACAATGGCCTAACTGGTGTTTAAAAGATTCCAGGGATTCCGGGGAGGCTGATTTTCTCATCCCTGGGGCATCCCAAACAATACTCTTGCGGTATTGTTATATGTTTATTGATATGAACAGAAAGGAGGTGCACTTGGAATCTGCATGCCCCCCCTCCCATCTACCTATCGACTCCAGGTATGCTGATCTGTCCATCCATGAGCTATACAGATTTGGGATGCCCTGCCATGTATTCCTTTCTGGCGATCACATGGTGCATGCCTGGGCTATCAGGAAATCAGAGGTTTGTGCTCAGTTTATTTTCTACTAAGCCAAACTGACATGAGAATAGCTAGTAAGTTGATAGCATGTTCAGCAGGCAGAATCCCCCCATAACATGTCCAGCAGGCAGAATCCCCCTATAACATTTTCAGCAGGCAGAATCCCCCTATAACATTTTTAGCAGGCAGAATCCCCCTATAACATTTTCAGCAGGCAGAATCCCCCTATAACATGTTCAGCAGGCAGAATCCCCCCATAACATTTTTAGCAGGCAGAATCCCCCCATAACATTTTCAGCAGGCAGAATCCCCCTATAACATTTTCAGCAGGCAGAATCCCCCTATAACATTTTTAGCAGGCAGAATCCCCCCATAACATTTTCAGCAGGCAGAATCCCCCTATAACATTTTCAGCAGGCAGAATCCCCCCATAACATTTTTAGCAGGCAGAATCCCCCCATAACATTTTCAGCAGGCAGAATCCCCCCATAACATTTTCAGCAGGCAGAATCCCCCCATAACATGTTCAGCAGGCAGAATTCCCCCATAAAATTTTCAGCAGGCAGAATCCCCCCATAACATTTTCAGCAGGCAGAATCCCCCCATAACATTTTCAGCAGGCAGAATCCCCCCATAACATTTTCAGCAGGCAGAATCCCCCCATAACATGTTCAGCAGGCAGAATTCCCCCATAAAATTTTCAGCAGGCAGAATCCCCCCATAACATTTTCAGCAGGCAGAATCCCCCCATAACATTTTTAGCAGGCAGAATCCCCCCATAACATTTTTAGCAGGCAGAATCCCCCCATAACATTTTTAGCAGGCAGAATTCCCCCATAACATTTTCAGCAGGCAGAATCCCCCCATAACATTTTCAGCAGGTAGAATCCCCCATAACATTTTCAGCAGGCAGAATCCCCCCATAACATTTTTAGCAGGCAGAATCCCCCCATAACATGTTCAGCAGGCAGAATCCCCCCATAACATTTTTAGCAGGCAGAATCCCCCCATAACATGTTCAGCAGGCAGAATCCCCCCATAACATTTTTAGCAGGCAGAATCCCCCCATAACATTTTCAGCAGGCAGAATCCCCCTATAACATGCTCAGCAGGCAGAATCCCCCCATAACATTTTTAGCAGGCAGAATCCCCCCATAACATGTTCAGCAGGCAGAATCCCCCCATAACATTTTTAGCAGGCAGAATCCCCCCATAACATTTTCAGCAGGCAGAATCCCCCCATAACATGTTCAGCAGGCAGAATCCCCCCATAACATTTTCAGCAGGCAGAATCCCCCCATAACATTTTCAGCAGGCAGAATCCCCCCATAACATGTTCAGCAGGCAGAATCCCCCCATAACATTCTCAGTGGCCGAGTCCCCCCATAACATTCTCAGTGGCGCAGTACATTACAGTGAATTAAACAGTAAACACATTTGACCAAGACATTTATGAAACAAAAGTAAACTTACCTGTCCTACGCATAGAGATGAGACGAGAGGAGAGCAGACGCTGAATGGAAGGAGGAGGGAGGGGAGTGAGAGGAGGGGAGGCGGAGGCTCAGGTGCCTCCAGCCAATCATGGCTGAGCACATGAGGTCAGCTAGCAGACAGCCCTGGGAGACGTGCACGCTCCCGAGAGCTGAGAGAGGCAACCCCCCCACCCGATGACGCGGAGACATGAGGAACTGCAAGCAAAATCGCGCGACAGCTGAAGAGACCTGCTCCACGGACAAGAAATGCAAATTAACCCAGAAGCGTGATTGACAGGAAGGTAATGAACGGACAAGAGATGCAGGGCGGGACTTCCGGCGAAAAATTATGAAGATTACAGGCGCTGTGAGGGACAGAAGGCTGCAAAAGTCATCAAAAGGTAAGTGTTTTTTTATATTTAAGTGATTAGAATAATGTTGTTTTGGAGGGTGTTGGTCCGCTTTAAGCCAGACTGAAACTCCACTGGTGAGCCAGGGCTTCTATTTCCAGAGCTTGATCGGAGGGATCAAGGGTGAAGAACTTCCTCAGCTTGTTGTTTTGTCCGGAGGCAAAAAGATTCACCTCCGGAATTCCCCTCAGGATACAAATTTGATTGAATACCTTCTAGTTCAATGACCATTCTGCTTCCGATAGCGGAGAGCGACTCAAAAAATCTGTCACCTTATTTCGGGAAGCTTTCAGGTAGATGGCCGATAGGGATAAAAGGTTCATTTCTGCCCAAATCAGAATTTCCATTGCTGCAGGATGGATGACCTTGTCCCTCCCTGATGATTCAGATATGCCATAGTAGTTGCACTGTCTGTTCTGATTTGTATGTGATGACCCTTCAGGTGGGGAGAGAAACCTAGAAGTGCCTCCTTCACAGCTATCAATTCTCTGAGATTCAATAAGGATGGGCTCAGTCTTCTGGACAATTTCCCTTGAACGGTCAGGGATCCGCAATGGGCCCACCAACCCCATTAAGAGGCGTCCATCGTCACTACCATGTCCTTGGGGTCCGACCAGGATAGGCCACTGACAAACATGTGCTTGCCTTGCCACGAAATCTGACTCCTTCACTAAAACTGGGGCTTCAATTATCCTGTCTATGGATTCCTGAGACCTGGGCCAAAATGTAGAATATGCAGCTGTAGAGCCCTTGAGTGTAGCTGACCCCATATTACAGTTAAGTCAACAGCCCCAAGACCCACATAGCTTGATGAACAGAAATCGACCAACTATAACACAGGAAACGAACACCTTCCTGACGGATCGGTATCTTTGACTGTAGCAGAAATATTTTCGGAAGCATCATATTGATCTCGAACCCCAGATAAATCATGGCCTGTGACTGGACTAGACTGGTAATTCAAGGATCCAACCTAATTGTAGCAATAAATACTTTGTCAATAACAGATTCTGGAGCAACCTCTCCTGATCTGGGGCAAAGAAGAGGAGGTCGTCTAGATATGATCCCGACTCCGTTCTGCCTTAGTGCAGCTAGAGGTCCTGCCAGAACTTTGGTAAAAAATCTTGGAGCCGATGCCAGCCCAAAGGGTAGGCATACGAACTGGAAGTGGAGTATTTGGTCCCCCAACTTTACTGCAAATCTTAAAAAGGCAGACAAGCTCATCGGTACCTTCCAATAGGCATCCTTCAGGTCTATTGAGACCATGAACCCCAGAAAAGTCATGACCTGTGACGGGACTAGACTGGTAATTCAGGATCTCTGGGTCCCTGGCACGCTGCCTCCGGAGCCAGGGAATGGGTCAATCCCATCAGACCCAGAGCGACCCGGTCTACTTACCTAAACCCGTGGTTCAGGAGCTGGTGGTCTGGCTCCTGGCCCAGGCAGGAACACATACATAACTGGTGTCTGGAGGAGGAGATAAAGCTTTTGTGTATTTTGGTGGTCATGTGTTCCTACCTTGGGGAGGAGCCTTAATATTTCAGTGATATGCTGCCCTATGGATGTTTTGAGAAAAAAACGGCTTCATACATTGGCGGTTAGCCAGTACATGAACCTGATAAGAAAAAAATCTTATTTCATATGTCAAGTAGACATATGGGCAAACACAATTTACACCAAGGTTACATTTGTTTTATCTTTTATTAGTGTAAACCTGTTCTGCGTTGTCACATGAATGACATTGAACAGCATGCCTAAAATACAACAGCACTACCAATATGCATCTGGTTAATGTTTCCAGCAGCGTAAGACAGAGTTTAAGCGTAACCCTGCCATCAGATTAAAACAGATTAAAGTCAAAAGAAATACATTTTTTATGCAGAAAATTCCACTACGTAAAATCAGAGGCATAATAATGAACAAATGTCAATGCCCTTCTGAAAAGTTTTCTTAGACCTGAGAGAAACATAGAACCATTAAAGATGGATGGCATAGACATATTAATTATGTCTGTATATCTGTTTAACACCCTCAACCAGCATGGTCTTTGAGCAGGCAGTCATACTTGCATGTTCCGTGATCCCAAGAGGGTCTGATACAGGTACAATATCACTGCTGGCTCTGAACGCCAAGCCCTACTCTCACTCCCTCTAGTCTAGAATGATCAGGAATGTATGCTTGTCACACAATTTAAAGCGGACCTACACTCTCCACGGCAGCTCTGGGCAAAGAAGGGTCCCGATTTACAGCTATTTAAAGTGGACCTACACTCTCCATGGTAGCTCTGGGCAAAGGAGGGTCCTGATTCACAGGGGCACCAAACTAATCTAATCTAGAACCTCACAACATCTACGAGCCCTGCATTACAGGGATATTCACATTTTTCTATGGAAGCTCCATCTATTGGAAACAGCCAATGTGACAGCCACACTTTCTTCAAAAGAAGACATGCTGTTTTGCAGTGTGCAACTATGCCCTGCCCCACATCATACAGAGACTCAAGTTTGGCTTCCTAGGAATCATTAAAATGGACAGTCCAAGCCAAGCTAAAAAACACTTACCTCTCCTGTAGTTGCTCCTGCAAGGTTTGACATTTTAATGCCAAAATGGAGTTTTGTGGTGCACAGCACTCTGGGAATTCCTTGCAAGGAGCCTTCCAATTAAACTTGAATGGGAAGAAGACATGCTGTCCCCCCTAGTTCATGTACGAGGCCCCGGATGCACGTGTGGCCATTATCTCAGGATCGGGTAAACCAAACTTTTCCTGAGCAGCTAAAGGAAAAAAGCGCTAAGTCAATGTCCAGGTACATGTAGCACCGTAACTGCCGCAAGGCAAACCTAAGCCTGTGCCTATGGCGCTTGCATGACAGAGCATGACAACCCTGTGTGTAGCAAAAAAAAAGTGATTTCTTATTTTTTTTTTTTTTTATTATGGCCGCGCTGCCGCAGGACTCCTGCACGTGGCACCTGGCGCGAGTGGCCGCCCGTGCTCCTCGGTACCCCCCCTCAGGCGATCAGCTGCTCCGTGGTGCGCGACCCCCCTTGCTTCCCCCCCCCCGATCAGCTGCTCTGCAGCGCCCACCCCCCTCCTCGCTGCCCCCCCTCCCCCCAATCAGCTGCTCTGCGGCGCCTGCACGCCTCCTCGCTGCCCCCCTCCCCCCAATCAGCTGCTCTGGTGCCCGCACCCATCTCGCCGGCCTCCTCACTACCCGCCTCCCCCCCCCGATCAGCTGCTCCCCGGGGCACCCGCACCTGTCCCTGCCGCCTCCATCTCAGCCGGCCTCTTGATTGGCCTCCTCTCCCTGCCTGCCCCACCCCGGCTGTTAGTTAGGGAGCTTATTCACCGCTCCCAGACGCGTGACTGCTGAGGACCCCGGAGGATAAGGTAAGGAACTATAAAATAGATGATGATTTTGGAGTGTATGTGTGTGCTTGCATGGCAGGGGCAGCCTTCCATGACTGCAGCAAGCAAAAAAATTTTTTTTTTTTTACAGTTGGGCCATGGGACTCCTGCGTGCATGCCCGCAGGGGCGCACATGCCCTGCGAGATAAATCTGGCCAGCTGGTGTCGGCAACCCCTCTGCCTTGGCGGCTCCAGCGCTCTTCCCCCAGGGGCATCCTGATTTGGAATGCCCTGGGCGGAAGGTCAGAGGCCAGCCCCCACAACACCCATAGACACTCACCTCTTCCCGATCCAACGGTGCATGCGCAGGCTCTGGTCCAATGAGAGCCGGCCACTGTCACTATGTAATTTGGCAGGTGGCTTTCATTAGAATCAATAGGGATCCCAGCCTGTTAAATTACGCAGTGACGGTGAGCGGCTTTCATTGGACCAGAGCCTGCGCATGCACCGTTGAAGCCAGGGGAGGTAAGTGTAAACTGGACTTTCTGGGGGGTTATACACAGCGGGGTATCCTGAACTGGGATGCTCCGCTGTGTAACCCCCCCCCAGAAGCCCCATTTCACTCACCTTGTCCCAGAGCCCTCACCACATCTCTGCACAGCGGCTCACCTCTGCCCGAACCCGAGCTTGGCCTTTCTGAATGGGTGCACCACCCACATGTCCACTGGACATGCAACGGCTAGTAGGTGAGCAGGGAATGCGGCTGGATGCGCACTCTGAAGGCTAAGCAGCCAAAGGGAGCCAAGTGAAAGCAAGCGCACTGATTGGTTGAGCAGGCAGCTCAGCCTATCAGTTAGTGCGCTCGTTCTGACCCCAGTCTGGGCTGTGGGAGCAACAGGAAGGTGAGTGAATAGGGCAACCTGGGAGGGTACACACAGTGGAGCATCCCAATTCAAGATGCCCTCACTGAGAGGAACAACACCAAGTGAAGCGCTAGGTGTTGGTCCACTTTAATCATGACGTGTGTATGCAAGGGGGGTAGCAAATTCATCATAGTATGTGGGGGGGGGGGCATGACCAAAGAGTGCCTAGGGCACCATGAAACCTAAATACGGCCCTGGGTACATGATTACTTCCTTCAGTCATATCCCCCATGTGAACTCTCTAAAATGAGCCATTTCAAGGCATCTCTAATTATATGTATGTACCTTCTGTAAAGCCACTTTCTTTCACCTCAATTTCAGGATCGTGGCTGAGCTAGAAAGGCAAGTCATGGCGGAGCTCTATCAGTCATGTGAACACTCTGATGTGGTCAGAGGCAGTTTCAGTTTAGTGTACTGCTCTGCGCTTTTGCGTTTTCACCACAATACAGGGGAAATGCACAGTAGGTAAGGGCAGTTCTTAACCATGCCATTCGTTTCTCTTCAGATTCCTACTGTGCCTTTGACTAAACATGCAACGCAACCTATCAGATTGTAGCATACACGTTCGCCTTAAAGTGCACCAAAACCCAGGATTTTGACTATCCTGGGTTTTGGTCCTCCCACCCCCCCCCCACCACGTGTGGAAACCACCAAGATCACCTGAAGAAACTCACCTCATCCCAGTCCTACAGCACATGCGCGGCCGCTAGTCCAATCAGCGCGCTCGGGGGCGGGGACGTCACGCTGTCTAGGACGGCTTCTAAAGCCAGTGGCTCCAAGCTGGCGGCCCCCATCCCCCCTTCCCTCTATCAGGGCACGCGCCATGCTAGAGGCATAGTGGGGATGGGGCCCGTGCATGCACCGCTGGACCGGGTAGAAAGGTAAGTGAACGAGATGACCTGGGGGGGGTTTCACACAGCGGGGCATCCCAATTTTGGTTGCCCTGGGGGGGAGGGAATTGATTCCCGGGCCGATCGAGCTGGGTTTTGAGACACTTTAAGAAAAATTTAGAAGCGATTAATAACCACCGACACATTTTCAGTCTTGCCGTTTCATGACAATACAAGATAACAATTTGATAGACTGTAAAAAAAAATTTAATTGAGCTCCAGAATACAGGAAGCAAAGCCTGCAGCAAGTTCCAGAACATCAATCATAATACAGCAGTTGTACAAACACCATTTTTTGCAGCTTTATAAATCAGCCCAGCACAGCTCTGGAGACAGGTAATGACATGATAGACACTGGAACAGCAATGATTATTTTGAGTCATAATGAAAATACTTGTGTGACTAAGTCAGATGAGGGCTTAGTACCCAGCTGAATCATGTCCGCCAACATCAGAATATATACAAGTTTTCAACACAATATTTTTTTTTTTTTTTTTTTTAACATTGCTAAAATAAAAAAAAAGGATCAGGTACAATACCACTGCTTAGAATAAATGGAAACTAAAGCAGACATTAAAATGGACCAAAATACCAGGCTTTTATCGATCTGGGATGCTCCGCTATGTGTATTCCCACAGCAGCTGAACGGAGCAAACAGAGCCACCGCCCGCATCCCCACTAGCCTCTACCAGCTCAGACATATGCCATTGGATCGCCAGCTAAGTGTATACGGTGATCTGGAGAGTTTCACGCAGCGGGGCTTCCCAAATTGGGATGCCCCAGGGAGAGGAAATCGACCACTTCAAGGCCAATGTTGGTTCACTTTGAAGACATAGTCCAGACACAGCCAAGTGTTAGCGTATTGTAAAGGGCTACACTTGGCAATGTTAAAACCTCCCTCGGCTTTATAATCAAAAGGTTTAAACTGGACTTTCTCCCTAAATAAAAGCATATCTTATATGTTTCCCCCACATTAAAAATCATCCTACCTGCATGTTCTGATCTATTAAACAACCAAGATGGCAGCCCATGGAATTTTCAGGATGCCTGCAAACAGGAAGTGTCTCCTGACTGTGTCGCTCTGCATTCTGGGATTGTTGTCCTTTTTCTGCTCTGTCTGAGTAAAGCGCAGCTATAACCCGCCCCCTGCATTGTTCACCCCCTCCTATCCTCAGTATGTGATGATTCTGAGGCAAGAAAGTGGCGCCCATATCATAGAGTCCATAGTTGCAGCCCAGTGGGGGAAAGAATAATAAGTGACTAAAAACATATTATTTAAGGGTTTGAGTTGTGTAGCTCCAGTCAGCTGTTGGCGCTCTCCGCATTGTGCGTGTGCGGCCAGCCTCCCATCCACGTGCGGCCAGCTGGAACTACAGCAACACGGCATTGGATGTTTGGTCTGCAGCACCGCCAGCTGGATTCGGGGTAAAGGCGGGTGTCTTTTTACCTTTTATTAGATGTTCAGTACAGCTAACAGGATCTGCTGCGAGCTGACAGGAAACGAGAGGGCAGCCATGAGGGGGTAACCTGATAAATTAGAACCTGGAGAGCCTCAGTCTGCTGTGTCCTGCCCCCCCCCCCCCCAGACCCTCTCCCGTTCCTTGCATGGCGCCACCCAATCCCCAGGGCTGGAGCTCAGTATGTGCAGCCCTGCTTCTACTTTCGAGTGTAAGTGACTGCTTAGCCAGCCAATGAGTGTCCCAGCATTTCCACTTCTGCGCAGGGGTTGATTGACCAACAGTCACCCAATATCTGTGGAGACACCACCAGTAAGTAGCCACCAGTAATACTGGAAGAATACATCCTGATTTGGGTTGCCCAACTGTGTGCATCCCCATGAAAATAAATCAATTACGTAGTGCAGGCGACAAAGCAGAAGACCAGCATGCTACGCTTCATTTAACAAGCCACTGTGAGGTCTGGTCAATACAAGCGCCGGCATCCACATCCTCACTCACGGGTAGGAGCCCCAGTTAAAGGTATAGCAGGGATGCGCCATTGCATCGCCATCTAGGTGAGTTTACTCGGCGATGGCCGGAGTTTCACGTAGTGAGGCATCTCAAATTGCGATGCCCCAGGGAGAGCTGGCTAGCAAAAACCACCGATGCTGCCCAATGGCTGCCAGCTCCTTCAGGTCAAGCATGCCAAGTTTCTGGGTTTGAGTGGGCTTCCCTTTCTGCAATCAAAGACAAAGCAAGTTCAGTCTTGTGACTGAGGGAATAAAGGCATGCTGTAACTGACCATCGGAATGAGCAGACAGGAGAAGGAGCCATGTACTTTGGTCATCACTGCCCTAGATTCTGTGTTCTGCTGGACAATGTATATGCATATTGATAATAAAGTGGTTAGAGGAGTATAGGTATGTAGAGAGCAAGCATGCACTTGCTGCTTGGCAGTGCTCAGGTTACAAATACATAAAAACCTGTTCTAGGTCACCCCCTAAATATGTAAATTAAAAGCATGACAGATAAGAAACTAGTTTTTACTCCTTGTCACTTCCAGAGAAATGTCTCTGCCTCCTACTACAAGGGGCTGCATGGTCCTCAACAATCACTAAAGAATGGAGAAAAATAGAATAAAAATACATTTTAAATGGTGATTTTCACAGGTTTTGGTCTGTCCAATGAGGGGAACCCCTGTTTGGGATGCCCTGCTGTGTGAAACCCCCCAGATTGCCCACTGCACTCATCTTTCCGCCGTTCCCACAGCGCATGCAGGAGCGCTTACCCAATCACGGTTGTGTGCCGTGCATACTAACACATGGCATAACGCCATTTTTTAAACCTTGCATCAGCATAGAAAGCAGCAGAATGCGCATCCCCAGTTCTCATGTGGAGTGCACGCTCCTACACACCCAGCCTATCTGAATGTCTGAGCACAGGGAAAGCACCGGTGATCGCGGCGAGCTCCCGGGACAAGGTAAGGGGGCTTGTGGGTGATCTGGGGGTGTGCTCACATAGTATTGGTATGCCCCGGGGGCATCTAGTCAGACAGCCCTGGAGACTGTAAAAAGAGTCCAGGGCTGACCGCTTAACTAAATCGGTGACATCTTTATAGCCCTGCTATGTCAAACCCCCGGGATTGCCCCCCAAAACTCTCCTTTCCAGAGGGGGGCTCCCATGGCCTTTTCAGTGTCAAGGGCCGCGGCAGTATCCCAGGCTTCCCTCCAGTGCCCTGCCATTCGGGGGGGGGGGGGGGGGGTAAGCCTCAGACTAAAGAGAATCACAGATGAGGCCAACAGGCTTGTCATGTCACCTGTAAAATCTGAGATCCGCCATCAGCAAGCGGAGCACGGGGGAGGGGGGGGGGGGGGTTAGAGGGTTTTGTTCCGGGCTGGTGAATTGAAATGTTTAAAAATCTGTCATACTTTAAAGTCATTCAGCAGGCACTAAAAAAAAAAAAAAAAAAAAAAAAAAAAAATCAAAAAACAAAAGTGTACTTACCTTTTGTCCCGCACAGCAGATTGGTGCCAGGCCGGCGATCAGCAACTTCCTTGATTGCTAGATCTGAGCCTGCACCACAGCCCACGACCCTGCACCGTCCCGGGTTTCTAACTTCTTGGTTGCGCCACACCCCCACCATCAGTCACAGGGGGCATGACATGCTTCCTTCATTGTAGTGAATAGAGGGGGCATTTCAGGCCTTGGCCCGCTACTTGCAATGCAATAAATAGAGAGTGCATGACAGCATGCCTGTGATCCGATCCACTATCAGACCCGTCTGCAAGGCCAGGTGCAACATGTGGCGGCTGCAGCCCAGGTCCAGCAATCAAGTGATTTGCTGCCGGGGGTCAGCCGGTCAATACTCATAATTATTTTGTATTTATTTTGTATTTTTGTAGAATATATGTCATGTGCCATACATCTTTGACTAATTAAATTTTGTATTTTTGGCAATAGTGTCTGGTGAGTTTTAAGTGCCAGCCTTGTAGAACAACCAGTTGTCTTATTTGTGTGTTCTTTCTAGTATATACAAAACCCACTTACCTCCGCAGCCCTGGAGCTTCAGATTCAGGAGATATTCACCTTTTTCTCATGGAGCTCTATTTAAGGATCAGAAAACAGGTATGCCTCCTATTAGAGAAAGTGTATTTGGAGACAATTCCTGGGGGGGTATCTCTCTAATGCAGGGCTCAGTGATGACAGGGAGGGTAGGGCAGGATAGTTTAGTGCCCCTGTTGACCAGGATCTACAGTGGCAGAAAGAATCTAAGGGGGCTTAGGTCCCTTTTAAGCTGAACAAAAAATCCTATTGGTGTTACAAGAGCTGCAGATCCTCCGATTCTCCCTCTCACACCTAGCGCTATATGGCGTATTCTGTGCAGAGAAATACAGCCTGGCATGATGCACACACGGCCAGATGCTGAGCACAGGGCTGCCCGGGGGCTCAGGAGCCATTGATGATGGTGACAAGACTGGCAGTTCCATCTGACCACGCTGCGGAGCAGAAAGGACAACACGCAGATGGAGCTGCCAGGCTGCACGTCGCGATCAAATGAACACACGAATTTACTGTACAGCAGCTATAATAGACAGCGTACCCCCATTGGCAGCACCGCACTAGAGCAATAAACAGGGCTTACCTCCTCCACGGAGAGGGGCATGCAGATCCGATACTCCTTTACCAGCATGTTGGGCCCGGCACTCGCACACTCCCACAAAACTTTGTCAGGCTGGCGGTGTGTGTGTTGTCCTCACCTTGCTGTGCGCTTCTCCTCTGCACTGCTCTCCATGAAAGTAAAAAAAAACTCCACCTACCACCGCACACACCACAAAATGTTAACTACTTCCTGGTAATAGGAGAGCAGCGGCGGCTGCTACTGCTGGGGGCAGCGAGAGAGACTGACGGAGAGACTGAGAGCTGCTCTCCTCACAGCACAGCACACCTCCGGCGCTGCTCCAATGCGGCTCCCGTCACAGCACAGCACACCTCCGGCGCTACTCCAATGCGACTCCCGTCACAGCACAGCACACCTCCGGCGCTGCTCCAATGCGGCTCCCGTCACAGCACAGCACACCTCCGGCGCTGCTCCAATACGGCTCCCGTCACAGCACAGCACACCTCCGGCGCTGCTCCAATGCGGCTCCCGTCACAGCACAACACACCTCCGGCGCTGCTCCAATGCGGCTCCCGTCACAGCCTTCTCCTCGCTCGCTCCATTCCTTCCTTCCCCCTCATTCCGAGCACCATGCCTGCCCCACACTTGCCTCCATTCCCTCCTGCATTATTTACCAGTGTATACACGAGCCACAGAAGTCTCTAATTGCTGTGTCAGTGTCACGCAGGCTGCATTCATTCAGTTCGTTCAGACACCATTTTCTGCCTCGCACATTTCTTTTTCTGAATAATTGCTTATCTTTAACCACTTCAGCACCAAGCATATTCTAAAACGCTTAAAGCGGACCTACAATCCACCTTACAACTATGTGCCAGGGTGAGTCCTGCTCCACCAGGACACTAACCTAACCCCCTCATCAATGAGCCCTTCATTAAAGAGATACTGATGTACCTAGCGGGGACAGCTCATCCAATAGGAGACCTACTTCACAGAAGTTTATGTTGAACATTGCAGTGCCCACTGTCACCAGACCACTGCTGCCAGCCATACTTATAACCTCTGCCCTGGGACCCACAGAGGTTATAAGTACACACACACAGCCACCCACCCACCCATTTATTTTTAATATTTTAAGTATCTTCCGCAGTAGGTAGGCCTACAATGCCTGAGTAAAGGGGGTGGGAGTTGCTCCATCACTAATATTTATACAACTTATTCAGGGGCTGGGAACCAATGTACAGCCCAGTCTAACCCTCTCATCACTAACATAGTAACATAGTATGTAAGGCTGAATAAAGACTTTAGTCCATCCAGTTCAGCCTGTTTAACTCCTTCCAGTGGTCTAGTAGCCATAGCCGGAAATGTTATTACATGCCAGGAAGGCATCAAGGCCACTTTTGAACATTTTTAATGTATCCCTCATTACTACCTCCTCTGGCAGCGAGTTCCATAGTCTCACTGCTCTTACAGAGAAGAATCCCCTCCTATGTCGGTGGAGAAAGCACCTTTCCTCTAACCTTAGTGGATGCCCCCGGGTTATGGTTACACTCCGGGGTATAAATAGATTGTGGGACAGATCCTTGTATTGACCCCGAATATATTTATACATAGTTATTAGATCACCCCTCAATCGTCTTTTTTCTAGACTAAATAAACCTAACTTGGACAATCTTTCCGGGTACTCTAGCCCCCGCACTCCTTTTATTAACTTTGTTGCCCTTCTTTGAACGCGCTCCAGTTCTGATATGTCCTTTTTAAGCACAGGTGCCCAGAACTGTACACAGTATTCCATCACTCACTATATAATATTCAGCAAACAGGCATATGAATCCTGTACATAAACTAGGGACCTTAGTTTGCATACAGTTGCAATTGCATGTATTATTATTATGCTGGGGTCCCTACTACTATTTTGGAGTGCCCAAAGTTGTGACATGCAATGCAATCAAATATTTCTGAGCTACTCACCTGGGAAGCTGCCAGCCTCCCTTTAAGGCCTACAATGTCTCCCTTGAACCCAAATATCTGTGCTGTCCTGCAGCCCCTCCATGACACTGTGGGACCCACAACCCTTCCATGCTGACCTGCAGCCCTTTCATGCTACTGTGCGACCCCCCAACTGTTCCATACTGTCTCACAATCCTTCTGTGCTTACCTGCAAGCCCTTTCATGCCAAAGTGCAACTTACAACACTTCCTTAAAGTGGACCAAAACCCAGGATTTTGATTATACTCGCCTCTTCCCGGTCATACGGTACATGCGCGACCGCTCATCCAATCAGCGCACTCAGAGCTGCTGATGTTACGTCATCTAAGGCCAGCTCCTCCGAGCGTGCTGATGGCCACATCCTCCACTACCCTCTAACAGGGAGCGCGCCCGCGCCATCCATTCACAAATTCCTGGGCAGCGCAGTATCCAGATTTTGGATGGCCCAGGGGGAGGGAATCGATCGGGCCGAATAGATTCCCAGGCCGATCGCTGTGGGTTTTGGTCCACTTTAATGACCTTCCGCTTTTCCATGCAATTGAACAATCCACAAACCTTTTGTGCTGGCCTGTAGCCCTTTCATTCTACTGTGCTACTGTGCAAGTCTATGAAAGGGAAAATCAGGCCTAAGTATTTGCCCATTTTTTTCTTTTTGTAATGAAAAAAAATGTCAGTGTGTTCCCCTCCCCGTGGGCTGCTGTTCTATTACACCACGCATAGGGGCTCGTATCCCAGGTCTTGATGTCAACTGGCCGACCACTGGCTCTTATGCACAGGTCCAACACTCTTCCAAGGGTACCAGTATCTCCTCTATGCCCCTCCAAGCCCGGTCTTACTCTTGGTGGGACAGAAAGGTAGAGGGAGGGGTGACCTGTGCCCCCCTGAACAAAAAATGTTGATGAGGCTGCTGCTAAAGTCACCCAGCCGGCGGGGTACGGAAGGTGCAGATGGGCACAGGTAAATTCAAATTTATAAAATATTTTTTTGTGGTCTGTTTTTTTTTTTTCTTTAACTACTTGTGAACCTATTAAATAGGGGAGGGGCGTGTCAGGCCCCCTGTACCCCAGGGCTTGAGGGCTGAACAGCACTAAAGAACATCAAGTCTATGCCAAGGGGGACAAGGCTCTTTCAGACACTCCTGGTCCTTGGGATTGTGGATAATAGGGCAGCAGGGTAAGGGGAAAGCCATCTGCATGGTGGACATGTCGGGCAGGTGGCTTGCCACCCCCTTACCCTTGGACCCCTTACCAGTGTGGTACTAGCAAAAGAAACACGTTCACATGTTTTTGTGCTCAATAAGGGAATTATGTAAGAATTGTGCAGTAAAATATAAAATGTGTTGCTATTCCCATTTCGGTCACTAGACTAGATATAATATCACAAATGAGAGATACAGAGTATTATTCAAGCTCAGAATTATAACTTAGATTTCCCCTTTTGGATGAGCCAAGTGGCATAAGATACATTTGGGGAACATCATGAAACTGGTTGGGAGTTTTTTGGAGGGAAAACTACAAGAAACATTGTATAGAGCAGAGGTATTATAAGGAGAGGCCAGAGGTATAGATGGGGAGATTGTCCATAACCATCTATAAGATTCCCAGGCCGATCGATTCTCTCCCCCTGGGGATATCCAAAACCGGGATGCCCCGCTGTGTGAAACTCCCCCCAGGTCTCCCATACACTTACCTTCTTTCCCGGTCCAAAGGTGCATGCGCGAAAATCCTGAGTTTTGGTTCACTTTAACTAGTTAACCCTATAGTTACACCAGTTCAGAAAATACACCACAAAAAAAGTTTTTATTAAACTAAGATTCACAATACTTACCCCATTCTTGGCTTCCTTCTCTATTCCCCCACCGGACAAGGGTCCACAAGCTTTAGTAGCCGCCTGCTGACATCTGGAGATGTGGGGGAAACGGGACCCCCTTGTTTCCACCTTGGCAAACTACAGAGCCTCCCCATGTAACTAATTATGTCATGGAGGTGAGGGACAGTCTCTGCTGTTGGGACAGTATTTTCCTCTTTCCTTGCCTAATTATTGCCATCTATTTTCTTCTTTTTCTCCCAATATTTTGCAATGATAGGAGCAGTCTATAATGCTGGGTGTTGCAGATATAAAGCAGAGAAGCACGGCTTAAAGTGGACCAACACCCAGGATTTTGACTATCCTGGGTCTTGGTCCACTTCGGTGGGGCACCCCCGATCGGGGTGCCCCGCTGTGTGAAACCCCCCCGATCACCCTAAAAACTCACCTCTCCCCGCTCCCAGCGCCGACGGACAAGGGATTTGACAGGCGCGGACAAGCGGCTCCTCCGCCGCCGCCTCCCGCGCGTCCCTCTTGACGCGCGCGCCCGCGCCGGCCATTCACAGACGGCGCACACGCGCACGCCTAGAGGGGCGCGAGGGAGGCGGCCGGCCGCCGCCGAAGATAAGGTAAGGGGGTTTGGGGTGTTTGGGGAGGTGATAAGATTCCTGGGCCGATCACCCGAGGGTGATGGTCCACTTTAACCACTCCACCCTGGAGTGGAATGCCCTGCTGTGTCTATCCCCCCAGATCGCACCATTTGCTAATTTTAACGGCACATATGCAGGGTGATTTACTCATTTCAGATTCTTCTTGCCCTTTTAAGCCCAGAGCAACAAGGAAAGCTGAATGGAGTGAGCCACTGGACACTGAGAAATATCTGACACGTTTATGCTCCTAGGCTACAGCAAGGATGGAGCCATAGCCAGGATTTCTGGCGAGATGAGTATTCTAGGTGATCCCCTGAGTTTAACACAGCAGGTATCCCTAGCCTACTCCGCCCAAAAACTTCCGAGGCATTTCACAGCCTGACCGACTCCAACACGGTACCGTGAATTTCTGAATCCCTATTCAGAACCTAGAGGTCCAGACACATTATTAAGAACTCGGGCCCAGAACCATGTCCAGCAGCAGTGTTTGGACTACGCAAATGGACAGCCATGCTCACATAATACAATGTTACTCATAGAAACGCTTGTCAATTTTTACCTGTTCATACCTGTTCCTTATTTATGCTCTATGATCTGGACAAATGCTCTTTGAAGTGGACCAACACCCAGGGGGGATCGGCCCGGGAATCTTATAGATTCCTGGGCCGATCAGATCCCTCCCCGCGGGCCATCCGAAATCGGGATGCCCTGCGGGGTGAAACCCCCCAGGACGCCCAGAAACCTTACCTTATCCCCGTTCCAACGGCGCATGCGCGGGCCGCGGACGCATCTCATGCTTCCTTCCAGCAGGGCGTGCACCCGCGCCGGCCAATCACAAACTGTTGGAAGGAAGCGCAAGACGCGGCTTCCAGCGCTCAGGGCCGTACGCTTGTACGTGCATACCACAGCGTCTCTGAGAGCTCTGATTGGACGAGCGCTTGCATAGGAGCGGGGTGAGGTGGATTATTTAGAGTGATCGGGGGGGGGGTTCACGCAGCGGGGCACCTCCGATCGGGGTGCCCCGCGGAAGTGGACCAAAACCCAGGATAGTGAAAATCCTGGGTGTTGGTCCACTTTAAGTTATTCATCCCTTTTCTCAAAATGCTAAATAGTTTGGCCTTTGACACAAGAACTCGAGAAATGCTAAACTGTTTGGGCTTTGACTCAAGAACTTGTGTGTAACAGGTTCTAGAGGCAAAGCACAAACAGTTCATAGGCCACACACCTTGACTAGAGCTCTATAACCGCTTAAAGGAGCAGTATAGCAAAATTTGCATTAAAAAGGATAAATAATTAAATAGCCACACAATAGCTTCTAACGTGTATAAATAATGTGGCGATAGAAAAAGGAAAAAATATATGCCTTACTTTTAAATTGTATAAATGACAATGGCTCAGTCCATTTGCTGAATAGGGGGATCTGCTGGGTTGTATTTAGTGAGCTGCTTCATTTAGCCCACTGGTCTCCTAGCAACACTTTACCTCAGAGGCTGACACTGTAATCAGTGGTAACAGCTGTGTGTGTGTGAGGTGCTGCTTTTGTTATGAGACCAGGTGACTCAAATGTGTAAAATCTATACAAAATAAACTAAACTGACTGAAAATAACTGAAATTCTTCTTTGAATAACTGTGCAGGAAAATCTAAAGGTATTAAAGTGGAAGAAAACACTGAGTGGCCGACCCTGAAGTCTATAAGACCCGGCCATTGACCTTCCCCCTTGGGCATCCTAAATCGGGATGCCCCACTATGTGAAACGATTCCTGGATAACCACAGATCCCCCCATTTTTCTGGCACGCTCACGCAGATAGTCATTTAGACAGGCCGGGCGGGCAGGAAGGTTACTGCTCAGGCTCACTATCTGTATGCAAACAGCGCTGATTGGATGAGAGCCTGCGCATGCGCTGTGGGACAGGGAAAGGTACACAGGCGAACTTGGGGATTTCACATATCAGGGCATCCCAAGTCGGGATGCCCCTAGGGGCACAAAACAAAACTTCAGATAGTGAAAATCCTGGGTTGGGTTTTGCTCAAAACACACAAAGCTGAAAGAAAGATCATATGGAAAAATGTGTTGAGAAAATGGTAAACTGAAAGATTCTGCAGCAGAGCCAACATGAAAGGAAAACTGTCAAAATAAAAAATGTTTAGAGCTAAAAAACAGGATGTAAACATAAAAATCCAATTCTGAAATAAAATAACCCCCCCCCCCAAAAAAAAAACTGGTGAATCTGAGATTCGAACCAATGATTCTCTGGTTCAAACTGACATTGAATTTACCAATGAGCTAAATGACTTCTAGAGCTTTTCTTTCTGTTTTAGATATATGAGTTCTGGCCAGGCAATGTTGTTATCTTATGCTGGACGGCTGCCAGCACTGAGCAGCTGATTATTTTGTTACATTGTTTCCCCCTCTCCTCAGCGTGGAACAGGCCAGAGTGTCGGGCCCCGACACTCAGCAGACATAAACATGAGCTATTAGTCTCCAGCTGCACAACACAGACATCATTTTTTCTAAATTTGTAATTCTTACTCCAACACTTACCTACATTCAAAGTACCATTTAAATATAAGTCACCAAGAAAAATTTGCGATACTGCTCCTTTAAGTGTAGCAAGCTGAGATGAATTAGTGGCTATGTAGCACATGTGGCCTGAGGGGTCAACACCCAGACATTTGGGGTGTGAGTTTGGGATGCTGGGCTCTGTGGGCCATGTGGGAGCCATGGGGATGCTGACAGGCTTGGAACACCAGCAGGGTACATGTATACTCCACAGGAGACAGTCTCTTAAACTGAACCTTCACCCTGAATTAGAGCATATCATATGTTTTCCCCACCCTGTACATACAGATTGCCCACATTAATAATCACCCAACCTGCATCTACTGCATTTTATGAGCCTTTAAACATCCAAGATGGTGGCCCATGGAGTCTCAGGCTGCCTGCAAACAGGAAGTGTCTTCTGCCTATGCTGCTCTGCATTTTGGGATTGCTGTCCTTTTCCTGACCCCTGCTCTGCTCTTTCTGTGCAAAGCACAGTTATAACCTGCCCCCTGTACTTTTGCCCCACTCTTCTCAGTATGTGATGCTTCTAAAGCAAGATGGTGGAGCCCATATCCTAGAGTCCTGAACAGAGTTGCAGCCCAGCAGGGGAAAGTATAAAAAGTGACTAAAAACGTAACATATATTAATTTTAGATACCGGGGAATCATTTTTTTAGGGGTTTGGGCTTTTTATTAAATAATGCTGAAGGTCCGGTTTAAACAAGTAGTTACTCACTATATTAGTAGCTTGCTGGTACGCACTTCAGTAGTCACAGATACAATCCACTGTTGTCATCGCTTCCATCAACAGCTGCATCAGGTTGTTTCCCTTCTAATGGTAACTTGGGGTCTTTACTCCCTCCCCATGAACCAGGGTGTACCTTTCGCTTCTTGTTCCACTATAGCAAGGTAGAATTAGCTTTGGCTGGTTAGCCTTTGAAGATTTGTGGTTCTGTGTGATCCCCTAGATAAGACTATGGATTCCCTACTCTTGGCAAGCAGAATCCAATTCTTTAATGCCAATTTTTGGCTTCCACGTGTGTCTTTTAAAAAATTGGGAGATACTAAAAGCCTTACCTATCCTTTTTTGTCAGCAACAAGACGCCATGGCTGAATCAGTAAGATTTTGGGCACAAAATATGGCTGTGACCAATTCCGGGCACAGGACTCTCTGGTTGAGGACCTGGTCCAGAACATTGGGTCAAAGATGGGTCTTTGCAATGCCCTTTTAAGGACTTCCTTAGATTTAGGCAGATTTGGAAAAACTGGGGATAGGGCGGCCGATAGGAACATGGGTTGCCTGCCTGACCTAGGCCTCCTGTAGTAATGGAGTTCCTTCCTAGGTCCTCTTTTAGACAATCCTGTCATACAGGGACACTACTAGATGTCCCGGGGGTGCCTTCCTCCTCTACCTTTTCTGCAGGAAAGGAGGATTTAAAGGTTCCACTCAGTATGGAACTGGGAGGTACAACCCAAGAAACAATGACGCCATGTCTCGGGTTGGGGCCTGACTAAGAGTTTTTTGTTCACAGTGTTGGACAATACCTTGAATTGCCCTTTTGTTTCCAGGGACATAAAAGTTGGGTTCACTTAGAATTTACTTGTACCCCTCAAAATTCTGGTTTCTCCTATACCCATGAGGTTGGAGGAACGATCAGACATTCAGGAAAGTCTGCTAGACATGGGGGCCAGGGGAGTCATTATCCCAGTTCCCCCGTCACCAGCGAGGAATGGGTTTTTATGCCGCTGTCTTTCTGGTGAAGGAAGCATTGAGTAGAGACGGGGAGGCCGATTCATTAATAGCGCCAGGTAGCGACAGATGAGCGCCAGTAGCGTGATTTTTACAGCGGCAGCTAGTATTCGCTGTGCTTGGCCGGGGTTTGCTTGTTGACAGCGACTCAGTCGGTGTGCGGTAATGTTGAATACGGGGTTAGGGGTCAATGTTTCACAGGTTCTGCGTTGTATGGGTGCGCCTGACAGCGAATGGCCAGAGTGAACTGCTTGCTGCAGATTCATTAACAAATCACGCTCAAAAATTTCTCGCGCTGTGAATTCCTTGTTTAAACCCCAGAGCGCTGGCGGCGATGTGTGTAAAGTAGTTTTTAACCCCCAAACAACCATTTTTTTTTAATGTAAAAATTATACAAGTTTTTCTAAACATTTTGTAATATGAATACATTAATATCAGACCTGTAATATCAATTCTGCACATATTTTTTTTTTTATTTTTTTCCTTAAAAAAAATATCTAACATTGACGTAGTGGTCACAGAATTTTTGACAGTTAAAAAAAAAAAAAAAAAACATAAACTCAATTAATTATGAATATTTAAAGATTGCTCCATTGAAATGCATTGGAGAGCGCCAGGGAGCGACAGGTCATACCTGGCACTGTGATGGGATTAGTAGCGGCGCTGTTCGTTGCAGTCGGCTACATGATGAATCCCGCGCTAGCTGACGCTCTCGCCGGCGCTAGCCTGATTTAGCGTGATAAATGCGTCATTGTGACCGCCGCCGGGCGTACTTGAGTCGGTAGCCGCCGTTAGCTGGCGGTACCTGGCGCTCGTCAGACACTACCTGGCGCTAGCCCTTGATAAATAAGGCCCTTAGTCCTGCTTTTAAGATTCACAGTAAAGGACTGGGTTTTTTACACTTCCAATTAGATTGCTTCCCTTCGGGCTGGATTCAGCCCGAGAATTTTTTTTACAAAGATATTGGCAGAACCTCTGGCATCTCGAAGACAGAGAGGAATCAGTATTTGGCTGATCCCGACTATCTGCTACTTTTTTGCCCATTTAAGGGACAAATTGCTACAGGGCCTCAGTTACATCTTGGAGCTGTTTTCAGCTCAGTTAGGTTCTGAGCCTCGAGAGTTCAAGTCTGGTTCCCTCTCAGGCAATGAGTTATTTGGGCTTTTCTTCAGACTCCTATTCTGACTTCTCAAAAGATTTCGGCCCTTCAGGAAGCCGTTTGATTCCTTTGTGCCAGTTCAACATCTTCTATAAGACAAGCCATGTGGGTATTAGGACTGTTAACATTGGCATTTTTCCGCAGTAAAGATGATGACTTGTATTCAAGGACTCTTCATATACATATCCTGAGCATTTGGAATGGCTCCCGGTATGGGTTGGAAGATATAGTTTCAGTGCTCGCTCAAGGGAAGCTATATCGGGAACCCCAAAAGGAAAGACAGTTACTACAGATACCTCAGCTTGGGGTTAGGTAACCTATTGCGAAAGTTGAGCAGCACAAGGAAAGTAGCCCAAGGCACTGAGCCAGTCCTCCTCGAGCCTAAGAAAATGGATAACAATAAAGTAGCCTTGATGGAATTTGTAGAACATTGGAAGATCAGCATGTACAGATAAGATCAGACTATGCTACAACTGTAGCATACATTAACCATCAGGGGAGAGCGAGATTCATCGCTAGATGGTGGTCACATTAGTGATCCTTATTGGTTTAGAAGGAAACCTGAAGTCTCCGTCACAAGTGTTCCAAAAGGAACTTTGAATCATTTGGCAGATTTTCTGAGTGCTTCTCATGAGAGAGTCAGATTGGTCAGTCACCTCTCGGGTGTTCAAGCAGATCGGCTTTTAAGGGGACTTTTCAAATTTGGATCTATTGCTTCAGCAAGAAGTCACAAGCTGATCAAGTACTTTGATCCAGAGGGTCCAGCAGTGGGAGCAGACACCTTATCCCTTACACTGCATTTCAGTCTAGCCTATACTTTTTTCCGGTTCAATGGTGTTATCCATTCGGGTCCCTAGGATATTTCTAACCCTAGGATGTTTCTAACCCTAGGATGTTTCTAACCCTAGGCTGACTCTAACCCTAGGCTGACTCTAACCCTAGGCTGACTCTAACCCTAGGCTGTTTCTAACCCTGGGATGTTTCTAACCCTGGGATGTTTCTAACCCTGGGATGTTCTAACCCTGGGATGTTCTAACCCTGGGATGTTCTAACCCTGGGATGTTTCTAACCCTGGGGTGTTTCTAACCCTGGGATGTTTCTAACCCTGGCATGTAGCTAGCCCTGGCATGTTTCTAACCCTGGCAGAAGTTGGATCTTCTGTCCCAGATGGATCTGTTTTTTGGCAGAAGTGTCCTCCATGCTATTCTTCCCACCCAACGAGGTAGTACTCGCCTATCTCTCAGGCGTATGCTGCCCGAAGGATGTTTTGAGAAAACTTAAGTTAGGTACCTGGTAACTTTTTTTCTAAACATCCGAAAGGGCAGCATACACCGGCTTCCCTCCCTTTTTGTCTTATGTGGAGTTGGATTATGTATTAATTATATGTTGGAGTTGTGGGTCTGTTTCTTTTCTCTCTTTCAGGTCTCTACAACAACTGAGGAATGGGAGGAGGAGTCAAGATTTTATTCTGTCTGATCAGGTGTTCCAAATTGGTAGGAGGAGCCCGGAGGTCTCAGGCATATGCTGCCCTTTCGGATGTTTAGAAAAAAAGTTACCAGGTACCTAACTTAAGTTTTTTTTATTTAACCTATTATAAAGTGGAAGTGTAAGCTCTACTACCTCTACTGTTAAAAGTAGAACTTGTACTACTGTCTACTAATGCATACCTAAACTAATGTTAAACAGGCTCATAAATACCACACTCTCCCCCGCTGGATTTAAATATCTTCCTCGATATTTGCGCCTACCACGGTTGAGGTTAGTTAATGTTTACCTTAACTCATCATCCTAGTGTTCACTAAGTTTTGCATGCACATGAGGTTTGATCATTTCCTTCATGTTAAGCCCCAGGTTTAGTCAGACCCTTTTAGGGTTTGTTTAGATGTTAAAGAGGAACATCCGGGGAGTTTTTAACCATCTTCTGGGTCCCTCAGATTCCGGGCGACCTACCAACGGGCCCATAAATGGGATTCAATGGGGCTGTCCGAAATCCTGCGAAACTTTGCTGAGTGGCGCAGGAGTTTGAAGAGCACGGCTAAAGCTGTGCTGTCACTTACAGACGAGTAAGCCAGCGCAGAGTGCAGCGATCGGGCCCTGAAGCAGCCGAATGTCGCCACTGCCTGCTGCATCCAAAAGCCAAGTGGGGGGCGATCAGCCTCTTTTTATCATCGGTCCGATGTTCCTCTTTAAACCAGACCAACAGCCTGGCACAGTTGGATAAGAAATGTAGAAGCCATTTTAGAGCTTCCTATCCCAGCATCTCAGCCATGCTGCTGCCTGGATTCAACTGACATAACTGACAATGCACAGTAACAGGAAGCCCAGCAGCACTTCCTGTTTGCAGTTGGCCTGAAAATGCATGTGACGCCATTTTATTTTTAAAATTTACCACAGCAGGACTTAAAAAAGGTGAATTAATTTTTATGTGCAGCAATCTAAATTGCTATGGGGAGGGATGCATATGAGCACTGTTTGTTCTGTTTGTCTGGTTTAAGTCATTTTTGACTGTTGGTCCACTTTAACACATCACCACATTGCCAACTTCTTCATAAGTATCAGTGTATTCACAGCCATGGGTATGGGTAAAGTAGTGCACACACTTTACTTATGGCTTGTGACATTTAGTGTACTTGGTTGTGTTCTTAGCCTTTACAGGGTTAAAATAAATAAGCAACAACCTCTTTCCTCCTAACATGTCTAAGTCTGTTGACCTATTTAAATTCCTGCACTGGATGGATATAGTTTGGATAAGTGTCTCTGCAGTAAATCCAAAATCCTTTTCCACTGTCCCCTAAACTCTTTTTACCTGTGCGCTTTTCCTTACGCTTGTGTTTACGTCCACCGGCTACTTACCTCAGTACCTTGCCCCTATACATTCAGAAGTAGTCGAAGTGACATGAGCTAATCCCACTATTTTCCTTTTGTAGCTGCATCTGGTTATCGACCATTACCTCAATGAACTAGCGTGAAGACCTAACAGGTTAAATTACACCAATGTCATTTTACCTGAGTGCTGCATTTGCTAGCAACACACACATATTTGTTCAAGTTTACACGGCTCTGATTAGAGTTAAGTAAATACACTATACATCAACATTTTCAAAACACACATATTAAACACATTTTGTTCTCTGTTCCCTTTGGATGCTTGAATCATGTAGACCAGTAGTCATATTATTCAAAACATATATAGACTGTGTTACTATAACCCACCATATAACCCACCATAATAACTTTTATTACGCAACAAATATGAGCTGCACTCTCATCTAAGAGAGAATAGCCAGCATTTATTTGGTGTTAAACTCATGCCAGCTGTATTTCACTTTTTACTTTATCTGAGTCATAGAAACAGGTTGACGGCAGAAGGAGACCATACAGTCCATCTAGTCTGCCTTTACGTGTATACTGTAAATTCACTTACTGTAAATTTTTTAACTACCTCTGTTGGAAGTTTGTTCAAAGCATCTACTACTCTTTATGTAAAATAATATTTTCTAACATTGCTCCCGATCTTCCCTCGACTATTTTCAGGTTGTGCCTTCTTGTTCTTTCATTAAGTTTTTTCTTAAAAACACTTCCCTCCTGAACCTTATTCAATCCTTTCACATATTTAAAGGTCTTAATCACGTCCCCTCTCTCCGTTCTTTTCTCTAGACTGTACAAATTAAGTTCTTTAAGTCTCTCCTGAAAAGTTTTAAGTTTAACCCTTTAAGTGCCATGCCCTAGTACCTACGGGCTGGCTTTTCCCCCTGCTAGTTAAAAAAGTAAAGTAAATTAACACCTAACCCCTCGTTCGAACCCACTGGGTCTTCTCTTCACCCTGGGGGTATCCAATTACCCCCAGGGGTTCTTTTGGCTTCAGGAGGGGGCAAAAAATAGCCCGCCTCCCCGCTTCGGCAGCCGCTGCTGCTAAGAATAAAAAAAAAAGTTAAAAAATAATGACATTTACTCACCTCTGTGCCCAATCCCTCAGTCCCGGTCTCCTCTTCACCGGGGGGGCCTCCGATCGCCCGCCGGGCTTTTCCGCGGTGAGGAGGGGGCTCAAAACATGCCCCTCCGACGTTCTCGATGCTAGCCCCACCCCTTGTGGGCGAGGCTTATGACGCCACGCGTGACGTCACCTCGCTGCATGCTCCAGACTTTCAAGTGTCAGGTCTGATCACCGGAGGTGGTTGGAGGATAGGGGATGTGGTCCCCTGCCTCCCCAGCCCCCTCCAGTGATCAGCTCTGACAGCTGTCAGCTGGAGCTGAATCGTCATGGGACACAGGATCGGAGGTGAGTGTTAAAAAAATAAATAAAAAATGTTTTTCTTTGTGTCGGTGTCTTTTTTTTACACTTAACCCTTTGTGAACTGGGCCATTTGCCCATAAGACCGTGATGCTAGGGAGGCCAATTCAAACTGCTTCACTGTTAAAGAAAACAACAATTGCCGAGATTGAAAAACATATCATATCGATTGACTAGAGCACATAAAGCTCATCCTAATAGACTACTTAGGTCTCAAATTGATAATTTGAGGGTGGAAATCAATTTATCACTTACCACAAGAGCTGTAAGAGATCTGAGATAAACTAGAGCTAATAATATTGGCCCGGTGCATCACCCACAAAAACCATGGGCATCCCAAAAATTAGGAAACAGCAGGGTAGGATGACAAAAAACCCAAAGGCTGTGTCTAGTGAATTCCACCATATACCGTATTTTTCGCCCTATAAGACGCACTTGCCCATAAGACGCACCTAGGATTTGGGGGAGAAAAATAAGAAAAACGTCTTTTAAACCAAAAACGCACCATTACAGACAGTGTAGCATGCCCCCATCCCATTCCCCGTATACCCAGTGTGGCATCCCCCTCTCATTCCCTATATAGGCAGTGTGGCATTCTCCCCCCTCCCATTCCCATATAGGCAGTGTACACCCCATTATCATGTGTGTCAGTGTGTGGCATTCCCCCCTCCTATTCTCCATATAGGCAGTGTGCCCCCCCATTCCCATTGGCTGTGTGGCATCCCCCTCTCCCCCCATAGGCTGTGTGGCATCCCCCTCTCCCCCCATAGGCTGTGTGGCATTCCCCCTCCCCCCCCCATTAGTATAGGGTGTGTGGCATCCCCCTCTCCCCTCATAGGCTGTGTGGCATCCCCTCTCCCCCCATTTGTATAGGCTGTGTGGCATCCCCCTCTCCCCCCATAGGGTGTGTGGCATCCCCCTCTCCCCCATAGGCTGTGTGGCATCCCCCTCTCCCCCCACAGGCTGTGTGGAATTCCCCCTCCCCCCATTAGTATAGGCTGTGTGGCATCCCCCTCTCCCCCCATAGGCTGTGTGGCATTCCCCCACCTCCCCATTTGTAAAGGCTGTGTGGCATCCCCCTCTCCCCCCATAGGCTGTGTGGCATCCCCTCTCCCCCCATTTGTATAGGCTGTGTGGCATCCCCCTCTCCCCCATAGGCTGTGTGGCATCCCCCTCTCCCCCCATAGGCTGTGTGGCATCCCCTCTCCCCCATAGGCTGTGTGGCATCCCCCTCTCCCCCATAGGCTGTGTGGCATCCCCCTCCCCCCCATAGGCTGTGTGGCATCCCCTCTCCCCCCATTTGTATAGGCTGCGTGGTATCCCCCTCTCCCCCCATAGGCTGTGTGGCATCCCCCTCTGCCCCATTAGTATAGGCTGTGTGGAATCCCCCTCTCCCCCCATAGGCTGTGTGGCATCCCCTCTCCCCCATTTGTATAGGCTGCGTGGCATCCCCCTCTCCCCCCATTTGTATAGGCTGTGTGGCATCCCCCCCTCCCCCATAGGCTGTGTGGCACCTCCCCTCTACCCCCATTTGTATAGGCTGTGTGGCATTCCCCCCCCAATTCCCATAGGCTGTGTGGCATCCCCCTCTCCCCTCATAGGCTGTGTGGCATCCCCCTCTCCCCCCATTTGTATAGGCTGTGTGGCATCCCCCTCTCCCCCCATTTGTATAGGCTGTGTGGCATCCCCCTCTCCCCCATAGGCTGTGTGGCATCCCCCTCTCCCCCATAGGCTGTGTGGCATCCCCCTCTCCCCCCATAGGCTGTGTGGCATTCCCCCTCCCCCCCATTAGTATAGGCTGTGTGGCATCCCCCTCTCCCCCCATAGGCTGTGTGGCATCCCCCCTCCCCCCAATTTCCATAGGCTGTGTGGCATCCCCCCTCCCCCCAATTCCCATAGGCTGTGTGGCATTCCCCCTCCCCCCCATTAGTATAGGCTGTGTGGCATCCCCCTCTCCCCCCATAGGCTGTGTGGCATCCCCCCCTCCCCCCAATTCCCATAGACTGTGCGGCTTAAGTAAAAAAAAAAAAAAAAGTGAAACTCACCTCTCCACTGACAGCGCTCCGCTGAGCGGTCGGCTCCGTGAATGGGGTGGGCGTGGCCTGCGTCAGCGTCAGCACAGGCCACGCCCACCCCATTCACAGAGCTGGCCGTAAGAAGGCTTCTGCTTCTTCCTGGGCACATGCGAGCACCCAGGTCAGGGCAGCAGGTGGCCGTGGCCTGCACCAACTTGGTGCAGGCCGCGCCCACCCGCTGCCCTGACCTGGCTGCTCGCATGTGCCCCAGGCGGAAGAAGCAGCAGATGGAGGAGCGGCGGGGGCGCTGTCTCTGGACCGCCGCTGTCATCGCTGCCGGTAAAAGACAGCGATCGCAGCGGCGGGGCCGGGACAGAGCCCCCGCCGCTCCTCTGGGCTCCCGCAGTGTAACAGGGAACGCCGGGAACGGGTGAGTTTTTTTTTAAATTTAATTTTTTTTTTTTTTTTTACATTCGCCCGATAAGGCGCACAGACATTTTCCCCCCACTTTTGGGGAAAAATAAGTGCGTCTTATAGGGCGAAAAATACGGTATATATACAAAGCTATTCTTATGTCCATTGAATAATAACATAGAGGAAATGGAAACCTAGATTTTGTCTCTGGGATTAAATCCATCCAAGGCATGTAAAGAAAATATAGACAAAGAGTTTCTGCCTGAGGAAGTGGTCTTGGTGATCCGGGATACTAAGAAGTCCCCAACTCCAGGCCCAGATGGATTCTCAAATCTCTACTATAAAAATTTTAAGAGATCTTAATTACACATCTCATGGTTTAAATGGTCATCCCTAAAAGCAGTAAAAATACCATTTTGTGAGTACTCACCTGTAAAATGGGTATTACAAGTCATACACCCCGCTTCCAACTAGCCATAACACTTGGGATACCGACCTGTAGAGGGTGATCTTTGCAGAGATGACTTGAAAAAAAGGAACACCTCCCGGTCCATAAATACCTGGGCCCTCCCACCATTCCCCAGTTATAAGACAGCAGTAAGGGGACCAGGAAGAGTCAATTACAAGAGTACAACAAAAAAGTTCACCATATAAAGGATCCCAGAACAAAAAAGGGCGGGGGATGCGGGGTGTGTGACATACTTGTAATACCCATTTTACAGGTGAGTACTCACAAAATGGTATTATTCCCAGTATGTCACACACCCCGCTTCCAACTAGTCATAACACTTGGGACATCCAAAAGCAGTGTCCATAAAGGGTGGGGATCCAAACCAAGGTAATAATGCCCAAACTTAAACCACTGCAGCTTGCAGAACTTAGTGGCCAAAAACAGCATCTGCTGAGGCCCGCACATCAACTTTATAAAACTTGGAAAAAGTATGAACGGAAGACCAAGTAGCAGCCTTGCATACTTGTTCAACAGAAGCTTGGTGCTGAAAAGCCCAAGTCGCTCCAACAGCACGAGTAGAATGCGCAGTAACACGAAAACGGGGAACCTTCCCCTTGGCAGAATAGGCCCCAACAATGGCCTGGCATATCCATTTACTAGTGGTAGATTTGGCTGGCGCCAAACCTTTCCTAGGCCCAGAGGGCACAACAAAAAAAGTGTCCGTCTTACGGAAAGCAGAAGTAGTTACCAAATAATATTTCACACATCTAACCACATCCAAAGAATGCAACATCCTCTCCTTGTGATTGCTCGGTTTAGGACACAAGGAAGGGAGAACAATGTCCTGATTAAGATGAAAAGCAGAAACTACCTTAGGAAGGAAACCCAGCTTGAAGCGGAAAACAACCTTGTCCTGATGCCTCTCAAAGTAAGGGGCCTGAATGGACAAGGCCGCCAACTCTGAAACCCGCCGAACTGAAGTGATAGCAATCAAGAAAGCCACTTTCTGAGTAAGTATAGAAAGAGCAGTATCCTGCAAGGGCTCAAAAGGAGGAACCTGCAGGGCAGAAAGCACCAAATTCAGATCCCAAACTGGGAGCAAATGTTTCCTAGAAGGCCGCACATGCGTAACCCCCTGGAAAAAAGTTTTAACTAGAGGATGGAGAGCAAAGGACTTCTGAAAGAAAATCGCCAGGGCAGAGACCTGCCCCTTCAAGGTGCTAAGCTGGAACCCCAAGTCCAGACCATGTTGTAGAAATTCCAAAATCCTGGGAATTGAAAACACCCTACAAGGCAAGGACTTGCTTCACACCAGTCAATATAAGACCTCCAAGTCCTATAGTAGATGGTGGAGGAAGACTTCTTCCTAGCTCTAACAAGAGTCTGAATCACTGCATCAGAAAGACCCTCCTCCCTTAGGATGGAAGTTTCAGCAGCCACGCCGTCAAAGCCGGCGTATGTAAATTGGGGTAACATAGTTGACCCTGGGTGATAAGATCCGGAAGAAGAGGCAGATAAAACTGATCTACCGCCAGTCGCACGATGTCTGCGAACCACAGACGTCTTGGCCACTTTGGAGTCACCAGGATTGCTGGTGCCCCTTCTTGAGTTAGCTTTTGAACCACCTTGCTTATCATGCAGAAGGCGGGAAACAGGTACAGGAACCCCCGATCTCTCCAGTTCAGCGATATGGCATCCACTGCCAATGCCAGAGGATCCAGGGATAGAGACACAAAGGCCGGAAGCTTGTGGTTTTGCCGTGAGGCAAAGAGATCCACTTCCGGAGTCCCCCACTTGTGACAAAGGAACTTGAATACCCTGGGATTGAGAGACCATTCCCCTCGCTGGGATGAGCTCCTGCTCAGGGAGTCCGCCTCCGAGTTCTCCACTCACTGCTGATATGCAAGGAACATTTTTCTCGGCCCAGGCTAGAATCAGAGAGACTTCCCTGAAGGCACTCCTGCTGCGCATCCCTCCTTGGTGACTGCTGTCCGATTGTCCGATCGGACTTGAACTGGACCTAACTTGAGTTAGGCGGGACAGGACCAACCAAATGGTCCGGAGCTAAAGAATATTGAGGGAGGTGTGAGCCTCCTGAGGCCCCCATAGTCCCTGGAACTGATGTTCCCTCCAGAACCCCCCCAGCCCGTTAGGCTGGCATCCGTGGTGACAGTTTCCCAACAAGGGGTCAGGAAGGACCTGCCCTTCATCAGATTGCTTGATACTAGCCACCACCTGAGGGACTGCAGGACACAGGGAGACAACAGACAAATCTGATCCAATGACAGCGGACACCTGTCCCAGGCTGCCAGAAAATGAAGCTGAAGTACCCTCATGTGAAACTGGGCAAAAGGGACTGCCCCGAAAGCTGCCACCATCAATCCCACCAGTCTCATCCCCAGCCGGATGACTGACGAGGGCTGGTTAGCAGAAGACGAATCAAATTTTGAATCAAAAGAACCTTGGGCTGTGGAAGAAATACCTTGGCCTGAAAGGTATCCAGGATTAAGCCCAGGAACAAAATCTCCCTGGATGGGGAGAGAGAAGATTTGGGATAGTTGATCACCCAACCAAACCTTTCTAGCGTGGATACCACGGCTCTGGTGTCTAGTTCCGCTTGGCTGAAGGAGGAAGCCATGATGAGAAGGTCGTCTAAATACGTGGCAATGCGAATCCCCTGGAGTCTGAAAAGGGCCATCACTCCCGCCAGGACCTTGGTGAACACTCTTGGGAGCCGAGGTAAGCCCGAACGGAAGGGCCACAAACTGGAAATGTTGATCTTCTACCGTGAACCTGAGGAATCTCTGGTGTGCCGGGAAGATAGGCACGTGCAGATAAGCATCCTTGATGTCTATGGACGTCATGAAGTCCCTCTGCCGGAGTGAATCGACGGCCGAGCTTAAGGTTTCCATGCGAAACCTCCTGAAGTGGATAAACCGATTGAGACGTTTTAAATCCTGAATGTGCCGAACGGAGCCGTCCTTTTTGGGCACCGTAAATAGATTGGAATAGAAACCCAGGCCCCTTTCCGCGGGAGGCACCTGGCAAATGACAGCCATGTCCAGAAGATTCTTTACTGCCGCCTGGAGTCTCTGGGCGGCCAAAGGATTCGAAGGCACCCGAGACCTGAAGAATCTGGGAGGGGGCCGGGTGTCGAACTCCAGTTTGTAACCGGAAGACACTACTTCCAGAATCCATCTGTCTGAGATTTGCTGGACCCATACCTGGAAGAAGTACCGCAGCCGTCCCCCCACTCGCCAGGGTGAGGGCGGCCCCTCATTGCTGAGCTGGCTTGGCTGCGGGCTTGGGCTTGGAACCCCAGTTACGACCTGAACGGGCACGTCCTCTGCCCCTGATCCAGGAATCACCTCTGTGGGCAGGAAAGGCCGAAACTCTTCCAGTCCTGGCACCACGAAAGGAAGGGTTAAAGGAGGCCACCCCCCTGACGGGGCGCCTTTGCTTCTTACGTTGAGGTAACTTTCGTGACAGAATCTAACTTTTCTCCAAAAAGCCGTAAGCCTACGAAAGGAAGTGCCGTAAGGGATTTTTTTGCCACAAAATCAGCCGCCCACTGGCGCAGCCACACAGAACGCCGGATAGCTACAAGCAAGGCCAAGGTTCTACTGCACATAACCATAGTGTCATCTAGAGCTGACAGCACATGGACAGGACATAAACAACTCACACCGCTTAAGAGCAGCGAACTCATCACAGTTCGGATCAAGCCCCGAGGTGCTCAACAGGTCCATAATTACAGACCTGGTAGCGACCGCCATAAGAGCCGAGGCACCCACAGGCCGTAAAGCCGATCCGACACTAGCAAAAGCATGGCAAGCCATTTGATCAATACGTTTGTCTTCACCATCCTTAAGAGTGGTGGAATCAGGAGAATGCAAAACAGAAGTATTGGATAAACCAAGAACCGGGGCATCCACCTCAGGAGGGGATGACCAGCGCTTGACTGCGTCAATTGGGAAGGGATACTTCTTGTCCCAACCCGGAGGGATACCTGGAAGCCGAGCAGGCTTCTCCCATTCCTTAAGAATGATATCTTCAAAGTGCTTCTGATTTGGGAACTCTAAGCGTGGCTTAGAAGCCCCAAAAAACTCCCCCTTTAAAGGAGGAACTTCCTCTGGAGGAGAAATCGCCAAAACTTCAAAAAGGTGAGCAAGGGCTCTCAGGGTATCCACAACATCCCTCTGACCCTGCTCAGTATCGGCTCCAAAAAATTGCTGATCATCAGAACCTTCAGAATCCTCAAATAATTCCCCCTCTTCCAGCGAGGAATAATCAGACCAGTCAAGCAACTCACACTCCTCACTTTCACCAGCTGGAATGACTGGAGTCAAATGCTTTCTCTTAGCTGTGGCCTTCTTAGCCATAGAGCCAGAAATAAATTTCTCAATGATAGCCAACCTGGCGCAAACATTGGAATGTGACTCCCCACCTGTAATGACGTCACTGGCGGTACGGATAACACAGAGTGGGGAAGGAGAGGAAGCCAGGGCCCCTGACCCAGAGGCCTGAGCCCCAGATTGTAGTGCAATGGTCTGCTGAGCGCAAGATACACAGATTATCACATTATCCCCAACAGGGGATACCCCACAATTCAAACACTGCCGGGATTGCCCCGAGGGGACCCCAAGCCCGATATCCTGAGATGCCTCCATATGGTGTTCTTTTTAGAAAGGTAGTCGCAATACCTAGAGGGATTTACGCTATAAGCAAACCGGGATGCCCTTTGAAGTCCCAGGTGGGAGGATTTTCTTTATTATCTTTTTCTCTTTTTTTTTTTAAATCTATTCAATCTAATCAATTTTTCTTATAATTATATGGGCCCCAATCAAAAAACTCCAGGACCCAAGGACCGGGAGAAACCCCCTTTTTAAAGGAGATTCCGCCTGGAAGACATAAGGAAAAGGACAAAAGTCACATGCACGCTAAAATACAACAAACATACGCATAGCCATGCTCCAACTAAAAGCAGCCTGCAAGCTACAATAGAAGAGCCCAAATATCAGCATAGGATACAGCAAGGACTCACCATAACAAAGACCAGAAATCAAATGAAAAAGAGATTACTCACGGCACCACCAGGGATGAGGAGCACGAAAGGCACCATCAGCCAGCCACGAGAGCGCAGAAATAACAGGAAACAGACGGGCGGGCCAGCGCGAGACGCGCGCTGCATCTAAGCCCTGCCCCCAACACCTGGTCTGGACAACGAGTTACCCATGGAGGGAGGCGGGCCGTGCAACGCGCGCCGGGCCCCGCCCCCTCGTCAACCCTCAGCTGTGAACTCAGCTGTAGGAAAAACACGAGCAGCAAAAGCTGCCATTACAAAAAACACACACACCAGCCTTAAAAGAAAGACAGGTTAAAAGAGCAACTGCCAGCCACAAGAAGCATAACGGTACTAGGAGAAGGTGCTGCAAGCAGCGTAGCCCCATAAAAATATAAATACATACATTTATACATATTAATTATATATATACAGATTTCTCCGTATTTATTTTTTTTAAACCATCCTTCACCAAATAAGGACACAACCCCCCCCCCCTTCCTGACTCCCCAAGGGGCACCGAGGAGCAACGCAGGGGGGATATAGCAGGGGGGGAAAAAACTCCAAATCAATGAACTAAGGGCCAGAGGGACAAGGCATCCCTAAGCCGGGGACACCAACCCGGACACCGCCTACCCTTTAGTATAGGGTCTCATGGAGGGAGCAAGCTCCCATATGCACCCAGAGTTGCGGCTACCATTGCCCGAGCCATCAGCCTAGGCTGGGAGGCATACTGACATGGCTTATCTATTAAAGGAAAAAAGAGACCCGGGCAGAAATAGACAAAAATGCCGGGAGTTACCCCGGCTACCTGCAAGGAGGAGAGAAACATCTTCTGACTTGCTTTGCCGACTGCAGAGACGAAAAGACTGGGGAATGGTGGGAGGTCCCAGGTATTTATAGACCGAGAGGTGCTCCTTTTTTTCAAGTCATCTCTGCAAAGATCGCCCTCTACAGGTCGGTATCCCAAGTGTTATGACTAGTTGGAAGCGGGGTGTGTGACATACTGGGAATAGTACCATAGATTGTGGGAATTACTTCCCTATAGCTTTAAAGGGTAAGTCCACTTTTGATTGAATTTTTGAAAGTGTATATTTTTGTGTTGCAAAATTATGTCTTAAAGGTGGTGCGCTGATCTGGCATTTTTTAATTTTTTCTAATGTTAGCAAATGAGAATAGCAACAGGCTGTAGATAGTTGCACAGAACACTGCTGAGTGAACTCCTTCATCTCGGCAATTGCCAGAGCAGTGGTGTTCTGTGTGTACAGGGCATACTTCTCTCACTTCTCTCTTCTTGGTGTACAGACTTTTGGTGTACATTGCCAAAAGCAACTAAACAAAAGCTTAGCACCTTGAGCCCCTTCTTTTTGTCACAATAAATATACACCTTCAAAAATTCCTTTGACATGATCTGTCTTATGCAGCACACCTGGGATAAGGGGAAGAAAAGAACAGGGTGGCACTTATCAATTGATCTTATAAAGGCATTTGACTCGGTCACCTGGGGCTAACTACAGCTGGTTCTCAAGCAAAAGGGCTTTGGAAAACCTTCTGTGGTTTAATTGGGAGGCTATACTCAGACCCTAAGACCTCAGTCTTAGTGGGGGCCTCAGAACAGAGGAGATTTCCATTGCTAGGGGCACAAGGCATAGCTGCTTTCATCATCAGCCCTGTTTCTTCTGGCAATAGAACCAGTAGCAGACTGGAAGTCTGTGTCAGGAAATTAATTTTAAATGGGTGGTCTGCAGACAGAGAGAGCACAAATGTGCCCTCTTTGCGGATGACATGCTATTATTTATTGCCAAACCCCTAATATCTTGGCAGCTTTGAAGGGCTGCCAGCAAGGGCATGCAACTGCAGGTGGCCAATTTGCCGATAGGTGTGCTCATTGCCATGCAGAGGAGGTCTGCACATGCATCATGGGAGTGTGAGGGGAGGTGAGTGATGGGAGTTTTGGGGGCTTAAAACATAATAAAACCCGCCGGGCCGGCCCTGGAATCTGAAATGCCCATCTGGATGCCCCGCTGTGTGATACCCCCCCAGGGTGCTTGTAAACACCTTTCTAATCCAGAATTGCTGGAGCCCCCCTGTGCATTGCCCCCCCCCCCAGAACACCCACAATTCTTACCTTCCTTAACCTGCACCTGGCGGCCAGTCAAGGGGCTGCATTCCTGGATAAGGTAAGAATAGCTGTAAACGGGTGTTGGTCTGCTTTGAAATTGTCATGGCATCCCTGGCTGCACAGTATAGTTTTACCCCCCCCTCCCCCAAAAGAATAAACTCATATTGTCTTGGTCTCTTTAAAGTGGACCAAAACTCACCAAGATCAGCCTAGGAATCTATAAGATTCCCTGGCCAATTGATTCCCTCCCCCCAGGGCAGCCAGAATCGGGATGCCCTGATGTGTGAAACCCCCCAGGTCGCCCATATACTCACCATCTTTCCTGGTCTAACGGCCCATGCGCGAGCCACAGGGTGCGTACCCGCGCCAGGCATTTGTGAATGGCCGGCACTGGCACACTCTCTGTTAGAGGGTAGTGGGGGAGGTGGCGATCAGCGCGCTCAGATCCACTGGTATTAGACAAGCTCCTGAATGAAGGGGCTCGAGCGGATCCGAGCACGCTGATTGTACGAGAGGGCTGCACATGCGTCGTAAGACCAGGAAAAGGTGAGTTTGTTTGGGCGACCTGGGGGGTTTCACACAGTGGGGCATCCCTGATCAAGGTGCCCCGGGTGCAAGGACCTAAACCCAAGATAGTCAAAATCCTGGGTTTTGGTCTACTTTAAGCAAGTAGACTGAAAGGCATAGCACACATTGCAGAAGATATTGTGTTTGCTTGGTCATTTCCGGTACCCCTGAGGCCAGGTCAGGCATGTCCCAGCCAGAAGGCTTGATTTTATATCTGCACTGCTCCAGCTTCTGACCAGTTGGTTCTAGTAAGCTGACCATTTTTTCAAAGGAACAAAGTTGGGACACTTATGACAGCTTAAAGTGGACCAACACCCAGGATTTTGACTATCCTGGGTTTTGGTCCACTTCGGCGGGGCACCCCGATCGGGGGTGCCCCGCTGTGTGAAACCCCCCAGAAAGCCCCAAAATCTTACCTGTCCCCGCTGCCACGTGACTGGACGGTCCAATCCCCGCCAACGTCCAGGCGGGGATCAGGAACGTCCAAGCGGCTGCCGCCGCCACCGCCTCCCTCGCGTCACTTTCGGCGCGCACGCGCCCCCGCCGGCCATTCGCAGACGGCCGGCGCGGGCGCGCGCACGTCTACAGGGGCGCGAGGGAGGCGGCGGCGGCCAGGTAAGCGGTTTGGGGTGTCTGGGGGGGTTTCACCCCGCGGGACATCCCGATCTCGGATGTCCCGCGGGGTGGGAGGTGATCGGCCCGGGAATCTTATAGATTTCCGGGCCGATCACCTCTCGGTGTTGGTCCACTTTAACAAATCGCAAGGTCAATTTTCAAGTGACACAATTGGTCACACATCATACAATGTTGTCGCTATGAAAAATTAATTTAGCAATTTGTTAAGCTGTCATAATGTAAGTGTCTCACATTTGCCCCTTTGAAAAAATGGTCAGCTTATTTCTAGTCACCTGAGGCACCCCCTGCTTCCAGTCAGTAAGGACATCTGCTCCCACATGACTGGCAGCAGAGATGTGTGGTGAAGCCCTGCAGGCAGCCTGCTGTCAATATTGCTAAAACCGGAGGGTTGCACGTCACAGGACTCTGTGGCACTGAGAGTCTGAGAGGTAAGTGCTTTGTTTTTTTCCTGTCTGGACAGTAATGTTGAACACCCCCTGCAAGCTACCTAAGCTGGAGATGGGGAACCGAATGCCAATGCATATGCATACATTCCAGTGCCACCTATTGGAGAAGGCAGAACCTGCTGCTGTTCATGTGGCAGCTTCCAGTCCCCCTCTGCATCATGTTTTGTAAAATTATGCATACATTGTTTGCCTTTAAAGTGAATGCAGCAAATCCATAACTGCCTATGGGCAGTGCAGGTAACATTTACTGCATTGGGCTTTGGCCTTCTGGCACCCATCACTGCAGACTTACCACCAGTGTCCACTGACTCCTCAACTCTCTAGTGCCATTTGTTCTCGCTTTTTTGCGCCCTGTCCTCCACTGTTGCAGTTTCCTGTACCTCATCCTTACTGCTTCCCAAAGGTCTTTGATGTAATTTTCCCCCTGCATTACTATTTCTGTACAGCTAAAAAACCCCAGGGGGGTAGTGCCTAGGGTAGCATGAACCCTAAATACGGCCCTGCTTATACCTAGACCTAGTGAAGAACCTCCAGACATCTTGTAAATTTCATTGGTCCCCGAAGGCTATTACCTACCTGGATTGAACTATCTTCCCCTGATTAGTACAATTCTAGAAAACATACTGATTTGAGAAAACTGCCCCCTATCTTGGCCAGATAGCATAGCCTCTGTGAAGATAGATCTTCTCCCTAAGATTTTATATCTTTTTCGGGCACTGTCAGTAGGGATAGCTAAAGGGTATCATTTTACAGAAAATAATTTTGAGCTTCATCTGGAAAAAGAAACGTAGTAGGATTAAGATGTAGGCATTATACTCAGGGAGGACTAAGGATCCCCTGATTGATATATTATTACTATGCTGCCTGAGGTTCTAAACTAACATCTTTGCTATCAGATCATCCCCCTTTTTGGGTTTCAGTGGAGCAGAAAGCCTTGAACTCTAATGCTCTTGGTTCAAATTTTTGGTTCTCTGAACAGACTTTTAAGGTCGTAACTTTTCCAGCTCTGGTAGAATCAAGAAGATGTCGTTCAAAATTACTCATTCCACATTTTTAATTTCGAAACACACTCTACTTATGTCGATATTAAAAAACTAATAACTCAAGGTCTAACTCAAGGTTTTGAATGGTGGAAAAGGAATGGACTGACGAAGATAGGGCATCTCTACAAAAATGATGGTTTTGTATAAACTTACCATTTTTGGGGTCCTCAGAGTGGGACAGTTTGTCGGTGATGGGCCTGGTAGGGTTGTGGTTTAGCGTAGGGCTTAATTACAGGTCACCTGCTCTAGGAACATTTGGTCCATAAAAGATGTTGGTGATTGAGTCAATGCTCAGCAGTCCATGCATTGTGCTGCCACTATTCACTCAATGAGCCAGAGCAGTTGTGTAAACCACCCAGACATCCAGCATTCTGCATTTGGTGGGACAGTCTTCCCCATGTCAGCAAAGTGGGATGTTTAGGTATTTCCAGAGTTTTTGGAGGGACAGAGGGCCTCAAAGTGGGACTTTGCTTGCAGGAGTGGGCCTTCTGGTCTGTTTAGTCTTGTCTCTCTACAGGTTTTGCAGACCGCTTTCAATATGCCGAGCACTTCAGAGTGTGCCAGATTATTAATTTATTGAAATCCAATGAAAGAAAAATAGAGGAGATGGTAATAATGACTGCAATTGAGCTGTATTTCCTGACGTCCCTATGTAAGCCTGGGATTATATCCCTGACATATTCATCCCTGCTCTCGTCTCCAACAAAAGCACTATATATGAGTGCATGGGAGAAAGCTTTAGAGACCACCCACCCTAGGGTCTGGTGGTAGAACCTTGTTAATAAATCAGGACATGGTATGTTAAATTTACATTTAGTGGAGACAAATCTGAAAGTTATTTTCAGATGGTATATGGTTCCAGGCAGACTATCAAAAATGTTCCCAGATAACTGCCCCTATCGCTTCAGAAGTTGCAAGGTTAAAGGGGACATGTGGCATATGTAGTGATTATGCCCATTTGTTAGGACTTATTGGACTAAAGCCTATGGCTTCATTAATAATATCATAAAGAGGGAAGTAGAATGTTAACTGGGAGAGGCCTTGCTGGGGGCCCTAAAAACTGCAGAAGATAAATATCAAGCAAGGTTGATCTCCTTTATCTTGACCACAGCTAGAATCAATGTGGCCTGCTCTTGGAAATCTAGAAGTATATCTCTATGAGAGATGTTAGGACGAGACTTGACTGGGTGATGATTAACAAGAAAATGTTAAGTATACAAAGAGAAGAGATTGATAGAAATCAGGGCCCTGGCATCTCTGACAAAAGGAGATAAAGATCCTGCTTGATTCTAACGAGGGGATCCTCCCCCAAGAGGAGGGTTGTTTATATTCTTGCTTTTTTTTAATCCCTTTTTCCCTTCTGCTTCTGTCCTTCCTCCCTTTCGGGCAATTTTTTTATGCCAACTGCAGCTATCTTAAGAGATATGTAGTGTAAAATTGGAATTGGAAAAGTATGTCACATTGCTTTGGATTATTAATAAAATCATTTATACTCACAAGAATTCATCAATGACATTTATCCTGGGTCAGTTCGTAGTGGTCTGTGGAGTAACTAAATGTGATTGGGCCCTGGTGCGAAAATTAAATGGGGCCCTTTCATGGCTCATACAGTAAACTTTTTTCTGTCTATACTCAACTGGATGCAGCTACAGAACTAAAGACTAAATTGTCAGAGACATGATGATGCTTCCACAAATATGACAAATAAGGCGGAGGAGCATTAATAATGGGGCCCTGCCTTGTCTGACAATGTCTTGGTTCCAAGCCCTGTTGCCATTCCTGACATGTCTTACTGTCAAGCACTGTTGCTGACTGTCACATCTGACCATGTCTGCTGCCAAGACTTGTTGCTGACCCTGCCACATCTGACCATGTCTGCTGCCAAGCCCTGTTGCCAACCTTGCAACGTCTGCTGCCAAAACCCATTGCTGATCTTTCCATGTCTGACAACATCTACTGCAAAGCCTCATTGCCAACCTAGCCATGCCAACTTCTGAGTTTGGCTCACCTGCACCCACAGCCATACTAGGTTGATCCCCCAGCCTTTCTGCTGACACCACTTGGGAGTCCCTGGTTTTATATGGCAACCATTGACAATGCACAGCCTGAGGGATATGACTTTGTGACTTTGTGTAAGGTGGCGCCGGACACCCTTCTCTCTTAAGCCAGGTAATCCCCAATCTCCACCGCCTCTTCTGCCTATAGACAAGTCCCCGCTCGCAGGAGACGCGGATTATGCCTCTCCAGACTCGGTTACCCCCAGGACTTAGTTGGCGCAAAGATTACTGGCTTAAGGTGGAGACGGATGAACGGCAGGGTATCCCGAATATGGATGCCGGGATGAAGATTGGTTTGAAGGTGGGAAACCAATCAGAAAAGTCCAAAAACAAGCCGAGGTCAAGCCGGGTGGTCACAGAGCGCGGTATCCAAGGGGTTAAGCGAAGAAGCGTCAATATGAGCCGAGGTCAAACCAGAAGAGCACCAAAACGCGGTATCAGAGGGATCAGGCAAAAACGTAGTCAGGACAGGCAAAGGGTCAGGGCGGGCAGCAGACAAGGATGGTCAGAGACGAAGCCGATTTGTAACTATCAAAACAGACTAGAGCACACCCTATTAACCAAAGGCTATAACGGGCACTAGTGGACGGGACCAAAACATATTTAAAGGGGAACTGGCCAATGGGAAGGGGGAACTGGTGATTGGTGCAACTGTGATTTGGGGGGAAATGTAGTGATTGGTGCAACTTAGGATGTAGCTCCCTATTGGAGCAGCCCCAGGGACTGGACCGCCCTGGCCAGTCAGGCTGTCCAGTCCCTGGGTTCATTCCCACCAAGGCTATGGACCTGACTGGTCCATTTGAATCTGCCCCTGGCGAATGCGCAGGGAGCAGCGCCGCCGAGGGGCATATTGGAACTGTGCTCGCGCGCGCGTGACAGAGGGCCGGGCGCGCTCCGCCGAGAGGGAAGGGGAAGGCGCGCTGGCCAGAGAGGCGACGGAGCCGCCAGAGGAAGCGGAGGGAGGCCCCGCGATGCCGGCCACCCCCGCCAAGGCAGAGGGAGCGGTGGCGGGCGAGACCGCAGCAGATGCGGCGGCGGTGGCCGCCCGGCGTGGCTGCCCGAAGACCGGAGCCGCGCGCCGCCGCGCAGAGACGCCGCGGGACCGGGCGCCAGGAGGAGGTAAGGACCTAACACTAAGTAAGTTGCACTCGCCCCTTGTTCCACCAACACTTTCCTGGTTGTCCCCTCTGGACAAAACGTCCTTATCTAACTTAAAAACAAGGTTGTCCACAGACCTGGCCCCCAAACACCAGTATTTGCCAACCCGGACTATACTTGGAATAAATGCTACTCAGTTTCTGATTTGATGATCCACTGATGATATCAGAACCCAAGAAATGGTATCAGGTAGAGGGCCTTGAATTCAAATTCAACTGGAATCTGGGCCTTAGACATGCTTTTTTCATTTACGTATGTCACTGTAAACATTTTCTCTCAGGTGGCCTGTTAGTCCATGTCTGATACCTTTCGAGGAACACACTGTTCAAGTTAAGCCACCTGAACATGTAGTCTCAATGTTCTAACAAAACTTCTAATAGAAAGCTATTATAATTCATCCCTGGATGACATTACCAAATAGAAGGCTGATCTGGGACTCTCTCTATCCAACCAGGACACCCAAAAGATTTTCACTCTGACCCAGGGCCAGTGTAGCACAAACTTTCCAGATGGTATATGCCCCCCTCACATTAAAGGTTTCAACCCTGCAGAACCAGGCACATGCTGACTTTACGGCTCAGCACTTATTAGCTTGCACTTATTATCTTGCATTATCGTGCACATTTAGAGTGCCCACCATGTCCTGATTTTTGGGTAAAGGTCTTGAAAATCCACTCCAAACTTGAGGACATACCAGTCCCAAATTGATACTTCTAGCCCACTCTCTCAGGCCCCATCTCAAAAGTAAAGAAAGGTTTTCTCAGACATCTTCTTTGCCAGAATGGTGATACCTAGATATATTACTGCTAATGGTAGCAGTAAGATCTTCTCTAGTTTTCAAGAAAAGAAAAGTGTCAGGAACTGTTGGGATGTACTATTCCTTTTGATTTCTCCTTTGATTTTTAACCCTACAACCACTGCACCCCATATAAACCGTTAATCGTATTGCACATACTTACATTGTTTGCCATTTTCTAAACATGCAAAGATATTTTAATCTCTTTTACTTATTCTTCTATGTATCCATATCCTGCTATGTCTACTTTTTTTTTTTTAATTAAACCTTCTTTTAGCCTTGGTACAAATGTTTATTTGCCTGTCACATGGGTTTTTGACACAGTTAAGTTAATTGTCCATAGGCTTACCTATCAAATAATTTGTACATTTTGTTTAGCTATTTATGTTATTATTATGTTATTTACATATGTCCTACAGTGACTATGGGTATTCTGAAAAAAGGTTCTGGTGTCAGCAGACATGTATTATTATTATTGTTAGGGTAGAAACATACGGTACATATACTATTTCAAATGCAGTTTTACAGATTTGACAGTAGATATTTTGAGTACAAGATACAATAGGGGAGTGAGCCCTGCCCTTACGAGCTTACAGTCTAAAGGAAGAGGGGTGAAGACGAGGGGGAAGGATCACAAACAGTCAGTATCGAGCTTTGTGGCATATGCCCTATAGAAGATTTAGTTTAGGGGGGGAAGGGGATGGAGGGGCGGACAGGGAGGCCAGTACCTAAATTGGAGATGTCTCTCTGTCTTCCCTCCTCCCCTAATAATACAGCTCCCTCTAAACAAGGCTAGAGAACCCTATGAATTGATTAATATGGTGGGGGGGGGGTTCTTGCCTCTTTTCTCCTGCTTCCCTTTTCCCTAGAACGGGTCGGAGTGCAGGGGATAGGTGGCAAAGAAATACAAGTTGGGTCCGTTTTGTTCTAAACCTTGTGTTTTTTGAGCATGTAGCATACATTAAAGATTAACCATAATATCATGAAAACAATTTTTCAAAGGTAGGTAAAATAAGTATCTGTTATAGTAAAATAACTTAGATCAAACTTTTATTCTGCTTGACAAGTATATGCAGTGATCTGTTCTGGGTCAGCTTTGTAGCAAGAAATTCATTTGTAGCAAGTAGTCCACAGTTTTGTAGCAAGGGGTTTAATCCCTTCAAGTGGTGTAGACGCGTTTCGCAGTTGAATTGCTTCTTCAGTACACCAATTAACTATGACATAGAGAATTAATTACATTTTTGCCAGTAAATAAAATATTTTTTTTCTACAATGTTATTTACATTTAGCTCAGTGTTTTTTGTTATTGTGAGTGCACTTACTGTTTTGGCTTGCGTGTGTTTTATAGTAAGTCTCACTTGGTATTCAGCCTTTCAATGCCTCTGTAAGGGTACTGTGTAATGATTTAGAAGTATTTCAAACATACATTAAGCTTTGTATTATTTCATTATTTAGTTGTTACTTAAAGTCTATTCAGAAGGTATTGATTGGCTGTATAGGCGGCCTATAAGAGAACAAATGGAGTATGCTGATTGTACTTGACTAGTTTGGGGTTCATTATACTGCAAGATTATCATATTATATACTTCTTACTTGGCCTGCAGTGTCCGTGGTACTTTCCGGATCCTCGATCTTTTAGTCAGGTCGAGATGCTCTGGTTTAAGCGTGGGGCTTTATATGTTTGTTTGTATTCCAGTCTCTTAGTTGCGGTGCTCCCACCGCTATGCTGCTGTATTCGTTTTCGTGCTCCTGCGTGTCTGTGTAACCACGTAACGCTGCGTCGCTTGGGGCCGCCTTCGGTGAGGGGAATATAACTTCCCCTCTAGTGTGGTGCTGGCCAATAAGTGGCCAGCACGTAAGCGGAGGGTGTGTACCCCGGTGGGGATGACGGGGCTGCTCACTCCGCCTCCTGGGCGGCCCAATACCGGATATTTAGTATTGTCCCTAGGCAGTGCGCCGCCATTTTGTTGGTGGTATAGGTGCAGTAGTGCGGCTGCCATATTTTTGGAGCCTATTGCAGCCTTGCTGCTTATTACAGCGGTCGCCATTTTGTCTTGGTTTATTTAGCTAGTGTATTAATGTGTTCTTTAGCGATTTAATGATTACAAGGATAGTTAATTAAAGTTATGTATGAATGGATTTGTGTGTTTGTTCTCTTATGGTCTCACCTGGTCTAATAGTAATTGTGTTATGTCTTTGTGCAAGCGCCAATTATAAGTAACTGCACTCACATCACATTCTTAACCATATTATTGCCAGCAATACAGTATGTAGAAATATAAGTGGGGTATGGCAGAATTTCCTGGTTTATTAATTTTGTTTTTGTTGCTCATCTAATAGCTGGTTTGTTTATTCTAATTGTTGTGTGGTGGGAATGGGTTAGGAATGGGTCTTTTATCTCTTCTGTTTTGCTATCTTATCATTTCAGGAATGGTACAAAACTACAGGTTTGCCTTGTAGCTTTGAGCATGGTAATCCATTTAGTTTCTTTCTGGAGAGTTGTTTTGGTCGGATCCACTCCTCTTGGATGTGGATGGATCCTATCTAGGATTTGGAAAAAAAGGCCCTCTGGGGAACCCCCATGGTATCTGGAGAAATGTCTACCTACTGGTGTAAGCATGTTCTGTTTCTTTATGTCCCTCAGATGTTCATATATTCGGATTCTAAATTTCCTATTGGTTTGTCCAATATAAAACCTGGGGCATGGACAGGTAAAGATGTACACTAAGTCAGTAGTGTTGCAGTTACCAAAGTGTCTTTGTTTAATGAGTTTGTCTGGGGGCACCACAATTTCTTGTCCTTGCTTTATGTATTGACAATAGTTACAGCTCTGGCATCTGTAAGTGCCTTTTGTGGTGCAGCATTCCTTCCTTTGAGCATAATGACTTTGGACTAGGTCATCTTTTAATGAACTTTCCCCGTCTGAAAGTTAGTTTTGGACAGTCGGGGACAAACTGGCCCACTTCTGGGTCTCTTTGGAGTATATGCCAGTATTTTTCTAGGGTATGTTTAATTTCTTTGTGTTGATTATTGTATGTAAGGATAAATGGGGTGAACTCTAAGGGTTTCTTTTACGTTTTGGTCCTGTTTTGATTTAGGATGTTGTCTCTATTTTTATTCTTTGCTTGGTTAAAGGCCCGTTTAAGGACATTTTGACTATATCCTCTTGCCAAAAGGCGGGATCATATTCCGGCTGTTTTAAAGTCTTGTTCTTCTGTACAGTTCCGTCTGGCCCTCAAGTATTCCCCGTAGGGTATACTATTCTTGAGGGGGACTGGGTGGGAACTTGATGCCCTTAACATATTGTTGGCAGCTGTGGCTTTTCGGTAGAGATTCGTGGTTAGTCTTCCCTGACTGTCCAAATTTATTGTAAGATCCAAGAAGGTTACCTCCTTTGTATCGTATGTGAGAGTGAATTTCAGGTTCAGATTATTAGTATTAAGTTTTTCCACAACAACAGCAGGGTTGCTTCTGTACCTTCCCAGACTATTAGTATATTGTCTATATATCTTAGCCATAGGGCCACTTGGTCTGTTAATTGTATGTTTTCCTCATCTTGTCAAATTAGATTTTCCCACCAACCCAGGTAAAGATTTGCGAATGATGGGGCACAGGTAGTCCCCATCACGGTTCCTTGTAGTTGTTGGTACAGTTGTTTATTAAAGAGGAATGTATTGTGTGTAAGGATGAATTCAAGTAGTTGTAGTAGTAGTGTATTATGGTCGTGTTGCATAATGTCTGTTTGATCCAAGTAGTACTTCACGGCTTTTAGTCCTAGTGAGTGTGGGATGCTGGAGTAGTATACTGGGAGTTGGAATTGTGAGATTTTGTAACATCTGCAGTAGGTGGGGCGTGTCCCTAGTATATGAGGAGAGTGCTTGTACGAAAGGCTGTAGAAATGAGTCTACATATTAGCTTGCTTTATTTGTTAAGGAATTGATTCCTGCAACTATTGGCCGTCCCGGTGGATCCTTCGCGGACTTATGAATTTTGGGGAGCGCATAGGAAGTTTGTGTGACAGGGTTGGGGACCAATAGGAAATCTTTAGTTGATTTGTCTATGATTTTGTGTGTATAAGCTTTGTTAATGATTGCAGTATATTTCTCTTCATCTTGTTTCAGTTTTGATAGAGGTGGTTTCTGATACCATTGCTGGTTTTCTAATATTTTCAAACACATATTTTCATATTGTATTTTGGACATAATTACTATGTTCCCACCCTTGTCTGCAGGTTTGATTTCTATTGTCTGGTTATTCTGTCGTTCCCTTGGGGCCTTTTTGTGCTGGGGTGTAATATTTTGGGGGCGTATGCCTGTTGTATTCATACTATTTCTTGGGTAATCAGATTAACGAAGGTCTTTACCCCTGCATTAATAGTTAGGGGTGGGAAGTAGGTGGATGGTTTTTTGAACGTTTTTGATGTTCTTTTACACTTTTCTGTTGTTGTGTATCTGGGTTATAAAGGGATTCTAATATACATAGGCTTTCCATGTCGCCTGTTGTTAGTGGGTTCTGCTGTATGTCACCCTCTTGAATGGCTATTTCTGTATGAGCTGGTTTTTCCATGTCTTTTTCTTTATCACTGAATTGGTATTTTAATAGTATTTTCCTTGCATAGAGGTTAAAATCCTTAATCAGTTCAAATTTGTTAAGATTTGTTTCTGGGCAGAAGTTTAATCCTAGTCTTAGGACTTCTTCTTGTTGTTTAGTGAGAATTATGTTAGCTAGATTTACTATGTCCTGTGATCTGTTCAGTAAGTGCACTCCCAGTAACAAAAACAATGAACTAAATGTAAATAACAATGTAGAAAAAATATATTTTATTTACTGGCAAAAATGTAATTAATTCTCTATGTCATAGTTAATTGGTGTACTGAAGAAGTAATTCAACTGCGAAACGCGTCTACACCACTTGAAGGGATTAAACCCCTTGCTACAAAACTCTGGACTACTTGCTACAAATGTATTTCTTGCTACAAAGCTGACCCAGAACAGATCACTGCATATACTTGTCAAGCAGAATAAAAGTTTGATTTAAGTTATTTTACTATAACAGATACTTATTTTACCTACATTTGAAAAATTGTTTTCATGATATTATGGTTAATCTTTAATGTATGCTACATGCTCAAAAAACACAAGGTTTAGAACAAAACGGACCCAACTTGTATTTCTTTGCCACCTATCCCCTGCACTCCGACCCGTTCTAGGGAAAAGGGAAGCAGGAGAAAAGAGGCAAGAAACCCCCCCCCCCTATCTATAGAAGATTTAGTTAAACCAGATTATATGCTTGTCTGAATAAGTGAGTTTTAAGGGCACCTTTGAAGGTTTTTAGAGTTGTGGAGTGGCGGATTGGGTGGGGGAGGGCATTCCAGAAGATTGGAGTTGCACGTGAGAAGTCTTGGAGGCGGGTATGAGAGGAGGTGATCAGGGTGGAGGACAGGAGAAGGTCAGCAGCAGAGCGAAGACTGTTGGATTAAAGATGAGATGTAGGGAGAGGCCGGGTTAGAGAGAGCTTTGTATGTGAAAGTTAGAGTTTTGAACAGGATTGGCTGTGGGATTGGCAGCCAGTGTAGGGATTGGCAGAGAGGCGCAGAACTGGAGGAGCGAGAGGAGAGATGGATGAGGCGAGCAGCAGAGTTCAGGATAGATTGGAGGGGTGCCAGTCTGTTAGTTGGTAAGCCACAAAGAAGGATGTTGCAGTAATCCAGTCGGGATATGAAATGCACTAGCATTTTAGTGGTGTCAGGTGGGAGGGATGGATGCGTGAGATGTTTTTAAGTTGGAGGCGACAGGAGGTGGCCAGGGAGTGAATATGTGGTTTGAAAGAGAGGGCAGAGTCCAGAGTGACTCCCAGGCACCGAGTTTGGGGAGTTGCAGTTATTGTATAATTGTTGACAGAAATAGATGTGTTAGAGAGGGGAGGGGAGGTAGATGGTGGGAAAATGACCAGTTCTGTCTTGTCCATGTTTAGCTTGAGATAGCGAGATGACATAGCTTTAAGGCAGTTGGGGAGGCGAGATAGGAGAGAGGAGAGATTGGGACCTGAGAGATATATCTGAGTGTCATCCGCATAGAAGTGGTATTGGAAGCCTAGTGAAGTTATAAGTTTGCCAAGGCCATAGGTGTAGACTGAGAAAAGTAGGGGGCCTAGGACAGAACCTTGCAGCACACCGACAGAAAGGGAACGTGAGGATGGGACTGTGTTAGAATAGGATACACTGAATGATCTGTCACATAGGTAAGAGGTGAGCCAAGAGAGTGCAAGACCTTGAACCCCAAGAGAGGAGAGAATATCAAGAAGCAGAGAGTGGTCAAAAGGCTGAGGAGAGGTCAAGAAGGATGAGGATGGAGTAGTAACCTTTGCTTTTGGCAGTGAGCAGATCATTGGTGACTTTGGTGAGGGCAGTTTCAGTGGAGTGGTTACGGCGGAATCCTGATTGTAAGGGGTCAAGTAAGTTGTTAGTGGATAAGTATTGTGCCAGTTCTGAGTGGACATGTTGTTCAAGAAGTTTGGAGGAGAAAGGGAGTAGTGAGATAGGGCGGTAGCTGGAGAGGGCAGAGGGGTCGAGAGAGGTATTCTTGATTATCGGAGTAATAACTGCATGTTTGTAGGAGGAAGGAAAGGTACCAGTGGAGAGAGAAAGGTTGAATATAGAGGTTAAGGCTGGAGTGAGGGATGGAGACAGTTGAGGAATAAGGTGGGATGGATCGAGGGAGCAGGTAGTCAGGTGGGCCCTAGAAATGAGAGAGGTTAGTCCAAGCTCAGTTATTAGAGTCAAGAAAGTAAGAGAGTAAGGCAGGGGGATTGTTTGAAGTGGTGAGGGATTCTAAGGGGCAAAGCCAAGCCGAATGTTGTCAATTTTTTCTTTGAAGAATGTAGAAAATTCTTCTGCTGTTATTTGGGAGGTTGGGGGAGGAGGTGGTGGGCGGAGTAGGGAACTGAAAGTGTTGAAGAGTTGTTTGGGATTCCAGGTTTGAGCAGAAATCAGTGAATCAGCTATGGGTCAGTGAACACACAAGGGCCAATATTGGTCAATTTAAGTTTAGCAGAAAGTAACAGATGATCATTTCACAAATATAGATATGGGCAGGGGAACCAGATGGGGCAATCATAATATTCACATAACTCTTAAATAAGGCATAGGCACAAATAGGATGCCAAGGAAAAAATCAAGTTTTAAATAGTGAATCTGATGAGAGAATAGCAGCAGGTATTACACAGGCAGGAAAGGGTTAAAAGTTGCTGATGGGATCAAAATGCGTACCAGGATGAGAGAATGGCAGCAGGTATTACACAGGCAGGAAAGGGTTAAAAGTTGCTGATAGGATCAAAATGTGTACCAGGATGAGAGAATGGCAGCAGGTATTACACAGGCAGGAAAGGGTTAAAAGTTGCTGATGGGATCAAAATGCGTACCAGGATGAGAGAATGGCAGCAGGTATTACACAGGCAGGAAAGGGTTAAAAGTTGCTGATGGGATCAAAATGCATACATGTTAATGAGAGAGGAGACATATCAAAATGCAGAAGGTGGTGATGTAGAGGAAGAGTGGTATGGTTCTGGGTCCATAGAGTGAATTCAGGTTAAATTCGCTGCAGACTTAGAAGGATTCAGACTTGGAAAGGAGTTTGAATTGCAGCCATACTGGCTTTGCAGCCACTGCCACTCAATATGAACAGTTTCTAAGTATAAAAAATGCAGTGGAGTGTTGGACCGGCGCCATTGATGTCAAGGCGTGCAGACCGTGGTGAGCAGCCTGAAGCCCTCCACAACTACAGGGTGACCCGGCCCCGTCTTGCCTCGGACCAAGGCAGTTCCACTTCAAGGAGGATTGGGCACACTGCCAAAAACCCAGCAGCGAGTGGTAAAGTCATAAAAGAGGGGTTGGTGGAGCATCAGCTCGCAAGGCTAGAAAGCCAGACCTGCGGCATTGCAGATTAGGGGTCAGGCTGCTGTACTAGCGGTGCCTCACTTTTGGGCTGGAGACACATAGCATGTTGCAGCTCCGTCTCCGGAATCTTCTCTTAGGAACAAGCCTCAAAACAACACTCCTGGTCTTGGAACAAGGTCCTCAGTCCTTGCGACCTAAGGTACTTGGTGATACAGGGGGAACCTCTTGTCGGTCTTTTGGAGTGAAGGGAACTGGGCAGAACTTGGTTGTGGTTTTCATTGGTGGTGCAGCAGAGCTAGTGTCTTTGTGGCTACTCAAGCTTTGGGGGGCCTTGCGGTCCTATTATTCCAAGTATGTCTCACACCCTGCTTCGGAATGATGGTGTAGTCACAGAATGGGATGCCCCAAAAACCAGAGAGCACCTGGCAGCAGTAAGACTATGCACAGCAAAAGTGTCTTTATCAGGCCTAATTTCTATTAGAATAAGTGCAAATGGTTATGGTATTAAATAGAGGCTGGTGTAGTCACAGAATGGGATGCCCCAAAAACCAGAGAGCACCTGGCAGCAGTAAGGCTATGCACAGCAAAAGTGTCTTTATCAGGCATAATTTCTATTAGAATAAGTGCAAATGGTTATGGTATTAAATAGAGGCTGGTGTAGTCACAGAATGGAATGCCCCAAAAACCAGAGAGCACCTGGCAGCAGTAAGGCTATGCACAGCAAAAGTGTCTTTATCAGGCCTAATTTCTATTAGAATAAGTGCAAATGGTTATGGTATTAAATAGAGGCTGGTGTAGTCACAGAATGGGATGCCTCACAGCAGACTTGAGATCAGTTCAGTATATATGCACAGTTAGTGTATAAGCAGCCTGAAAACGCTAACAAAGCCAGTCAGCCAGCCAGTAACACTCAGGCTGGATGAAAAAAAAAAAAATCTCCCTGTGACTGCCTTCGATTTTTCCTAACTTTCCCTGCTTTTCGCTGACTTTCTGTCTGTCTCCTGCCTGTCTCCTGCCTGTCTCCTGCCTGTCTCCAGCCTGTCCCTGTCTGTCTAACTGTCTCTCCCTGCCTACAGCAGCGTCCTGTCTCTCACGAATGCAATAGAGAAATGAGGAAAAGCAAGATGTCGGCCGACTTAAATAGCGCTGTGACGTCACCGGGCTTGCTGGCTGCTGATAGGCTGCATGTGACTGTCCCAGCTTGCACTGGCGCGGGGTTGATGTCTGGACATGTCCCGTCCGCCATCTTAGAATGCCTGTAATGTAAATGAATGGATGTTAAAGGAAAACTTCGAGCGATCGAATCGCGGGGAAATTCTGATTCGATCCGAATCGAATTTTTCATGAAATTCGGATCGAATCCGGGTTCGTCCTGATCGATTCGCTCATCCCTAATGGTAAGTCAAAAATCAAAGCAGATGTCACTCCACTCAGGCTCTTGGTTTTTTACGAGATGGTGTGGGTATGACCCTTTGGGGAAGGGGGTGATTTCACTTGTGTATAAGCAGATTTGCGATGTTGCTAGGGCACGGCCCCAAAAGTATTCTCAAAAATGGGAGATTGATCTTAGAATGTCCCTTTCAGACAGTGACTGTAGAGCTTTTTGGAGGCATTCATTTTCAGGTTATTTAAATGTTAGCACATTAGTGGTACAAGAGAGGGTACATACATCTTGCCCTTCCTATTCCTCGGATTGTTTTAGGGGCTGCCATCTTAATGGGTCATATATGCATATCTGGTGCGATTGCAAGGTGGTTAAAGAATTCTGGATGAGAGTATACTAAATTGTAAAGAAGTCCACTGGTCTGCAGCTGACCCCATCAGCGCATCTTGTCTTACCCAATATGAAACCCCCTGGCTGCTCCAAAACTCAAATTGGCCTTATACAGCATATCCTAACGGCTGCTTAAATAATTGTAGCACAATCCTGGAAGAAGCTGGATATTCCCTCCGGGAGCCTTATTCCATGAATAAATGGGATAATATTCTTTGAGAAGATGGCAGCATCTATGTAGGGGGACTTGCCCCCTTTCTAGTGACTTGGGAATGTTGGATATCCCACTTAAATTTGATAAATTTTGACAATCTAGTGTGTTCTTTTCTCAGTCTAATTCTCTCTCCTCTAGACATTAGGGGGGTTAATCGTATTTTTCTTCCCTTTGTGTAGGGGGAAGTGTATCTCTGGGTATAGATAATAGGCCTGTGTGACTGGAATAGGGTGTGTTCAGGTACAATAGTGGGTCTGGGGCCTGTCGTAGGAGAACCCTAGAGGTTGGGAAGGAATGTTGATGAATGTAGAGGTGTTATTGTGTTGCTAACAGTGGTCAGACTGCATATATAATCCTAGCATGGTCGGTATAGCACAATGTTAAAGCTGTATCCATGGACAACATGTATAACATTTTTGTGTATTTTGTGTAATACATTGCTGCCTGAAATTGCTGTCCCAGGCACCCTGCTCAATTGTTTTATGAGCTCCAAGAAACTGGTATAAACACATTTCAGGTTCTTTCAGGTCCATATCAGTCCTTATGCTGATATGTGATAATGACTGCTTAAATGACCACTGTATGAATGTCAGAGGCGATAAGCTAATCCAACAAGGGCTAATACATAATAGTAAGAAAATACTATACTGAAAATACAATTCATATTGCTAATTCTGAAATTCACTTATTCTGTTTGTCTGTAGAATTTATTTTCAATAAACATCTCTTTTGACAGCAAGAGGCTACATAATGGAAAATCCCTCCAGTTTGTCTGTCAGGCAGGCCTGGTGAGTGCCAGTGCAGTGTGCCGCACTTTTCCAATGAGAGGTATCTCCATAGGCTAACAATAATTTTATTACAGCTCTATATGTGATAACTTCTTATTTTATTGCATCTTTAAAATAAAATATCCACCAGTGCCACTTTCATTATCAAACAAAAACAGAGAGACAATTTAGTTTAAGTGACACCTTTATTAGCTTGGTAATGCTAGTTACACCTGATAAAGAGAGATAAGCCAGAGTTCTGCCTAAGTTTAGTCAACATATTATCAGTATTTTTATCATTAAGCCTTTAACAGTTAGCCAGCTAGCTGAGATTAGCAGCTAATAAGTTAATATATATTATAATACTTATAAAAGCTTAAGAAAAATATACCATTTCCTATTTGCTGGCCTGGCCAACACTCTCGCACATATTTACGCCTCATGACACTGAAAAAGAATGCAGATGTGGCAGATATGAAAAAATGTACAGTCATTTTTACCTTATATACAATTGTCATTCAACAGAGCTATTTCATATATTTCTAAAGTCTTAAAGTAGACCTATCCCCTATACCAGGTACCAGAGAACTTCAAGCCTGCATGCAACAAACAGGCCAACAAGAATGCTGTGGGTAGGTTTCTCTACATATGCACTATGCTGCAGTCAGGTTCATCTATGGGTAAACCATGCTGAAGTTGCTTTAGGCTACAGAGGAGCAGGAGTGACTGCCATCTTTACCCGGAAAATCCCCTTGGGAGCAGGGTGTAGCCCTCAGCATGATGCAAACCTCACCCAAAACCTTTGCTGGAATCCCCACTGATCCTTCTTACAACACTCCCCCCCACTTCCTGCCCCTCAGGTCCCCCCCCCAAACCCCACTTCATACTCCAAGCCTTATAATCTGCACCTGCAATGCTATAGCCTCATATCAGACCCTGCCACATAATTTGCCCTTGCAATACTAAAGTGGCTGTACCATCGCTATAGGGCTTTATTCATCCCTGCCCATGATTTGCCCCAGCTAACAAGCATATTCATTGACTAGCTGGAAAGCACATTGGGGGGTGGCTCTGCAGTCTATTCACTGGTCATGGGCTGCTGAGGCTAGGAGGATTCAGGGTTGAATTTTACTCCCAGTTGGCTCCTGCAAATGATTCATGCTGTGGTAGGGTTCCATTACAGAAGCACTGCTGTAACAGCAGCCATGGTAATCTCTTATTGAACACAGTAATTATTTGGAAGTGGGACAATGATCTACCTGGAGTCACCTGAACCTTATCTCACCCCACACTACACAGCCACCCTACCCTAGGTCCAAGAACTCACTCCCTCTGCCACTGGTCCAGATGCCTTTTATTTGGTGGCCTGTACAGTAACCTAAAGGGTTAAAAAGGTTGCCACAGAGGTGTCTTGACTATTGTTGAGCTTTTTTTGAGCTTTGACTGCCTTCACATAATTTTCAATTTTGTAGCCCACTAGAAGGAATTGAACTGTTTTTGCTGTGGTGGTGTAACAAGAACAACCAGAGGCTATTTAAACTGATTCAGCTATAATTTGGGTTTTTTAAGGCTGTGTGTGTATTATAGGCTGAAACTGAAATTGAAAAAAGGGACCAATGGATGTTGCCATAATCATCACAGACACTGGAATGTAGTTTCAACTACCTGCACCCTGCTACCTGCTCTGTACAACAAAACAAAAGAAACTCCTATTTGCTCCGAGTGTGCCAGGATCGTTGCCTTAACCCTTTAAGTGCCAGCCTACCTGGAGATTTTGTCACCCTTTGTTGCCAGACCATTTTTCACCATTTTGTGCTCCGCATGTTTAAGTGCAATTTTTGAAGGAATGTTTAGGGATTTCCTAGGAAAATTATATATTGTTTTTTTTGGCACAATTTGGGCTTTAACATAGAATAGCCTGTTTGTAATTTTTTCAGTACTTAAGCAATATTTTGGGGTGAAATATGTGGTAAAATAATAAAAAAATTCAATTTTTTACATTGTGTAGTGTTTTTTGTAAGTAAAAAAATTAATTTTATCAATAAAATTGTATTGCGTGTAAAAGCCCAATTTCTCCCGGTTACAATGGTACCACATATGTATTGGTAGACACCCTTTCCTGCCCAGGAGACTCCCCCAAATTGAGACAGTGTTTTAGGAGATTTTCAGATAAAATACAACTGCTATGAGCACCTTGCAGTTTTTCAAGAAAAACGACCCTTTACATTTGAAATACCCCCCACAAAGTATATATTCCATGAAAGTACACACCTCAAGCTTTCAAGGAGTACCAGGCTTGTTGTTACGTGCAAAGCCTTCTTCAAGTAGTTATACGTCGAATAACTTGATTGCAGCGGGTTTTCCTAAAAAAATATAAATAGGCAGAATCAAAACCACATTCTTCTAAAGAAAATAATATGCCAACAAGAAAAAACACACTAAATCTGAGAGCGCAAGGTCCCCTGAACAGAACAACAACCAACATGCATAGCTACTTCGCAGGGTAGGGTCGCCAAACACCCAAAACGAAAGCATGCGCGTAAAGGTCATTTCACGTCATTTTTTCAGCTTTGCTGACAAAGTGCGCACCTTACACTTTTTTAACAAAAACGACCCTTTACAAATAAAATACCCCCCACAAACCATATATTCCCTGAAAGCACACATCTTAACCTTTCTAGACGTACCAGGCTGGTAGTTGTGGGCGCAACTTTTTGGACGCAAACGTGTGAAGAAATCATTGGTTGCACAGCATTTCCCTGCAAAAATACGAAAAAAACACAATCCACACCACATTTTATTAAAAAAATAATATGCCAACAAGAAAAAACACACTAAATCTGAGAGTGCAAGGTCCCCTGAACAGAACAACACCCAACATGCATAGCTACTTCGCAGGGTAGGGTCGCCAAACACCCAAAACGAAAGCATGCGCGTAAAGGTCATTTCACGTCATTTTTTCAGCTTTGCTGACAAAATGCACACCTTACACTTTTTTAACAAAAACGACCCTTTACATATAAAATACCCCCCACAAACCATATATTCCCTGAAAGCACACATCTTAACCTTTCTAGACGTACCAGGCTGGTAGTTGTGGGCGCAACTTTCTGGACGCAAACGTGTGAAGAAATCATTGGTTGCACAGCATTTCCCTGCAAAAATACGAAAAAAACACAATCCACACCACATTTTATTAAAAAAATAATATGCCAACAAGAAAAAACACACTAAATCTGAGAGCGCAAGGTCCCCTGAACAGAACAACACCCAACATGCATAGCTACTTCGCAGGGTAGGGTCGCCAAACACCCAAAACGAAAGCATGCGCGTAAAGGTCATTTCACGTCATTTTTTCAGCTTTGCTGACAAAGTGCGCACCTTACACTTTTTTAACAAAAACGACCCTTTACAAATAAAATACCCCCCACAAACCATATATTCCCTGAAAGCACACATCTTAACCTTTCTAGACGTACCAGGCTGGTAGTTGTGGGCGCAACTTTTTGGACGCAAACGTGTGAAGAAGTCATTGGTTGCACAGCATTTCCCTGCAAAAATACGAAAAAAACACAATCCACACCACATTTTATTAAAAAAATAATATGCCAACAAGAAAAAACACACTAAATCTGAGAGCGCAAGGTCCCCTGAACAGAACAACACCCAACATGCATAGCTACTTCGCAGGGTAGGGTCGCCAAACACCCAAAACGAAAGCATGCGCGTAAAGGTCATTTCACGTCATTTTTTCAGCTTTGCTGACAAAATGCACACCTTACACTTTTTTAACAAAAACGACCCTTTACATATAAAATACCCCCCACAAACCATATATTCCCTGAAAGCACACATCTTAACCTTTCTAGACGTACCAGGCTGGTAGTTGTGGGCGCAACTTTCTGGACGCAAACGTGTGAAGAAATCATTGGTTGCACAGCATTTCCCTGCAAAAATACGAAAAAAACACAATCCACACCACATTTTATTAAAAAAATAATATGCCAACAAGAAAAAACACACTAAATCTGAGAGCGCAAGGTCCCCTGAACAGAACAACACCCAACATGCATAGCTACTTCGCAGGGTAGGGTCGCCAAACACCCAAAACGAAAGCATGCGCGTAAAGGTCATTTCACGTCATTTTTTCAGCTTTGCTGACAAAATGCGCACCTTACACTTTTTTAACAAAAACGACCCTTTACATATAAAATACCCCCCACAAACCATATATTCCCTGAAAGCACACATCTTAACCTTTCTAGACGTACCAGGCTGGTAGTTGTGGGCGCAACTTTCTGGACGCAAACGTGTGAAGAAATCATTGGTTGCACAGCATTTCCCTGCAAAAATACGAAAAAAACACAATCCACACCACATTTTATTAAAAAAATAATATGCCAACAAGAAAAAACACACTAAATCTGAGAGCGCAAGGTCCCCTGAACAGAACAACACCCAACATGCATAGCTACTTCGCAGGGTAGGGTCGCCAAACACCCAAAACGAAAGCATGCGCGTAAAGGTCATTTCACGTCATTTTTTCAGCTTTGCTGACAAAGTGCGCACCTTACACTTTTTTAACAAAAACGACCCTTTACATATAAAATACCCCCCACAAACCATATATTCCCTGAAAGCACACATCTTAACCTTTCTAGACGTACCAGGCTGGTAGTTGTGGGCGCAACTTTCTGGACGCAAACGTGTGAAGAAATCATTGGTTGCACAGCATTTCCCTGCAAAAATACGAAAAAAACACAATCCACACCACATTTTATTAAAAAAATAATATGCCAACAAGAAAAAACACACTAAATCTGAGAGCGCAAGGTCCCCTGAACAGAACAACACCCAACATGCATAGCTACTTCGCAGGGTAGGGTCGCCAAACACCCAAAACGAAAGCATGCGCGTAAAGGTCATTTCACGTCATTTTTTCAGCTTTGCTGACAAAATGCGCACCTTACACTTTTTTAACAAAAACGACCCTTTACAAATAAAATACCCCCCAAAAACCATATATTCCCTGAAAGCACACATCTTAACCTTTCTAGACGTACCAGGCTGGTAGTTGTGGGCGCAACTTTCTGGACGCAAACGTGTGAAGAAATCATTGGTTGCACAGCATTTCCCTGCAAAAATACGAAAAAAACACAATCCACACCACATTTTATTAAAAAAATAATATGCCAACAAGAAAAAACACACTAAATCTGAGAGCGCAAGGTCCCCTGAACAGAACAACACCCAACATGCATAGCTACTTCGCAGGGTAGGGTCGCCAAACACCCAAAACGAAAGCATGCGGGTAAAGGTCATTTCACGTCATTTTTTCAGCTTTGCTGACAAAGTGCGCACCTTACACTTTTTTAACAAAAACGACCCTTTACAAATAAAATACCCCCCACAAACCATATATTCCCTGAAAGCACACATCTTAACCTTTCTAGACGTACCAGGCTGGTAGTTGTGGGCGCAACTTTTTGGACGCAAACGTGTGAAGAAATCATTGGTTGCACAGCATTTCCCTGCAAAAATACGAAAAAAACACAATCCACACCACATTTTATTAAAAAAATAATATACCAACAAGAAAAAACACACTAAATCTGAGAGCGCAAGGTCCCCTGAACAGAACAACACCCAACATGCATAGCTACTTCGCAGGGTAGGGTCGCCAAACACCCAAAACGAAAGCATGCGCGTAAAGGTCATTTCACGTCATTTTTTCAGCTTTGCTGACAAAATGCGCACCTTACACTTTTTTAACAAAAACGACCCTTTACATATAAAATACCCCCCACAAACCATATATTCCCTGAAAGCACACATCTTAACCTTTCTAGACGTACCAGGCTGGTAGTTGTGGGCGCAACTTTCTGGACGCAAACGTGTGAAGAAATCATTGGTTGCACAGCATTTCCCTGCAAAAATACGAAAAAAACACAATCCACACCACATTTTATTAAAAAAATAATATGCCAACAAGAAAAAACACACTAAATCTGAGAGCGCAAGGTCCCCTGAACAGAACAACACCCAACATGCATAGCTACTTCGCAGGGTAGGGTCGCCAAACACCCAAAACGAAAGCATGCGCGTAAAGGTCATTTCACGTCATTTTTTCAGCTTTGCTGACAAAATGCGCACCTTACACTTTTTTAACAAAAACGACCCTTTACAAATAAAATACCCCCCACAAACCATATATTCCCTGAAAGCACACATCTTAACCTTTCTAGACGTACCAGGCTGGTAGTTGTGGGCGCAACTTTCTGGACGCAAACGTGTGAAGAAATCATTGGTTGCACAGCATTTCCCTGCAAAAATACGAAAAAAACACAATCCACACCACATTTTATTAAAAAAATAATATGCCAACAAGAAAAAACACACTAAATCTGAGAGCGCAAGGTCCCCTGAACAGAACAACACCCAACATGCATAGCTACTTCGCAGGGTAGGGTCGCCAAACACCCAAAACGAAAGCATGGGCGTAAAGGTCATTTCACGTCATTTTTTCAGCTTTGCTGACAAAGTGCGCACCTTACACTTTTTTAACAAAAACGACCCTTTACAAATAAAATACCCCCCACAAACCATATATTCCCTGAAAGCACACATCTTAACCTTTCTAGACGTACCAGGCTGGTAGTTGTGGGCGCAACTTTCTGGACGCAAACGTGTGAAGAAATCATTGGTTGCACAGCATTTCCCTGCAAAAATACGAAAAAAACACAATCCACACCACATTTTATTAAAAAAATAATATGCCAACAAGAAAAAACACACTAAATCTGAGAGCGCAAGGTCCCCTGAACAGAACAACACCCAACATGCATAGCTACTTCGCAGGGTAGGGTCGCCAAACACCCAAAAGTATAGCATGTTCTATAAAAGACACACAAAACAACCCACATTTCTTGATGGTACCAAGAGCCGCAGTCAGGGTTAGCTGTGAGGTGCAATTAGGATATAGTAGATGTGACATCAGATTATAAGATCAGTTATCAAGATCCAGAAACTGGGCCCACATTTTAATCATCATGTGTCACAAATATCCAAGCTGCTCTTGCTCCAGCGTTTTATATACTGACCACACAGAGCGTAAACATTATAGTGGGTGTCCAGTCTCAGGCTAACCCTGCCACCCTCCCCTGGTGCTAAGGCGGGGAGTTACAGAGAAAAAAAAATCCTTACAACGCCCACCGTTTAGTGCCGTTCCTCGGGGCCAGTAAGACCACTGGGACGGTCGTACTGGCCACCAAGTAGCTGGCGCTTGCCTGCAGGCGAGGTAAGTGTTTTCTGCCTTTGTAACCTGTATCCTGCTTCAGTTTCAGCGGAGCGTGGCAGGGCAGGGGTATGCAGAAGAAAAATAATAAATCAAAAATCCAACTGCGTATGAAAAATTTCGAAACAATCATCAAAACACAGACCTGGTTGGCTGGGACATGTCGGGCAGTAGTACCGCGTATCCTTCCTAATGCCACGCTTCCTACATACCCTGCAGGCCTTTTGCGAATACTTTTTTTTATCGGTGGAGGGAATGCACTTTATAAAGTGCTTTCCAATTAGCCTGCACTCGTTGTCACTACCAGCTAAGTCTGGGGGCTCCTCACCATGCCCAAAAAGCAAAGCAGGGAGTAACTGCTGCTGGTACTGGATAAAGGTCAAATTGGAGCCTGGTACGGCTGCCTTAAAGACAATGAAGCTGTTAAAAGTTGCTAACTGGATCAAATGAATTGCAACTTTTTTGTACCATGCTCGCGATTTTCGGGTGGCGTTGTAGTAAGTGAGAATTTGGTCGGTTTTATCCACGCCACCCATGAATTGGTTGTAATCTCTGATACAACGTGGCTTTTGGCTTGGGGCTTGGGGACCACGTTGCCTTACACTTGTTACTGACTGGTCGTGGATGGTAGTCAGCATGAACACATTCTTCTTATCCATGAATTTAACGGCCAGGAGCTCATCACTTCTCAGGGCGTAAGACTCCCCACGCTTGAGTTGTTTATTCAGTAATGCCCTTGGCAAGCCTTTCCGGTTACGGTTCACTGTGCCGCAGGCGGGAGTGTCTAAGGTGTAAAGGGCTCTAAACAGGGGGATGCTGGAATAAAAATTGTCCACATATAAGTGGTACCCCCTCCCGAGCAGTGGGGTGATGAGGTCCCAAACGATCCGGCCACTGACACTCAAATCAAGGGGACAGCCAGGTGGGTCTAGTTGCGTGTCCCTTCCTTGATAGATTCTAAAAAATTTTGTGTACCCGGTCGTACTTTCGCACAATTTATAAAACTTTATCCCATAGCGGGCACGCTTGCTAGGGATATATTGCCGAAATATAATGCGCCCCTTAAAAAGCAGAAGTGACTCATCGATAGTTAAATTTTGGGAGGGGGTGTACACATCTGCAAAGCGCTGTGACAGGCTTTCAACTAGGGGCCGTATTTTATGAAGCCTGTCATGACCGGGCATATCACGGGGAACAGCAGTGGCGTTGTCGTTGAAATGTAGAAACCGTAGTAAAATTTGATACCGGTTTCTGGACATTATGGCCGGAAATAAGGGTGTTGCCAATATGGAATGGGTATCCCAGTACGATGCTAGGCTAAATTTTCTGAGAAGACCCATTGCCAAAGTGAGCCCCCAAAATTTTCTCATCTCACTAATATTGGTGGGGTGCCATGCCTGAGCTCGGGCGTGCCTCTGTTGGGGGTTTTGTGCCATGACCTGCTCAGCATAGCGGTTTGTATAGAGGACCATATCCTGTAGGATGGCCTCTGTAACAAACAGATAGAAGAAGTCAACAAGACGTAAGTTACTTGTGTCTATGTTGACTCCAGGGACCGAATTAAAGGGGGGAATATCAGGGGAATAATTACTAGGAGGCCCCCACGCCGGCTCTCCTGGACCAGCTGCAGCACTCGATGCCTCCGCCTGCCCTGCCTCCACCTGCCCTACACTCTCCCCCAGCGTGGCCTCATCTTGTGCGGCACTAGCCCTTCTACGTTGGCTACCTGTACTAGTACCACTGCGTGGCTGTGTCTCCTCAGTAGAGGAGTCACTTTCTGACTCAGAAGGCAGATACTCTGACCCTGACTCACTAAAGTCCTCCGAGTCAGAGGCCATCAAGTAAGCCGCAGCTTCTTGCGCAGTGAATTTCCTCCCAGCCATATTCAATTCTGATTGGAAAGAAAAAAAAAAAAAAAAAGGCTAAGGCTAAGGGCTAAAGGCTAAGGGCTAAACGCTAAAGGCTAAGGGCTAAACGCTAAAGGCTAAGGGCTAAACGCTAAAGGCTAAGGGCTAAACGCTAAAGGCTAAGGGCTAAACGCTAAAGGCTAAGGGCTAAACGCTAAAGGCTAAGGGCTAAACGCTAAGGGCTAAAGGCTAAAAGCTAAGGGCTAAACAAAGTAAATTAAAATTACACAGTACAGTTAAAGAAGAAAAACAAACAAATCAAAATGCAGTCAGTTTATTACAAAAAAAAGTGTACCTAAATTGAAGAAAAAAAAAAAAGTGCAATGTGTAGCTAAAGTGTAAAAAAAAAACAAAAAAACATAAACCTCTTATGTGTAAGTGTGTATGTCCAATACGTTACAATGTGAAGCGGTGGAGTCCGGAGCAGCTTCAGGTGGGGGAGGGGGAGGGGGAGGGGAATAGGAGAAAAGAGGGGGGAGAATAAGAGAAAAGAGGGGGGAGAATAAGAGAAAAGAGGGGGACTGGGTACCAAAGTGGAGGAAAATGAGACTAGAAGGGTGGCGGCAGAGACGATTCAGTGGCAGCAGAGGCAACGATCAGGCGGCGACGGCGATCCACAGGAGGCGACAGCGATCCACAAGAGGCGACAGCGATCCACAGGAGGCGACAGCGATCCACAAGAGGCGACAGCGATCCACAGGAGGCGACAGCGATCCACAGGAGGCGACAGCGATCCACAGGAGGCGACAGCGATCCACAGGAGGCGACAGCGATCCACAGGAGGCGACAGCGATCCACAGGCTATGAAGAAAGTGAACAGGAAGATTAGTTACAGGCAACGGGGCAGCAACCCCCCATCACAGGCATGACAGGATCACCCCCCCCCCCCAAAAAAAAAAAAATCAGTGGCAGCAGGTACAAACTGCGCATGGGGAGCGGGAGGAGGGGCATGCCACACTTGGGGATGGGGAGGAGGGGCATGCCACACTTGGGGATGGGGAGGAGGGGCATGCCACACTTGGGGATGGGGAGGAGGGGCATGCCACACTTGGGGATGGGGAGGAGGGGCATGCCACACTTGGGGATGGGGAGGAGGGGCATGCCACACTTGGGGATGGGGAGGAGGGGCATGCCACACTTGGGGATGGGGAGGAGGGGCATGCCACACTTGGGGATGGGGAGGAGGGGCATGCCACACTTGGGGATGGGGAGGAGGGGCATGCCACACTTGGGGATGGGGAGGAGGGGCATGCCACACTTGGGGATGGGGAGGAGGGGCATGCCACACTTGGGGATGGGGAGTGGGATCACCACCGCCCCCTCCCCAGAACTGCATCCACAACACACTGCCCACAATCGCCGCCGCCGCCCCCACCTCACCCCCAGAACAACTTAATCGGCCCCCGATTGCCGCAAAACCACCCAACCCACCCCCGCTCAGTCGGCGATCGGCGGGCAACCGGCGATCGGTCGGTGATCGTCGATCGCCGCTTGCCACCACCGCTCGGTCGGCGATCGGCTTGCCCGAGCGGGGGTGGGGTGGTGGCAAGCGGCGATCGCCGACCGATCGCCGCTTGCCCGCCGACTGAGCGGTGGTGGGGGGGTGGTCATTCGGTCGGCGGGTAAGCGGCGATCGCCGCTTGCCACCCCCCTCCACCCCGCTCGGTCAGCGATCGGCGGGCAAGCGGCGATCGCCGACCGATCGCCGCTTGCCCGCCGATCGCTGACGGAGGGGGGTGGAGGGGGGTGGCAAGCGGCGATCGCCGACCGAGCGGTGGTGGGTTGGGTGGTTTTGCGGCAATCGGGGGGCGATTAAGTTGTTCTGGGGGTGAGGGGCGGCGGCGGCGATTGTGGGCAGTGTGTTGTGGATGCAGTTCTGGGGGGGGGGGGGGGCGGTGGTGATCCCACTCCCCATCCCCAAGTGTGGCATGCCCCTCCTCCCCCCACCCCCACTCGGTTGCCACCCCCCCTCACCGCCGCTTGCCACCACCCCCCCCCACCCCCGCTCAGTCGGCGATCGGCTTGCCCGAGCGGGGGTGGCAAGCGGCGATCGCCGACCGAGCGGGGGTGGGGGGTGTCACCGGCGGTGAGGGGGGTGGGTGGTTTCAAGCTGCGGTGAGGGGGGTGGCAACCGAGTGGGAGTGGGGGCAAGCGGCGATCGCCAACCGAGCGGGGGTGGGGGGTGGCTCGGCCGGCGATCGCCGCTTGCCCCCACCCCCATTCGGTTGCCACCCCCCTCACTGCCGCTTGCCACCGCCCCCCCCCACCCCCGCTCGGTCGGCGGTCAGCGATGGCCGCTTGCCACCACCCCCACCCCCGCTCAGTCGGCGGTCAGCGATGGCCGCTTGCCACTACCCCCCCACCCCCGCTCAGTCGGCGGTCAGCGATGGCCGCTTGCCACCACCCCCCACCCCCGCTCGGTCGGCGGTCAGCGATCGCCGCCCCCCCACCCCCGCTCGGTCGGCGATCGGCTCAGCGATCGCCGCTAGCCACCACCCCCCACCCCCGCTCGGTCGGCGGTCAGCGATCGCCGCCCCCCCCCACCCCCGCTCGGTCGGCGATCGGCTTGCCCGAGCGGGGGTGGGGGGGGCGTCGATCGCTGACCGCCGGCCGAGCGGGGGTGGGGGGGGGTCGCCGCTTGCCACCACCCCCCACCCCCGCTCGGTCGGCCGGCGATCGCCGCTTGCCCCCACCCCCACTCGGTTTGCGATTGCACCCCCCACCCCCAGAACAACCTCCTTACCTTCTCACGAGGTCCAGTTTGAAGGAAAATGGCGCCTGCACCAGCTATTTATACAGCTAGTGCAGGCGCCGGGTGATGACGTCGGAGCCGCTTTCTGATTGGCTCCTGAGAATCCGGGTCACAGGAGCGTCATTCCTGTGACCTGGACCTCATCCAAAGATGGCGCTGGGCACGATCTGCCCAGCTACACAGGCCTCAGGGACCCCTGATGGCCATAAGGTAAGTGAATGCCAAGAACGTAGTTTCTACGTGCTTGGCACTTAACGGTTGGAGAGGCAACCACGTAGAAACTACGGGCTTGGCATTTAAAGGGTTAAAGACCAGATTTTGCCAGTGTTCCACTTGCCACCATACCTTGTGTCAGTTGGTCCTGTCCTGTATCACCTTCATTTGGTGACCAGAGGTCTATGAAAGGCCCCAGCTCAGGCTTCCACAACTCAACAACCCCCAACCAGCCCCAATGATAGCCACAACAACGCCTGCTCGAGGAGGAAGTGCAGTCACGTTATGGCCTGCAATGACAGCAGCAGCCCCTTCCACTGCCATAGCACCCAATAAAACCAGCCTTGTAAATTGGAGTTGTCACTGCACCAAACAGAAGAAGAAGAGCCAGACCTTGCATCTGAGAACGCAGCCACCTCAGCTGCCACTGTCAACTCATCTAAATTAGGTACTGTGTCCCAATGCCCTGGGGGAGCAAACTGCCCCAAGCAAACCCAAGGGGAAAGGTGCTTCTCAGTTGATAGTTTGTGGAGGGAGAGATATCAGGAATTTCATGCTTTTGTACAGTCAGAGAAAAGTTATAATATCCTGAGCATTAGTCACAGGAAGAGTGATGGTAGAGTTCACATTGCACAATCCTTCTATGCTTCCCAAGTATAAAAGACTTTGAACTGTATGCTAAAGAATTGTTTTTTGTTTGTTTTCCGATTTTGTATTTTGCATTTCTTTAAGAAGGCAACATAGATTGCTAGGTCTCTCTAGTAATTAATTATAAGAATATTTTATTATTATTATTATTGGAACCCCCTTGCTCCTCACACCCTCTGCCACTGGCCTGTCAGAGGGGCCATGTATATAGTTAAAGTACTTATTCTTACTGGTTTATCGTACATATGATCAGGGCAGTGTATAGGCAAAATAGATCTCAGTGAAATGTTATTTCACATATTTACTGTTGTGTTTTATTTTAGATCATATGGTAATTACATTCCATGAATCCCCCGACTCCTTAGTCTTCGCTGCCTGCCTTCTCCGCTGCAAGTTCAGAGCCATCCGGTTTTGGCCCCTGGGTAGGGCGCTGCCTGTGACTCCTGTCAGCGTCCAATGATGCTGGCAGGAGCAGAGCCGTAGCAGCTATGAGGCGAATGAGGCACTGGCCTAGGGCACAGCTACAGCTTCATGCAAGGGGGCGCAGCCGCACAGTTGTGCTACATTTTATTTTTCTTTCCCAGTTCAGCTGGGGGCGCCCGTGCGCGTGCCCGCGGGAGCGCCCGCCTGCACCCCCACGGCCAACAGATCCCCCTCCCCTTGAATAATAGCCCGCCGGTACCCGCCCATCCCCTCCCCGCTGTCTGGCCGGCCTGCCTCCAGCCATTGGTTTTGTGTCCCGCCTTCCTCCTGAACCTGCCCTGACCGTACCAGCTCCGCCCTGCCGTCTGGGCGGCCAGCCTCCGGCCATTGGTTGTGTCCCACCTTCCCCGCCTCAGCCTGTAATCCCCCCGAACCTGCCCCGACCGTACCAGCCCTGCCCTGCCGTCTGGGCAGCCAGCCTACGGCCATTGGTTGTGTCCCGCCTTCCCCGCCTCAGCCTTTAATCCCCCCGAACCTGCCCCGACCCTACCAGCCCCGCTCTGCCGTCTGGGCGGCCAGCCTCCGGCCGTTGGTTTTGCTGCCTGGCCAGCGCGGGTCCACCTGCTCACCGTCTACCACGTGACTAGGGGCGGCTGGGTTCATCACTCCCTAAGAGACAAGTGAATGATACTATAGGAGTGGGCAGGGATTCGGGGACCTGTCACGATTGCTTTGTGTTTGTAGTATTTTTTTTTTTTTTTTTTTTTTAAATATATTTTTGGAAAAAATAGATCCCCATTTGGAATGCCCTGGTGGGGGATCCCCCAGATCACCCATAGACACTCACCTCTTCCTGGTCCAATGGCGCATGTGCAGGCTATGGTGCAATGAGAGCCGCCAGCTGTAACTAGGTAATTCAGCAGGTGTCTCTCATTAAAATCAATGGAGATCCCAGCCTGCTGAATTACGTAGTGACGGCATGCAGCACTCATTGGACCAGAGCCCGCACATGCACCATTGGAGCCAGGGAAGGTAAGTGGTCACAGGACTTTCTTGGGGGTTTTACACAGCGGAGTATTCCACGAATATCCTGGAGTCGAAAAGACTCTAGGGCCATCTGACTTTCACTCCTTGGGGAATCCCAAACAAGGATGCCCCACTGTGTAAAACCTTCCAGAAGCCCTGTTTCAAAGAAAAATGACGTGTGCAAAGGAAAAGTTGCCCATAGCAACCAATCAGATCACTTCTTTCATTTTTGAAAATGCCTCTGTAAAATGTGATCTGATTGGTTGCTATGGGCAACTCAACAAGTTTTCCTCTGCACAGGTTTTTATTTATCTCCATCCCCCATCTCACCTGGATGATGGTGGCTGTTTTAATGCCTGTTGGTGTTTCCTCAGGCCCCTTGATGAACATGGGGCCTGAGGAAATGCCGACAGGCATGAAACAGCCACCATCATCCAGGTGAGATGTCCCTGCCTTTGATGCCGTGTGCACTGCACTTTGTTTACACTGAATAAACACATCGCATAGAGAACTGTCGGGGTGAGTGCGTCTCTTTCTCTTCATTAGTTGGATTGTTTGCTGAACTTGCAGCCAGACAGCAGCGCCCATATTCTCATATACAGTTCCCCCAGCACAGTACTTCAGCAGCCTAGTTATACAGAGCACTTGTAATGAGGGGCTGCTTCATGCGGTGTTCAACATGTGCTCTCTATTCAGATAGCCAGAGCCCTGCATTGAAGATTGCAGGGGGCCCCAGCCCTCTGAACCCATCCCCCCCCCCACAATCTCTAACTTATCTCCTATCCTTAGGAGAACTATTCCTTTAAAACAGTGTATCGGTATTCAATTCATCATATCTTTGCACACCTATTGACTGGGGTTATTCTTGGTCTTGAGGTTAGACAAATTAGGTGAGTTGTAGCTACAGAGTAGTATTTTTTGTTTATAGTCTATTGAACAAGACCCCACAATCACTTCTAAATGACCAAGTGGTGCACAATACCGTAAATGAAGGAAAAATGCCAGAATAGAAGACAACAAAATGTCGTCATCTATTGGGAAATGGCTGGGAAAAACTAGATCAGTTGATGAGAACACTGAAATACCAACTGGGTCAGGGGACATGATTTCAAGTTTGTCTACAGAACTTGAAATTAATCTTGATACTAATCAGCAGATTGGTGAAAATACATCACAGTCACCGTCATTATTGTCTGACAATGATGATACACATTGTACCTTAAATATCTTAAATGATACTACTACTCATGCGAGTGATGAACCAGTTATTACCTCGAATACCTTGAATGACACTTATACTGACGTGAACATCTGTGATTCACAATGTAGTACCTATCCAGGGATTGTAAATTTTAATGATCCACCCTCATGGCCTTGTATAACAGATAATATAAGGTGCCACCTGATTGAGCATGGTCCTGACCAAGGAAAAACTTCAGATTTTAGAGAGTCAGCATCTGAAGATGGTAGAAAATTTTCAAAAGATTGTTTTTTTAAAAAGCTTTCAAATGGTGAAGTTGTTGAACGTAATTGGTTTATTTACTCTGAAAATAGAAAGTCCATTTTTTGTTTCCCATGTATGCTGTTTGATCAGCGAAACATTAAACCTAATATTAGTGTTCCAAAATTAGGGTTTAATGACTGGAAAAATGTCAGTCGTATAGTAGAGCATGAGAATTCATCAAATCACCGCCAAAGTTTTTGTGAATGGAAATCCATGGAAAAAAGAATGTTTAGCGGAGACTGTATTGATGATTAGAGGATCAAGTTGCAACATAAAAGATATGAATTCAGGAATATTTCTTAGTCTATTGGAACTTATAAGTCATTATGATGTTCAGCTAAATCAGCACATTGCAACTCATAAAAAGGTTTACCAAGTTACTTTTGAATTCATTGGCCCACTAGGAGACCAGGTACGTGGTGAAATAATCTCTAGGGTTAAGAAAGCCAAGTATTATTCACTCCTTTTGGATTGCACACCTGACATATCTCACCAAGAACAAATGTCCCAAATTGTGCGATATGTGCGAATTGAAAATGGTGTTATTGCTGTAGAAGAAAGTTTTATTGACTTCATTAAAACAAAAGAAATAACAGGAAGTGGATTAGCTGAAGAAATAATAAAGAAGCTTGAAAAGGATGGACTTAACCTTCAAGATGTAAGAGGTCAAGGGTACGATAACGGTGCAAACATGTCAGAAGTATACAAAGGTGTAAGAGCTGTCATCTTGCAAAAAAAACACATTTGTTAATTTTGTTCCTTGTTCAGCCCATTGCCTAAACTTAGTAGGAGTTCATGCAGCTTCTATAAATTCCAACATGGTGTCATTTTTTGCCACTGTGAATAAAATTTACCAAATCTTTTCCCAACCAGCCACTGGGATACATTAATGAGTTTTTTAAAATTATCACTGAAAAGTCATGCTGATACCAGATGGTCATCAAAAGCTAATGCAATACGAGTTTTAGGTTCACAAATTTCCGAAGTGGCAAAGGCTTTGAAACAAGTTGCTTTAACCAAAAATCCGGAAGTGTTAACAGCTAATAGCCTTCCTAAAAAAATAAATTTTGATTTTTTGTGCACCCTGTGCATGTGGCGCAATATATTAACCGAATTTGATAGAGTTAATAGATCACTACAAGCAAAAGGCACCACTGTGTATCAGGCTTCAAAAATGATTCAGGGACAAAAAAACACTTTACAGGAAATGCGGGATAGTGACAGTGACTTTGTCACTGTTTTCATGGAATGCAAAAAAAAGGCAGAAGAAATGAGATTTGCTGCACAATTTATAGAATGCTGAAAAATAAAAATAAAAAGACAGCAATTATATGAATGCGAAGATGAATCTTCTCTTTTAAGCCCTCAAGAGTCTTTCAAAATTCAGATGAACCATAGTTCAACAATTAACCTGGAGATATGAAGCCCCAAATGGAATTTCATCTGATTTTGAATTTCTTTCGGGCGATTCACTTCTCAAGATGGATACAGTTAGTGTTCAAAAAGCAGCAGTAAACTTGAGTAAAAAATATGACCATGATATAAACATAATTTCTTCAGAGATTCAGAGTTTTAAACATCAGGCAATAGCATTGCTCCCAACAGTTGCAACTGCGTCTAGTTTGGATCTTCTGCATTTTATTCATGACTATAATTTAGCTGAATCTTACCCAAATATAGAAATAAGTATAAGGATATTCCTTAGTTTGCCAGTAACCGTGGCATCTTGTGAACGAAGCTTTAGCAAGTTGAAACTCATTAAAAACTACCTCAGAGCATCAACAGGCCAGGATAGACTAACCAGTATGTCTATCTTATGAATTGAACAAAATATTGCAAAACAGATCAATTTTGATGCAGTTATTGACAAATTTGCTTCATTGAAGGCACGAAAAGTTAAACTTTAAAACCTAATCCACTTGATTGATTTATTTTATTAAGTATTTATATGCAAAGCTCGGCAAAAGGAGCTTTAGTTAGAGGACAGAGATTGTATGTCATTTTTCATACTTATCCTAAATTTTCAGTTACTGTAGTCCACTGATCAGAAAAATATGTAATTTGTAGTAGCACACCTTACTCAATGCTCTAAGTTCTGGGTGATTATAGACTTATATTGGAGCTGCAGGTCAGAGATCAATGCAAGCTGGGGAGTGAAGCTTGCTACCACACACTTTTCAGTTTGTTCTTCTGATTGGTGGGGGTCACAACACTGAGACCCTAACTGATCAAAACATTTGATGTCCTGTGTCTAAAGTTTTGGAAATGACTGGGACATGTTTCAGTTGTATTTATTATTGTATTATTTATTATTAATTTATTTATTACTTTATTTATTTGTTTTAGATAAGTAAACCCCTGACTTCAAAAATCTTTATGACCCATTGTTGCTTAGTTTTGGTGTGAGGGTACTTTCCCCACATATCGAGTGTTCAGCAGATAATGTGCTGTGTGAAATTCATGAATCAGCTATGGGTTTTTGATGGTTTTTGATGGGTTTAGGTGCACTGTTTATTTTATTTTTAAGTTTTTGTGATTCTGATACTTTTTTGTCACATGTTAGGTGCACATGTAAGTTACATACCTTCTTGAATCTCATGTAGCTGAAAAATTAAACAGTTCTATTCTACATTCGTTATGCCTATTTTCCTTAATGTCTCTCAAAATAATCCAGTAAACAAGAAACAAAACAAAAAGAAAAGATATATATATATATATATATATATTTTTTTTTTTTTTTTTCTTTTTTTGTGCGGGGGGGCGCGATTTTCTGGGCTTGCCTCGGGCGCAAAAGAAGCTAGCTACAGCTCTGCCTTAGCCACCCTAATGATGTGTTACGACTACGTTGGTGGTGGTTAATGCCTTCTACATGTTTTAATTCTTGTTGCACTGTTTGTAGTTGCATGCCTTATGCAATTTTTAATTAACTGAGGAGATCATGCCACAGCATGTCCTATATAGGCCAGGAGGAGCTATTTTTTTTTATCTTGCAGTCCTCGCCTTGAGCTGAGATTAACCCACACGTTGCTACTAGTGGTGCCCCAGAAGAGAAAATAAATTTACCAGTGAGTACACAAATTTTCTTTTTTCACAATTTGCAGTTGGTGACATCTAAGTCAAGTATCTGCATCTTTGGCAACTTACAAATCAATTTCCTTTCCTTTTTTTTGCATTTCGGCCTTATTTATGAACTGTGCGGTTAAGCATCTTTAAGCATCAGTTTAGGAACACATCTTTTCTTGTGCTCCACTCTTGACTACATTGGTGCTAAAAGTCGTAGCCCCTGAAGCTAACTAATTGTGTTCAGCATTGGCCAGCCTGTGTCAGCACCTTTTCAACCGGAATGACGATTATGCCGGGGCCAGTATGTGCCACTTTGTACCGCCTTCCTTTCGGAGCTGCACAGTATATTTAGGATTTTTTTCCATCCGGAAAAGATTGGCACTGTATTCTTTTGGCACTGGCTAATGTTTCATAATTACAGATACAAGATATCACTACTGAGGATAAGGGGGGCAAACTTTACATTGCATTTAGGCTGTGTTTTAGTTGTTGCTTAGTTGTCCAAATTATACATTGGTAAGCAAAAGAAACCATGAAAATGATTTAACCAATAAAAAAACATTTGTTGATATCTAGGTCCTGTGTTTACATTATTGACAAGTCACAATGCAAGCTCTATACAAAAAATGTGTGTAATATTACTTATAAGCATAAAACACTTTAATCCAGTTCGGCCTATTATGCTCTATGGGATCTTGACCTATAGCGCCAGTTTATAAACTGGCACTGCTTCAACCAGAGCACCTGGCACTGCGACCTGTATAGCGCTGGTGATAAATGAGCCACTAATTCACGCCCGAATCAGCCTGTTTTTGGTTTCTTAAAACAAAATGTGAGAGTATCTGAGGGAAAAAAGTGGCCCTGATGCTTCAAAATAAATCAGGCTCATCATTTTAAAATGTTTTTGCTATAAAACAAATTAATAATTTATTGTCATTGTGCTCTATGGCATCTTAAAATGTGCTGAAAGTCTAAAAACATAGTTTTTTACACAATACTTAAAAATAAAAAAGGTAATTAATACGCATGTAAACTGCTGCATGCTTAATAATTACCTACTCACCTTACCAGACAGCCAGCTCCCAAACATCTTGCTCCCTCACCTCCATCTTGCTACACCCGAGAGTATGAATCCCACAATCATCCCAAGTGCAGTACTTGATCTTGCACCGCCCCTCACACAGATTTTCTTCTTCCAGCGAGCAGAGACAGTGAGGTGAGCGGGAGCTGTATCAGCATCGCAGCGGGGGACCACTGGGAACAAAGCTGTGGTCTGATGTCACCGGTCAGTAATCCGCAGCTTCATATTGGTTCAGGGAGTGCAGTTTACCTCTCTACATGAACCTGGAAGCAGCCAGCAAAAGCAGCAGCACAGCCCCAGTGCTGTGGGACTATTCAGACCTGAAGTAAGTCCTCTGTTTTTTATTTTTATTTTAGGCTTTTGGCCCACTTTAAGCTTCAGTGCAACTAAAATTGCCTGTTTATACAACTGTGCCAGACTGCACTATGAATAAAAGTCATACATTCTTCTCTGCCTAGCAAAATAACACTACTTATTCCTCCTTTATTGCTGATGTAGTATTTTCATGTAGAACTTGTGTGGATGCATCTGTGTGGAACATCTGTGGATGCAATCCCTATCTCCCCCATTCCATTTTTATATATTTGATGTAGTACAAATTCAGGCTCATGCGTCGTATAAGGGGGCTCATGTTGCTAAACAGTGTCATTTTTGTGGTGTGTCTATGTATATATGTCTATATGTATGTTTGGATTTGGGACAAGCCTTGCCCTTTAAGGTTTGTTCTATAAGCTTCAAATCCTCTTTTCATGTATTCATTGAGATTAAACTGAATTACAAAATCATTTATGTTTGTTTTGTTCATCGTTGTCACAAAACTGACTAAACTACTAAAATTGCAAAACAAAAATAAGAAAAATATACAAAAAGTGTATTGGTAGGGTGGGTGGGCTGCAATGTCTGGTAGTTCTCTGGCTATTCTGAGTGCCACCAGGCATGACAGGTTGTCGTTTATAAGCAGCAATGGTGATATTAGTCCTCCATGTGCCAGGTGTTGTTATGTTGCTCCCCCCACCATTGCTTGGAGGTCATGGTGGAGCTGCATTATGTTTCTCCCCATGGTTTGGCAGAAGCTAGCACTGTTTTGCCTGAAGGCTCTGCTCTGCTTGCCAGTCTGCCTCCATCAACTGCACAACCCTCACCAGGGGAAGATGGTGTTGCCTGAGGCTGTTGTGCTCTTCCACAGGTAGGGACACTTACAGCTGGATCCGTACTTGGCCTTTCCACATGTTTTGTGCGGTGATGGGAACTCCTTAAGAGCAGAGCTGGCCCATGGAGGCGATGGCTGCAGCTGCTCCTCATGCTCCAACCGTTGGTTATACTGAAGCTGTGGATCCAGCTGTGGCAGTGGGGGAGGTGTGGGAGGCATATATTGCAGAGGGATTGGGTGAGGCAGCAGCTGCTGTTGCAGAGGTATTGGGGGAGGCAGCTGCTGCTGCTGTTGCAGAGGGATTGGGGAAGCAAGGTGCTACTTTTGCTGTTGCAGAGGGATTGGGGAAGCAGCTGCTGCTGTTGCAGAGGGATTGGGGGAGGCAGCAGCTGCTGTTGCAGATGGATTGGGGGTCCAAGCTGCTGCTGCTGTTGCAGGGGGATTGGGGGAGCAAGCTGCTGCTACTGTAGCTGCTGTTTCAGAGGGATTGGGGAGCAAGCTGTTGCTGCAATGGCAGCTGTTAAAGTAAATGTTGTGTCTGAGGGTGTTGGGTGGGCAACTGGTGTAGCAGAGGGAGCTGATCCTGTTGTATAAGGAGATGCAGTGGATCCTCCTCCGAATCTTGTATGGCAGCCAGTAGCGGAGTGTCTGTAGGGCCAGAAAAATCATTTAGCTCGCTGCTGTTTGATACACATGCAGTACACAAAATAGGACTGCATGGGGATCCAGGGTTCCCCATTTTGGCCACATGACACTTACCAGATCCAAGTCTTCCATTGGTGCTGTCCTTAAAGAGGCAGGCCTTGATGACATAGCCCCAGTACTTGTTTGTTGGTGTGCTTGGGAGGCCATGTTTATTTGCTGCTTTTTTCATGCAATGTGAATAGTGCATACACTTAGTCCAGCTCCATAGCTTGTGTGGCTAAGCAATGGCTAACCCATCTGCTTCCATGTTTTAAAAGTAAGCAATGTATGGCACATACACATGCAGGCAAAGGTCACTAATTGGCTTTGAGGTTGCAAGATTGTCCTTTCATGGTCCAGCAACACCATTTAGGCCCTGCTGGCGTCATACATTGGGCATCATTAAACCTGCCGCACAGGGTGCCCTGCCGCAGGTGGCTCCCAACATAGGATAGGCCATTATCTCCATGTGTACTGGGGGAATAGGGGATACCTGCATTATGCTTGGTGAGTCGGATCCAGAGGGGCTATATTGCTGACTGGCTGGTGACTGGACTGGGCTCCCAGGGGGCTCGGTGTGTGGCCCAGGGTCAGCCATGATGAGGGCGGAGTGGAGTCTACTGGGCAGAGGGGGATATCTAGATTGAGCTGCCCTGTTGCTGGCCTAGAGCCCTGCGGCCCTGCGGCATGTGACATGAAAAGCAGTAGGGATGCAATTTCCTTTGGGAGGGGGGTCAGGGGGGCTGCTCTGTCTTGGCCCTGTACTTTGCCTGGCACTGCTCTGCCTTGGTCTAACAGGGCCTGGTACTGCTCTGCCTTTGTCTAGCACTTCGCCTTGCACTGCTCTTGCTTGCCTTAGCACTATGGCTGGAATGGGTGTGGGATGCCCTAGCACTATGGGTACTTTGCCTGGCACTGCTCTGACTTTGGCTGAGGTGGTCCTGTCTTTGGCTGCCTGTGTGCTGGCGTGCACTTGAAGGAGGGCTGTGGCGAAGTGGTCCTTGGCAAACATCATGGTGGAGTTTTGCCTTCTCCACATGTCAGTGTGTGTGCTGTTGAATTTATGCTTCCCTTATATTTAATTGCGTATTGCGATGCAGGCTAGACCACCATGAAAATGGCTCCCTCACTGTTCACCCATGACCAGCATCATCATCACGACATCATGCTTGTGAGTACACATGCCTGTGTTTGCATGCTAATATGAATAGGTATAGCTATTCAGGGTTGCAAATGTATAGCCAGTCAGGGCGTGGATAGCAATTCGGGTACACAAGTGGATAGGAAGGCAGGGTTGAAAGAATGCCGCCATTTGCAGCTTAACACAGGTGAATGCTAGTGCGCACATGTACAGAACATCAGGACTGTTTGGGCAATTGTGAATATACTGGGGCCTAGCTGGTTGGGTGCCAGATACCAGGGGGCAGCCCAGGTGGTACTAACACCAGCCACAAAGATCTCTAAACAATGCTGCACAGATACATGAATGCAGAGCTAAAGTGCTGGGGGTTGCTGTTAACAACCTGCTTAGCGTGACACTTCTATGCCTTTTATCCACATTTCAGATGATGATGACCCACCGTTATGACTTCCTGCCTTACATCTAAGCAAAATGTTGGCACCTGATATTGTAGAAAACATGGCAGAGGAGAGCGACACCACCTACACATTCACATAGGTCATTCAGCATTGGTTGCACCTGAAAAGGAGAAAGAAGGAGGAGGAGGTTTTTCCGCCTGCACTTCCCAACTAAGTAACATTTCTTGGCTAAACAATCACAACTACAATCACAACTACAATCACAATCACATTAGGCAAGGCTGTGTGTAAAATAATCCTATTCTCTTCTAGAGTACAGACGGAGAGTGTGGCTCACCCAGAGGGTCAGCCAATGCTGGCAAGACCTTGGGAACATGCCCCACCAAGAGGTGTGGCAGGTTTCATTGAGAAGAGTGGCTTCCCAACACTGACTACCCCACCAGCCTCTTAAGTTTATAGACGTGACTATTTACTAACATGTCTTCTTCAACAGGTTTGCAGGAAGCAGAGGCTAGCACGCTAATTTCATTTTTTTTGTCTTTCACAGTATACAGAGAAGATGTGCAGCAGCACCTGGAAGAACTGTCTATTGCTGTACATAGGCTGGGTGTCTGCCACATTCTTTTAAACCCCTTCCCCCATTGTAAATTGTTTTATGTTGGAATTTTATAATGTTATATTTTTTATTTTAATATTTTTTTATTAAAATAATGAAGATTACATTTGGCCATTAGACTAGAAGAAAATGTACATATATCACTAGTAGGGATGAGCGAATCGGTCCGGACGAACCCGAATTCGTTCGGAATTTCAGGAAAAATTCGATTCTGAACGAATCCGAATTTCCCCGTGATTTGATCGATCGAAGTTTTCCTTTAAACACCATTTATTTCAATTACAGGCATTCTAAAATGGTGGATGAACATGTCCAGACATATCCCCTGGGGCTAGATATCATGGGAAAGTCACATGCAGCCTATCAGCAGCAAGGAAGCCCGGTGACGTTACAATGCTATATAAACCGGCAGCCATTTTCCTTGTATTGAGTTGTATTGCGGCCAGAGCAGAGTTGGTTACAGACAGGGACGGAGTTAGAGATAGGTAGGGAGAGTCAGAGAGACCGACAGAGAGGCAGAAAGAGAGGTAGACAGAGCCAGGGAAAGATAGTGAAAAACCGGAACGATCCAGGCAGGGACAGAATTGAAGTGACAGGGAATTTTTTTTTTTATTTTCATTAGCCAGATCAGTTTTCAATTCAATTTCAGTTCTTTGTGCTGTAAACCTGCCTTGCCACTGTGCATCCTATCAATGCAGTGGCATATTTAACCCTATCTGTTACACACAAGCATTTCTCATAACTGGATTAGTTTTAATATTTTTTTGGCTGGTTTAAATACACCAGCCCACATGGGCATCCCAAACCAGCACATGTCACCCTATCTGTTATACTAAATAAGCGTTGTTCAGCCTCATTTTAATTAAGCTATTGCATTTTGAATTGGGTTTTGTCTGCTTTAAATACACCAGCCCACATGGGCATCCCAAACCAGCACGTCACCCTATCTGTTATACTAAATAAGCGTTGTTCAGCCTCATTTTAATTAAGCTATTGCATTTTGAATTGGTTTTTGTCTGCTTTAAATACACCAGCCCACATGGGCATCCCAAACCAGCCCACATGTCACCCTATCTGTTATACTAAATAAGCGCTGTTCAGCCTCATTTTAATTAAGCTATTGCATTTTGAATTGTTTTTTCTGCTTTAAATACACCAGCCCACATGGGCATCCCAAACCAGCACATGTCACCCTATCTGTTATACTAAATAAGCGTTGTTCAGCCTCATTTTAATTAAGCTATTGCATTTTGAATTATTTTTTCTCTGCTTTAAATACACCAGCCCACATGGACATCCCAAACCAGCACATTTCACCCTATCTGTTATACTAAATAAGCGTTGTTCAGCCTCATTTTAATTAAGCTATTGCATTTTGAATTGGTTTTTGTCTGCTTTAAATACACCAGCCCACATGGGCATCCCAAACCTGCACGTAGCACCCTATCTGTTATACTGAATAAGCTTGTTCATCCTCCGCTTAATCAAGCTTTTGCATTTTGAATTGTTTTTTGTCCTGCTTTTAAAAAAAACACCAGGCCGCAGGGTATCCCAAACCTGCACGTAGCACCCTATCTGTTATACTATATACGCTTGTTCATCCTCAGCTTAATCAAGCTATTGCATTTTGAATTGGTTTTTGGTCTGCTGCCAAAACACTAGGCCGCAAGGTATCCCAAACCTGCACGTAGCACCCTATCTGTTAAACTAAATATGCTTGTTCATCCTCAGCTTAATCAAGCTATTGCATTTTGAATTGGTTTTTGTCCTGCTGCCAAAACACTAGGCCGCAGGGTATCCCAAACCTGCACGTAGCACCCTATCTGTTATACTAAATACGCTTGTTCATCCTCAGCTTAATCAAGCTATTGCATTTTGAATTGGTTTTTGTCCTGCTGCCAAAACACTAGGCTGCAGGGTATCCCAAACCTGCACTAGCACCCTGTTATACTAAATATCCTTGTTCCTCCTCAGCTTAATCGAGCTATTGCATTTTGTATTGTTTTTTGTCCTGCTGTCAAAAAAACACCAGGCCGCAGGGTATCCCAAACCTGCACGTAGCACCCTATCTGTTATACTAAATAAGCTTGTTCATCCTCAGCTTTATTAAGCTATTGCATTTTGAATTGGTTTTTGTCCTGCTGCCAAAACACCAGGCCGCAGGGTATGCCAAACTACCATGTTGCACCCTATCTTTTATACTAAATCAGCTTGTTCATCCTCAGCTTTATTAAGCTATTGCATTTTGAATTGGTATTTGTCCTGCTGTCAAAACACCAGGCCGCAGGGTATCCCAAACCACCATGTTGCACCCTATCTTTTATATTAAATCAGCTTGTTCATCCTCAGCTTTATTAAGCTATTGCATTTTGAATTGGTTTTTGTCCTGCTGTCAAAACACTAGGCCGCAGGGTATCCCAAACCTGCACGTTGCACCCTATCTGTTATACTAAATAAGCTTGTTCATCCTCAGCTTTATTAAGCTATTGCATTTTGAATTGGTTTTTGTCCTGCTGTCAAAACACCAGGTCACAGGGTATCCCAAACCACCACGTTGCACCCTATCTGTTATACTAAATAAGCTTGTTTAGCCTCAGCTTTATTAAGCTATTGCATTTTGAATTGGTTTTTGTCCTGCTGTCAAAACACCAGGCCGCAGGGTATCCCAAACCTGCACGTTGCACCCTATCTGTTATACTAAATAAGCTTGTTCAGCCTCAGCTTTATTAAGCTATTGCACCACGGCCCTGCGTCAACATATGATGCCTCACCATAAAGCGGCCTGGGAGAACCGAGGCTCAGAAGAGGTGGTCCAGCCTACTTCCTCACCAAGCGGCATGCCGCTCCCAATTTCTGCGAGCCAAGGCTCCAGCACCTCAGCCGAAGGCAGCTGTGCATCATACCCATCCTCTGTCGCTCCTCCTGATGCTCCTTCTCCTCCTCCTCCAAGTCATGCATCCCGCCAGCAATCCATCAGCGAAGCCATGTCCAAGAGACAGCAGTATGCGCCCACTCATCCTACGGCGCAGAAGCCGAATGTGCTCCTGTCCAAGTTACTGGTGCTGCAGTCGCTCCCTTTTCAGGTGGTGGACTCTGCACCTCTCAGAGAACTGATGGCTTGTGCCAAGCCGAGGTAGAGAGTCCCAAGCCGTCATAAAGCCTGGAGCCAAACGGGGCCGGGGTAGAGCACCTTGCACCCTATCTGGTATACAACATAAGCGTTGATCAGCATCAGCTACTTTATTAAGCTACTTCATTTTGCACTTCCTTTTTGACTGCTTTCAATTAACCAGGCCGCAGGGCACCCCAAAGCTGCACCTTGCACCCTATCTGTTTATACTAAATAAGCAAATACATAAAAATGTCAGGCAGACAAGTGCCAGGATGTTCAAAGAGGAGTGGCAGAGGCCAAGATTCAGCAGGCAGAGGTCACAGCAGACTAGGGGCGAGTGGCAGCAGGAGTCACAGTGAGAGACCTGATCTGCCAGTATCTGCTAGCGGTCGTGTCTCCACCAGTAACGCATCTGCCATGGTAGATTGGTTAACGCGCTCATCAACATCATCACAAGTTACGTCTGAGACCCCCAGTCTAGGGTCGGTAGGTTCCTCTGACACAACCCTGAGTTGGCATGCCCCGAGAGTAGTCCCTGTCCTCCCATTGCCTCTGTCCTACGCCGTTCCCTCCCCCAGCGACGTATCCTATGCTTTGGGTTCAGCTCCACTCTTTAGTGAGGAGGACGATCAGATAGAGGACAGTCAGCAGCTACTGCCCAGCCATGAAATGGAGGTGGCTTCTTTAGCTCGGCAGACAAATAGTGATGTGGACAGTGTCGTGGGTGTTGCGAGATTTCCAGCTTCTGCGCCAGACACTGTTGAGGAAACCGAGAACATCAGTGACGTACAGCCACAACTCGGTGATGATGATGATGATTAAGCCGATCGCACTTGGGAGCCGGGTGATGAAGGGGCTTCATCGTCATCATCAGGAGAAGAGGGGCGCAGGTTGCCCCGGAGTCAGCAGCTCAGGCAGCAAGGTGTTAGCAGCATGGTTGGCAGTCAGCATGGGGGCACAATTGTAAAGCCTGGAGCCAAACGGGGCCGGGGTAGAGCACCTGCTGCGTGGCAGGCTACCTTATCAGGAGGTAGTGGAGCAGGGGTTCCTGGAGTTGGCGACAGTAGCAGTGAATCAGTGCGGCCTGTTGGTGGGAAAAGTAGCTACTCGGCAGTGTGGCAGTTTTTCCTGAAGCATCCGCAGGAGGGTAACATGGCCACATGTAAGATATGTAGGCAGAAGGTGAAGCGTGGCCAGGGCCCAAATGTTGGCACCACGGCCCTGCGTCAACATATGATGCGGCACCATAAAGCGGCCTGGGAGAACCGAGGCTCCAAAGAGGTGGTCCAGCCTGCTTCCTCACCAAGTGGCATGCCACTCCCAATTTCTGCCAGCCAAGGCTCCAGCACCTCAGCCGAAGGCAGCTGTGCGTCATACCCATCCTCTGTCACTCCTGCTCCTCCTCCAATTCATGCATCCCACCAGCAATCCATCAGCGAAGCCATGTCCAAGAGACAGCAGTATGCGCCCACTCATCCTACGGCGCAGAAGCTGAATGTGCTCCTGTCCAAGTTGCTGGTGCTGCAGTCGCTTCCTTTTCAGGTAGTGGACTCTGCACCTTTCAGAGAACTGATGGCTTGTGCGGAGCCGAGGTGGAGAGTCCCAAGCCATCAATTCTTTGCCAAGAAGGCAGTACCAGCGCTGCACACTTTTGTTGAACAGAAGGTGGGCCAGTCCTTGAACCTGTCAGTGTGTAGCAAAGTGCATGGCAGCGCCGACGTCTGGAGCTGTAACTACGGTCAGGGACATCACATGTCGTTTACGGCCCACTGGGTGAATGTGGTCCCTTTGCAGCAGCAGCAGCAACTTGGACAGGTCACGCCGCTTCGGCCTCCGCACTCCCTGGCCATTGTGCCTGTGACACCGTGTGACTCGGCCTCCTCATCCTCCGCCATCTCCTCACCCTCCACTGTAGGGTCAAGTCTCAGTGCCTCTCCAGTCTACCATGTGTGCAGGGCACGGAGGTGTCACGTTGTGCTTCACATGGTTTGTCTTGGCGAACGGAGTCACACAGGGGAGGAACTGCTTAAATTAATTCATCAAGAAATCCAAACATGGCTTACTCCAAGAAAACTGAAAATGGGAACCATGGTTACCGACAATGGCAAGAACATTTTGTCTGCGCTGCGCCAAGGAAGCCTGACCCATGCGCCCTGCATGGCTCACGTCTTCAATCTGGTTGTCAAGTGGTTTCTGAAGTGTTCCCCCGATCTGCAAGACATCCTAACAACTTCAAGGAAACTTTGCATGCACTTACATACACCACCAAACACACCCTTCTTGAGCTACAGCGTCAGAACGGTAGCCCCCAACATAAGCCTCGATTCAGAGACACATTCGCCCGGACTTCCATAGCTGTTTGTGAAGGTTTTGGTGGGTGTTTGTAATTTTTTTGCTTTTTTTCGTCCATTTTTCATTCGTACGAATTTCGGGAGCTTTTTTCCACCAAATCTGAAATGTTTCGACCATTCAGAAAACTTACGTTATTGCAATGGGTGGCGATTAATTCAGAGAGCTGATTGCCGATGGGCCAACACCCAACCAATTTCATTGTCGATCCACTTACGGGACCATTTTGACTTGGGAACTAGCAGGCATGGACGAGTCTACTGCATTTGAGGAGCATGAGGATCTGCAGCTCATGGGCATTGAGATCGCCCGGAGGTCAGAGGCCAGACTGCACCGGCGGCGACGCATGGACATCAATGGCATGCATGACGTTGAGCTGTTCGAGCTCACCAGGCTTATTCGCGCTTCCCTCCATAAATTGTATAGTGAGCTGCGGCCATGGTTAGCCCGCACCACAAGGAAGGGGCAAGCAATTTCAGGTATGACCAAGATGCTTGGCTGCCTGCAATTTTTGGCGAATGGCTCGTTCTAGAGGCTGGGTGCCCTCTCCGTGGGGCTCTCACAGCCTACGCTGAGCCGCGCCCTATCCAAGTTTTTGGAAGGCATGGCTACCATAACTCAGAAATATATTTGTTTTCCTGAGGATATGGTAGCCAGAAACGTGATTAAGTTGGCATTTTATAATATCGCCGACATGCCCAACGTCATGGGTGCCATTGACTGCACCCATGTTGCCCTTGTCCCTCCTGCTTGCGACGAGTACATATACAGGCAAGTTTATGTTTCCTTTTTTATTTTATTTTTGGGTGTCCCTCTTTTGGTCAATAACATCATTTGTTTTTGTCCCTCCTTGTAATAAATCCCTCATTGATAATAGTCCCTCCTTGTAATTATGGCATCATTGTTATTAGTCCCTCCTTTTAATAAATCCCTCATTGATAATAGTCCCTCCTTGTAATTATTGCATCATTGTTATTAGTCCCTCCTTGTAATAAATCCCTCATTGATAATAGTCCCTCCTTGTAATTATTGCAGCATTGTTATTAGTCCCTCCTTTGAATAAATCCCTCATTGATAATAGTCCCTCCTTGTAATTATTGCATCATTGTTAATAGTCCCTCCTTTTAATGCCCTCTATGTTACTAGTCTCTCCTTTTACATATTCCCTCATTGGAATCAGTCCTTCCTTGCTAATCCTCCCTCCTTGCAAAGAGTGTATGTGAACCAATGGACTGCATTTTGCACTTAGAAAAAAAAACAGTTTGTTCCAAGTCAAACATTTGAAAGTGTACTTAAAATGGAACAAGTAACTCAACCTTTTAAAGGCTCTAACATACATTTCCTTTTGGTGGGCACTTAAATTTAAGGTAGTTGTTTAGTGTTAGTTGATGATAACGTTTGACTTAGGGTGTTAGAAGTGAGCGTTTGACTAATTTTCAAAGCGTAAATGATGTAATTTTTTAATCTTTTTACCCAGGAACAGAAAAATGGGCCACTCACTGAATGTGCAAGCAGTGGTGGCCCAGGACATGCGCTTTCTTAGCGTCCTCGCAGGCTACCCTGGCTCAGCCCATGACGCCTACATCCTTCGCAGATCAGGATTATTCCGTCGGTTTGAGTCAGGGGAATTTGCGGGTGCATGGCTCCTTGGTAAGTTGAGTCCAATTACATTTTTTTAGTTTATATGTATGGCTTGGCTTTTGGTTGGATTCACCTTTCTTAAACGATGGCTTGGTCATCACCTTGGGAACATGTGAAACCCGACTGGACCCATTACATTATCCAAACTACATTGGCCGGCAAAATGTTTGTCCTGCATTGTTTCAACTCCAAAGTGTAATTAGAGCAAAAGTCTTAAACAGTCTTCCCCACACTTTTCGGTCAATCTGTTAGTGACTTTAGCAGAGGGTCTGCGCCATCTTTGCTTACATGCATTACACTTACTGAGTAGAGGTGAGCGGGATAAAGTGCAGGGGCCGGCTTACACCTGTTTTGGACTCAGACAAAGCTGAAAATGGGTCATGTAAAGTTAACCCATCCTACATTGTTCTGAAGCACAAACAGGAAACTATAGCTGGTACCAGTCTGCCTGATTGCCCAGCATCTGCAATATTATTTTTCAACTTTGGTCCCCCATCTATCAGATATGTTTATTTCTTGCTTTTGCCTGTGCAATATGTATGTTCATGTTTTTGTGACAATGTCACCTACCTTCTTAATCATGTATTTTTTGGATTTTGGCCCTGCAATGTATGCATTAATGGTAATATTTGTTTACCTTAAATTTTTCTAGGAGATTCAGGGTATCCACTTCTCCCGTGGCTGATGACTCCTATACTCCGCCCACAGACTCCAGCACAAGAGGCCTATAATCGGGCGCACAGAAAAACCAGGGCAGTGGTGGAGAGGGCCTTTAGACTCTTGAAGACCCGATTTGGGTGTTTGTACCACACTGGGGGCTCCCTTCAGTATGACCCCAAAAAGGTCATCGATATAATTATGGCCTGTGCAGCGCTGCATAATTTTGCCATCTTGCAGCGGGTCCCCCGCTATGTTGACTTGCCACCCTCTCCACCCGCCGATGTTGCCGAGGACGCCTATGTTGGGTAGCACAGTGCGTCTGGCCAAGCCGTCTGTGAGAATTTAATTGCCACATATTTTGGATAATTTTTTTGGCTTTGTTTATTTTTCTTGGGACTTTCTTTGGTGTTATTGTTTTGTTAACTTTTTTGGTTTATTTCCATTATGACCAAAACAGTAATGAATTATTTACACCAATCAACAACAATGTTTGTGGACTTATTTTGAAATATTTGTTAGTGTTTGTATTGGTGGCTACTTGAACTCATATTTCTTAATCAAAAAACCACAGACATTAACTTGGTCCACCAAAGTTTTTTTTACTTTTTAAAAGGTTCCTTTTTTACAACATAATGGTAGGTGATGGCCACTCACATACTTCGGGGGAAGACATGGACATGAAATGAATGTCAAAGCATGTTCCATAACACAAAAATGCACACAAATAAGCCCTCTCTTGCTTGCCCACATTTTTCCACAGGCACAGGTTGAAAGCAGACATACCTATGCCACATCTACACCTCTTTTTCAGCGGGCCACCCAAACAAGAACACCCAGTCCCAAGCAAAGTACAGTACAATCACAGCCAGGGTCCAAGGTCTTAGTTTGCCAGGCCAGAATGTCACCCAATCATGGCTACAAACATGAGGAGCCACCACAAATGTAATTATGGGCAAGGCTGCAGCGCAACAGCTTAAGTGGCCGCTTCAGTGAGGCTTGTCCTCTGGCTTTGGCTAGTGGGCTACCTCAGGAGTTTAATGAGCTATATGGGGGCAAATCCTAAACATACTAGCAAATGCAGCTCAAAATGCAAGATTATTAGGGCTCACCAGACAAGTCAATCCAGTGGGGATGTCAATCAAAGATGTAGAACAGATTCATGCCAAATACACATTTGTTAACTACAAAACATACAATCCACAGGTGGCAAACAACAGAAGAAGAGGAAAAGGATTAGAGTCCTGGCCATGTTCAGAGGCGATAATTTGTATATATGTTTTACAAATTTTAAAATTTTATGACCAATTTTTTAATACCAAAACAAAAAAAACAAAAACAAAGTTTTTAACCCCAACAACAAAAAAAAACAAGTTTTAAAAACAAACAAAAACCGTTTTGATATCCTCTAAATTATTTAGAATAAGAAACAAAACAAAACAAAAAAAAAACGTTTCAGTGTCATTTCTTGAAGCACATACATTTACAACAAACAAAGGGGCAAATACATATTTAGAGCTGAAGATTCAGATGTCCGTGAAGTGATTTGGGTAAGTTTTAGGGACCTAAAATGGAAGAAGAACCTAACCGCGAAGTGATTTGGATAAGTTTTAGGGACCTAAAATGGAAGAAGAACCTAACCGCGAAGTGATTTGGGTAAGTTTTAGGGACCTAAAATGGAAGAAGAACCTAACCGCAAAGTGATTTGGGTAAGTTATAGGGACCAAAAATGGAAGAAGAATCTAACCGCGAAGTGATTTGGGTAAGTTTTAGGGACCTAAAATGGAAGAAGAACCTAACCGCAAAGTGATTTGGGTAAGTTTTAGGGACCAAAAATGGAAGAAGAATCTAACCGCGAAGTGATTTGGGTGAGCTTTAAAGATTCAAAGGGAAGCTGCAGGATAGCGCTAAGTGGTTAGGGTGAGCTTTAAAGGATCAAAAGGGAAGCTGCAGGATAGCGCTAAGTGGTTAGGGTGAGCTTTAAAGGATCAAAAGGGAAGCTGCAGGATAGCGCTAAGTGGTTAGGGTGAGCTTTAAGGGATCAAAAGGGAAGCTGCAGGATAGCGCTACGTGGTTAGGGTGAGCTTTAAAGGTTCAAAAGGGAAGCTGCAGGATAGCGCTAAGTGGTTAGGGTGAGCTTTAAAGGATCAAAAGGGAAGCTGCAGGATAGCGCTAAGTGGTTAGGGTGAGCTTTAAGGGATCAAAAGGGAAGCTGCAGGATAGCGCTAAGTGGTTAGGGTGAGCTTTAAAGGATCAAAAGGGAAGCTGCAGGATAGCGCTAAGTGGTTAGGGTGAGCTTTAAAGGATCAAAAGGGAAGCTGCAGGATAGCGCTAAGTGGTTAGGGTGAGCTTTAAAGGATCAAAAGGGAAGCTGCAGGATAGCGCTAAGTGGTTTAGCTAAACATTGTAGTAGAAGTGATGGAGTCAAATATGTATGCGAGCACTTTAATGAGTTAAGTTTGTAGTGCGCAGGCGCAAGATCGTAAGGATTTCGTCCGGACGATTATTTTGGGTAAAAGTGAAACAGAATCTATCGGGAAACGTAAAGGATTTGTGTGAGGATACGATGGGAAAAGGGCAAAAACGAAAGCCTACGTTGTTGCCTGAGAAAATGAATCTGAAAAGTCTCGATGGAAAATGACATCCTCGTACTCGTACTCTGGCATACGAGCGGACGGAAACTTTACAGAACGTTTACAATGCATGCATAGAATCGCTCGCACATTCATACGAGAGCAGGAACTTTTGAAAATGATACGACAACGGCACTAAAACGGAAGATTTTTTGTGTCTCTCTGAATCGAGCCTACAGTCTGATTTGCGATGTTTCCACCCGTTGGAGTTCCACCCTTCACATGTTGGACCGATTATATGAACAGAGAAAAGCCATCACGGATTTCCTGATGATCCAAGCAGATAGGGGGACTCCCCTGTGTAACTTCAATGTCAACCAGTGGCAGCTCATACGTTACACCTGCCATTTGCTCAGGCCCTTTGAGGAAGCCACTTTATTTGTCGGCAGGATTACGGGATGAACAACGTGATTCCACTGCTTCATGTACTACAGCACATGTTGGAAACCATGGCTGGTCAGGGCACTGGAGACATGGCGTCTACATCTTACGGCCACATGAACCCCGTTGGAGCTGAACTGGAGGAGGAAGAGGAGGAGGAGTGGCCCAGTGAAGCACAGTTTAGGCTTGGCGAAATGGCTGGTTTATCTAGTCAGCGGACAGGAGAGGAGGAGCAGGAGCAGCCAGAGGAGCTAGAGGGCTGTGAGGAAGGCGAGACAGAGGACCCGGACACACCGTGGCAGTATGCAGTGGAGATGGAGACAGGTAGTCCCTCCGAGTCACTTGTGCAAAAGGCAGAAAGCATGCTCACGTGCTTGCGTAGTGACCCCAGAATTGTTTCCATTTGGACCCTCGCTTCCGGCACAAAATGGGGGCATTTTTTAAACCCGCCGAGAGGGAGGACAAACTGAACTACTACAAAGACATTCTACATACTCAGTTGGCTGATGCCTATCTGCGCCATGGTCCATACTCTCGCAGGCCTGACTCGGGGGGACCTCTGCGCTCACCTTCCACTGCCATGCCTGCTGGGGGGGGGGTTGGCAGGAGCAGCAGCAGCAGCCTCAGTCTTTAGTCGCTAATGAGTAGCTTTCTACACTCACATAGTGAGGCTACTCATGAGCAGCAGGAAGACCTGGAGCAGGACCTCAACCAGCAGGTCATGTCATACCTTGACATGACCATGCCAACACACCTTGAGGATCCGCTGGACTTCTGGGCAGCAAAACTTGGCTTGTGGCCGCAACTAGCAGAGTTTGCCCTGGAAAAGCTGTCCTGCCCGGCCAGTAGCGTGCCATCTGAGCGGGTGTTTAGTGCGGCGGAGGCCAGAGTTACGGCGAGGAGAACTTGTCTGTCAACTAAAAATGTGGAGAGACTCACCTTTGTGAAAATGAATCAGGGATGGATCAGCCAGGATTTCCACCCACCAATGGCTGATGCATGCGACTAGATTCAGCATGGTGCCACGTTTTACACTTTCCAAATGGTGCAAAACATACTTATGTCTTTAGGCCAATTTTTGGCCTCCTGCTGATGCCAACTTCAGGGTGTGCCTTTCAGCTAATTTTTGGCCTCCTCCTGCTGCTGCTGCCAACTTCAGGGTGTCTTTCAAGCAATGTTTGGGCTCCTGCTTCTGCTGCTGCCAACTCCAGGGTGTGCCTTCCAGCTAATGTTTGTGCTCCTTCTGCTGCCAACTTCAGGGTGTGATTCATCCAATTTTTGGGCTCCTGCAGCCAACTCCAGTGTCTCTTTTACGCAATGTTTGGGCTCCTGCTGCTGCTTGCAACTCCAGGGTGTGATTCATTCAATTTTTGGCCTCCTGCAGTCAACTCCAGTGTCTATCTCAAGCTATGTTTGGGCTCCTGCTGCTGCTTGCAACTCCAGGGTGTGATTCATCCAATTTTTGGGCTCCTGCAGCCAACTCCAATGTCTCTTTCACGCAATGTTTGGGCTCCTGCTGCTGCTGCTTGCAACTCCAGGGTGTGATTCATCCAATTTTTGGCCTCCTGCAGACAACTACCGTGTCTCTTTAAAGCAATGTTTGGGCTCCTGCAGCTGCTGCTGCTGCTTGCAATTCCAGGGTGTGATTCATCCAATTTTTGGCCTCCTGCAGCCAATTCCAGTGTCTCTTTAAAGCAATGTTTGGGCTCCTGCAGCTGCTGCTGCTGCTGCTTGCAACTCCAGTGTGTGATTCAGCTAATTTTTGGGCTCCTGCTGCTGCCAGCTCCAGGGTGTGTTTTTCAGGCACTATAGGGGCCCCTCATAGTGATGCCACTTCAACTCTCTGCAACTGTGCCGCTCTGCGATTCTATTAGCGATGCCTCTGATCTGCATGTGATAATTATTTACAGTATTATTTCACTAACCCAGCACACATCCTATGCGTGTTAGAGGAAGACAGAATGGTTTACAACCCTATTGAGGCTCTAGGAGGCTCAGAAATAGCCGTTTTTAATTAGCGATTTGTTGCGAATAAATTCGGGTCGAAACGATTTTTGTCGGAAAATTTGGCGAATCAGTTGAATCGAATTTTTCAAAAGTTCGCTCATCTCTAATCACTAGAATAAAAATGTTTTACATTCATTCTTCTTAAACGTTGTTGTGTCTTTGTTTTACTACATTTTTTTTCCAATAGTAATGTACATTATATACAAGGGGACATCCCCAAAAATACAACAGGCAACGAGAAGGAACTACACTGGAGAGAAGGAAGTGGAACAGGTAAGCAGTTAGGAGAAGAAAGAACACTGGATGGAAATACAGAAAGTGGTACAGGAAAGCAGTTAGGAAAATAAGTAAGTAATCAAATGGCAGGGCCAGGTACACATTACGGAAATGCGTACAAAAAAACGGAATGAACATGCTAAATTGAGCGAGAATATAGCTCTTTTCCGAAGGGAACTAGTAGGACTACACTGGACAGTGAAACTTTTCGCAGCAAGGTACATAGAAAAATGCCCGGGAGGACGGTTCGCTCCACATGGACAAAACTTCCGCCTATGGTGTAAGCCACGAAAGCCGTACGTGCAACGCTGTTGTTGACTTACGCAACAATGAAGGCGGAAAGAAGCGGTCCCGATGAAGGCTCTGAATCATGCGAATGCTCGTATTTACAGCAAAAAATACGTGTAATGGACAGGCTTACACATGAAAACAAAAAACTAATATAGAAGGCTGTGAAGCAACCTTATTGTCTAATTTTAAAACCAACAACTCAAACACAGCCTAAACTCACTGTAAAGTTTGTCCCCAGCAGTGATTTCTTGTAACTGTAATGAAAAAACAGTCACCAGCACCGTAAAAATACAGCACCACAGATTCAAGGAGGAATAAAAATCATAAATATACTGGGGAGCGCTGGAAAAACAGCAGTATAGAGTGGCACTCACTGGTTTTGGGATAATTAGCCGACAGGTCCAACATGAGCAGACAAAGGCCGGCCAATACCTAAGTGCAACCATCAAAGCTAATTATTAGCATTCGGCCAATGTAGTACACAGCACATCTCCAGATAAGACGGGAATGCTGGCACTCCTAAGCCAGCGCTGTAGCCACACAAATGATGCTGAAAGGCACACATCATAAATAAGGCCCTTTGTTTGTCTTGAATTTTTAATAACAGTGTCAATAGCAAACCAACCCCACATCAATACACATCCTCACCTTTGGGGGCGAATGGCCGCCGCGGGCACGCTCCCTGTTAGAGGGAAGTGAGAGACGCGGCCTCCAGCGCTCAGAGCCGCTGTGGTTGGATGCTGCTTGTACGTGCATACCACAGCGGCTCTGATTGGACGAGCGCCCGCGTAGGAGCATGGTGAGGTGAGTGTTTCCGGGCGTTCTGGGGGTTTCACACAGCGGGGCAATCCCGATCGGGGTGCCCCACCGAAGTGGACCAAAACCCAGGATAGTGAAAATCCTGGGTGTTGGTCCACTTTAACACATTTTTATGATTTTTTTTCTGTGTGACATATTATTTTGTGACTTGCTTGGTTTTATCATATTTTTTTTTTACTGTTAAAAATAAACAATGGTCCCACTAAAATTAAACCAGATCAGATGGCATAGCATGTCCATGCAGACTGCTGTGGTAGACATGCTGATTAAACCGGACCTTCACCATAATTTTTTGAAAAGCCCAAACCCTTAAAAAAACGATTCCCCAGCATCTAAAATTAATATATTTAAAGTTTTTAGTCACTTACTTTTTATTCTTTCCCCCACTGGGCTGCAACTCTGTTCAGGACTTTAGGATATGGGCGCTGCCATCTTGACTAAGAAGCATCACACTTACTGAGGAGAGGAGAGTGGGATAAAGTACAGGGAGTGGGGTTATAGCTGTGCTTTGCTCAGACATAGAGCTGGGGTCAGGAAAAGGTCAGCAATCCCAGAATGCAGAGCAGCACAGTCAGAAGGCACTTCCTGTTTGCAGGCTGCCTGATGTTGCATGAGCCGCCATCTTGGATGTTCAAAGGCTCATAACATGCAGTAGATGCAGGTAGGATGATTTTTAATGTGAGCAATCTGTATGTTCAGACCATTTTAAGTGTGTCTTGAATTATGAATAACGGTGTCAGTAGCAAAGCAATCCCACATCATTACACATCCTTAACTTTGCTTCACTTTGGGTACCATACATCAGTCTATACCTTTTCTGCTTCTCACAAAAACATGGCGGGTGGAATAAAGACAGTTGTAGCGTAGGCTTGCAATTTCTTCATGTCAATGCCAATTCTTGAATGGATCCAAGAAGTTGACTCCATAAAAGGATGGTCTCTAATGTCTGTGGCATCCAGGATGAATGCTACTTGACCTGGGCAGAATGGATAGACTTTAGAGACTCACCTTCCTGATTTCCAATTTCCAGGGTTGATCAGACTCAGCTATAACTCCCCCACAAGGCTTGAAGACATCTATCCTGGTCCACAACCTCCCCCCATCCCCATTACCCTATTCTGTAATTCACTACCTCATCACTTTCTCCTTCTTTCCTCCCTTTCTTTTCTAACCCCTACATTATCCTACACATACATGTATCATTATATGTATGTACTATAGTCAGTGAAAAATTATGGTGCTTTATAATAGGTGTATTTAAAGGAGCACTATTGCAAAAAAATAACCCAATGATAAAAATCAATATAAATATGCTGGATGGTGGAGGAAGGGATGCACCCAGCATCAAAAAATATCCAGCCAGACTTGTTCTTCTTTCTTTTAATGGAAAGAAAAAGACATCTGGGGTGACAGAGCCTGTCACCCCTGATAGACTAAACCTGTCACGCCTGGGTTTTATTCCTACCATGAGAGAATAAACCACAAGCTTGGTGGGAGTTTTATTAAGTTCAGGTCTATAAGTGACCCCTCCTATCATTAGCTGACATGTTTACGTGGATTTTTAATATTACACAATTTCATGATAGTGCTCCTTTAAATAAATTGATGGATAGATAGACAGCTAGATAAATTGAAGATAGATACTTTTCGCGTTTGTCATTTCATTTAAAAAAAAAACATTAGCATTATTACTTCTTTAGTCCTTAGATTACTGTTCCTTTTGTCCTTTTCACAAGATTTTATAAACCATCATTTACAAAGGCTTTCCCAGTCCTCAGAATAAATGCAAAGTGCTAAGCGTATCAATGATCTTTTTTTAACTCTGTCTTACTATCTACTTTGTCAGATGATTCAGCTGAAGGACATAAAAACAAATAGAAAACATGTTTGTTTTGACTTTTCCATAGTAACAGTAATGCAAGTAATGAGAAGCCTCCTCAAGAAGTTCTCATAGGACACTATTGCCTTGATGCAGAGCCTTCCCGTTCCGCTATCCTGTGCGTTTTCCCGTTGGTTTTTTTTTGGGCTGTGTTCGGGTCAGGAAAGGGTGCTACATTGGTTTTTGTGTGCGTTTATGCGCTCAGGTGTGTGCTCAGCCGCCTTTCCAATTGTCAGCTCACCCGAGGCTGTTTCCCGGGAAAACGGACGGGTCGTTCATTGGTCTGTTTTTTTCAGTGATGCAGAGCCTTAATTTCCGATTGAAATCACCCTAATAAAACTTGGCCGCCAAGCCTTCACTTACGGGCAGTCTGACCAGCCGTATTTGAGCTCCGTGCTTTTTGGAAATGCATTCCTCTGTGGGCCAACATCAAAGGCGCCAGCTACGCGGTCTGGTACTTATGAGCATGGCAGAAACCAGGCTGCACCGAACGCCATTGGACATCGATTGCATGCATGACGTTGACCTATTCGAGCTCACCCGCCTTAACCGTGTTTCTCTCCATGCCTTGTATAGCGAGCTGCGGCCATGGTTAGCCCCCACCACAAGAAAGGGGCATGCAATTGCAGGTATGACCAAATTGGTCTCCGTGGGGATGTCCCAGTCTACGCTGAGCCGCAGCCTAACCAAGTTTTTGGATGGCATGGCTACCCTGGCACAGAATTATATTTTTTTCCTCAAACAGGGGAAGCCTGGAATGCGGTTAAGCTGGGCTTTTATAACATAGCTGACATGCCCAATGTCATTGGTGCAATCGATTGCACACATGTCTCATTGATTCCCCCTGCTGACATGGAATATCTGTTCAGGTATGTGGTTTGGGTCTGCTTTTTTTTTTTTTTTTTAAGCAAACATTTCTTATGCCTCACACTAATTCCACTTTTTGTTGGCTTTGTGCAGGAACAGGAAGATGGGCCATTCCATCAATGTTCAGGCAGTGGCGGGCCCTGATCTACAATTTTTCAGTATGTTTGCAGGCTTCCCTGGATCCACGCATGACGCGCATATTTTGAGGAACTCAAGCCTCCATCACCGGTTTCAATCTGGAGATCTTTCTGGTGGATGGCTACTGGGTATGTGTCTTAAAGTTGTAGTTGTGGGCCCCCATGTTTGAATTTGGATTTGCCAGTACACCACTAATCTGTGATCCATTTCCATGAAACTTGGCAACTTAATTTTTTTATTAGTTTTTAATTTAAATTTAATGGGTGAAGGGATTCACCACTATTGTGTTATGTTCCACAGACATTTTTAATGAGTGTACAGGTTGGATGTGTATGTAGCCTCATCAAAAATTTCCTCAAACAATACCTAGCTCACCTATTTGTCCCTGTTTAATAATGTGCCAAAGCACAGCTAAACCTTATTTTTAGTAGCCACCATATGTTTTTCATTTGGATTTTTGCAGGTGACTCAGGCTATCACTTGTTACCATGGCTGCTCACACCCATCCTGCACCCATCTTCCCAGGCCCAGGAGCGCTATAACACAGCCCATAGGAGGACTCGCTCTGTGGTGGAACGTGCCTTTGGGTTGTTGAAGATGCGTTTTCGATGTCTGGATCAGAGTGGTGGTGCCCTTCACTATCAGCCTGGCAAGGTCATCCAAATCATTATTGCTGGGGGGTCCTGCACAACCTTGCCATTAGAAGCAGGATTGCTCGATATACTGACCTGGCTGCAGAACCTTTACCGATTTCTGACGAGCAGACCCCTACTTACTCTGGTACACCAAGTGGCACAGCACACACAATACGTGCTGAACTTGTGGCCAATGTATTTTCATAAATCACAAGTTTTTTTTTTTTTTGCTTTGTGATTAAACAAATTGTTAATTTTCATTTGTTTTTTGGGGGAAAAACTGAAACTTGAACGTGGGGTCAAATACTATTACACCACAATTTAGTGTTAGGTTGTGGAGGATGTTGCAGTTGATTGATGGTGTGGGAGCATGTGTGCAGCAATGTGTGCCAGGCTTTGGTTAATGTCCTGCCATTGTTGCACCATTTGCCCCATATGGCTGTTTAGGGCAGACACATTTCTGTTTAAAACCTCTAATTGGGTATTCAGGGATGTTAGTTGGGTGTACACAGTGGCATTAAATTGTTGTGTGCTTGCTGAAAATGCAATATTTTCCTGGCGCCAGGCTTCCTCCATATTTTGCAGCTGTCTTCGTTGGCTTATATGGCGCCTTGGCTGTGTTCTAGCAGTGGCACGGGTGGGTGGTTCAGATTCAGAATGAGGGTGTGGATGTGGTTGTTGTGCCTGTGGAGTCTGAGTTGCGGCCACTGGCTCAGTAGTGGTTTGTGACATCCGATATGTGTCCTCCTCCAAATCTCTTATATGTTCTATTATTGGTGGACTTACTATGTTCTGTAAAGAAATATAGGTTCATATTAGTTTCCTTATGGCAAACGAATGGATCCAAATTCAATGTTAAAAGTCCACACAAAGGACCATTGACTTACCTCATCCACAATATCAATTTGGGTTCGTTGTGGCGAATCCTGGTGTGGCATGGGCCTGGGGGATAAGCCAGGGGTTGCTTGGCCTTGTGTGGTCTGTTGACTTTGTCCTTGGAAGTGAGAGTGTTAGATTATATTAAACAGCAAGTACAGTGTGTTGTCTGGCTAACACAGGCTTTTGTACCTCATTTTAAAATCTCATGGCCAAATCAAACTCACCTTGTGACCTAACATTCCGGTCGGTGTCGTGTGCCTCTTGCAGGCCCTGAACGCTGGCCGGGTGTATGTATGTGTATACATGTTCCTAGGCTGGGGTTAGTATTATTTTGGTTGGTAAACCACTCCCTGTCTGCAGGATGGGGAAGATTAAAGCACTCCTAATAAGTGTTACATCCTGTTACCAATGCGACTATAAATGCTTTTCTAATGGGCTTTACCTCTGCTGGCGGTGCATGCCCATTTTCTTTTTACTGTAATATTTGAGGTCCCCAAATTTCCACTTAATTTGTTCAATATCTCGACGGACAGAACCCACACTATTAACTTGGCGGGCCACTTGTGGTGGCTTTTGAATTACGGCCAAATAGGGCATCATAATGCTCACAAACGGCATTGGCAACAGCCATGCTTTGTGCATCGCATAAACGGGCTGTTAGTGACCCACGGCGTAGTTGGCGCCCACATGGGTGTGTGGTGTCCCCTGCATCAGTTGAAATAGATGGTTGGCTATCTGGGGAGTCGTGTGTGGTTCTTGGGCTTAGGGGGGAGTGTGATGGTGTGTGTGTGCTGCTCTGGGTTAATGTCTGGGTGCCTGTGTAGCTTTCACCTGTTGAGCTGGATGGGGAATCTGAGTTAGTTGAACTTTGAGACCCAGAGGGTTGAGGTGGAGGGGTGGGTGACCTGGGTGGGGTGGAGGGTTTGACACTACGCTTACCCTTGCTGGTGTGTTTTTTGGGTTTTTGTGTATGCTTGGTGTGTTGTGGAGTAGGATGCTGCAGGGTCTTAATAGATTTGGCACCCTTGTGTGGTCGTGTTGATTTGGCAGGTTGTGGCGAGGGTGTCAAGGGATCCTGCCTCCTGCGTTTTTTGTGATGTGCCTGTGTCTGTGGCGTAACCACCGTTTTAGTGGGGGCATGTTCAGCATGGGTCTTGTGCCTGCTCTTATGTTGTTTAGTAGATGATGCATGTGTGTGGCTACTCTGCGCCTCTGGGCTTTTGTGGCTCTTCCTGCTCCCTTTTGGTCTGCCCATATTGATATGGTATCCAACACAGAGCTGAGTGCATTTATCTGTAAATATTTTTACCATGTGGGCGTGTTCAGCAGCCTGTGTGCCTGCGTGCGCGCACGCACGCACGTCACCGCGGGGGAACGTCAAAGCCATACCCGGAAGAGCATCCAAGATGTCGCCAGCAGTATACACACAGGAGCAGGACGACATCATCATGGATGTGAGTAGGCGAGCATGCGTTTATGTGCGCGCATACACTACATGTAATAAAAAAAAACTAAGCGCAAGATTAGTGAGGAACAACTTACTTTGTAACGTTAAATACAAGCCCACCTTAGTTTTAGACATGTACGCAGCGACAAACTAGCCTACATGCAGATAGTAGAACTAGGCCAATGTGAGTAAGAAAGAGGTTCAGAAAGTGACTTTAGGTAGCAGCTGGGCTACGACTTCCTGCCGTCAGATTTTGAGAAGAGGACGTTGTCGCTGGCGGTGGTGGACGTGATAGCCCGAAGAACCCAAACCACCTATACCTTCACCCAGATCGCCCAACACTGGTCCGATTTAAAGAGGAGGCATAGGCCCCGGGTGAGGCGGTACTTCGCCAAACATTTTCCAGGTAAGTGTGTATACTTGACATGCAAGAATCACACTGGCCTTGGCTGGGTGTGTTTTTATGATTGTGTTTCTATTTCAGTGCATGAATGGAAGATGCGGTTCCACCCCACCCGGACAAGAGAACGCAGCCCAGTGTTGGGCGAATCAGGTGAAGGGATAGGTGGTCCACCGCCAGTGACAATGGCCACCCCCTCCTCTGCCAGCGAATATGACGAACCGCTGGACCTCAGCATGCAGGGGAGGGGGGAATCGGACGGCAGGGAGTCGAGCCTAACAGACCCACAACCTGACTCCGGTAAGACTAAGAAAATTACATATGTGCTAATACATGCAAGAAATACATATACTCATGTGCACTATTGTTATTTGTAGATTGTGACGTCACAGGACCATCCCCAGGGAGAGGCCAGGAAGGGGGCCAAGATGAAGTGATGGCTGCGGAAGGTGAGTGATTTGATGCCTCGAATCATAAGCTAATCTGACATTCAGCAGGCACAAAGAGTAACTAATATACTTGTGTTTTGGATCAAAACAGATTCAGAGCCGGACGTACTGCTGGACCCAGGGAGGAGGCTGCGCACCAGACGCCCTGGTGGCCAAAAGCAATGTAAGTTTAATTTTAATTTAGGACAACTAGTTTAAACTCATGTCCCCACAAATAACAAAAATCACCTAAATCAAACACTAAAAATGATGATGTTTTTCTTTCACAGATCAAAGAAAACGGCCACGCATGTAAAGGAGCCACCCATTTAGCAGAAAATTTTAAATTTTTTATATTTTTGAAGTTTTAAATCATTTTAACAGTTACACCAAAAAAGGATCACAGTAAAAAAAAAAAAATACAAAGAAGTGTGGTGTGTTTTATTTCGTGGCAATGTACGTTAGCACAACATCATCATACTGTTACATGTCCCAAAAGGTACGTATATGGGACAAGGAATAGCAAGAAGAAGGAGAAGAAAACACAGAATAAGAAAAGAGATTAAGGTAAGCATTAGAGACAAGGCAGAAGGAGAAACAGAGATTAAGGTAAGCATTAGAGACAAGGCAGAAGGAGAAACAGAGATTAAGGTAAGCATTAGAGACAAGGCAGAAGGAGAAACAGAGATTAAGGTAAGCATTAGAGACAAGGCAGAAGGAGAAACAGAGATTAAGGTAAGCATTAAAGGCAAGGAAAAATAAACCAAAAATAATTTAATAATACATTTAGGTATGTGTCAAAGTGCCAGTTTGTGGCATATGTACTGTTGGGGTTTCTAAGGGTTGTCTGGCCTCCCTCGCCCAAGGTCTGTCAGTGTTCCGTCAGCAGCTGCTTGAGATCAGATACTAAGAGCCACGAGCTTGTACACTAGGTACGGTTCAAAGACTGATCTAAGTTTATTCAGAAATCATATGCATATTTATACAGAATGTCACACACAAAATGGAGTATTTAGCCCCCGCCTTTGTGACGGAACTAAAAACCTTCACACATAAAGCTGGCAATAAGTCTCATGGTTCCTATGTAAAGTATTTTCCTATTTGTCTGCTGATAATGATAGTTCAAGGGATTCCCGTGACCTACATCTAGATAAATCACTGAGAGAAGGACATTCCTACACATTAAAATGTCTGTTGGCTTTATGTGCAGAACTTAACATATCACATGTATATCTATATAATTAAGTTTAATATCAAATTATAGAATACAAAATGGAGTCTTCTTTTCAACATGGCCGCCATTAGGCTAAGCATTTCACCCTTCAATCCCCTCTTAGATCATCTCTGGATGATCTCCTTCATTCACGTTCTGTGCCTATGGGCTAGGTAAGCCATATATGTAGCAGCTGGGCTCTCTGTCCTACAGCTTGCAATCAGGCACATAATAAGTTTGAAGGAAACGAATAGCATAATAATCACAAAAATGACTACAAGAACATTGATGGCCATATCTCTTAACCATTTGAAAATTCCTCCAAAGTTACCTAGGTTACCAAAAGTGCTCCATTTTTGGGCAAAATATCTTTCTCCTCTACCAGAAATCTTATGGAGAAATTAGTCAGGAGTAGGTTAATTAGCGTTATATTCCAGCCAATTGCATTGTTTTAAGCATTATTCGTTTTAAAATAGATCCCACCTTTCTCAGTTGGCTTAGAGATATTAAACTAGGATTGGGCACATGTTTTCTCAATCTTATTAGATTTTCCAACCTGAAAACACCAGTCTGGGTTGTGTTTTGGTATATATATTGGGTGTGAAACATAATTCTGCTTTGGTTACTAGCAAAACTCACATTTTTCATTTAGTTGTTATAACTAAGACCTGAGTGAAATTCAAAGGGACCTGTGATGTTTCAGGGTGTCATTTACTACAGATCCAACACTTGTCATAACCTGATTTCCAGGCATATGCATATTTAATGTAATGCCCTGTGAGTCTTCCACCTTCTGTGAGATAGCAACCCCCAATCTCAGCCGCCGCTTCTGCCTATAGCCAAGCCCCCGTTCGCTGGGACGCATGATACGCCTCGCCGGACACGGTTGGCCCCAGGTCTTAAAAGGTGCAAAGGATGCCAGCTCACAGTGAAGATAGAAGGAACACTAGGTTAAACTATGGCCAAGGTCGTTCACGGGAAATCAGTCCGAAAGTACGTCTACTCACAGGGATAAGGCAGAAGAGTAGTCAGATACTAGCCAAAGGTCAAGCTGGGTCAATCTCAAGTACAGCACTGATAAAGTCACACCCTGAGCAGCACTAGCTATAACGGACAACGGGTGAGGGCTAAACTCTATTTAAAAGATGGCTGACCAATATAAACACTGAGAGATATAGAGTAGATGATTGGTGCAACTTTGAACCTGAAATTGATTTGAGAACTGATCCCAGGCTTTACCATTCTCTCTCTGACCTACTCTTAACTACTTTTTTTTCACATCGGGGCCTAACAAATGTGGGTCGAAAATGCATGAAGTAAGCACATATGTAAGTATAAAAAGGATAAAGGCAGCTATCAAAAGTTTAGCAATTTCAGTCCCACAAAGAAGGTCTGGTCAAGGGCTGGGGCTTCTTCATCTGTTTTTCTTTCTTCGGGGACCCTAGATCCCCCGTATTGGTCATCATTTTCCTGCTTTTTCTGTGCTCTAGGTAGCACGGTCTGCTTGTCCTCTGCTCTAGGTAGCAGTGTCTGACCCTTCTTTTCCTGAATCCTCTTCACTCTGGAAGCATGTATCCTAGACTGGCAGTTCTCCACAAGATTGTGGTTCTGGTCACTGCGATCACCGTGGCTGGTGCACCAAGGGGCTAGTCTTGCTTCCTTCTGTGATTCAGTTACAGGACCACAGCCGCGTCACCTACTTTAAAAGGATGGGTGGTGTCCTGTGAAGAAAAAGAGATGCGAGACAGAGGTGCAAGCCACATTTCTTTTAACATTATCCAAAGTTTTAATCAGCTTCCTCACATATCCTGTATCAGGTCTAAGTCCCCTCTTTCTAACATAAGAAGGCACCCTAACCCAGGGGGTGAGTAATGGTCTTCCCATTAAAACCTCAAATGGTGACTACCCAGTGACCTTAGAAGGGATCATCCTAATTACTGCCAATCCTACTCCTGGAAGGACCCTTTTCCATTTAGCATAAGTTCCCCTCCCCCCTGTGGCTTTTCTGATTTTATCCTTTTTGGTCCAATTCATTCTTTTAACTATTCCTAAGCTCTAAGGGTGGTAGGGGATGTGAAACTTCCACTCTATCCTGAAGGTTTTCTACAAGATCCTGACAAACCTAAAGGATGGGCCATTTGTGTGAGAATTCTTACCACAGTCCTGGCATCATCCCTTGTCATCACAAAAAGTTCAACCCACCCTGAGAACATATCCACTCTCACTAAAAGGTACTCCTGTCTTTTCCTAATCTAGGCATGTGAGTAAAATCAATCTGCAGATGTGTGAATCAGGTTGTTGGATATGTCAGGTGCTCATGTTTACACGTCGGCTTCCAGCTTCTATGTCCTACACTATGATATTGGGAAATAAAAAGATGTGCACTAGCTGTTGCACGGTTTCCCTAGTTTTCGCTAGTTTCCCCCTCTTTGCACAAAAGTCCATTCTGGTCTTTGTGCACTCCTACCTTTCCCCAATTCTCCCTGTCTTCTGTACTAGCATATTTTTTTAAGTCAGTCAAGGTCTAGTCAGGGAGGGGTATTTCTGGTGCTAACATGAGCATTTACATGTCACAATGTAAAGGGTGCGGCCATTTCCACCACCATTGCAAACGAGGCCAGGGCTCTGAGACACACATGCCCTGTACCTGCCTAGGGCACACCTTCAAGGAAAAAAAAAAACAGGGCACCTCCATGCGCTTGTGCACGGTCCACCTGCCATGGTTTTACATTTTGTCCTTGGCAAATCAGTGAAACATCTTGCCATAATCGGGAAAACCTAACCCTGGGGCTGTCACCATAGCATTTTTCAAATACACAAAAGCATTGCACATTTCATTTAACCATTTCAGGGTGTCAGGTTTATCAGCATGCATCTGAGCTCTGAATATGCTGTCACATTATGAACAATCTGAAATTGGTGGCAGTAACCAATCATACCAAGGAAGGTTAGAGTGTCCTTCTTGGTAAGTGGGCGGGGCAGACCCACAACAGCAGCTACTCTCTCATGGCTCAGGTATTCCCTGGGAAAGCACAAAACCCAGGTATTCAACCTTTTCTGACACCATTGCAACTTTTCTTTAGACACTTTATGACCATTTTCAAAAAAGACATTTGACAATATTCCTCTCATTCCCCAGGGTGGCCTCCCTATGCAAAACTGCAGAGACGAAGGCTGTATGCAGTAGGACGGAACCATGGCCGGGTGTCCAGGCCTTAAGAGTGGCTTGGAGGACTATCTGCAAAAATAAAAACTACTAGCCAATACATAAAAACTACTAGCCAATACACATTGCCCTGGGGCAAAAGTGACCTGAAATGAAAGGTGCGTTGTGTCTCCTCATCCACTGGGGCGCTTACCAGCCCATCATGAGAAATGGAGGTTAGAAGAAATGGCACAGACACCATCAGGCACTATTGGGTCAGTTGGTGTCACTAGACCACTTATGGGCCTGGTGTCCTGGACAAATCCTAGTTTCAATGTGGCTTTTTAAGGTGTGCAGGGAAAAAATCCCACATCCAGTGAGCCCTCAGCCCACAGCTGCGGATCTATGTCCATGTCATCCGTCAAGAGGCAAGAAATCCTAGCCTTCTATATGATTATCTGGTTAAAGTCTGCATACAACCTCCCTTTCCTGTTAAGTTTTATTGTGATTTGCCTAGCAGGTCCTTGCCCAGGATGACCCTAGAATAAGTCTGAAACTATGTTTGATTCCCAGTTTAGCCTGGAGGGGGTCAGAAATCAGTAAGGGCGGTGTTGCTGCCAGCTAAGCAGATTATTTGACATCATGCTAGGGAGAGTTGACTGGCTGTGGCGCAGAGGCTGCGGGGTTAATTATTTCTTCCTCAGCATAGAGGTTAATTTCCTTTAAAAACTCTGATGCTGCTCTATTACGTAGCGTGGGCTGAGCCCCTCAAAAAATATCTCCATCTGTGACCCCCCTCCACACACACATTTCATTCCTGCCAGTTTACGCATTTTTAACCCATACGCTCCCCGCAGCATGGCATATCTCTAAAATAATTTTCACATTATCCCAATTCCAAACTGATGTGGATCAAAGCATCTATGATTTGTTGTTTTACAGTTAAAACATATCTCGGATTCAGATTACCCAGGAAGGTCTGAATAAGAAGCGGTAGCCCATACATCTATGAATCTTTTTAAGAAATCTGAGACAGATACTCTCACTTTCTGTTTACCAGCTATGGCAGTAGACAGAGAGGATTTATGTGGAGAAGCACTTTCAAACTTTTCTAATTCTTCCTCATGGTATCCTGACCTTTTTCAGCAGTTGGGAAAGGGGCTTCTATATTAACTCTTTCAACTAATTTGCTCCTAGTATTTGCAGCGGGACCCCCATAAAAAGTCCAGCTGTCACATTCACCTAGCTCCTTTTAATCTTTGGGTTCCTCTTTTCCTAGCTGATAAGCTGATCAACAGACAGCTTCTGTTTCCTGACATCAGGATAGAGGCTGTTTGTTGCTTAGGTGGTACATAAGGCCAATGGGGACCTTAGTTTTAGGCCTAGACTTTTGCTTACATTTTAAATTTGTTCCTAGCTTGTGTTCCAGGGCATGAAATCCAGGGGACTCTTTTGTCTCCTGAATTGGATGTCCATTTGGCACTTTTAGTCATCTTTCTAAACCAATAGGGAGCATATTCTAGCCAGTTTTCACCTCCCTTCTTCATAAAATCTTTATCACAATTTTGGTCTCCTTGATAATATAGGAACACCTATTGATCACCCAAACATAAACCTTTAATCATTATATCCATGTGAAACTTGTCATTATCTCCAACCTGTGGTAATGGACTGGAGCTACCCATGGATCTACATAATAATCAGACTTCGATATTCTAATTACAAATTCCTTACAAGTTTCCCCTTATCAAAGGTTTAGATTTGCTATCATTCTTCCCATATTAAACAGTAATTCAAGGCGTGCTTACCTTCACACCTATCAGTAACAGTGGTTTAAGGCATGCTCACCTTCACACCTATCAGTCCCACACAACAAAGACAAATTATCTTACATTTCTATGCGACAGAAAAGAAAAAGCAAAAGTTTGGGACAGAACACTGAACACCTTGTCAGGGAGCCTTTTATCTAGTAGCGCTACTCTTATTTTACTTAGGGCACTTCTCAGAGTCCCTTTTTCTCTTAGGGCACTTCTCAGAGTCCCTTTTTCTCTTAGGACACTTCTCAGAGTCCCTTTTTCTCTTAGGGCACTTCTCAGAGTCCCTTTTTCTCTTAGGGCACTTCTCAGAGTCCCTTTTTCTTTTATCTGTCTCTCGGGACAGTTTCAAACCCTTCCAATTTACCCCACTAGGTTCTTAATAGGTCCGCTACATATCATAAAAACCACAGGGAGAAAAAGTGTGTAGCGATAACCCTTATCGCCGGAGGGCTTCACTGCCCGAGACGTCCTTTTCCCAATCGTAAGAGGTGCCGCTGGAATTCCAGAGTCGTCCGTGAGGAAACAGGAACAGCCCTTACAAGGGCTAGTGAATTGTAATATAGCGTTTCCCCCAATAAGAGACAGAACTTCAGTATTGAGGGTGAAGGTGAAGTGTTTTTATTAGTGCCACTCTAGGCCTTATATACACAAGTCTCCATGCAATGGGACCTCCCCCGTGGACCTCATGACAAATACACAGACCAATGGGAGCAGGGCACACAATCCCTCAACTCTGCCGGTGACGCAATCAGCAAAACAATAGGCGTCTGTAATACACTCAATCAGAACAATGCCATTGCCTGTGACGTAATCAATTAACACAATGGCAGTTTATAATACAATCCAAACTACAATGACATTGCCTGTAACAGTATCAAAATACAATGACCTAATTAAGAAAAGGCCAGTGAATGACCCGGTGGGCAACTGAATAGTGATGACATCCAAAAGACAGAGCCTCTGTCACAATGAATGACATCCAAAAGGCAGAGCGTCTGTCACAATGCCCCCTTTTTGTGGAACACCCGGCAGACCCGGATTGACCCTGTTTGGGTTAACGTGGGGCTGTCCGGACTCTTGTCATGGGCAGAGTTCTGTTTAAGGACAAGTCTGCAAATAGTGAGTAACCGGACTAAACATTGACGTGGGCTGTACATAGGAATCGGTCATGGGTGGGGTCCAAACACTGGGATATTGTGGCGTTGGTGAGTTCAGCACCAAAGTCCTTGGTTGGATGTGTGCACAGGTGCTTTGCTTTCTTATAGCTGGCCCAAGTTTCAATCTCTTTCCATGGAAGCTGATCGGAGAATCCACAATTTTCTGCACATCTACATCATCGTAAAAGTAGACAAAACCATAACCCTTAGAAACGCCAGAGGCATCCCTAATAATTTTGACATTCTTTACAGCGCCATACTTTGAAAAAACATCCTTAATGTCAGGCTGATTAATCCGACGGCCAATGCCCCCAACAAAAATAGTGTTTGGCATACGTTTTCCTTCTGGAAGGACGTAACCTGACGGCTGATCCTCTTCTTGACTTTGTGTAACAGACATGACGTGATGCAGGCGAAACCCCTGGGTCTCCCCGACCAGTGGACTGGAGTCGGCAGCTCGGGCTGGAGCCTGGGTTGTAACAGGGTTGACGCTGGCTGGTCCAGAGGTAGCGTAGGCAGAAGTCATTGGTCCTAGATCATTTCCCAATAGAACTTTTGCTGGTAAGTTGTCCATAAGTCCCACCTGTAACCTGCCGGATCCAGCGCCCCAGTCAAGATGTACTCGGGCGGTGGGGAGTCGAAACACAGCTCCTCCCGCCACCCTTACTGCAACAGTGTGTCCAGTGCGGTCTTTGTTCTTGACCAAATGAGGTTGGAGCAAGGTAAGTGTGGCTCCGGTGTCGCGTAATCCTTGCGCGGTGCGCCCATTGACTCGTACCTCCTGGCAATGGTGCTGTCGGTTGTCTTGGATGGCCGCTTGTACGGGATCAGCTTCATACAGTACCCCCAGATACTCTTCCGAACTGCTCTCAGCTTCCAAACAGTGTGCAACAGGAGTACGGGAGGTGGAAGGTTGTGTTTGCCTCCACGTGTTTCGGGGAGGCTCTAGGGCGCAATCACTGCGATAATGTCCCCATTGTTTGCAACGATGGCACTGAACTGTGGAGAGGTTCGGTTGCTGCGCTGGCCTATGTGGCCCAGAGTAACGAGTTGGCGCGGAAGCCACAGGTGCTTGAAACTTAATGGGAGGTGGTGGTTTTGGAGTGGACTGTTCTGTCCAGCGAGCATCGGTGTACTCGTCGGCTAGACGAGCAGCCTCAGGTAGCGTTAGAGGCCTCCGGTCGCGTACCCACTCTCTTAGCTCTGGTTGCAGGGCATTGAGAAAATGTTCTAGTAAAAACAACTGTAGTACATCCTCAGCGATCGTGGCTTTGCATCCAGTGACCCAGTGTGATGCTGTACGATGGAGGCGACATGCCCACTCCGTGTAAGAATCCCCTCCCTTCTTTTGGGATTCCCGAAATCGTCGCCTGTAGGCTTCCGGGGTGACAGCGTACCGGGCTAACAAAGCCTCCTTTACCAGATGGTAGTGTGGTAAGTCCGCATCAGGGATGGCCCGGAAAGCATCGGAAGCTTTCCCAGATAGTTTCCCTGATAATATGGTGACCCATTCCTCCGTGGGTACCCGGTGTAAAGCGCACTGGCGTTCAAAATCGGCCAAAAATCCGTCAATCTCGTCGTCACTTTCCTGGAAGGACTTAAATGCTGCAAATGGAATCTTTCTCCCCCCAGTGTAACTGAGGCTGAGAGGCTGCTGGGTTGAAAGGCGCCGATCTTCCCTTCGCTTACTGGCCTCTGCCTCCGCTGCGGCGAAGACTCGGTCGATCAGTTCCTGTGATGGATTCGGGCCATAGACCGACAATCTGTTCCGAACCGCTTGAACTAGAGCAGCGTCTTCATCGATCTCTATATTGGTTTCGGTCCTCACTGCTGCACGATCCATTTCGATCAGCTCGGCTATCAGTTCCCGACGTGGGCGGTTGCTAGCTGACCTTCCCCGGCTCTCGAGTAGATCCTTCAGGGTCAGCCTTTTCAACTTGTCCTACTGACTCTCCATCAGGGTAGCACTCTCTCTGGGTACAAAGGACCATCCGACCGCTTGCCACCAATTGTAGCGATAACCCTTATCGCCGGAGGGCTTCACCGCCCGAGACGTCCTTTTCCCAATCGTAAGAGGTGCTGCTGGAATTCCAGAGTCGTCCGTGAGGAAACAGGAACAGCCCTTACAAGGGCTAGTGAATTGTAATATAGCGTTTCCCCCAATAAGAGACAGAACTTCAGTATTGAGGGTGAAGGTGAAGTGTTTTTATTAGTGCCACTCTAGGCCTTATATACACAAGTCTCCATGCAATGGGACCTCCCCCGTGGACCTCATGACAAATACACAGACCAATGGGAGCAGGGCACACAATCCCTCAACTCTGCCGGTGACGCAATCAGCAAAACAATAGGCGTCTGTAATACACTCAATCAGAACAATGCCATTGCCTGTGACGTAATCAATTAACACAATGGCAGTTTATAATACAATCCAAACTACAATGACATTGCCTGTAACAGTATCAAAATACAATGACCTAATTAAGAAAAGGCCAGTGAATGACCCGGTGGGCAACTGAATAGTGATGACATCCAAAAGACAGAGCCTCTGTCACAATGAATGACATCCAAAAGGCAGAGCGTCTGTCACAAAGTGTTTGTATTTCTAGTGCACTACCCTAAATTCTTAAGGGCGCCCTTAAACCTGAAAGTGACCTATTAAGATGTAAACAAGAAACACCAAAGAGACAAGTGGTTCATATAGGGCTGGCACTTACAAGCAAACATACACACTCAAGGCTGCTTGACGCAACACCACAAATATGTTTATTTAAATATGGCACATACACTTATGAAAAAACAAACCCACTCCTCCAAATTAAAAAGCTAGCTTAGCTCAAAAATAGATACAGGGGCCCCCCACACATATTGCCACACCTCCTCACATACACACATACCACCACACATCCCTAAGGTAATTGGCTGGCCAGCCACTAGTTGAAACTCAAATTGAGGGCTGCCTACATGGGAGGATGCAGGTCCTGTAGCGGGCCATCCATAAATGCGTGTATTAAGGTGCTGAGTGTTGTAAACAATGATGGCTTGAAAGACACGTGATTATGTAGCAGCAAAGTCCAGATGTGTGATCCTAATTATGCTTAATGTAGGTATACGTCCCATCTCATATTCATGGATCACAACAAATACATGTGTAAGGTCACACACTGGATGGTGTTATCCACGCTAACACAAGCTCATATAGATTGCACAGTCCCTTATGCACCTTCATATATTGCTAATACTGGACACTAGACAGCTAAGAGATGTTGAAACAGGCCACATTCTCAGGACACATACAATACACGGGAGCCGCACTGGGCCCGGCCGCGCAGATGCGTCCGGCCTCCGACCCTGATCCCCGCAGCTCTACCGTGATACCTCTCCTAGGCGGCAGCCTGATGTTTAGCCTCGCGCTGGAACGCGCCTTCCATCGTCAGCGCCAGCGTGTAGTCACAACAAAGCCAGCGTGTGTGGTGAGGAGAGAGGAGGAGGGGGCGTGGCAGGGCCTTCCGTCCACCAACGGCGTTTCGCCCCGCCTACTGGGGCTTCGCCAGGACCCTGACGAAGCCCCAGTAGGCGGGGCGAAACGCCAGGGTCGGAGGCCGGACGCATCTGCGCGGCCGGGCCCAGCGCGGCTCCCGTGTATTGTATGTGTCCTGAGAATGTGGCCTGTTTCAACATCTCTTAGCTGTCTGTGTCCAGCATTAGCAATATATGAAGGTGCATAAGGGACTGTGCAATCTATATGAGCTTGTGTTAGCGTGGATAACACCATCCAGTGTGTGACCTTACACATGTATTTGTTGTGATCCATGAATAGGAGATGGGACGTATACCTACATTAAGCATAATTAGGATCACACATCTGGACTTTGCTGCTACATAATCACGTGTCTTTCAAGCCATCATTGTTTACAACACTCAGCACCTTAATACACGCATTTATGGATGGCCCGCTACAGGACCTGCATCCTCCCATGTAGGCAGCCCTCAATTTGAGTTTCAACTAGTGGCTGGCCAGCCAATTACCTTAGGGATGTGTGGTGGTATGTGTGTATGTGAGGAGGTGTGGCAATATGTGTGGGGGGCCCCCGTATCTATTTTTGAGCTAAGCTAGCTTTTTAGCTTTGGAGGAGTGGGTTTGTTTTTTCATAAGTGTATGTGCCATATTTAAATAAACATATTTGTGGTGTTGCGTCAAGCAGCCTTGAGTGTGTATGTTTGCTTGTAAGTGCCAGCCCTATATGAACCACTTGTCTCTTTGGTGTTTCTTGTTTACATCTTAATAGGTCCGCCCTATGGCAGAGGTCTCAGTAAGTGAAAATATAAATCCACCTACCTAGACTTGCACGGCGGATCCCACCCGCTGCCACCATTGATTGTTGGGGTTTCTAAGGGTTGTCTGGCCTCCCTAGCCCAAGGTCTGTCAGTGTTCCGTCAGCAGCTGCTTGAGATCAGATACTTAGAGCCATGAGCTTGTACACTAGGTACGGTTCAAAGACTGATCTAAGTTTATTCAGAAATCATATGCATATTTATACAGAATGTCACTCACAAAATGGAGTATTTAGCCCCCGCCTTTGTGACGGAACTAAAAACCTTCACACATAAAGCTGGCAATAAGTCTCATGGTTCCTATGTAAAGTATTTTCCTATATGTCTGCTGATAATGATAGTTCAAGGGATTCCCGTGACCTACATCTAGATAAATCACTGAGAGAAGGACATTCCTACACATTAAAATGTCTGTTGGCTTTATGTGCAGAACTTAACATATCACATGTATATCTATATAACTAAGTTTAATATCAAATTATAGAATACAAAATGGAGTCTTCTTTTCAACATGGCCGCCATTAGGCTAAGCATTTCACCCTTCATGTACATTTACATGGAGGTTTAGAGATGTGCGCTTGCGTGGACCCAGATTGACAACAGGAAATCCATGGAGATATAAGTATACTTGACAAAAACAACAAAATTAGTATGAAAAATGACACGGAAGGCAAGGAAAAAGGAGGAAAAAACGGAACGCCCGTGTGAATGTGAACGGAAGCCACGAGGAAATTGCATGCTCCCGAGAGGGGCAAAAAATGCTTCTCGATTGAAGACAAATTAACGGATCAGTTAGAGGTAGACCCCCGTGTAAACAGCCAGGTCATTAAGGTAAGTGTTTTGTGTGTGTTTGTTGCACTTGTTGTTTTTGTGTGAGCCTGTCTTTCCTTCTGCTCACTTCTTTTTTGCTTTTGTCTGAGGCCTCTTTAGGCCAGTTTTGTGTGTGTTTTCGGCCCATGTAATTTCTCTGTGGGCATTTCTACTTAGAGACGTAGGTCTGTTTCACTGAGTTTTTTTTATGGCACCATTGCATTTTTTCTTAAATACAGATGTCTTAGCGTTGTGCTTAGCATTTTTGCATGAATCTTTTGGATTTTTCAATGCTTGTTTTCCTATTCTCATCTATTATTGTGCAGCAATGCATTTTTATGTAAATACAGACCTATTAGTGTTTTTCAGAATTATTATTGTTTTTTTTTGTCTTTTTCAATTGTTGTCTGTTTTGTGGTTTTTTTTTGTACATGTAGGACATGTGTCAGCAGGAATATAACTACGCCTGACCCCCGGCCCAGAAGGGGACCATTGTGGCCCGCTGCTTTGATGTGAAGTTCCACCCCAAGTCTGTCTGCCGACGGTGGTTGAACTTCAAGCGCCGGGACCCGAAGTCTGTGTGCCTACTCTATGATGCCTACGCCTCCAGTTAATTTAAGAATGCAAGACAACCTAGATTTGATTCAAACTACAGCGATGACTTGTCTTTGATGCCTCTTACTGTTTTTTGTCTCCACAGATAAACAGCCCCCTCTTACCAAACATGGCAAGGAGGTTCTCCCCTGCATCCAAGGCCAAGACCCCAACACATCAGACTCTTTTCCATGATACCAATGTTTCTCAGTGTTGCCAATTGCTCCTTTGGATCATCAATTTTCCCTTCTAAAATGTGCAATGGGCACAAATCCCGAACAAAGGTATGCACTCTCGACCGATAGTTCAAGCAGTGCATACATAACCCAAGATGTACACTGGACAGCATTGTTAGGCATGGAGCACATTATGTCAATTTGTTGGAACACAAATCCCTTAATTAAGTGAGGAATTTACACTCAAATAACACTTTGGATTCAAAGGTAGATACTTACAGCTTCAGAACTACTGCTTGCAACTTCTGCTTTAACTCACACTTACCAAGCAGCACTTATTAAAAGTACATTTTTTTCACTGACGTATGGTGTGTTTTTTTTTACAGTTGAGACCATGAGACCCCTATACCAGTTCACAAGGCTCAGGGTCTGGCAAGTCACCTGTGGCTACCGGATGACTTGCCATTAACCCCCAGGCTCCTATCACCTGCCTCCTCAAAGCCCAGGGAGGCAGAAGAGCCCAGGGGACACAAAGGCTGTGTGGGCTTGTAGCCTTTAGGGGCGGGGGCTAACGAAGCTGTTGCTCAGGCAGGTTATGCTGGCAAGGAGGGGCCCCATGCCATTTCTATTTTATTTAACCTTTTAGTGTGGGTAGTCGTGGATAGTCATGGAAAGTGCTAACGATACATATGTGTTACAGCTGTAATCAGGAGAAATGGGTCTTTCACATGCAATATGGTTTTCTTGAATAAAATTATTTTTTTATTTAAAATAAACAAGACACATTTTAAAAAACATAATTTAATTTTTTTTAAAAACATGCTGAAAAATGACCTGTCAACAGAGGGTGATAACATCCCAAGTAGGCTGGCAGTTAAAAGGGTTAAAAGTACCTATGCATGTTCGGTATTGTTCTGTTCAAGGGACATTACGCTTTCAGATTTAGCCTGTTTTTCCTTGTTTGCATATTGATATTTAAAAAAAATGTGTTTTCTATTCTGTGCAACCAAAGAATTCATCGAGGGGTTACTTCTAGAAAGCTGAACCTACAACAACAAGTTGGGTATGCCTACAAAGCTTGTGTGTGAACTTTCAAGGAATATATGGTTTGTGGGAGATATTCCAAATGTAAAGAGCTGTTTTGGTTGAAAAAGCGCAAGGTGCACACTTTGACTGCAGAACTGGAACTTTCAAGTAAAATTACCCTTATGCACATGCTTTACTTTGGGGAGTTTGGCAAACATACCCTTAAAAGTATCTATGCATGTCTGGTATTGTTGTGTTCAGGGGATCTTGCTTTTTCAGATTTAACCTGTTTTCCTTGTTTGCTATTCTTTTTTGGAAAATGTGACTCTGATTCTGCTTTTTTATTCATTTTTTGGGAATCCGTGTGCAACCAAGGAATTCATCAAGGGATTAATTCTAGAAAATCTAGAAATCTCAACAACCCTGGTACATCTAGAAAGCTTGGGGGGGGGGGGGTGTGCTTCCAGAGAATATATAGTTTGTGTGGGGTATTTCAAATGTAGAGGGTTGTTTTTTTTTTTAAACTGCAAAGTGCGCATATCAGTTGTATTTTATCTGAAAAGCGCCTAAAGCGCCGTTTCAGTTTGGGGGAGTTTGGGCTGGAAAGGGTGTCTACCAATTCATATGTGGTACTGTTGTAATTGGGAAAAATTGGGTTTTTACACGTAACAGGATTTTATTGAAAAATTGACCTTTTTTATTACAAAAAAATTGTAAAAAATTATTTTTGTTTTCATTTTTATGCACATATTTCACCCAAAAATATTACAGATACAATAAATAATGGCCAAACAAAACATTTATGTTATAGCCCAGACTCTGCTGAAAAAAAAAACAGTTGAACATGTACAGGTAGGCTGGCAGTTAAAGGGTTAAATGGTTTGTTTGCACAACTAATGTTTGTTGCTTTGTTTTGTTTGGTTTGGTTTACCTTTACTTCACATAGCTCTTTATGTTCCTGCTGGCACCCTTGCCCCCCAACCTCCTTGTCCTCACCAGCATCCTGTTGCGTGGGCCAAAGCCAGAGCTGTGATGGTGAGTAACTTAGACCCAGGGGGCAAACACATGCTGCCTTGCAGATTTTTTTGTTAAATATTTTCCGCTACCAAATCAGCCATTTTTGGGTGGCACAGCAGTAATTTGTGTTTTTGGTTGTGGTTTAATCATCCTTCTATCTGTTCTACAGAATTTAATGTAGTTTGGGTATTTGGGCCAAACTTCAACAAGCAAAGGCCCCCCTTAATGGTTAATTATACATCCTGTCCACATTTGACACCTGGCCCTGTGTGGAGTTCCTCAGATGTGTGTGTGTGTTTTGGACAAACCACAATATTGTGTCATTTCTTTGGTTATTCTATAGAGCTGAGCTTCAACTTGTGCTGACCCTGCTGATATGTTGTCAGGTTGGGCTACACATTGGGGGTCATGATAAATATTTGTTAAAGTCACTGTTACTTGCAGTGTGCATTGCGCTGCCTGTATCCCAGTCAGCTTTGTAGTGTTCTGACTAAAACATGGGGCCAAAAAATATGTTTTCTTCCTTTAACCACCAAAATTATCAAAATTACCAATACCTGTAATGGGCCATTTTTACATGTGAGGTACATCATTTTTAAAATGAGGTAAGAATTTTTGTTTTTAAGTTTGTAAACAACAGAACCCTATGGTCTATGCAACAAAAAATTGTTGAAATCTTTAGCATACCCCATAGTGTGCTATTGGCTTCAAACTTAAATAATATATTCTTACATGAATGGCAAAATAATGTACCAAAAAGTGCCATCATATATACAGGTGATTTGGGGGTTGGAAATGTAGGACAAAGAAGAACTTTTGTGGGCCTATTTTGTGTGGCTTCACCAAATAGTATGACCCCCCATTGTGTGCTGTCCCTTTTTATTATACAAGCTTGGTGGCTGGTGTAAATGATGCCCTGCTCCCTCCATCAAGCCCCAGAGCCTGAATCCTTTCTACAAGGTGCCATCTGGATGAAGCTGCAATACAGGAGTAGAAACATATTACACTCAGCCTTATTGTTCCATTTTTCCCCTACACAACCTGTTATTTTCTGCAATGATGATTGGCGCACGTCCATCCTGCAAAAACAAACCGGGATGCAGATTCCAATCCACACAACAATGCACAACTGAAGTCACACTGGCTTCACCAAATAGTATGACCCCCATTGTGTGCTGTCCCTTTTAATTATACAAGCTTGGTGGCTGGTGTAAATGATGCCCTGCCCCCTCAATCAAGCCCCAAAGCCTGAATCCTTTCTACAAGGTGCCATCTGGATGAAGCTACAATGCAGGAGTAGAAACATATTACACTCAGCCTTTCTGTTCCTTTTTTCCCCTGCACAACCTGTTATTTTCTGCAATGATGATTGGCGCACGTCCGTCCTGCAGACAACCATGAGCAGAGGAGCTAAGGAAACATTGCCATGTTTGCATAAATGTGTCTATGTATCTTCTTTGCACTTCATTGCCCCCAACATCCAATTTCTAGAAAAACTCAACCTGTGGCCACATGGTCCCCAGAGGTTTTTTGATGTGGGCTGCTATCTACATACAGCATAGGAAAGATGTAATTTTGGAAAGTTGCAGATAAAACTGGCACATAACAGGAGCTATATAGAGTGTTGGTAAGCGTGGGAGGTTGGTAGGAGAGTGACAAAAGAGGGGCACATAGACAAATAGAGGTGACAGCTTGTAGGAACACGATGAAACGATAGGCAGATCCAGATAGCAAAAAACAAGGACATTCTTGTACAATACCACAGTGGAGCACCTGGAAATCTCTGGCACTATACAAAAAAATCATAGTTTTTTTATATGAATGGTATACTTAGCATTGGTGGGAGCCTAGGCGGGTTGAGGATTAAAGATTTAAGATAAGAGAATAATGGGGGAGGGGGAGCTATGAATATAGGACCCGTATATTTACATGTATTTGGTAGATAGCGAGGAATGTTACACATGAATGTGGCAATAGTAGTGGTAGTAATGGTAGTGTGGTAGAAGGATAGAGTGTAAACATTTTCTTTACATTGTATTTGCTGAGTGAGACTTCCCAACCTCTGACACTTCTCCAAACACCAGCACGGTGCTAAGCTTCCATAGCCTGTCTAGTACATCTCTGGCACTCCTGCACCAGATTGGTGAACTGTGCTGTGTGCTAAGCACCTGTGTGAGCCAGAAATGTGCTGAGGTAATGTCCAAACTGTAGTGGTCAGTGGAGAATTCATTGGGTAGCAGCCTGTCTTGGGGGAAGCTACTACCAGAAGCAAATTGCAGACATGCACCCACTAATCCAATGCCTCCACTCTGGCATGGCCTTGGTTTGAATGGGGCCAGGCATGAATTAGATATAGCCATTAAAAAAAAAAAAAAAAAAAAAAAAATATATATATATATATATATATATATATATATATTTGATAGGGGAAGTAGGGAGAGGGACAATACATTTTTATATTTATTATGATTATTTTTTTCATTCTTTATTTCTTCAAAAAGTTTGTTACAGTACAATACAGCGTAAGAGAAAAAGCATAATGAAGGGGACAAAATTGCGGCAAGTATGTTCAAACAAGTGTCCAAGAGTACATAAGGTACATACACTTAGCACTATCATAGTTAATTCCTTTGCTTTGCTTATTCTGGAGACCTGGAGACTATATAATGAGCTAATTATATCAGATGATGAGATGATATCAGATGATATTTACTGCACTATAATGTACAGTAATGGGTGGATTACACCCAAAAATCGTGCTTGATGTAGTTGCTGGAGAAGATAGGAGCAGAAAAATTTTTTTTAATGTTAATAGAGCATGGGTGGTGGTGTAGGTGGACTATTTAATGCTAGACAATGATTAAAAACGCAGGGAGATTCCTCCTAATACTCGTATGTGCGCTGCCATACACCTGTATGGCGTCCCACTAACCACCAATGACACCCATAAAAGACACCCAGAGACAAGGTTACAGGTGGGACCGGCACTATAACATCAAGAAATTTATAGAGAAGGAGCCAGGAGACAGTGAAGGAGAATAGAAAAACCTCTTTATTAAATATTGCACACACCCTCTAGGCTCAAAAAGTACTACACCAAAAATAGATAAAATCACACAACGTTGTGCTTAAAAAATGGGGGCCCCCCACACCGCACATGCACCACCGCCTCAGATTCACAGCCACTACCCACACACAAGTCATGCAATGGACATGCACACCAGCCTAAGCGAGGAAGTCCATAACCTAGTTGGGCACCAAACGAAGAGATCTCAACTGGATAAATAGGCAGTCAATATAGATACCATATAGCAGCATTCCTCCACGGCTCAATGTTATTATAAGGTGCTTAATGCAAAATTCAAAGATGGCCAGAGGTAAAGTATGGCAAGTAGGGCAGCATTTCTCATCTCACAGCAGATTTCATGAACAGGTGATCCCAGCAATAGACCTCGCCAGCATGTATTGCAAAGGTGGACTCCGCGGTGAACGACACCATATGCCCAGCAGCACCGGAGTAAATGCATATAGGTGTCAGTGGCCGCATCAGCATTAATAAGTCAGTTAGCAAAGCAGCTTCCACAGTGCGGACAGACCGCACACTGCCAACTCATGTCACGTTTCAAGCCTATAGAGTTGCTAGCAGACCGATGAACGTACGTATGTACTTAACTTAATGTAGTCACATGCTCACTTCTGAGGGCCACTTCAAACTTCAAGCTTCATACTGCTGTGCGCTGGCGTTCACACCATAAACCGGCCTTGTGCTTAGTCCATATCATCATAACGAGTAGTGGAGGGACATGAGGCGAGGAAGGGCCACCTATTACTATTTAATGCTGTAGCATGGGAGAGTGGCAGTAAAAAAGTGGATAATTTTATCTCCCCTGCTACCCCTCCACTGGTGTTAGACTCAATTTGGGTTCAAAAATAAAAAAGGCTCACAAACCCGGAGCTGGTCACTTCATCCCATGGCATTTGTGGTGGCAGACACAGGGAACCTCTGGCATACTGCCCATGATTGTCCAGCCAGTCACTGGCCAGTGGAGTCTTTTTTCCTACCAATACCCAAATTGGGCCTGGCACCGAGATAAGCGTGCTGTAAAGTAGGCTGCACTGCCACATTAAAGCTGGGTGGGAGAGGTCTAATTAATTTTGGAGTGGCTATTGGTTGACCAGGAAGAAGGGGGAGGGGCAGTCCAAAGTTTGCTCATAGGATTCTAGTTAAGTCACGGGCAGGCTGATTCATTAATAGTGGCAGGTAGCGACAGATGAGCCACAGTAGGCTTATTTTCACAGCGCCCGCTAGTATTCGCTGTGCTTGGGCGTTGTTCGGCTGTTGACAGCGACTCAGTCGGTGTGTGGTAATGTTGAATACGGGGTTATGAGTCGCTGTTTGACAGGTTCCTCGCTGTATGGGAGCGCATGACAGCGAACGGCCATAGCGAACGGCTCCCAGCATATTCATTAACAAATCACGCTCCAAAAATTCTCGCGCTGTGAAATGCTTGTTTAAACCCCAGAGCGCTGGCGGCAATGGGTTAAAAGTAGTTTTTTAACCCCCAACCATATTTTTAGAAAAAAAAAAAACATGTTTTTCAAAACATTTTGTTATATGAATACATTAATATCAGACCTGTAATATCAATTCTGCACAAATTTTTTTTTTTTTTTTTTTTTTTTAGCTTAAAAAAAAAATCTAACATTGCAGAAGTGGTCACAGAATTTTTGAAATTAAAAAAAAAAAAAAAATTAATAGCAATTAATTATGAATATTTAAAGTTAGCTCCATTGAAATGCATTGGAGAGCGCCAGGTAGCGAGAGGTCATACCTGTCGCTGTTCAAGGTCGCTCGCTGGTGCTGTGGGGTGAGGCTGGAATAATGATGAATGATTTGCTATCTGGTGCTCTGTCAGTCGCTAAGCAGGATCGGCTTGATAAATGTGTGATTGCGGAGGGGAGCCGGCGTTCTCGTGGCGGTGAGCGTCATTACCGTTCGCTCACCATTCGCTACCTGGCGCTATCCCTTGTTAAATAATCGTAAAAAGTTGGGTTTATGCTTTCAATTGCTTAGGCTCCATAAATCTACTATTTTTGAATCTTGTTTGTCCCTGGTGAAGTATATAAAAATAAGTTGCACGATAATATATATGAATAGCACAAGAAATAAACTCAAAACAGGTTCTACTGCTGTCGCACAAAACTCTTAATAATATGTAATAGAGCATAACAACCTATGTCACCTCATCGTTTTAACCTTTGAGCTATTCCTCTGGAATTCGTGTCTGTTGTCAGCGTTTAAACCAAAGCTGACTTTCTGTGACATTTTCCAAAGAAATATACACAAAAATATTATGTCTGAAGCTTATGATCTGTTTAATAACCTTTTATATTTATTGTTATCCTTTTTGATTGACATTGAGGTGGTCAACAGTGTGTGAGATTTCAGCAATAACAGATAATCTGCCTTACATTAATGACATTTATGAGAGGGTCCCTGTGCTACGATGTGCATTATCAAAATCATTTTAATGTAAATACAATATTGTATACATGAATATATTGCTATGTCCAAAAAACACTGCATGTCATAGATACTTGCTACCCTTATCTTCAGCAAGTAGCTGCAATAGTTGGTCACTAGGAACCCAAAACAGCATGACTTTACTGAAGGCAGATCATGTCAGACTTGTCATAATTAGTGATGAGCGAGTAGTATTCGACCGAGCCGGTATTCGATCGAATACTACGCTGTTCGTCATACTCGATTTCGATCGAGTACAGCGGCGATGGCGCACTCACAATTCGTTTCCCCTCCCACCTTCCCTGGCGCGTTTTTTACACCAATCACCATGCAGGGGGGGTGGGACAGGTCCTGGGAGGACGCTGGCATCGCGAAAACGGCGTCTACACGCATTGGCTGGAAAAACCATGTGACCTCGAATATACAAAACTCAGCACTTCCTCTTCGTCAGCATTAGCAGCTTGAACTTAGTGAGGGACAGACGCTCACAGCAGGGAAAGACAGGCTGTCGCTGGCAGGGCCCCAGAAGCTCGGGATATCGCTTTTACCACCATCTATACCAGCTACCAGAAGACAAGAGAGTCATTAAGAGCCCTTATTAGGGCTACTACGCTGAACGGTATATGGCTCATATGTAGGCAGGCAGGGCCCCAGAAGCTCAGAATATAGCTTTTACCACCATATATACCAGCTACCAGAAGACAAGACAGTCCTTAAGAGCCCTTATTAGGGCTACTACGCTGAACAGTATATAGCTCATCATATCCTATGTAGTCAGGCAGGGCCCCAGAAGCTCAGAATATAGCTTTTACCACCATATATACCAGCTACCAGAAGACAAGAGAGTCCTTAAGAGCCCTTATTAGGGCTACTACGCTGAACAGTATATAGCTCATCATATCCTATGTAGTCAGGCAGGGCCCCAGAAGCTCAGAATATAGCTTTTACCACCATATATACCAGCTACCAGAAGACAAGAGAGTCCTTAAGAGCCCTTATTAGGGCTGCTACGTTGAACAGTATATAGCTCATATCCTATGTAGTCAGGCAGGGCCCCAGAAGCTCAGAATTTAGCTTTTACCACCATATATACCAGCTACCAGAAGACAAGAGAGTCCTTAAGAGCCCTTATTAGGGCTGCTACGTTGAACAGTATATAGCTCATATCCTATGTAGTCAGGCAGGGCCCCAGAAGCTCAGAATATAGCTTTTACCACCATATATACCAGCTACCAGAAGACAAGAGAGTCCTTAAGAGCCCTTATTAGGGCTGCTACGTTGAACAGTATATAGCTCATATCCTATGTAGTCAGGCAGGGCCCCAGAAGCTCAGAATATAGCTTTTACCACCATATATACCAGCTACCAGAAGACAAGGGAGTCCTTAAGAGCCCTTATTAGGGCTGCTACGTTGAACAGTATATAGCTCATATCCTATGTAGTCAGGCAGGGCCCCAGAAGCTCAGAATATAGCTTTTACCACCATATATACCAGCTACCAGAAGACAAGAGAGTCCTTAAGAGCCCTTATTAGTGCTGCTACGTTGAACAGTATATAGCTCATATCCTATGTAGTCAGGCAGGGCCCCAGAAGCTCAGAATATAGCTTTTACCACCATATATACCAGCTACCAGAAGACAAGAGAGTCCTTAAGAGCCCTTATTAGGGCTGCTACGTTGAACAGTATATAGCTCATATCCTATGTAGTCAGGCAGGGCCCCAGAAGCTCAGAATATAGCTTTTACCACCATATATACCAGCTACCAGAAGACAAGAGAGTCCTTAAGAGCCCTTATTAGGGCTGCTACGTTGAACAGTATATAGCTCATATCCTATGTAGTCAGGCAGGGCCCCAGAAGCTCAGAATATAGCTTTTACCACCATATATACCAGCTACCAGAAGACAAGAGAGTCCTTAAGAGCCCTTATTAGTGCTGCTACGTTGAACAGTATATAGCTCATATCCTATGTAGTCAGGCAGGGCCCCAGAAGCTCAGAATATAGCTTTTACCACCATATATACCAGCTACCAGAAGACAAGAGAGTCCTTAAGAGCCCTTATTAGGGCTGCTACGTTGAACAGTATATAGCTCATATCCTATGTAGTCAGGCAGGGCCCCAGAAGCTCAGAATATAGCTTTTACCACCATATATACCAGCTACCAGAAGACAAGAGAGTCCTTAAGAGCCCTTATTAGTGCTGCTACGTTGAACAGTATATAGCTCATATCCTATGTAGTCAGGCAGGGCCCCAGAAGCTCAGAATATAGCTTTTACCACCATATATACCAGCTACCAGAAGACAAGAGAGTCCTTAAGAGCCCTTATTAGGGCTGCTACGTTGAACAGTATATAGCTCATATCCTATGTAGTCAGGCAGGGCCCCAGAAGCTCAGAATATAGCTTTTACCACCATATATACCAGCTACCAGAAGACAAGAGAGTCCTTAAGAGCCCTTATTAGGGCTGCTACGTTGAACAGTATATAGCTCATATCCTATGTAGTCAGGCAGGGCCCCAGAAGCTCAGAATATAGCTTTTACCACCATATATACCAGCTACCAGAAGACAAGAGAGTCCTTAAGAGCCCTTATTAGTGCTGCTACGTTGAACAGTATATAGCTCATATCCTATGTAGTCAGGCAGGGCCCCAGAAGCTCAGAATATAGCTTTTACCACCATATATACCAGCTACCAGAAGACAAGAGAGTCCTTAAGAGCCCTTATTAGGGCTGCTACGTTGAACAGTATATAGCTCATATCCTATGTAGTCAGGCAGGGCCCCAGAAGCTCAGAATATAGCTTTTACCACCATATATACCAGCTACCAGAAGACAAGAGAGTCCTTAAGAGCCCTTATTAGGGTTGCTACGTTGAACAGTATATAGCTCATATCCTATGTAGTCAGGCAGGGCCCCAGAAGCTCAGAATATAGCTTTTACCACCATATATACCAGCTACCAGAAGACAAGAGAGTCCTTAAGAGCCCTTATTAGTGCTGCTACGTTGAACAGTATATAGCTCATATCCTATGTAGTCAGGCAGGGCCCCAGAAGCTCAGAATATAGCTTTTACCACCATATATACCAGCTACCAGAAGACAAGAGAGTCCTTAAGAGCCCTTATTAGGGCTGCTACGTTGAACAGTATATAGCTCATATCCTATGTAGTCAGGCAGGGCCCCAGAAGCTCAGAATATAGCTTTTACCACCATATATACCAGCTACCAGAAGACAAGAGAGTCCTTAAGAGCCCTTATTAGGGCTGCTACGTTGAACAGTATATAGCTCATATCCTATGTAGTCAGGCAGGGCCCCAGAAGCTCAGAATATAGCTTTTACCACCATATATACCAGCTACCAGAAGACAAGAGAGTCCTTAAGAGCCCTTATTAGGGCTGCTACGTTGAACAGTATATAGCTCATATCCTATGTAGTCAGGCAGGGCCCCAGAAGCTCAGAATATAGCTTTTACCACCATATATACCAGCTACCAGAAGACAAGAGAGTCCTTAAGAGCCCTTATTAGGGCTGCTACGTTGAACAGTATATAGCTCATATCCTATGTAGTCAGGCAGGGCCCCAGAAGCTCAGAATATAGCTTTTACCACCATATATACCAGCTACCAGAAGACAAGAGAGTCCTTAAGAACCCTTATTAGTGCTGCTACATTGAACAGTATATAGCTCATATGCTATGTAGTCAGGCAGGGCCCCAGAAGCTCAGAATATAGCTTTTACCACCATATATACCAGCTACCAGAAGACAAGAGAGTCCTTAAGAGCCCTTATTAGGGCTGCTACGTTGAACAGTATATAGCTCATATCCTATGTAGTCAGGCAGGGCCCCAGAAGCTCAGAATATAGCTTTTACCACCATATATACCAGCTACCAGAAGACAAGAGAGTCCTTAAAGTGGACCAACACCCAGGGGGGATCGGCCCGGAAATCTATAAGATTCCCGGACCGATCAGATCCCTCCCCGCGGGGCATCCGAAATCGGGATGTCCCGCGGGGAGGAACCCCCCAGGAGGCCCACAATCCTCACCTTACCTGCGATCCAACGGCGCATGCGCGAGACGCGGCCGCGTCTCTCGCTTCCCTCTAGCAGGGCGCGCTCCCGCGCCGGCCGTTTTGTGAATGGCCGGCGCAGGAGCGCTCCCTGTTAGAGGGCAGCGAGAGACGCAGCCAATGACAGTGCTCTGGTATGCGCGTCCAAGCAGCTTTGGACGCGCATACCAGAGCTGCTCTGAGCGCTGTCATTGGCCGGACGAGGTCACGTGGGAGCGGGGAGAGGTGAGTTTTTGCGGCGATCGGGGGGGTTTCAGACAGCGGGGCACCCCCGATCGGGGTGCCCCACCTAAGTGGACCAACACCCAGGATAGTCAAAATCCTGGGTGTTGGTCCACTTTAAGAGCCCTTATTAGGGCTGCTATGTTGAACAGTATATAGCTCATATCCTATGTAGTCAGGCAGGGCCCCAGAAGCTCAGAATATAGCTTTTACCACCATATATACCAGCTACCAGAAGACAAGAGAGTCCTTAAGAGCCCTTATTAGGGCTGCTACGTAAACAGTATATAGCTCATATCCTATGTAGTCAGGCAGGGCCCCAGAAGCTCAGAATATAGCTTTTACCACCATATATACCAGCTACCAGAAGACAAGAGAGTCCTTAAGAGCCCTTATTAGGGCTGCTACGTTGAACAGTATATAGCTCATATCCTATGTAGTCAGGCAGGGCCCCAGAAGCTCAGAATATAGCTTTTACCACCATATATACCAGCTACCAGAAGACAAGAGAGTCCTTAAGAGCCCTTATTAGTGCTGCTACGTTGAACAGTATATAGCTCATATCCTATGTAGTCAGGCAGGGCCCCAGAAGCTCAGAATATAGCTTTTACCACCATATATACCAGCTACCAGAAGACAAGAGAGTCCTTAAGAGCCCTTATTAGGGCTGCTACGTTGAACAGTATATAGCTCATATCCTATGTAGTCAGGCAGGGCCCCAGAAGCTCAGAATATAGCTTTTACCACCATATATACCAGCTACCAGAAGACAAGAGAGTCCTTAAGAGCCCTTATTAGGGCTGCTACGTTGAACAGTATATAGCTCATATCCTATGTAGTCAGGCAGGGCCCCAGAAGCTCAGAATATAGCTTTTACCACCATATATACCAGCTACCAGAAGACAAGAGAGTCCTTAAGAGCCCTTATTAGGGCTGCTACGTTGAACAGTATATAGCTCATATCCTATGTAGTCAGGCAGGGCCCCAGAAGCTCAGAATATAGCTTTTACCACCATATATACCAGCTACCAGAAGACAAGAGAGTCCTTAAGAGCCCTTATTAGGGCTGCTACGTTGAACAGTATATAGCTCATATCCTATGTAGTCAGGCAGGGCCCCAGAAGCTCAGAATATAGCTTTTACCACCATATATACCAGCTACCAGAAGACAAGAGAGTCCTTAAGAGCCCTTATTAGGGCTGCTACGTTGAACAGTATATAGCTCATATCCTATGTAGTCAGGCAGGGCCCCAGAAGCTCAGAATATAGCTTTTACCACCATATATACCAGCTACCAGAAGACAAGAGAGTCCTTAAGAGCCCTTATTAGGGCTGCTACGTTGAACAGTATATAGCTCATATCCTGTGTAGTCAGGCAGGGCCCCAGAAGCTCAGAATATAGCTTTTACCACCATATATACCAGCTACCAGAAGACAAGAGAGTCCTTAAGAGCCCTTATTAGTGCTGCTACGTTGAACAGTATATAGCTCATATCCTATGTAGTCAGGCAGGGCCCCAGAAGCTCAGAATATAGCTTTTACCACCATATATACCAGCTACCAGAAGACAGGAGAGTCCTTAAGAGCCCTTATTAGGGCTGCTACGTTGAACAGTATATAGCTCATATCCTATGTAGTCAGGCAGGGCCCCAGAAGCTCAGAATATAGCTTTTACCACCATATATACCAGCTACCAGAAGACAAGAGAGTCCTTAAGAGCCCTTATTAGGGCTACTATGCTGAACAGTATATAGCTCATTCTAGCTATATACACACTGCACACAACGGCTGCTTTAGTGAGGGGTAGTTGCTGCTGCTGGAATAGGGACAGAAAGATTTCAGTGGTGTATTAGCACCTATATACAAAACTATATACACTCTGCTCAAAACGGCTGCTTTAGTGAGGGGTAGCTGCTGATGCTGGAATAGGGACAGAAAGACTTCAGTGGTGTATTAGCACCTATATACAAAACTATATACACTCTGCTCAAAACGGCTGCTTTAGTGAGGGGTAGCTGCTGATGCTGGAATAGGGACAGAAAGACTTCAGTGGTGTATTAGCACCTATATACAAAACTATATTTTGCACTACTGTTTTGTGTCCTCTGTGCCAACAAAACCTTGTTATATACCCGGTGCGTATAGGCACCATTTCACCTTCTGGCAGTATACGGCTGTATAGCCAGGTGTTTTTCTTAAAAATATTTTTATATTTGGCACTACTGTTTTGTGTCCTCTTTACCAACAAAACCTTGTTATATACCCGGTGCGTATATAGGCACCATTTCACCTTCTGGCAGTATACGGCTGTATAGCCAGGTGTTTTTCTTAAAAATATTTTTATATTTGGCACTACTGTTTTGTGTCCTCTTTACCAACAAAACCTTGTTATATACCCGGTGCGTATATAGGCACCATTTCACCTTCTGGCAGTATACGGCTGTATAGCCAGGTGTTCTTAAAAATATATTTATATTTGGCACTACTGTTTTGTGTCCTCTGTGCCAACAAAACACTGTTTTATACACGGTGCGTATAGGCACCATTTCACCTTCTGGCAGTATACGGCTGTATAGCCAGGTGTTCTTCTTAAAAATATTTTTATATTTGGCATAACGCGTGGCCAAAAAAGTAAAACGTCTGAAATGCGGAGGGCTAGCGCAAAGGGACGTGGACGAGGACGGGGGCGCGGAAATGCTGGTGGGGGCACAAACCGCGTTGAAGCCAGTGGGGATACAATGCGTGCTGGTGAGGGGCAGCCAGCATTACGCTCATCCAGCTTCCCTGCCTTTATGGGACAGTTATGCGGGGGGCGGGGTACACCTCTGTTAAGGCCTGAGCAGCGTGAACAGGTGGTGCAATGGATGGCCGATAACGCTTCCAGTCACTTGTCCACCACCCAGTCATCCACACAGTTTCACTCTGACCCTCCTTCCTCCCAACCTGGCCAACAGAGTCAGCCCAACCTTGACCCCTCCCAGGACCTCTTTTCGGGTCCTTTTCCAGATGTGCTGCAAGAATCCCAGGAGCTAGCAGAGGAATTTGTTTGTAGTGATGCCCAAACACTTGAGTATCCGCCATCTGCTAGTGATGTGGACCCGGAACCAGCATCTGCTATCATGAGCGATGATGATGAGACGCAGTTGCCATCAAGGGAGGCTGTTGGAATGTCCAGTGGGCAGGAGGAGGAGCAGAGAGAGGAAGTGGAAGAGGAGGTGGTGGACGACGAAATGACCGACCCCACTTGGACAGGGGTGATGTCCAGCGGGGAAAGCAGTGGAGATGCGGTCTGCGCATCACCGAATAAGGCAGCAAGAGGCAGAGGACAGTCCAGAGGCAGAGGACAGTCCAGACAGAGAAGGCAGGCCACAGCCAGCAGGGCCGAAGCTCTTCCCGGCAGCAGGCAGTCGCGCGAAGCTCCCCCATCGAGGCCTCGTACTTCTGTGGTGTGGAGATTTTTTAATGTTTGCGCGGATGACAAACTGAGCGCGGTTTGCGCAATCTGCCACTCAAAACTGAGTAGGGGCTCTGAGAAGAGCAATCTGACCACCTCAGGCATGCGCCGTCACTTGGAATTCAAGCACTGGGCTGAGTGGGAGAGAGCAAACGCAATACAACCTGCGCCCCGTCTTGCTGCCACTGCCTCTTCCCCTTTGTTGTGTGCTGCCACTGCGGTCCAGACCTCCAGCCAGGACACCTCCACATCTGCCTCTGCCTCGGCTACTTTGGGGCCTTCTCCTTCAGCCCCCCCTTCCCCCGCATCTTCGTCTGCACCTTCCATCTCCTCGTCCCATCAACTGTCCATCTCGCAGGCGTTCAACCGCAGGCGGAAGTACGCCTCCAGTCACCCCCAAGCTCAAGCCTTAACCTGCCTCATCTCCAAACTGCTGGCCCTGGAGATGTTGCCGTTTAGGCTTGTGGAGACGCAGGCCTTCCGCGACCTGATGGCGGCTGCCGCACCTCGCTATTCCGTCCCTAGCCGCCACTATTTTTTCCGGTGTGGCGTCCCCGCCCTGCACCAGCACGTGTCGCGTAACATCAGGCGGGCCCTGAGGTACGCAGTCAGCGCAAAGGTCCACTTGACCACCGACTCGTGGACAAGCGCTTGCGGCCAAGGACGCTACATCTCTTTGACGGCACACTGGGTGAATGTTGTGGAAGCGGGGACGGGGTCGCAAACAGGGACGGCCTACATACCACCCCCGCCCAAGATTGCCAGCACGGGTTCTGATAGACCCCCCTCCTCTTCCTCCTCCTCCTCCTCCTCCTCCTCTGCCTTAACATCGCCCTCAGCCCCTAGCTGGAAGCGTTGCAGCACTGGCGCGGGGAGACGTCAGCAGGCGGTGCTTAAGCTCATCAGCTTGGGCGACAGGAAGCACAGCGCCGCAGAGGTGAGGCACGCCATATTGCAGCAGACAGAGATGTGGCTGTCGCCGCTGCAGCTAGGACCAGGCATGGTCGTGTGCGATAACGGCCGTAACCTGGTGGCGGCTCTGGAGCTTGCAGAACTCAATCACGTACCATGCCTGGCCCACGTTTTTAATTTGGTAGTACAAAAGTTTCTAAAGACTTACCCCAACCTGGCAGAGCTACTGGTCAAAGTGCGGCGCTTGTGCGCTCACTTTCGGAAGTCAACTGTAGCTGCTGCTAGCTTAAAAAAAATCCAGCAACGCCTCCATTTGCCTCAACATCGGCTGTTGTGCGACCTGCCCACTCGCTGGAATTCCACCTATTGCATGTTGGCCAGGGTGTGTGAGCAGCAGAAAGCATTGATGGAGTACCAGATGATGCATCCACGCGTGCCTCCAACTCAGCTCCCTCAGTTTGCCAACCACGAGTGGCCATGGATGGCAGACATATGCGATGTATTGCGTATCTTTGAGGAGTCCACTAAGAAGGTCAGCAGCGAGGACGCTATAGTGAGCGTAACCATCCCGCTCCTATGCGTCCTTAAAGAATCGCTCATCGCAATAAGGGAGAACGCATTGCACACAGAGGAGACGGGGGTAGGAGGAGACGCAACGCAGGTAGACAGTCAGACCACACTTTTGTCTGCTGCTCGGTGGCAGTTGCAGGAGGAGGAGGATGAGGAGGAGGAGGACAACGTGGAGGTGGCTGTGGAAGAGGATGCTGGCGGCGAGGGTAGCAGTCAGGCTGTGTGCGTCCCATTGGTTCAGCGCGGATGGGGCGGAGAGGAGGAGGAAGAGGAGGAAATGGAAAATGATCCTTCTGGTGGGGGCAGTGAGGTCATGCCTACTCAGAGTCTGGCACACATGGCTGACTTCATGCTGGGCTGCTTTTCCCGGGACATACGTGTTGTCCGGATATTGGAGAACAAACTATACTGGGTCTTCGCACTCCTGGACCCCCGGTATAAAGATAACTTCTCCTCTTTTATTCCGGTAGAGGAGAGGACGAATCGATTACTGGAATACCAGAGGGAACTCTTGCAGAACATGATGCAGATTTTCCCACCCAGCATCGCTGGCGGCAGAGAGGAGAGTGTCTCCCAGAGTCTGACAACATCGATCAGGCCCACAGCCACCAGGGGAACACTCTCCAAGGTGTGGGACACGTTCATGTCACCCCCTCGTGCAACTTCCATCACTGCGGGGCCCGCTATCTGCAGGAGGGACAAGTATCGGCGGATGTTGCGGGACTACCTGGCAGACCACACCCCTGTCCTCCCCGATCCCTCGGCGACCTACACTTACTGGGTCTCCAAGTTGGACACGTGGCTGGAACTGTCCCTGTACGCCTTGGAGGTGCTTGCCTGCCCTGCCGCCAGCGTGCTATCAGAAAGGGTGTTCAGCGCAGCCGGGGGCATTATAACCGATAAGCGCAGCCGCCTGTCAACCGACAGTGCCGACAGGCTGACGCTAATCAAAATGAACAGCAAGTGGATTGACCCGGACTTTGCTTGTACAGCAGTGGAAAGCAGCCAAGAGTGAAGTGCCATCTGTATGAAGTGCCATTTCCTCCTCCTCCTCCTCCTCCTTAACCGCCGTAGAATTGCTGTATTAATAAAAAAAAATTATGGCTCACCTCTTGGGCTTAATACAATCAATTTTTAAGAGGTCTCAGCTCTTGGGCCTCCACACAATTTTTAAGAGGTCTCAGCTCGTGGGACTCCACACAATTTTTAAGAGGTCTCAGCTCGCGGGACTCCACACAATGTTTGAGAGGTCTCAGCTCTTGGGCCTCCACACAATTTTTAAAAGGTCTCAGCTCTTGGGACTCCACACAATGTTTGAGAGGTCTCAGCTCTTGGGCCTCCACACAATTTTTAAAAGGTCTCAGCTCTTGGGACTCCACACAATGTTTGAGAGGTCTCAGCTCTTGGGCCTCCACACAATTTTTAAAAGGTCTCAGCTCTTGGGCCTCCACACAATTTTTAAAAGGTCTCAGCTCTTGGGCCTCCACACAATTTTTAAAAGGTCTCAGCTCTTGGGCCTCCCTTACTGCTGGGGTGACACACTGTAACAAACCTCCTCCTGTAAGCTTCCCCTACTGCTGGGGTGACACACTGTAACAAACCTCCTCCTGTAAGCTTCCCTGACTGCAGGGGTGCCACACTGTAACAAACCTCCTCCTGTAAGCTTCCCTGACTGCTGGGGTGACACACTGTAACAAACCTCCTCCTGTAAGCTTCCCTGACTGCTGGGGTGACACACTGTAACAAACCTCCTCCTGTAAGCTTCCCTGACTGCAGGGGTGACACACTGTAACAAACCTCCTCCTGTAAGCTTCCCTTACTGCTGGGGTAACACACTGTAACAAACCTCCTCCTGTAAGCTTCCCTGACTGCTGGGGTGACACACTGTAACAAACCTCCTCCTGTAAGCTTCCCTTACTGCTGGGGTGCCACACTGTAACAAACCTCCTCCTGTAAGCTTCCCTGACTGCTGGGGTGACACACTGTAACAAACCTCCTCCTGTAAGCTTCCCCTACTGCTGGGGTAACACACTGTAACAAACCTCCTCCTGTAAGCTTCCCTGACTGCTGGGGTGACACACTGTAACAAACCTCCTCCTGTAAGCTTCCCCTACTGCTGGGGTAACACACTGTAACAAACCTCCTCCTTTAAGCTTCCCTTACTGCTGGGGTGACACAATGACACAAGAGGACATGTCTGACCACATCTCACACACACACACACACAATGACAATTAGGGGTGGGGTCTATTTATTTTCCCCCTTGCCTATGCCATCTGTGGTTGTCATTAGGCAACGTGATTTTAAGGGGTGCAGAATTTTGTTCTTCTTTTTTGTACAGTTTGGCTTGGGGTCCATGGCAATGTAGAGGAAAGAATGTTTCCTTGTCTTGTCTCACTTTACGTAGAAGTAATATTGTGTTTGGAGTGTATTGTTGAGAGGCTGTGATAGTGGCGTAATAGTGCGACTTGGGCGCGTTATATGCACCCAGACATGCTTCCCCTGCTGTCCCAGTTGCATTCCAGCAGTGTTGGCATCATTTTCTGATGTTTCAGGGTGGACTTGGTGACCTCCAAGTGGTCGAATTGAGATTTCCAAGTGTCGAGCATTTTTTTCCCATAGACTATAATGGGATTCGATATTCGGTCGAGTAGTCGAGTAACGCGGTCTATTCGAATCGAAATTCGAAATTTCGAATATTTCACTACTCGCTCATCTCTAGTCATAATCATATTGATTTCTTTGACAATGTCACTAAAGTTTTGAATGAAGGGGGTGCTGTGGATTCTGGACTCAATAAATGGTTAAAACAATGAAAATTATTCTGAGTACCATATGAACGGGTCCAAAGGCCGGCAACAAAAATGGAGGAAGGACTTCTTCTTAAAACTCAGGAAATACTTAAAGAACTTAGTTTGTACAGTCTGGAGGAAAGAAGAGACCTTCAAATGTGTGAACGGATTGAGCAGGGAAGTGTTTTTAAGAAGAAACCTAATGATGGAACAAGGGGGCACAACCTGAAGCTAGCCATTAGAAAATATTATTTTACAAAAAGAGTAGTAGATGCTTGGAACATTGGAATTTCCAGCAGAGGTAGTAAAAAAAATCATCAGTAAGTGAATTTAAACATGCCTGTGATAAGTGAACATTTATCCAAATATAAAGAGAACATATACAAATAAGGGCAGACTAGATGGACTATATGGTCTTCTTCTGCTGTTACCCTTCTATGTTTATAAAAGCATGGATTATTGCAGAAGGATCATCACTGCTTCATACTGACAGGCTGACTAAGCAGTCAATCGCAGTCTGTGCAGCCGCTTCTGTGGTAGCAACCGATCAGGATTTAAAGTGAGGCTCTAGGTGCAGGGACCCTACAATTATTTCAGTATTTGACTTGGATGGCTGCTTTAAAGTAGCACCCCAACCTCCCTTACTGTACCCCCCTTCCCAAATGCTGGACCCAACGTGGTGATTACAAACAAAAAAGATCTAACCTGCCTGGTCCCAGGTGTCTAGTTCCCCAGCATTCACAGAGGTAGAAAAAAGGGGACTGACCACAATGACTGATTGATTTCCTAGTCAACCAATCACTTTACAGCAGCGATGGCACTGCTGAAGTGCTTTTCTGACTAAACAGTCAGTCAAAGTCAGTGTTGTCAGGTCCCCTGCATCTGCTGCTGGATGATTGGGTGCCTGGCATCAGGTAAGCGAGTCCTCTTTGTGCTTTTAAATACCCAATTTGAGTCAAATGTCAGGGTAGGAATGGGGATGTATGAACAATACAATACCTTTCTCTGCACCTCTGGTCAGTCCACACAGCCTGAAGTGTGGGGGTCAGGCTGTGAATGAAGGCCTGTAAAAAACAGCAACCACTCACCCAAGGGAGTTTAGTGCTGGGTAACTCAGGGAGAGAAACACTGGGGATTCTAGTTTCATTTAAAATATGTTGTTCCCTAACAGCAACCTGAAGCCATTCTTTGCTTTCTCCTAATCCATCCCTCCCTCCCTGTTGTGCCTTTCCCTGACCCCCAACCCATCAGTACCTCTATCTGGCCTGCTGGCATTCTGCACCACCCTCTGAACCCCAGCAATTCTGTGCATTTCTATGACCTTGAGCCCTCCAGTCTTGCCCTCTGATCCACAGCCCTTTTCTTCTCTTGGCCCCACCATCTTTTGGGGCCCAGATTACATAGACTGCTAGTTTGGGACACAAATGCAGGGTTAGGAGAGCTGTTCTTGGCAGGGTATTTGTAGGTCAGATGGAGCACTATGTGATATGAGATTATTTTTTATCATAGGAGCAGCAGGTAATGCTGAGTGTCGATGTTCTACACTGAAAGAGCATGACTTATCCACTCACAGTAATAACCGTCATTTTTTTTATCAATAAAAATTACAGCCGGCATTTGGTTTTGTTTTTACTAACCCAGCATAAGCGCTGATAACACAATATTCAGAGGTCGCATTTGCGGCCCCTAGCTCTGTGGGTATTACCACCCCTTATGCCCTTCTATTTGGGCTCTTCCACACCCCCGGTGTCCAAAATGGGGGTGCGGTTAATCAGCTGAGATACTGCTATATCATCTGACGATACTGGCAGGTAACAGGCGGGGGCCCTGCAATGTGAACTGGTATAGGAGTCCACTGAACCCCTTACCAGTTCACACCAAGTGTTAAAGACAAACACACCACGCACAAACATTTATTATTCTAATTTTCACTACTTAACGTTTCCCATCTCCTATCTTCTGCCCCCCCCCCCCCCGGACGCCATCTACCACTGGTCTGTCAGTATTCAAGGTCCCACGGGTCTTCTTCTGACCTTTGGGCTCTTCAGTGCCCCATCCACCGGATTCTTCTGACAGTGACGAGCTTAAAATGCTGACGTCTAAACCATGAGTTGGGCAACAGGGGGGCACAGGTCTCTCTTTTGCAGGGAATGATTGATGTGCCGCTAGAAGCAGCTTTTTATACATGGATCTCTTCATGTAACTACATACATCACTGGCCATAGGGCATACCAGGCAGAATCCCGGTAGGCCGGCACATGGGAAGGCCGCAGGTGGTGGCCGATGAGCAGAGAAGTGTAATGGGTGGAGGCAGGGCCGTATTTGCCACTAGGCACATGTAGGCACGTGCCTAGGGCGGAGCTACAGTGGGGGCGGGGATAGGGGGCTCCAACCAGCAAGGATTCAATTAAAAAAAAAAAAAATAAATTCAATCTGCAAGCAATCAGGCAGCTTCCAGCCATATTCCAAAGCCGCCAATAGCGTTTTTTCACACAAAGCCATCAACACCCACCTCCACAGACAGCAATGAACTAAACACGGCAGGGAAAAGGGGGCGGGGCTAGGCCACCAAAGACAAAATGAATAGGAAGCTGAGCACAGCGCCCCCTTCCTGTCGTTCTCCCTCTCTGTGTGTCAGTCTGGCCTCCCTCAGCACGGCCCGGTGAGCAGTCTCAGGCGCTGAAAGTCGGTGGCTGGACTCCAGTTAGCCTTTCCCCCTCCTTTCACCCCTTTCCAAGCTGCTGTGTAGGTGAATCTGCTCAATGTTGAGATCAGTTACACGAAGCTCAGACCAGCAGGGGCTACGACAAGATGGCCGCCCCCATCATTGAGGACACAGGCAGCAGCACATGGCACAGCTCATGTGCCTCCCAGCTTGCAATGCTTCAGTAAGTAGCACACCAGCCAAGTAAGGTTATGCAGCACTTGTATTGATCTTTCATTTAACTGTCTTCATGCCTTTATTTCTTACTCATTTCTTTCCTTCCTCCCTTATTTTTTTTAACTTTCTTCCCTCTTACCCCTTTTTCTTTCCATTCTTCCTCTTCATCCTCTTTATTTTGTTCCATTTTTTTCTGTCCTTTCTTCATTTTTCCATGGCTCCCTTTCTTTTGTTCCTCCCCTCCTTCCCTCTCTTTTTTACATTTTCCCCCTCTTTGTTGCATTCCTGTCTTCTTTTTTCCTCTTTCTTTTCCACCTTCCTTCTCCCCTACTGCATTACTTCTCTTTCCTCCAATCTTTTTTTTTTTTGCTCCTCCGTTCCATTCCTTTTTTCTCTTTCCTCACTACCTCCACTCCCATTTGTCCTTTACTTGCTTTCTATGTTTCCTTCCCTATTTTCCCTTCCTTCCTTTTGGCCTTCATGTTTTTCTTCCTTATTTCTTTCCTGTCTTTTTTTTAATTCCTCTTTTCTGTATTTCTTTCTTTCCATTCCTCTTTCTCCTTTTTTCTTCCTTTACTGCCTTACTTCATGTCTTTTCCTCCCTCGCTTGTCTTATTTTCTTTCTTTCTGTCCTCCTCACTTTCTTTCCCTCCTTCTTTCCTTTCTTCCTTTCCTTTCCTTTCCTTTCTTTTCCTTTTTTCTTCTTGCTTTCCTTCCTTTTTTACCTCAGTCCTATCTCTTTTCTATGTTTTCCTTCTGTCTTACTTTAATTTTCTTTATTTGTTTTCCTTTTTTCTCCTTTCCTTTTTTTATTCTCTTTCTTTCATTCCTTCATTCTCTCTTCTTTCCTTCCTTGCATTTCTTTTCTGCCTCCTCATCGTCCTTTCTTTCTCTCTTTATTCCTTTTTTTCCTACTACTTTTTCTAGCTTTTCTTCTATCTTTTTTCTTTTTTCTTTTTTACATTCCTTTTCTCTCTGTTTCTTCTTTATTTATTCCTTTCTCTCTCTCTCTCTCTCTCTCTCTCTCTCTCTCTCTCTCCCTGTCTCTTGCTCTCTCTATCCTGCCTCTGTTTTCTTAAAGCAGGCAAAAACCCAGACTGCCGCTGTGTGAAACCCCTCAAATCACCCTGTGAAACTCACCTCTTTCCCGTCCAATGGTGAATTACAAATGCACAGCAAACAGATCTGAGAGCCTGTGCATTAGAACGATGAAAGGTGAGTATCGGTGACCTAGGGGGTTTCACCAATGGCAAGGACCTATCACCAGAATAGTCAAAAGCAGTAGTATGTTAAATAGGCAGTGCAGGACTGGGAACAAAAAAAACAATATTACTTAACTCTCAGTCAGCAGGCTCGATCTCTTGGCTGCAGCTCTTTAGTTTCAGAACAGTCAATTCTAATCACCTAATGAACCACCCGCTGCCCTGGAGCTGAGAAATTCCTTACCTCACCCGGGTTCCAGCAACATGAATGGATGGACAGGGCCGTGCACAGAGAGGGGGAGTCTATGCAGCAGATCCAAGATCCCCCTCCCTGCATTGCTGTGTCTATTTAGCAATATAAGGCAGTGGGGGGGTTGAAAAAATTGTGCCTAGGGCAGCATGAACCCTAAATACGGCCCTGGGTGGAGGCTGCTCTGCCCGCCACCACCGGCCCCGCTCTCACACACATACTAATGTTTACACCCAGATTATTTGTGGTGGGCAGAGCGGCCTCCACCCATTACACTTCTCTGCTCATCGGCCGCTGTTAGAACACTGGCTTCGCGTAGGCTCGGCATCAGCAATTACACTTACATGGACGGGGAAGCAGAGGAGCAGTCATAGATCTGTGTCATGTGACAGAGCAGGATATCTGTGCACTCTGCTGCCCCCTGGTGACAGCCTGTCCCAGGAGCTGGAGGTCAGTGGATGCTTCACATCAGGTTCTGCCATTTTGTAACTGTTGGGACAGGAGAACTTGTAACTGCTGCTGCTTGTGCCACACGGTAAAGTCTTCTCTTTGTGTGTCCTACCTCCTGGCAGTTGAGGGAAAGTTTAGATGTTCAACCCCCCTTTACAATACAAACAGTGTCCCATGTGCTGTGCATAGACTCGGATGTAGAGAGCTCCATGTTGCCTGAAAGCCTGTATGTATATACTGTATGTCTGCAAAATGGAGCCTCTCACAGCCCTGTAACAGGAGAGAGGCTGATTGGCCAGTGTGACCAATGAGAAAACTTCTACAAAGCCAGCTGACATCTGTGTCCAAATCTGATTTGCCCCCGACCAATCTGTGTCCAAATCTGATCTGTCCCCCGACCGATCTGTGTCCAAATCTGATCTGCCCCCCTGACCAATCTGTGTCCAAATCTGATCTGTCCCCCGACCGATCTGTGTCCAAATCTGATCTGCCCCCCCCTGACCAATCTGTGTCCAAATCTGATCTGTCCCCTGACCAATCTGTGTCCAAATCTGATCTGTCCCCCGACCGATCTGTGTCCAAATCTGATCTGCCCCCCTGACCAATCTGTGTCCAAATCTGATCTGTCCCCCGACCGATCTGTGTCCAAATCTGATCTGCCCCCCCCTGACCAATCTGTGTCCAAATCTGATCTGTCCCCTGACCGATCTGTGTCCAAATCTGATCTGCCCCCCTGACCAATCTGTGTCCAAATCTGATCTGTTCCCAACCAATCTGTGTCCAAATCTGATCTGTCCCCGACAGATCTGTGTCCAAATCTGATCTGCACCCGACCGATCTGTGTTCAAATCTGATCTACCCTGACCAATCTGTGTCCAAATCTGATCTGCCCCCTGACCAATCTGTGTCCAAATCTGATCTGCCCCCTGACCGATCTGTGTCCAAATCTGATCTGCCCCCTGACCAATCTGTGTCCAAATCTGATCTGCCCCCAACCAATCTGTGTCCAAATCTGATCTGCCCCAACCAATCTGTGTTCAAATCTGATCTGCCCCCGACCGATCTGTGTTCAAATCTGATCTGCCCCGACCAATCTGTGTCCAAATCTGATCTGCCCCCTGACCAATCTGTGTCCAAATCTGATCTGCCCCCTGACTGATCTGTGTCCAAATCTGATCTGCCCCCTGACCAATCTGTGTCCAAATCTGATCTGCCCCCCACCAATCTGTGTCCAAATCTGATCTGCCCCCACCAATCTGTGTCCAAATCTGATCTGCCCCGACCAATCTGTGTTCAAATCTGATCTGCCCCAACCAATCTGTGTCCAAATCTGATCTGCCCCCTGACTGATCTGTGTCCAAATCTGATCTGCCCCCCTCCCTGACCGATTTATGTCCAAATCTGATCTGCCCCCCTGACCAATCTGTGTCCAAATCTGATCTGCCTCCTGACCAATCTGTGTCCAAATCTGATCTGCCCCCGACCGATCTGTGTCCAGATCCCCCTGACCGATCTATGTCCAAATCTGATCTGCCCCCTGACCAATCTGTGTCCAAATCTGATCTGCCCCTGACCAAACTGATTCCAATTCTGATCTGCCCCCTGACCAATCTGTGTCCAAATCTGATCTGCCCCCGACCAATCTGTGTCCAAATTTGATCTGCCCCTGACCAATCTGTGTCCAAATCTGATCTGTCCCCCGACCAATCTGTGTCCAAATCTGATCTGTCCCCCGACCAATCTGTGTCCAAATCTGGTCCGCCCCGACCGATCTGTGTCCAAATCTGGTCTGCCTCCGACCGATCTGTGTCCAAATCTGATCTGCCTCCGACCGATCTGTGTCCAAATCTGATCTGCCCCCTGACCGATCTGTGTCCAAATCTGATCTGCCCCCGATCGATCTGTGTCCAAATCTGGTCTGCCCCGACCAATCTGTGTCCAAATCTGATCTGCCCCCTGACCAATCTGTGTCCAAATCTGATCTGCCCCCGACCGATCTGTGTCCAAATCTGATCTGCCCCCTGACCGATCTGTGTCCAGATCCCCCTGACCGATATGTGTCCAAATCTGATCTGCCCCCTGACCAATCTGTGTCCAAATCTGATCTGCCCCCGACCGATCTGATTCCAAATCTGATCTGCCCTGACCAATCTGTGTCCAAATCTGGTCTGCCCCCGACCAATCTGTGTCCAAATCTGGTCTGCCCCCGACCGATCTGTGTCCAAATCTGGTCTGCCCCCGACCGATCTGTGTCCAAATCTGGTCTGCCCCCGACTGATTTGTGTCCAAATCTGATCTGTCCCCCGACCAATCTGTGTCCAAATCTGATCTGCCACGACTATCTATATACTAAACTAAATTGTTGCTGTTAACTGTTCTGTGCCCCTGCTTTATCCACTACTGACTCATCTGTGCCCAAATGCATACCTTCTAAAGTTTCAGTGTGGGAAATAGGGACAGTTGTTAAATTAAGCCTGTAAAGCGGGATGCCCCCCTCTGCCTGTAAAGTGGGATGCCCCTCTCAGCCTGTAATGAGGGATGCTCTTCATTGCCTGTAATGTGAGATGTTGCACACTGCCTCCAATGAGGGAACCTGCTCACTGGCTGTAATGGGGTGATTCTGCGCACTGTCTGTAATGGGATGATTCGGAGGGGGGATTTTAGCACACCATTTTGTTCATAATATTTCCTTTCTTATTTTTGTCCTCTAAACCCTGGTAAACCATGGAACAAAATAATATATATATATATATATATATATATATATATTAAAGCTATCTATATATATAAAATTATGTGACATTACTATACTATACTGGGCCAGGAACAGTAAAGCAGGGCCGGTGTGCCCCAAAAAGTCCCAGGCCGTTTTTTTTAGTCCCAGTCCGCCCCTTCATCACAGGAGGGGAGGGGGGATGGAAGGGGTTTCCCCAGGAAACCCCCCTTAATCCTCCTCCCCTCCTGTGACATAGATTCCAGAGAGACCCCGTCTCTCAGTTTAAAAGCAGTCTCCCCCGCCGTTCACCTAGTCTCCGTCTGGGAGGCAAAGAAGAAAGAAGGAGGACTTGTCCCCCCTTTCTCAAGATGTCGTTGGGCATTTAGATGGAACAAAGAATGGGGAAAGTTTATTATCAGTCAATTAAGAATGTCAACATATTTTTACATATGTGTGTTTTTTATTCTATATCTTAAGAGGTGGGAGGGACAAATTTTGTAAAAATAAAAATGAGTGAGACATACTGAAGGGCATAAAGGCTGGTAAACCCAAAGGCCAAGGGACTTTGTGTTCTGGGTTACCAACCCTTATGTCTGGTACCTGGGCTTAGATGGCTTCTTGGGGGGGGGGGGCTGCTTGCCACCCACCAACCCAGCTATTTCCCTGCTCACCCAACCCACCCACCTGCTTGTTTCCCACTCGTCTACTGGCCTGCCCACCTACCAATCTGCTGCCCATCTACCTACCTACTTGCCTGAACACCCACCTACCTACGTGCCTGCCACACATCTACCCATGTGCCTACCTACCCAACCATCTACCTACCTGCAGCCCACCTGTCTGCCTGCCTGCCAGCCAGCCCATCCAACTTCCTGCCTCTTACCTAGCCACCTACCTACTTGCCTGCCCTCCAGCTCACTCACTTACTTGGCTGCTGGCCACTTACCTACTTGCCCACCTACCCACCTACCTGGCACCCACCAACCTATTTTCCTGCCCCTCATCTATCTACCTGCCTGTGGCCCACCTACCTACTTCTCTGAACACCCACCCACCTATGTACCTGCCACACACCTACCTACTTGCCTAATTACCCACCTACCTACCTACCTATTTGCCTGGCCTACGGCCCACTCACGCACCTGCCTGCTGCCCACCTACCTACTTTCCTACAGACCTACTTGCCTACTTTACTCACATGAGACATAGGGGGTTATTCATCAAGGGATAGCGCCAGGTAGTGCCTCGTAGCGGCAGGCAGCGTCTGGTGAACGATGGGCGCTGTACGCAATACCACATTTATGAAGGCAATTCTGGAAAGCGACTCTAACGGCGCCATGTAGCGTATGATTCATCATTACAGGTGCCTCAGCGTATAGCGCCAGAGCTCTAGCTTCCTGAGCGCCAGGTATTACCTTTGGCTACCTGTCGCTCTCCCATACATTTCAATGGACGTTCCTTTTCTTCTGTTTAAACAGAAAATTTCATTTTTGAAAACTTTTTTGATTTTGTATATTTTTTTGCAGAATTGTCATAACAGGTCTGGCATTAAAGTATTAATGTCACAATGTTACAACAATGTAATTCCATGCATTTTCGCTTTGTTACTGCTGGATGTGTGTTCAGAAACACACAGAATTTAATCACACAGCGTCTTCCGCTCTATGCTATAGCGACCAGGTCCAGAGCGCTGGATGTGTGTCTGTTTTTTTGTTGAATATGGTGTCGCTGAGAATCGGTGCCACTGAGCTGGCGCTCCCTTTCACTCACTGCAATGGTGTACTGGTGTTAGAATGCCCAACATACATCTCATTCATCACTGCCGGCCAGGTTACTACAGTGACTGCGGCGCTCTGTTAAATCGCCCGATAGCTGATCACATCGTATACTAGCGGTTGCTATACAGACGCTCATCTGCCGATACCTGGCGCTAGTAACGAATCAGCCTCCCCGATGCCAGATCTGCAATTAAAAAAGAAACATTTTTGGAACTGAGGCCCTTATTCATGAATGGATAGCACCAGGTAGCGACTATTTAGCGACAGGTAACGAGAGGTATCGCCACAAGAACGCCAGCTCAAATACGCAATGACACATTTATGAAGCCGATCCTGTTTAGCGGCTGGGAGAACGCGATGTAGCGTTAGATTCAACATGATCCCATCCTCAGCGAACAGCGCCTGCGCTCAGCCTTGCCGAACGCCAGGTATTACCTCTCGCTACCTGGCGCTCTCCCATACATTTCTATGGCAGACACTCAAATGGCTATTTTGGCTTTTTGTTTTCTTTTTTTTAATTCCCTAAAAATGCAAATGTGTTAGAGGTTATTCCAGAAGTGTATGTAATGTTTCCATGTTTTTTTTTTTTTTTTTTTTATAAAAAAGTTAATTCGTAATGTGCCACTTAAATGTTAAACTCACACCCCTACCCCAATGTCCTTCCCGTTATTTCTTGCGTTTGGAACTTTTGTTTACACCACAAATAATCACTTTATTCTAAACGTGTCTGGCACTCTATGCCGCAGTCAACCAAAAACAGCGCCCACGCTGTTACCTAGAAATTTCCTTGCTGAATCTGGGTTATTGCGGCGACGACCAGCCGCTATGCCCAGTCGCTACCTGTCGCTGGCTGCGGCGCTGTGCTGTTCATACATGTGTATTTGTTGTTTTTTCCCTGAAATGCCTTGTAACGCCAAGAGGTAAGTTTCACATCACAACATGTTAATCCGAAAGATAATGTAGTAGTATTTTGGAGTGTTTTTTAAAGTGTCCTTTTTTATTTCCATAAACAATAAGCGTCCTCCCCTGGGCAAACGCGGGAAGGGATACCTCGGATGGGTCTGCGGGGGAGCGCCCCTCTCAGCAGTCCCACCTAGAGGACCCAGGGGAGGAAGGGGATGACGCCCAAGAGGAGCGTGCTGCTGAGGGGAGGGCAGTATGGAGCCTCAGCTCCTCGCAGTCGGACTCAGCTGAGTCTCTAAACCCTTCTGGCCACTCTCAAGTGGGGAGTCCAAGTGAGGAGGGGGACATGGACTCACCCACACTCCCTCAAGGATCAGGGAGTGAAAGGGAGGAAGGTGGCAGAAGGGTTTGGGGATCTTCTGGGCCGACTGTGAGGGGTAGAGGCTCCACGCCTCCACCTCAGAATCCTCCCTGTGATACCAGCGACAGTTCATCCCCTGGTGAGTGCATTTTTAATTGTTTGTCTGTTCCAGGTTGCAGATGTGCTTTGTTAAATATCCTGTGCCATAATTCTCTGTTTTTCAGGGCCTTGCACTCGGGCATAGTCGTGGTAAGTGTTTTTGTTTATCTCTCACATGGTGTATGTTATGAGATTAGAAACTACATACACATGTTTTATGCTACATAGCATTATATTTTGGTGTACATTTCAGACACTTCAGTACCACGACTCCAGTTCACTTCAAATGCAAGCAAGCACAAATTTAAATTTGAGTGATTCCAGCATGATGCTGCATTGCAAATGTGTTTGGAAATGATTTTTTTGGTTTGCTAACACATGTGCCAGACTCAAATATAAATATGTTCATGTCAATTTAAATTCAGTAATTTGCATTGCACTGGTCCCTAGCCACAGCTGCGATGGTGAGTACAAATACTTGTTTGAAAGACATACTTTTCAAAAATATGTCTTCCCAAAGAACCACGCATAAGGGGAAATGTCATTATGGGATTAATTAGCAGACAGGTAGCTGACATTTGACCGAGGCAACATCAGAAATGCATGTATGCATGCTAGATTGTTGCCTCCCCTTTGTTTAAATGTAAACGTATAACAAATTAGGCCTGTGAGTGTGTTTGTTCTTTTCCAAACTCATTCAATAGTAAATTTGGTAACTATAAGAGGAATATGAGAAGGATTTTTATAGTTCGGACAATGGACATGATTACTTAAGGAAAACAACAAAAACAATGTCCCCAATCTTACGTAGGCCTTCAATTCCTAAAAGAGGGTATGGCAACATATAGGGTATTTGAAAAAAAGCACATGTAAGGGCCCCAAAAAATGTCATGTAACCAGATATTCACACAGTTTAGCATAATGTGAAGAATGTTGCAACCTAATGAGTCACACCTATTACATTGTAATTACTATGTTTACGTTGGCATCCATTTAACCACACTAATGATGTTGTTTTCTCCCTCCAGCTTGCATTAATGAGCATCGCAGACTGTGGCAGTACGTCCGGCGGACATGATATCTGCTGCTGGGGAAGAAGAAACAGCCATAGGGTGGGGGGTATGTGTTTATCCGCTATGCGGATTTTTCAATTGGCCATGTTGGCCCTTTTTTGCCTAATAAAAAGGTTACCCTTTTTAAACTTTAAGTGTGTTTTGACGTTAAAACCATAGTTAAAGTGTACTTAAACCCATTAGTTATTTCATTTGGAAACACATTGTTAGGCCTTACATTCTGTAAGCATTGTAATGTATCCAAAATTCGAACAGTAGTAATTAGAGCCAAACATTCACATATCTAGATATACATAGGTCTTAATGTCTGGGTTAGTAGATATGTAATTACGTACCAAACACAAATTAGTGAATATATTAAAAGATTTAATAAATGAAATAAAGTCAACCCAAATTAGAACAGCATTGGATTTGACACCAAACAAATCAAATTAGTCCCTGGGTGGCCTAGGTGGTGCCGACTCATTGTTAGGGGCGGTGTTGGGGGACAACAGTGCAGTAAAAAAAATAGACTACTGCTGTATTAGCTGATGTAACAACAGCAAAGTTTCGTCCTGGCGCTGTAGAGATTGTTGGATGCCATGCATCATTTGTTGTATGGCATGCCGCATTTCGGACTGTTGTTGGTTTTGCAAATCTCAAACTTCTTGCCTCAGTTCACAAATTTGTTGTTGGTCCACCAGCGATTGGTTTTCCAACGCCGCAATGCGCTCCTGAGTTCCATCACATGGCTGTAGGCGACTGTAGGCCTCCAGCATCCGGCCCCCTAACTCATACAGGTCGGCACTTGTTGGGGCAGCTGGGGCAGTTGGTTGTTGCGCAGGCTAAAACAGAAAGGGAAATATTAGTGTCAAGATTGTATTTAGCACATCAAACTAAACATAATACATCTCTGGTTACATTATCATGTACCGTTGGTACTGCCTCTGTAGCCTGGCCACATGGAACTTGTGAGGAGGGCACATCCTGGGTTTGCACCAAGGATTCCAGCTAAGATCAAAGTATGTTGTATGTTACATGGTGTTACCTGCTTGCCCAAAAAACATGTAACCATTGGTCAACCATAAACAATTCATCAATGGTACCTGAGTGTGCTCCTCCTCAGATAGTACAGGTGTCTGGCTGCCAGAAAGGGGCAAATCCTCATCCGAGAGTGGCGGCAACATCACATATGCTAAAGAGAAAAGTCTGGTTATTTAGTAGGTTGATATTGTGTGTCCACTTTTACAAACCAGTATAGAGGCCCAACCTGCCCAAAATTACCCATTGGGCAATACACACACCCTTTAACCTTTTCGCTGCCAGCCTACCTGCAGCATTTGCCACTCCCTGTTGCCAGACGATGTTTCACTATTTTGCGCTACACATGTTCAACTGTCATTTTTGAAAGGATTTCCAGGGATTTCCCAGGAAAATGATATATTGTTTTTTTCAGCAGAGTCTGGGGTTTAACATGAAATGTCTTGTTTGTATTTTTTAGGTGTATTCTCAATTTTTGTAATAAAAAATGTAAGTTTGTCAATAAAATCTTATTGCGTGTATAATCCCAATTTCTCCCGGTTATAGCGATACCACATATGTATAGGTAGACACCCTTTCCTGCCCAGGAGACTCCCCCAAACTGAAATAGCGCTTTAGGGGATTTTCAGAAAAAAATACAACTGTGATATGCGCTACGCGCACCTTGCAGTTTTACCAGAAAAACAACCCTTTACATTTGAAATACCCCCCACAAACTATATATTCTCTGGAAGTACACACCTCATGCTTTCTAGGTGTACCAGGCATGTTGATGTGCCCATAGTTTTCTGGAAGTAATTCCTCAATGTATTCTTTGGTTGCAAAGAGTTTCCCCCAAAAAAAGGATAAAAAAGCAGAATCAAAGCCACATTTTCCTAAAAAAAAACTATATACAAACAAGAAAAAACAAGTTTAATCTGAAAAAGCAACATTCCCCGAACAGAACAACACCCAACATGCATAGGTTCTGTCAAGGGAAGAGTTGCCAAACACCCCAGCGTACCCAGCTTGTTGTAGTGGGCTCATCTTTCTGGAATTAATTCCTCAAAGAATTCTTTGGTTGCGCAGGGTTTCCCTAAAAAATGTATAAAAAAGCTGAATAAAAAACACCTTTTCCTAAAATATAAATATGCAAACAATAAAAATCAAGCTAAGTCTGAAAACGCAAGGTCTCCCGAACAGAACAATACCCAACATGCATAGGTACTATTAACCCTTTTAATTGCCAGCCTACTTGAGATTTTGTCACCCTCTGTTGACAGGTCATTTTTCCCCATTTTGCGCCATATTTTGCGCCATATTTTGCGCCATTTTTGCGCCATTTTTGCTGTAATTTTCAGGAAAATTATATTTATATTTTTTTGCAGCAGAGTTTAGGCTTTAACATGAAATGTCTTGTTTGTAAATTTTATTTTGTTTTTTACAATATTATTAAGTAAAAAAAAAAATAAATAAAATAAAAACATTTTTAGAAAATTGACTCCTTTATTTTAAATAAAAAAATGTTATTAAGGAAAAGCATATTGCATGTGAAAGCCCTATTTCTACCGATTAGAACGGTAGCGCCCTGTTCCTGCCCAGGAGACCCCCCTAACTGAAACAAGTAATCTAGATCATTTACAAATAAAATACAACTACCATCCACACTACAAAGGGTTAAATCAAGAAAACAAAATGACATAGGGTCCCCGATCCCTGGGGGGGGGACCCCATTTTTTGGGGGGAATTTTTAAGGGTTAAAAACCCTTAAAACTCCCTTACCCAGAGTAACCAGCCCGGGAACAAGCTATGCAGGGCTTGTGGGAACAGGGCACAGGGGCCAGCTTTTGTGGCCCCTGGCCCTGCAGGCTACAAGCCCGCATAGCCCGGGCTCTTCTGCCCCCCCCTGGGCTTTGGGGAGGCAGGTAATGGGGGTGCCAGGGGTTAATGGCAAGTCACCCGCTAGTCACAGGTGACTTGCCACCTCCCCCAGCCTTGTGAACTGGTATAGGGGTCATGGACCCCTTACCAGTTCACAATGAGTTAAATGTAAAAAAAACACACACACGCAAATAGAAAAAATTATTTTATTATTATTATTTTTTTTTTTTAATACTTACCTCCCATCTATCCAGGAGCACTGTGTCCCTCAGTGATCACTGACTTCTGCTCACCTGCTGGAAGCCTTTTATAGCTGCTGGATGACAGAACACAAAGGGTTAATTAAAAAAAAAATGACATAGGGTCCCCCTTCCCCGGGAGGGGGACCCCATTTTTTGGGGGATTTTTAAGGGTTAAAAACCCTTAAAAATCCAAAAAAAAATGGCGTGGGGTCCCCCTTACCCAAAGTAACCAGCCCGGGACCAGCTATGGGGGCTTGTAGGCACAGAGTGGGGGTCCAGCTTTGGTGGCCCCCCCACCCTGCAGCCTACGAGCCCACATAGCCTATGTGGGCCCGGGCTCTTCTGCCCCCCCCTGGCCTTTGGGGAGGCAGGTAATGGGGGTGCGGGGGTTAATGGCAAGTCACCCGCTAGTGAACCCGCTAGTGAACCCCCCCAGCCTTGTGAACTGGTATAAGGGATCTCATGGACCCCTTACCAGCTCACAAAGGGTTAACTGTTAAAAAAAAACACCACACAATAATAAAAAGTATTTTATTAAAAAAAAAAAATTTTTTTACTGTACTTACCTTCGATTGCAAGCTCTTGTCCCTCGCCGCTCAGCTGACAGATGCCGGTGATCGGCATCCAGAGAAGGGGGAGGCCGGAGATCAGAGGATCTCCTGCCACCTCCTTCCCCGGCACCGATCACCGGCATCTGACAGCTGAAAGAGGGGGCGGGGCTTAGCGGCAAGATGGCGGCCGCCATCGAGAAGGAGAGAGGAGAGAGCCTTCCGGGCTCTCTCCTGAAGATCGGTGAGTCCTGGGGGGGGATCGGAGGCCCCCCAGGTGAAGAGGAGGGACAGCGGGAGCCAGCGCACACGCAGGTAAGTGAATATCATTTTTTTGTTTTTTTTTTTACAGTTAGCAGCTTCTGCTGCCAAAGGGGGGGGGGGGTGGCCTATTCCGGGGGCTCTCGTGGAGCCATCCGACCCCCCACGGGGGATCGGATGGCACCAAATTAAAGAGGAGACCCGGCCGGATCCAACAAGGGGTCAGGTGAGTATTTTTTATTTTTATTTTTTAAACTAGAAGGGGGGAAAGTCAAGCACATAACACCTACGGGCTTGGCACTTAAGGCCCAGCCAAGCCAGCACGTAGGTGTTACGGGCTTGGCAACAAAAGGGTTAAATTATTTAGATATTAGTCAGAAAGATGTTTGTGGTTAAAACAAAAAAACATCATTGTGTAAACACAGATCTAAAAACACACATACCCGCCACCTCTGAGCTGTCCAGACTTAGGCCATCATTAGAGCTTTGCCCTTTAAAAACATGGTTCAGAGCAAATGTCAAGAGGCACACCACATTTCATGGCAAACAGCATCCTTACGTGAACAAAACAAAAAACATTCTTACCCTCATCCCTAGCAGCCGCACGGTGAAGAGCCCTTTCAGGACCAGCACTTCCTGTATTCCTGCCTAAAATAAAGCAGATTTGATCTTACTTTAAGCTCGCATAGTGTTGTTACTGTCAAGGTTTAAAATGAGCAGCCTAATGGCAAAACATGTATATTACATTTTCCTCATTTTCTAACTCCCAAATAGTATCCGGTTGCTGCAGAAACCTAACCAACTATCCATCTTGGAATGTGAACTATCATGGTTTTACATTTTGACATCTGAAAATATACACATTGGAAAACCAAATACACAAAGGATACAGTGTGCTTTGCAATACACACCAACAGGGTCCTGGAGGCCTGCAACACAGGAAGTGGGGTCCAAAGATGAAGCAGGGACTTGGCCTAAAATTAAAAGGCATGATTGAGAGCCAATCACACATTTAAATTAGTTCCCCAATGAGCGGGCGGAGTTGTTGTGGAGGAGATCCCCAAATTCCAGAAACAGGAGAGCCATGGAGGGCCTTAGGACGGAGCTCAATGTGCTTTTAGATGATCAGGCTGAGAAGAGGCTTCCTTGGGCCAAGCAAAAATTTTATGCCAGGGGGAATAAACCCGACACTATGATGGCCCGGAAGCTGCGGGCCCCTGACCTGGAGCGGAGACAGCCAATTAAGCTTAAACTTGCTCGGGACTCAGTCACGGCCAATCCAGACAAGATTGTGAGTGCCTTCCGAGACTTTCTTTCAACTCTGTATTTGGCCCCCCCGAGAGCCGGAAATGCTGATCTTGAGAAATTCTTCGAGCATGTTGAGCTACCGTCCTATTACTCCCCAGGAGATCTTATTGGCCATTAAGACTACTAGGACCTCTAAAACTCCCGGGCCTGATGGCTTCGGTGGCCTGTATTACAAGAAATTTGCACCCCTCCTGGCCCCTCACCTGGCCAACCTCTTCAACGCCATGTGTGCGGAATCTGCCTTGGGCCCGAACGCATTGCTGGCAGATATCTGCATGATACCTAAGCCTGACAAGGACGGGCTGCTAATCTCAAACTACAGGCCGATTTCCTTAATTAACACGGATGTGAAGTTGTTGGCTAAGGTGCTGGCGGGCAGGTTGAATACATTTTTGGAAGGTATTATACATAGAGATCAGGTGGGGTTTGTCCCGTCCCGGCAGGCGGGGGATAATGTTAGGAGGGTCGCCCATCTGGTTTATCACGCTCGGGCAAGGAACATCCCGACCTTTCTCCTGTCCCTGGATATTCAGAAGGCCTTTGACACCATCTCCTGGGATTACTTGTTTTGGGTCTTACAGCGGTGGGGTTTCGGGCAGCGATTTCTGGACTGGATCAAGGCCCTTTATAATGCCCCGACAGCATGTGTCCGTTACATGGGCTTTACCTCTGAGCCCTTTCGTGTTTTTAGAGGAACTAGACGGGTGCCCCCTCTCCCCGATTCTCTTTATATTGGCCCTGGAGCCTTGGGCATAGCAATAAGACAGAATCAGAATGTTAAGGGTTTGGAGGTCGCTGGAGTTCATCACAAAGCCCTCTTTTTTGCGGACGACGTTATGCTGGCGGTTACACAACCGATCACCTCCCTTCCAAATCTGTATGCTATCTTAGACCACTTTGCTCGTATTTCGGGTCTGAACGTGAATAGTGACAAATCCCAAGCGTTAAATGTTTCCCTGGCGCCCGAGCTGGTGGCCCAAATTAAAGCGAGCTTCTCCTTTAAGTGGTCGTCAGGACCGCTCCAGTACTTGGGAGTTCGTATTCCGGGAAGGTATGAAGATTTTTATGGGGTTAATTATCCCCCCCTATTTAGATCCCTGCGACAGCTACTTGAAACCTGGATGCCATATTCCCTTTCTTGGCTGGGACGTATCAATGCAGTTAAGATGTCCATTCTCCCTAAACTTCTATACTTTTTCAGAACGCTGCCGGTACCGATCCCCTCCTTTACACTTCGGGCGATGCAGAAGAGAATATCAACCTTCATTTGGGCTGGTAAACGCCCGCGAGTACCCAGACGTACGATGCTTTGCCACAAGTCTTCAGGAGGGCTTGGGGTCCCTAATGTCAGTATGTACTACAAGGCTGCTCAGATAGCTCAATTGATTCCCATGCTCTCCCTCTCCAGGCCCCCCCTCTGGACCTTTCTGGAACTCCCTAACTCTTCGCCAGCCCCTGTAGACGGCCTTCTCTGGATGGACCCGGCTTCTAGACCTAAGGCTCTTAGCCCCCTGATGAAGCATTCCCTTTCAATATGGGACTCGGTAAAATACTCTGCTTCCCTGATGTCCCCCCACACTCCCCTAGTGCACCTTTGTGGCAACCCAGCTTTTCCCCCGGGCATGGATAATAGGCTATCTTTCAAGTGGTGGGTAGACAGTGGCTTGACTAGAGTGCTAGACCTTCTCTCGGATGATGGACTCATGCCTTTTAGTTCCCTGAAGGAAAGATATGATGCCCCCCAGGGGGTCTTGTTTCAATACCTACAGTTAAGACACTGGCTGTCTCCCTTAACCAAATTGGGGGCCCCCTTTCGGAAATATACCCCCTTCGAGAGAGTCTGCAGAGAAGAGCCTTTCTGTAGGGGGACAATATCCACACTTTACTCCACATTGAATGCCATAGGGGTGGGTACACATGTGCATGTGGATAGATGGGAGCGAGATTTAGGTCCTTGTCACTCGGGGAGGGGATGGCCAGATATTTGGAAAGCCGCTTCCTCGTGCTCCATGAATGTCTTGACAATCGAAACGGCCTATAAAGTTCTGTACCGATGGTACTTGGTGCCAAGTCGCCTTGGCAGGATGTTCCCGGGGCAGGCCAGCACTTGCTTTAGGGGCTGCAGTGTTGAGGGCTCTTTTCTACACATTTGGTGGACGTGCCCTATGTTGACCCGCTTTTGGGCCCAAATATTTAAGATAGCCGGCAAATTTTTCCGCACGACCATCCAAAAAGACCCCTGGGTCGCCCTCCTTCACTGTAAACCCCCAGAGCTTACTCATAAGCAGAATAAACTTTTTTTGTTCTGGCTATTGGCGGCGAAGCAAACTATTGCCAGGGGATGGAAAAAACAGATTACCCCCCTACCGGAGGTGTCGACTAGGATGAATGGGTTCTTGATTAATGAGAGGCTCTCAAGCTTCCTGGCCGACAGCCAAGATAGGTTCCTTTCCATCTGGGAACCTTGGATACAATATATTTGGCCGGATGCGCCAGTGGGCACGCTGAATTAGGTGACTTAGGCGGGCTGGACTGCGAGGTTCCCCTTTCCCTCTTTCCTCCTCCCCCTAGCCCCTTTCCCTTTTCCCTCTTTTATCCTGCCCTCCCTCTTTCCTCCCTAACCCAACCTGTCCCTCACTGTACTTTTTCTTCTTTGTTATTGTTACTGTGATTACTACCTACTATTGTGTCACTACTTGCACTGGACTGCTCCTCCCGGCTTGGGAGATTGTGAGAGTGAAGAATCGAGGACAGCAAACATGTTATAATTCTGATTTATTTAAGCTGCAATTCCGATATAATTGATCGATTGTTTTTGCTGCTAGGTAGACCAAAAAGGTGTAAAGTTTTACTTCTGCTTGATAGAGTGTCGATTCTTAAACCCTTTGTAATGATTGCCTCCCCTGCGCGGGATGGGTCCTGTTTTTTCGGCTCTACTTGCCGATTGTCTGTAATTGATCTTTATTTTCTTGAATAAAAATATTGAAAGATAAATTAGTTCCCCAAAAAGCAGGTTGGCATATGCACTTACTGGCATCCAAAGAGTAGGTAGACTCATGAGGAGATGCTGGTGCAATTCTGAGGGCATCTATGTGAAACCAAAAAAACTAATTAGGCATTGATAATGTGTGCAAACCAAAAGAAACAGCAAAATCACAAACAAAATAACACATTCTCCAGACTCTTTACCTTAGAGCTCAGACTTAGTTAAGGTTGAGGCTGGGGGAAGGGCAGGATTCTGGGACCCCTCATCACCCGTCTCCTGCGAGTCCTCATGTACCACTATGCATAAAGCAAGATAAATGTTTTTAAAAAAGGACATACCTATAATCTGCTACTTCCCCTGACCTACTTTTAGTATGAGAAATAGTTTTTGGACATAAATGGAACAACAACATTAATAACAACAATCATTTAAAAGGTAAAAACAATGTACCTTCACCCCAACCTGTGGTGTCATCCCCAGCATCCACACCCTGCAGCCAACAGAGTGGAATCTTGCACTTCAGCATCTCCTCATATGGCCTGTATTTACTCTTTGGACCCTGCTTCGTCCCACTCTCTACAAGTAGATCATTCTTCATCTTTACCATAAGGGCCCTTTGCAAAGTGTAGAAGCGTTTCTTGCAGGCTGGGCCACTACGTGGGTATTGAGCAGTGCTAGTAAGCTGCTCACCAATGGCATCCCACAATTTTCTCCTTTCTTGTTTGCCTAAACATTGACTTTGGGAGCCAAATAATAACTCCCATTTAGCCAGTGTCAGACGCACAAGAGTATTATTATCCGCCAAATTAAATTCTGGCTCCCTCTTGGCAAATGGACGCTTGGCCTTGGGTGGGGCTGCACCTTCAAGCTGTGCCCTTTTCCTTAAGGAAGGTCTGCGGCCACGACGCACACCACTGGTACTGGGCCCAGCAGGAGACACAGCATTGGCCGGCAGATGTCCAGAATTTGGCTCCATCCTGTAGCTGCACACAACACCAAACGGACACAGAAGGACGCATGCAAACTACAGAATGGCAACAAATGCTGAATGTGTATGCAAGAATTTATGTGCTTTAGGAACCAATCACAAACAGGCCCAATTCATTGATTGACACATACTGTACATGTGTTTGCAGAAACATCTTGACTCCAATGACTGCTGTTTCAGCCAAACATGTGTTGCAGTAAATAAACCAATTTATTAGCTACTTAACAAGCCACATAGACATTATGAAGTAATGGGATCCATGTATCTTAACAACATTGGAAATGTCCAAAAAACAGCTATTTGATTTGAACAGCGTACCTTTGATTGGCCAATAGATGTCTGTGCATCCAGATCCGCAAAAGTACGCTAGTATGCAAGCACTAGGCGTTTCCGGCACACCTGTGGTAAGCTACTTACAGACCGGAAAATGCAAAGAAACGCAAGAGGTGGCTAAGCGGACCAGTGCTTTGGAGAAGTTAACTATAAATTCAGAATACTTTAAACATTCTTTTCATGCTACACTGTGGCAAAGGCTGTGGTGTTTTGGTTACTTGGCCCGAGCTTGCACAAAGTGTCTGGCTGTGTTTATTGAGTAGTGTCTGTGGCTATGTTGAGCTTTTCTGACATCAGTGCTGTTTCTTTGGGAGATTTGTTTTGGTGGCATCTGCAAATATTGTGTAGCATACAGCAAGTGTGGATTGTTTTGGGAACCTTTTGTGGGTTGTGCAGCAAATTAGTTCCCAGGCCCTGAATAATAATAATAATAATAATAATTTTGTATAAATAGTGATTGAGATGCTCCCACCCCCCTTTATTCAATTGAATTGCCATGAGCACAAGCAGGGAGGAATTCAGTCAATATGGATTTCTCCCTGTGAAGTGTTCTAAAGGGAGGCTGGCAGCTTCCCAGGTGAGTAGCTCTCAGATATTTGTCTGTATTGCATGTCCCAACTTTGGGGACTCAGAATTAAGGGTAGGGACCACACTAAACACAGAGTGCCTTGCTGGGGCAGTGTGGCTTCCACATGTATCTGCAGATATATGCAACCAAATCTCTGTCTTTCCACATAGCTAGACATGTTTGTTGCTTGATATTTAGTTGATGAGAGGGTTAAACTGGGCGGTAAATTAGTTCCCAGGCCCTGAATAATAATAATAATAATTTTGTATGAATAGTGATTGAGCTGCTCCCACCCCCCTTTATTCTCTTGTGCAGCAACTCCCCTCTTGGTTGTGTCAAACTTTGAAAGCATACTTTCAGCAGGCTGATGGTTCTTTGTTGCCAGACCATTTTTCACTATTTTGCACTATGCATGTTCAACTGTGATTTTTGAAGGGATTTCCAGGGATTTCCCAGGAAAATTATATTTTTTTTTTAGCAGAGGTGGGTTTTAACATGAAATGTCTTGTTTGTCATTTGTCAAGTGTATTCTTAATATTTTGGGGTGAAATATGTGAAAAAAAAAAAAAAAAATTTTTTTACAATTTGTAGTGTTTTTTAATAAAAAATAAATAATGTAAGTTTGTCAATAAAATCTTATTGCGTGTGAAATCCAAATTTCTCCCGGTTACAACGGTACCACATATGTATTGGTAGACACCCTTTCCTGCCCAGGAGACCCCCCCAAACTGAAACAGCACAACACAAGAGATTTTTAGATCAAATACAGCTATGCTAAGCGCTATGTGCACCTTGCAGTTTTTTTAATAAAAACAACCCTTTACATTTGAAATACTCCCCACAAACTATATATTCTCTGGAAATACACACTTCAAGCTTTCTAGGCGTACCAGGCTTGTTGATGTTGCCACAGTTTTCTGGAAGTTCTCCCTCAATGTATTCTTTAGTTACACAGAGCTTCCCTAAAAATGGATAAAAAAAAGCAGGATCATTTTCCTAAAAAAACTATATGCAAACAAGAAAAAACAAGTTAATCTGAAAAAGCAACATCCCCTGAACAGAACGATACCCAACATGCTAAGCTACTGTCAAAAGAAGAGTTGCCAAACACCAAAAAGTAAAGCATGTGCACAATGGTAATTTTGCTTGAAGATTTCAGCTCTGCAGACAAAGGGCACACCTTGCGCTTTTCTACCAAAACAACCCTTTACATTTTGAATACCCCCCACAAACCATATATTCTCTGAAAGTACATATGGTAAGCTTTCTAAGCATACCCAGCATGTTGTAGTGGGCCCATCTTTCTGAAAGTAATCCCTCAAAGAATTCTTTGGTTGCACAGGGTTTCCTTAAAAAATGTATAATAAAGCAGAATAAAAAATGAGTTTTCCTAAAATATCAATATGCAAACAAGAAAAGACAAGCTAAATCTGAAAGCTCAAGGTCCCCCGAGCAGAACGATACCCAACATGCATAAGTACTATTAACCCTTTTAACTGCCAGCCTACTTGAGGTTTTGTCACCCTCTCTTGACAGGTAATTTTTCACCATTTTGCGCTATGCTTAACTGTGATTTTTGCAGGAATTTCCAGGAAAATTATATATTTTATTTTTGCGGCAGAGTTTAGGCTTTAACATGAAATGTCTTGTTTGTAATTCTTTTACTGTTTTTTAAATATTTTTGAGTAAATTAAACAAAACAAAATAAAAAAATATATTTTTTAGAAAATTGTCTCCTTTATTTCAAATAAAACTTTTTTTTTTTTTTAAAGAAAACCATATTGCATGTGAAAGCCCCATTTCTCCTGATTACAACAGTACCACATATGTATCGGTAGCCCCCCGTTCCTGTTCAGAAGACCCCCCCAAACTGAAAAGAACACTTTATAACATGTAAAAATAAAATACAACTACAATCCACACTATAAAGGGTTAAATCAAGAAAAACATTGGTGTGGGGTTCCCCTTCCAAGGGGGGTAATCCCCATTTTTTTTTAATTTTAAGGGTTAAAAACCCTTATGAATTCCCATAAAAATTACATGGGGTCCCCCCTACCCAGCATAACCAGCCCGGGGATCAACTATGCAGGGCTTGTAGAACAGGGTGCAGGGGCCAGCTTTGGTGGCCCCCTGCCCTGCCAAGTACAGGCCCGCACCGCCTAAATCAGCCCGGGCCCTTCTACCCCCCCTGGGCTTCGGGGAGGCAGGTAATAGGGGGGTCGGGGTTAATGGCAAATCACCCGCTAGCCGCAGGTGACTTGACAGCCTCCCAGCCTTGTGAACTGGTATAGGGGTTTCATGGACTCCTTACAAGTTCACAATGGGTTAAAGTGGACCAACACCCAGGGCTGATCGGCCCGGGAATCTATAAGATTCCCAGACCGTTCTATTCCCTCCCCCCGGGGCATCCAAAATTGGGATGCCCCTCTTTGTGAAACCCTCCGGACACCCACTACCACTTACCTGAATCCCGGTCCTACGGCACATGCCGCTCTACCCCTCTAGCAGGGCGCGTGCCCGCGCTGGCTATTTATGAATGGCTGGCGCAGGCACGCTCCCTGTTAGAGGGAAGTGGAGGATGCAGTCTCCAGCACGCTCAGAGCACACTGATTGGACGAGCGGCCGTGCATGCACCGTAGGACCGGGGTGAGGTGAGTTATTGTGGGTGATCGGGGGGGGGGTTTCACACAGCGGGACATCCCCGATCGGGATGCCCCGGGGGAAAGGACCTATACCCGGGATAGTCAAAATCCTGGGTGTTAGTCCACTTTAAATGTAAAAAAAAACCACAAACACGCCACAAAATGCTGGAAGCATTTTATACCTGCTGGGTAACAGGACATAAGGGGTTAATTAAAAAAAAAAAAAATGACATAGGGTCCCCCCTCCCGGGGGGGGGGGGGGGGGGGGGAAACCCCATTTTTAAAAACCCTTAAAAATCCCCCCAAAAAATGACGTAGGGTCCCCCCTACTTAGCGTTACTGACCCGGGCCAGCTATAGGGGCTTATAGAACAGGGCGCAGGCCCTGCAGGCTACTAGCCCACATAGCCACTAAGTGGTCCGGGCCCTTCTGCCCCCCCCTGGCCGTTGGGGAGGCAGGTAATGGGGGGCTGGGGGTTAATGGCAAGTCACCCACTAGCCGCAGGTGACTTGCCAGACCCAGAGCCTTGTGAGCTGGTAAAGGGGTCTCATAGACCCCTTACCAGCTCACAAAGAGTTAACTGTGAAAAAAAAACACCACACAAAATTATTTTATTAAAAAATAAATAAATAATTTTTTACTGTACTTACCTCCGATTGTAAGCTCTTGTCCCTCGACGCTCTGATGACAGATGCCGGTGATTGGCATCCAGAGAAGGGGGAGGCAGGAGGATCTCCTGCCACCTCCTTCCCCGGGCACCGATCACTGGCACCTGACAGCTGAGAACGCTGAAGCCGGTGATTGGGGCCGTGATGATGTCATTAGCCCCGCCCCCAAGGATGCGGGGCTTAGCGGCAAGATGGCAGCCACCATCGAGGAGGAAAGGGGAGAGAGCCTCCCGGGCTCTCTCCTGAAGATCCGTAAATCCTGGGGGGTGGGTCGGAGGCCCCCCAGGTGAAGAGGAGGGTCGGCGGGAGCCAGCGCACACGCAGGTAAGTAAATGTCATTTTTATTTATTTATTTTTTTACAGGAAAGCCAGTGGCAGCTGAAACGGGGGGGGGGGGGGCCTATTCCGGGCCCTCCGCTGCAGCCGGAGGAACTTTTTTTTTTTTGTTGCCAGCTAGCAGGGGGGAAAGCCAGGTACATAAAATTTATGTAGCTGGCGTTTAATGACAGGAGAGGCAGCTACGTGAATTTTACATAGCTTGCGTTTAAAGGGTCAAGTGACGAGCAGATCAGAAGTCAATTTTGTCTGAATCGTGCAGCACTACAGTCCCTATATGATCAGATTAGGACCAAAATCGAACCATCCACCAGACGCACCCATTCCATCCCTGGCATAGTTTGCTTATGTGCCATGCTAAATATTGTGGCACGGGGGAATTTCCAAGCAACCTCAGCCCTCCTCAGCGGGAACAGCCAGGCTACAATGAGCCGCATATATTACAAGGTAGTCCTGGCTATTTGCGACCTTATCCCTGTTTATATCAAATTGCCAATAAAAAGCGTGCGTTCTACCGCACGGGAGGGATACCTAATGTGCTAGGGTGCGTGGATGGTACACATATCCCTTTACGCCCTCCCTGAGCACAGGAGCTGCAATATAGAAATCGGAAACATTTCCATTCCATGAACGTCATGGTAGTGTGTGACCATGAGATGAAGCTGCGGGCCGTGAGATCTGGCTTCCCCGGCTTATGCCATGATTCTTACGTGCTCCAGCAATCAGTCCTGTGCCAGAAGTTTGAGAACAATGAAATGCCACCTGGCTGGCTACTGGGTAATTAATAATCCTTGGCATAATTACAAGTTTGATATGTGGACTAGTAAATTGGCAAACTAGATAACAGATGCTTTAAGGTATACATTATGTTCATGGTACTTTACTAATTGCTCTCTCTCTCAATTTGTTTATTCAACAGCGGACAAGGGATATGGTCAGAAAACGTGGATAATGACTCCGGTCAGGAACCCACAGACCACTGCCCAAGTACGCTACAATGCAGCACATCGCAAAACCAGATGCATTGTGGAAAGAACCATCGGCCTGCTAAAAGCATGCTTTCTCTGTTTGGCACACCCAGGAGGAGAGATGTTGTACAGTCCACAAAAGGTCTCCAAAATCATCCTCGCATGCTGTGTCCTACACAATATTTGCATATGTCACCGGATCGAACCATCCGAGGAAACAGCACTGGTGCCAGAAGTCCCCAACATGGCCGCAGACACTAACGAGGACACCCAGACTGGGTTTGAGCGACGGGAAAGCATGATTACCTCTTTTTTTTCGGTAAGCTAGGTCACCTTAACTAAAATACAACTACTGTACTACAGGGCCCTTCAAAAAATTACTTAACAAATATGTGGGTGGTCTCAAATTATTAACATGCCAAATGTGTAGCTTAAAATAAAAAAAAAAATGTGGGTGGTAATTTAGATTGAGAAAGCAAAAGTAGCTTGCTTTCACTCTCTAAAGTTTCAAGGTGTTTGTTATGTAATAAAATCAACAACACCAAACAAAGGGGATTTGGTAAAATCTATTTGCAAGCAACTACATTAATTAACTACACTTTTTTTCTAATTTTAAGTTGGCAACACCTGCTTTTGATTTTGAAAAATTGAATAAAAAAACTGATTATTTAAATAAAAAAACAAAAAAATGGTTCCATGTGTTATTTGCATAATGTTAGATCACATTTCCTCATTTAAAAGATTGATTTCTATTCAACAGCAAAGAAACGCTCATTGAATATGGTGTAACAACTCAACAGCACCTCTAAAGCACATCTGAAACATCATATTCAACATTGCCAGCGTGATTCACAATAACGGCAGGTAGGGACTGAGGAGCCCGGGAATAGCGACTGACAGCTGATCGTGGCGGCCACTAGTGGTCGCTCATAGCGCCGCTATACAGACGCTCATCTGTCGCTACCTGGTGTTAGTGATGAATCAGCCTGCCCGTCTTCATTTTTTTTGTGTCAGTTAAGGGGTTCAAATATATTAGCTGGCTAAAGTGGGGTGATTTGCCAATATTTCCTGGCATTTGATATATTTGCTTTATTAGAAGATCTATTGAATTTTACCTGGATTTTTGACAAAATTAGTTCTGATGAGCCCAAACCAAGACTGCCAAACCAAGAAGTTAAATTTAACATTAACCCCAATCCAAACACCCCATTGACAACTCCTTGTGGCTTTTTACAGGGTATTCATTAATGTATTATCTTGCAGTGTTTTGTTTATTTTAATAATTTTAAATTGTCTTACAAATTAATTAATGCTCACAAAAGTGATTTTGCAGTTATTATTGAAATTATTTGGTGGGCTAAAGGAGGGGGGGACTCCATTTTCACTTTGAAACTCAAGTCTTACTACTTTTGTTGCTGACTTTCGTTAAAGTTAGATTCAACCAAAATATACTGATCGAGTTCGGCTTCACCTAAATTGAAACTTGGCAATATTCTGGCCAGGCTGGAATAGCTATAATTTTATTAAAAAAAAAACTATTAATGTTTAATGACAGTTATTCATCTTTGTATGGCACATACAGTATGTTTCAATATGGCTATCTGTCCAGGACAGAGCAACCACAAGTGATTTTCTTTGAACAAAGGAGAGTCTACTTAGAAAAGTATTTTAACTAAAATAACCTTAAAATGTTCACATTTTTTCAGCTAAGCTGTTTACTACAGCTTGCATTTCTGTCGTATTTCTATTTATTTGGTCACTCATAAAACTAGCTAGTTTATTATATGCTAATCATTAATACTGCTGTTCAGGTTTGGTTTAACGTTAAATTTAAATAGAAGTTTGCTGATTTGATGAATTTGATGAACAAATATAAATTAAAAGAAAAGAAAACTACACATAAACATATTCAAATAATGTCTGCTGCAATTTCTGGGAAAGATGTATGCTTGTTATTAGAGGTGAGCGAATCGATTCGGACGAACACGAATTTGTTCAGAATTTCAGGAAAAATTCGATTCTGAACGAATCCGAATTTCCCCGCGATTCGATCGATCGAAGTTTTCCTTTAAACTCCATTTATTCCAATTACAGCCATTGTAAAATGGTGGATGGACATGTCCCCTGGGGCAAGTTATCATAGGAAGGTCACATGCAGCCTATCAGCAGCCAGGAAGCCCGGTGACGTCACAGTGCTATATAAACGGCGGCCATCTTGCTTGTGCGCATTTCAGCCTTGCATTGCAGACAGAACGGAGGTTGCTGCAGACAGGAAGAGACTTACAGACAGGCAGGGAGAGTCAGGGAGACCCACAGAGACCAACACAGTGCCAGGGAGAGCCAGGGAAAGATAGGGAAAAATCGGGAATGATCCAGGCAGGGACAGCAGAGAAAGTGACAGAGAAACCTTTTTTTTATTTTCACTTCACTTCATTTGCCAGATCAGTTTTAAATTGCTTTTTTTTGTGCTGTAAATATTCCTGGCCACTGTGCATCCCATCTTGGCAGTGGCATATTTAACCCTATCTGTTACACACAAGCATTTCTTATAACTCGATTAGTTTTAATTTTTTTGTATGCTGTAAAAACACCAGCCCACATGGGCATCCCAAACCAGCACATTTCACCCTATCTGATATACTAAATCAGCTTCTAAAGGCTCTGTTTTATTAATGTATTGCATTTTGAATTGGTCTTGTGCGTCCTCTAAAAACACCAGGCCACATGGGCATCCCAAACCAGCACATTTCACCCTATCTCTTATACTAAATCAGCTTCTAATGGCTCTGTTTTATTAATATATTGCATTTTAGAAACATAGAAACATAGAAGGTTGACGGCAGAAGGAGACCATACGGTCCATCTAGTCTGCCCTTATGTGTATACTGTATGTACTCTTTATCTTAGGATAGATGTGTGCTTATCCCAGGCATGTTTAAATTCAGTGACTGTTGATTTCTCAACTACCTCTGCTGAAAGTTTGTTCCAAGCATCTACTACTCTTTCTGTAAAATAATATTTTCTAACATTGCTCCTGATCTTCCCCCCGACTAGCTTCAGGTTGTGCCCCCTTGTTCTATCAGTAAGTTTCTTCTTAAAAGCAATTCCCTCCTGAACCTTATTTAATCCCTTCACATATTTAAAGGTCTCAATCATGTCCCCCCTCTCCCTTCTTTCCTCCAGACTGTACAAATTAAGTTCTTTAAGTCTTTCCTGATAAGTTTTAAGTTTAAGTCCTTCCACCATTTTCATTGCCCACCTTTGGACACGTTCTATTTGAATAATGTCTTTTTGCAGGTAAGGTCTCCAGAACTGCACACAGTATTCTAGCTGTGGCCTCACCAGGGCTCTATACAACGGTTTTGTGCATCCTGTAAAAACACCAGGCCGCAGGGTATCCCAAACCAGCACATTTCACCCTATCTGTTATACTAAATCAGCTTCTAAAGGCTCTGTTTTATTAATATATTGCATTTTGAATTGGTTTTGTGCGTCCTGTAAAAACACCAGGCCACATGGGCATCCCAAACAAGCACATTTCACCCTATCTGTTATACGAAATCAGCTTCTAAAGGTTCTGTTTTATTAATATATTGTATTTTGAATTGGTTTTGTGCGTCCTGTAAAAACACCAGGCCGCAGGGTATCCCAAACCGGCACATTTCACCCTATCTGTTATACTAAAGCAGCTTCTACAGGCTCTTTTTTATTAATATATTGCATTTTGAATTGGTTTTGTGCGTCCTGTAAAAACACCAGGCCGCAGGGTATCCCAAACTGGCACATTTCACCTTATCTGTTATACTAAATCAGCTTCTACAGGTTTTGTTTTATTAATATATTGCATTTTGAATTTTTTTTTGCATCCTGTAAAAACACCAGGCCGCAGGGTATCCCGAACCGGCACATTTCACCCTATCTGCTATACTAAAGCAGCTTCTACAGGCTTTGTTTTATTAATAGATTGCATTTTGAATTGGTTTTGTGCGTCCTGTAAAAACACCAGGAAGCAGGGTATCCCAAGCCGTCACATTTCACCCTATCTGTTATACTAAAGCAGCTTCTACAGGCTCTGTTTTATTAATATATTGCATTTTGAATTGGTTTTGTGCGTCCTGTAAAAACACCAGGCCGCAGGGTAACCCAAACCGGCACATTTCACCCTATCTCTTATACTAAAGCAGCTTCTACAGGCACTGTTTTATTAATATATTGCATTTTGAATTGGTTTTGTGCGTCCTGTAAAAACACCAGGCAGCATGGGCATCCCAAACCGGCACATTTCACCTTATCTGTTATTCTAAATCAGCTTCTACAGGCTCTGTTTTTTTAATATATTGCATTTTGAATTGGTTTTGTGCGTCCTGTAAAAACACCAGGCTGCAGGGAATCCCAAACCGGCACATTTCACCTTATCTCTTATACTAAAGCAGCTTCTACAGGCACTGTTTTATTAATATATTGCATTTTGAATTGGTTTTGTGCGTCCTGTAAAAACACCAGGCAGCATGGGCATCCCAAACCGGCACATTTCACCTTATCTGTTATGCTAAATCAGCTTCTAAAGGCTCTGTTTTATTAATATATTGCATTTTGAATTGGTTTTGTGCGTCCTGTAAAAACACCAGGCTGCAGGGTATCCCAAGCCGGCACATTTCACCCTGTTATACTAAAGCAGCTTCTACAGGCTCTGTTTTATTAATAAATTGCATTTTGAATTGGTTTTATGCGTCCTTTAAAAACACCAGGAAGCAGGGTATCCCAAGCCGGAACATTTCACCCTATCTGTTATACTAAAGCAGCTTCTACAGGCTCTTTTTTATTAATATATTGCATTTTGAATTGGTTTTGTGCGTCCTGTAAAAACACCAGGCCGCAGGGTAACCCAAACCAGCACATTTTCCCCTATCTGTTATACTAAATCAGCTTCTACAGGTTTTGTTTTATTAATATATTGCATTTTGAATTTTTTTTTTGCATCCTGTAAAAACACCAGGCCGCAGGGTATCCCGAACCGGCACATTTCACCCTATCTGTTATACTAAAGCAGCTTCTACAGGCTTTGTTTTATTAATAGATTGCATTTTGAATTGGTTTTGTGCGTCCTGTAAAAACACCAGGAAGCAGGGTATCCCAAGCCGTCACATTTCACCCTATCTGTTATACTAAAGCAGCTTCTACAGGCTCTGTTTTATTAATATACTGCATTTTGAATTGGTTTTGTGCGTCCTGTAAAAACACCAGGTAGCATGGGCATCCCAAACCGGCACATTTCACCTTATCTGTTATACTAAATCAGCTTCTACAGGCTCTGTTTTATTAATATCTTGCATTTTGAATTGGTTTTGTGCGTCCTGTAAAAACACCAGGCAGCATGGGCATCCCAAACCTGCACATTTCACCTTATCTGTTATTCTAAATCAGCTTCTACAGGCTCTGTTTTTTTAATATATTGCATTTTGAATTGGTTTTGTGCGTCCTGTAAAAACACCAGGCTGCAGGGTATCCCAAGCCGGCACATTTCACCCTGTTATACTAAAGCAGCTTCTACAGGCTCTGTTTTATTAATAAATTGCATTTTGAATTGGTTTTATGCGTCCTTTAAAAACACCAGGAAGCAGGGTATCCCAAGCCGGAACATTTTACCCTATCTGTTATACTAAAGCAGCTTCTAAAGGCTCTGTTTTATTAATAAATTGCATTTTGAATTGGTTTTGTGCGTCCTGTAAAAACACCAGGCCGCAGGGTATCCCAAGCCGGCACATTTCACCCTATCTGTTATACTAAAGCAGCTTCTACAGGCTCTTTTTTATTAATATATTGCATTTTGAATTGGTTTTGTGCGTCCTGTAAAAACACCAGGCCGCAGGGTAACCCAAACCGGCACATTTTCCCCTATCTGTTATACTAAATCAGCTTCTACAGGTTTTGTTTTATTAATATATTGCATTTTGAATTTTTTTTGCATCCTGTAAAAACACCAGGCCGCAGGGTATCCCGAACCGGCACATTTCACCCTATCTGTTATACTAAAGCAGCTTCTACAGGCTTTGTTTTATTAAAAGATTGCATTTTGAATTGGTTTTGTGCGTCCTGTAAAAACACCAGGAAGCAGGGTATCCCAAGCCGTCACATTTCACCCTATCTGTTATACTAAAGCAGCTTCTACAGGCTCTGTTTTATTAATATACTGCATTTTGAATTGGTTTTGTGCGTCCTGTAAAAACACCAGGTAGCATGGGCATCCCAAACCGGCACATTTCACCTTATCTGTTATACTAAATCAGCTTCTACAGGCTCTGTTTTTTTAATGTATTGCATTTTGAATTGGTTTTGTGCGTCCTGTAAAAACACCAGGCAGCATGGGCATCCCAAACCTGCACATTTCACCTTATCTGTTATTCTAAATCAGCTTCTACAGGCTCTGTTTTTTTAATGTATTGCATTTTGAATTGGTTTTGTGCGTCCTGTAAAAACACCAGGCTGCAGGGAATCCCAAACCATCACATTTCACCCTATCTCTTATACTAAAGCAGCTTCTACAGGCACTGTTTTATTAATATATTGCATTTTGAATTGGTTTTGTGCGTCCTGTAAAAACACCAGGCAGCATGGGCATCCCAAACCGGCACATTTCACCTTATCTGTTATACTAAATCAGCTTCTACAGGCTCTGTTTTATTAATATCTTGCATTTTGAATTGGTTTTGTGCGTCCTGTAAAAACACCAGGCAGCATGGGCATCCCAAACCGGCACATTTCACCTTATCTGTTATGCTAAATCAGCTTCTAAAGGCTCTGTTTTATTAATATATTGCATTTTGAATTGGTTTTGTGCGTCCTGTAAAAACACCAGGCTGCAGGGTATCCCAAGCCGGCACATTTCACCCTGTTATACTAAAGCAGCTTCTACAGGCTCTGTTTTATTAATAAATTGCATTTTGAATTGGTTTTATGCGTCCTTTAAAAACACCAGGAAGCAGGGTATCCCAAGCCGGAACATTTCACCCTATCTGTTATACTAAAGCAGCTTCTAAAGGCTCTGTTTTATTAATAAATTGCATTTTGAATTGGTTTTGTGCGTCCTGTAAAAACACCAGGCCGCAGGGTATCCCAAGCCGGCACATTTCACCCTATCTGTTATACTAAAGCAGCTTCTACAGGCTCTTTTTTATTAATATATTGCATTTTGAATTGGTTTTGTGCGTCCTGTAAAAACACCAGGCCGCAGGGTAACCCAAACCGGCACATTTTCCCCTATCTGTTATACTAAATCAGCTTCTACAGGTTTTGTTTTATTAATATATTGCATTTTGAATTTTTTTTTGCATCCTGTAAAAACACCAGGCCGCAGGGTATCCCGAACCGGCACATTTCACCCTATCTGTTATACTAAAGCAGCTTCTACAGGCTTTGTTTTATTAAAAGATTGCATTTTGAATTGGTTTTGTGCGTCCTGTAAAAACACCAGGAAGCAGGGTATCCCAAGCCGTCACATTTAACCCTATCTGTTATACTAAAGCAGCTTCTACAGGCTCTGTTTTATTAATATACTGCATTTTGAATTGGTTTTGTGCGTCCTGTAAAAACACCAGGTAGCATGGGCATCCCAAACCGGCACATTTCACCTTATCTGTTATACTAAATCAGCTTCTACAGGCTCTGTTTTATTAATATATTGCATTTTGAATTGGTTTTGTGCGTCCTGTAAAAACACCAGGCTGCCGGGAATCCCAAACCGGCACATTTCACCCTATCTGTTATACTAAAGCAGCTTCTAAAGGCTCTGTTTTATTAATATATTGCATTTTGAATTGGTTTTGTGCATCCTGTGAAAACACCAGGCCGCAGGGTATCCCAAACCGGCACATTTCACCCTATCTGTTATGCTAAATCAGCTTCTAAAGGCTCTGTTTTATTAATATATTGCATTTTGAATTGGTTTTGTGCGTCCTGTAAAAACACCAGGCCGCAGGGTATCCCAAACTGGCACATTTCACCCTGTTATACTAAAGCAGCTTCTACAGGCTCTGTTTTATTAATAAATTGCATTTTGAATTGGTTTTATGCGTCCTTTAAAAACACCAGGAAGCAGGGTATCCCAAGCCGGCACATTTCACCCTATCTGTTATACTAAAGCAGCTTCTAAAGGCTCTGTTTTATTAATAAATTGCATTTTGAATTGGTTTTGTGCGTCCTATAAAAACACCAGGCCGCAGGTTATCCCAAGCCGGCACATTTCACCCTATCTGTTATACTAAAGCAGCTTCTACAGGCTCTTTTTTATTAATATATTGCATTTTGAATTGGTTTTGTGCGTCCTGTAAAAACACCAGGCCGCAGGGTATCCCAAACCGGCACATTTCACCTTATCTGTTATACTAAAGCAGCTTCTACAGGCTCTTTTTTATTAATATATTGCATTTTGAATTGGTTTTGTGCGTCCTGTAAAAACACCAGGCCGCAGAGTATCCCAAACCGGCACATTTCACCCTATATGTTATACTAAATCAGCTTCTACAGGCTCTGTTTTATTAATAAATTGCATTTTGAATTGTTTTTTTGCGTCCTGTAAAAACACCAGGCCACAGGGTAACCCAAACCGGCACATTTCCCCCTATCTGTTATACTAAAGCAGCTTCTACAGGCTCTGTTTTATTAATATATTTCATTTTGAATTGGTTTTGTGCATCCTGTAAAAACACCAGGCCGCAGGGTGTCCCAAACCAGCACATTTCACCCTGTTCTACTAAATCAGCTTCTACAGGCCCTGTTTTATTAATATATTGCATTTTGAATTGGTTTTGTGTGTTCTGTAAAAACACCAGGCCGCAGGGTAACCCAAACCGGCACATTTCACCCAATTTGTTATACTAAAGCAGCTTCTACAGGCTCTGTTTTATTAATATATTGCATTTTGAATTGGTTTTGTGCGTCCTTTAAAAACACCAGGCCGCAGGGTATCCCAAACCGGCACATTTCACCCTATCTGTTATACTAAAGCAGCTTCTACAGGCTCTGTTATATTAATATATTTCATTTTGAATTGGTTTTGTGCGTCCTGTAAAAACACCAGGCCGCAGGGTATCCCAAACCAGCACATTTTACCCTATCTGTTATACTAAAGCAGCTTCTACAGGCTCTGTTTTACTAATATATTGCATTTTGAATAGTTTTTTGTGTCCTGTAAAAACACCAGGCCGCAGGGTATCCCAAACCAGCACATTTCACCCTATCTGTTATACTAAAACAGCTTCTACAGGCCCTGTTTTATTAAAATATTGCATTTTGAATTGGTTTTGTGCGTCCTGTAAAACACCAGGCCGCAGGGGATCCCAAACCGGCACATTTCACCCTATCTGTTATACTAAATCAACTTCTACAGGCTCTGTTTTATTAATATATTGCATTTTGAATTTTTTTTTGCGTCTTCTAAAAACACTAGGCCCGCAGGGTATCCCATATTGCCAATTTTCATAGTATCTGGTGCAGAGAAGCAGTATCTCACTTTATTTAGCTTCTGCTTTTTAAAGTAAACACATTTTTTAAGTGCCTATTGCGAATTTCAAATACATAAAAATGTCAGGCAGACAAGTGCCAGGATGTTCAAAGAGGAGTGGCAGAGGCCAAGATTCAGCAGGCAGAGGTTGCAGCAGACTAAGGGCAAGTGGCAGCAGGAGTTGCGGTGAGAGACCTGATCTGCCAGTATCTGCTAGCGGTCTCCACCAGTAACGCATCTGCCGTGGCAATTTGGTTAACACGGTCATCCACATCATCACAAGTTACATCTGACACCCCCAGGTAGGTTCCTCTGACACAACCCTGAGTTGGCATGGTCTGAGAGCAGTCCCTGTCCTCTCATTGCCTCTGTCCTACGCCGTTCCCTCCCCCAGCGACGTATCCTATGCCTTGGGTTCAGCTCCACTCTTTAGTGAGGACGATCAGATAGAGGACAGCAGCTACTGCCCAGCCAAGAAATGGAGGTGGCTTCCTTTGCTAGGCAGACAAATAGTGATGTGGTGAGTGGCGTGGGTGTTGTTGCGAGCGTTCCAGCTCCTGCTCCAGACACTGTTGAGGAAACCGAGAACATCAGTGATGTGCAGCCACAACTCGGTGTTGATGATGATGATGAAGCCTATCACACTTGGGAGCCGGGTGCAGAAGGGGCTTCATCCTCATCATCAGGAGAAGAGGGGCGCAGGTTGCCCTGGAGTCAGCAGCTGAGGCAGCAAGATGGCAGTCAGCATGGGGGCAGAATTGTAAAGCCTGGACCCAAACGGGGCCGGGGTAAAGTACCTGTTGCGCGGCAGGCTACCTTATCGGGAGGTAGTGGAGCAGGGGTTCCTGGAGTTGGCGACAGTAGCAGTGAATCAGTGCGGGCTGTTGGTGGGAAAAGTAGCTACTCGGCAGTGTGGCAGTTTTTCCTCAAGCATCCACAGAAGGGTCACATGGCCACATGCAAGATATGTAGGCAGAAGGTGAAGCGTGGCCAGGGCCCAAATGTTGGCACCACGGCCCTGCGTCAACATGCATCACCATAAAGCAGCATGGGAGAACCAAGGCTCCGAAGAGGTGGTCCAGGCTGCTTCCTCACCAAGTGGCACACCGCTCCCAATTTCTGCCAGCCAAGGCTACAGCACCTCAGCCGAAGGCAGCTGTGCATCATACCCATCCTCTGTCGCTCCTTCTGATGCTCCTGCTCCTCCTCCCCCTCCAAGTCATGCATCCCGCCAGCAATCCATCAGCGAAGCCATGTCCAAGAGACAGCAGTATGCGCCCACTCATCCTACGGTGCAGAAGCTGTATGTGCTCCTGTCCAAGTTGCTGGTGCTGCAGTCGCTCCCTTTTCAGGTGGTGGACTCTGCACCTTTCAGAGAACTGATGGCTTGTGCCAAGCCGAGGTGGAGAGTCCCAAGCCGTCATTTCTTTGCCAAGAAGGCAGTACCAGCGCTGCACACTTTTGTTGAACAGAAGGTGGGCCAGTCCTTGAGCCTGTTGGTGTGTAGCAAAGTGCATGGCAGCGCCGACGTCTGGAGCTGTAACTACGGTCAGGGACAGTACACGTCGTTTACGGCCCACTAGGTGAATGTGGTCCCTTTGCAGCAGCAGCAACTTGGACAGGTCACGCCGCTTCGGCCTCCGCGCTCCCTGACCGTTGTGCCTGTGACACCGTGCGACTCGGCCTCCTCATCCTCCGCCATCTCCTCACCCTCCACTGTAGGCTCAAGTCTCGGTGCCCCTCCAGCCTACCATGTGTGCAGGGCAGGGAGGTGTCAGGCTGTGCTTCACATGGTTTGTCTTGGCGAACGGAGTCCCACAGGGGAGGAACTGCTTACATTTATTCATCAAGAAATCCAAACATGGCTTACTCCAAGAAAACTGAAAATGGGAACCATGGTTACCGACAATGGGAAGAACATTTTGTCTGTGCTGTGACAAGGAAGGCTGACCCATGCACCCTGCATGGCTCACGTCTTCAATCTGGTTGTGAAGCGGTTTCTGAAGTCTTCCCCCCATCTGCAAGACATCCTAACAACTTCAAGGAAACTTTGCATGCACTTCAGCCATTCATACACCGCCAAGCACACCCTTCTTGAGCTACAGCGTCAGAATGGTAGCCCCCAACATAGTCTGATTTGTGATGTTTCCACCCGTTGGAATTCCACCGTGCATATGTTGGACAGACTATACGAACAGAGAAAAGTCATCACTGATTTCTTGATGATCCAAGCAGATAGGGGGACTCCCCTGTGTAACTTCAATGTCAACCAGTGGCAGCTTATACGTGACACCTGCCATGTGCTCAGGCCCTTTGAGGAAGCCACTTTATTTGTGAATCGCCAGGATAACGGGATGAATGACGTGATTCCACTACAGAACATGTTGGAAACCATGGCTGGTCACGGCACTGGAGACATGGCATCTACATCTTACAGCCACATGAACCCCAACTTCAGGGTGTTCCTTTCAGCCAAATTTTGGCCTCCTGTTGCTGCTGCCAACTGCAGTCTGTCTTTTGGCCAATTTTTGGGTTCCTGCTGCCAACTCCAGTGTCTCTTTCAAGCTATGTTTGAGCTCCTGCTGCTGCTGCTTGCAACTCCAGGGTGTCATTCAGCCAATTATTGGGCTCCTGCTGCCAACTCCAGTGTCTCTTTCAAGCAATGTTTGGGCTGCTGCTGCTTGCAACTCCAGGGTGTCATTCAGCCAATCTTTGGGCTCCTGCTGCCAACTCCAGTGTCTCTTTCAAGCTAGGTTTGGGCTCCTGCTGCTGCTGCTTGCAACTCCAAGGTGCCATTCAGCCAATTATTGGGCTCCTGCTGCCAACTCCAGTGTCTCCTTCAAGCTATGTTTGGGCTGCTGCTGCTGCTTGCAACTCCAGGGTGTCGTTCAGCCAATTTTTGGGCTCCTGATGCCAACTCCAGTGTCTCTTTCAAGCTAGGTTTGGGCTCCTGCTGCTTGCAACTCCAGGGTGTCATTCAGCCAATTTTTGGGCTCCTGCTGCCAACTCCAGTGTCTCTTTCAAGCTATGTTTGGGCAGCTGCTGCTGCTTGCAACTCCAGGGTGTGATTCAGACAATTTTTGAGCTCCTGCTGCCAACTCCAGTGTCTCTTTCAAGCTATGTTTGGGCTCCTGCTGCAGCTGTTTGCAACTCCAGGGTGTCATTCAGCCAATTTTTGGGCTCCTGCTGCCAACTCCAGTGTGTCTTTCAAGCTAGGTTCGGGCTGCTGCGGCTGCTTGCAACTCCAGGGTGTCATTCAGCCAATTTTTGGGCTCCTGCTGCCAACTCCAGTGTCTCATTCAAGCTATGTTTGAGCTGCTGCTGCTTGCAACTCCAGGGTGTCATTCAGCCAATTTTTGGACTCCTGCTGCCAACTCCACTGTCTCTTTCAAGCTATGTTTGGGCTCCTGCTGCTGCTGCTTGCAACTCCAGGGTGTCATTCAGCCAATTCTTGGGCTCCTGCTGCCAACTCCAGTGTGTCTTTCAAGCTATGTTCGTGCTGCTGCTGCTGCTTGCAACTCCAGGGTGTCATTCAGCCAATTTTTGGGCTCCTGCTGCCAACTCCAGTGTCTCTTTCAAGCTATGTTTGGGCTCCTGCTGCTGCTGCTTGCAACTCCAGGGTGTCATTCAGCCAATTTTTGGGCTCCTGCGGCCAACTCCAGTGTGTCTTTCAAGTTAGGTTTGGGCTGCTGCTGCTTGCAACTCCAGGGTGTCATTCAGACAATTTTTGGGCTCCTGCTGCCAACTCCAGTGTGCCTTTCAAGCTATGTTTGGGCTGCTGCTGCTGCTTGCAACTCCAGGGTGTCATTCAGTCTATTTTTGGGCTCCTGCTGCCAACTCCAGTGTCTCTTTCAAGCTATGTTTGGGCTCCTGCTGCAGCTGCTTGCGACTCCAGGGTGTCATTCAGCCAATTTTTGGGCTCCTGCAGCCAACTGCAGTGTCTCTTTCAAGCTATGTTTGGGCTCCTGCTGCTTGCAACTCCAGGGTGTCATTTAGCCAATTTTTGGGCTCCTGCTGCTAACTCCAGTGTGTATTTCAAGCTATGTTGTGCTGCTGCTGCTGCTTGCAACTCCAGGGTGTCATTCAGCCAATTTTTGGGCTCCTGCTGCCAACTCCAGTGTCTCTTTCATGCTATGTTTGGGCTGCTGCTGCTTGCAACTCCAGGGTGTCATTCAGCCAATTTTTGGGCTCCTGCTGCCAACTCCAGTGTGTCTTTCAAGCTAGGGTTGGGCTGCTGCTGCTGCTTGCAACTCCAGGGTGTCATTCAGCCAATTGTTGGGTTCCTGCTGCCAACTCCAGTGTCTCTTTCAAGCTATGTTTGGGCTCCTGCTGCTGCTGCTTGCAACTCCAGGGTGTCATTCAGCCAATTTTTGGGCTCCTGCTGCCAACTCCAGTGTGTCTTTCAAGCTATGTTTGTGCTGCTGCTGCTGCTGCTTGCAACTCCAGGGTGTCATTTAGCCAATTTTTGGGCTCCTGCTGCCAACTCCAGTGTCTCTTTCATGCTATGTTTGGGCTCCTGCTGCTGCTGCTTGCAACTCCAGGGTGTCATTCAGCCAATTTTTGGGCTCCTGCTGCCAACTCCAGTGTGTCTTTCAAGCTTGGGTTGGGCTGCTGCTGCTGCTTGCAACTGCAGGGTGTCATTCAGCCAATTGTTGGGTTCCTGCTGCCAACTCCAGTGTCTCTTTCAAGCTATGTTTGGGCTCCTGCTGCTGCTGCTTGCAACTCCAGGGTGTCATTCAGCCAATTTTTGGGCTTCTGCTGCCAACTCCAGTGTGTCTTTCAAGCTATGTTTGGGCTGCTGCTGCTTGCAACTCCAGGGTGTTATTCAGCCAATTTTTGGGCTCCTGCTGCCAACTCCAGTGTCTCTTTCAAGCTATGTTTGGGCTCCTGTTGCTGCTGCTGCTTCTTGCAACTCCAGGGTGTCATTCAGCCAAATTTTGGGCCCCTGCTGCCAACTCCAGTGTCTCTTTCAAGCTATGTTTGGGCTCCTGCTGCTGCTGCTTGCAACTCCAGGGTGTCATTCAGCCAATTTTTGGGCTCCTGCTGCTCCTGCTGCCAACTCCAGGATGTCTTTCAGCCAATATTTGGGCTCCTGCTGCTGCCAGCTCCAGGGTGTGTTTTTCAGGCAATATAGAGGCCCCTCATAGTGATGCCACCTCAACTCTCTGCAATTGTGCCACTCTGCGATTCTAATAACGATGCCTCTGATCTGCATGTCATAATTATTTACAGTATTATTTCACTAACCCAGCATGCATCCTATGCGTGTTACAGCAAGGCAGAATGGTTTACAACCCTAGGAAGCTCAGAAATAGCCGTTTTTAATAGCGATTCGATGCAAATAAATTCGGACCGAAACAAATTTTGACGGAAAATTCGGCGAATCAGCCGAATCGAATTTTTCAAAAGTTCGCTCATCCCTACTTGTTATAATTGGCAGCAATGTAACCATGACAGCATGTTACATTTACATTAATTACATTAGTTACAAATATACATTAAAGTGATTCTGCAGGCAAAAAAAGCAAAAGGGTACTTACCTTTTCTCCTGTGCCGCTGGTCACTGCAGGACCAGCACTCCTGAACTTAACTTAACTGAGCTTAACTGGGGCCCCTGCCGCAGCCGTTGGCTCCTGCGCCTTCCAGGGCCAGACCATGGGGACGGTGATTGATGGTGGGACGGAATCATGATGCATCATCAATCACCGGGGTGTGGTCATGCCCTCTCTATTTATTGCAGATATTGCAGATTGAAGATAGTGAATGAGGCCTTAACCCTTAAGCCCGTAGGTGTTACGTGCTCGACTTTCCCCACTGCTAGTTTAAAAAATAAAAAATACTCACCTGACCCTATAGGGGACCCTATGTCATTTTTTTTTAATTAACCCTTTGTGTTCTGTCATCCAGCAGCTATAAAAGGCTTCCAGCAGGTGAGCAGAAGCCAGTGATCGCCGAGGGACACAGTGCTCCAGGATGGATGGGAAGTAAGTATTAAAAAAAAATAAATAAATAATAAAATATTTTTTTCTTTTTGCGTGTGTGTTTTTTATTTTACATTTAACCCATTGTGAACTGGTAAGGGGTCCATGACCCCTATACCAGTTCACAAGGCTGGGGGAGGTGGCAAGTCACCTGTGACTAGCGGGTGACTTGCCATTAACCCCTGGTACCCCCATTACCTGCCTCCCCAAAGCCCAGGGGGGGCAGAACAGCCCGGGCCCACGGGCTATGCGGGCTTGTAGCCTGCAGGGCCAGGGGCCACAAAAGCTGGCCCCTGTGCCCTGTTTCTACAAGCCCTGCATAGCTGGTCCCGGGCTGGTTACTTTGGGTAAGTGGGACCCCATGTCAATTTTTGGGGGGGATTTTTAAGGGTTTTTAACCCTTAAAAATCCCCCCCAAAAAATGGGGTCCCTCCCCAGGGGACATAGGGGGCCCTTGTCATTTTTTTTTCTCGATTTAACCCTTTGTAGTGTGGATGGTAGTTGTATTTTATTTGTAAATGTTATAGATTACTTGTTTCAGTTAGGGGGGTCTCCTGGGCAGGAACGGGGGGCTACCGATAAATATGTGGTACTGTTCTAATTGGTAGAAATGGGGCTTTCACATGCAATATGCTTTTCCTTAATAAAATACATTTTTTATTTAAAATAAAGGAGTCAATTTTCTAAAAATGTTTTTATTTATTTATTTATTTTTTTACTTAATAATATTGTAAAAAAACAAAATAAAATTTACAAACAAGACATTTCATGTTAAAGCCTAAACTCTGCTGCAAAAAAATATAAATATAATTTTCCTGAAAATTACAGCAAAAATGGCGCAAAAAGGGTGACAAAATCTCAAGTAGGCTGGCAATTAAAAGGGTTAATAGTACCTCTGCATGTTGGGTATTGTTCTGTTTCGGGGGACCTTGCGCTTTCAGACTTAGCTTGTTTTTTCTGGTTTGCATATTTATATTTTAGGAAAGGTGTTGTTTTATTCAACTTTTTTATACATTTTTTAGGGAAACCCTGCGCAACCAAAGAATTCTTTGAGGAATTAATTCCAGAAAGATGAGCCCACTACAACAAGCTGGGTACGCTTAGTAAGCTTAACATGTGTACTTTCAGGGAATATATGGTTTATGGGGAATATTCCAAATGTAAATGGTTGTTTTGGTTGAAAAATCGCAAGGTGCGCACTTTGTCTGCAGAACTGAAATTTGCAAGTAAAATTACCGTTATGCTCATGCTTTACTTTGGGGTGTTTGGCAACTCTTCCCTTGACAGAACCTATGCATGTTGGGTGTTGTTCTGTTCGGGGAATGTTGCTTTTTCAGATTAAACTTGTTTTTTCTTGTTTGTATATAGTTTTTTTAGGAAAATGTGGCTTTGATTCTGCTTTTTTATCCTTTTTTTTGGGAAACTCTTTGCAACCAAAGAATACATTGAGGAATTACTTCCAGAAAACTATGGGCACATCAACATGCCTGGTACACCTAGAAAGCTTGAGGTGTGTACTTCCAGAGAATATATAGTTTGTTGGGGGTATTTCAAATGTAAAGGGTTGTTTTTCTGGTAAAACTGCAAGGTGCGCATAGCGCATATCACAGTTGTATTTTTTCTGAAAATCCCCTAAAGCGATATTTCAGTTTGGGGGAGTCTCCTGGGCAGGAAAGGGTGTCTACCTATACATATGTGGTATCGCTGTAACCGGGAGAAATTGGGATTTCACACGCAATAAGATTTTATTGACAAACTTACATTTTTTATTACAAAAAAAACTACAAATTGTAAAAAAATTGATTTTTTAAAAAATTTTTTCACATATTTCACCCAAAAATATTGAGAATACACCTAAAAATTACAAACAAGCCCAGACTCTGCTGAAAAAAACAATATATAATTTTCCTGGGAAATCCCTGGAAATCCTTTTAAAAATGACAGTTGAACATGTGTAGCGCAAAATAGTGAAACATGGTCTGGCAACAGGGAGTGGCAAATGCTGCAGGTAGGCTGGCACTGAAAGGGTTAAACACCCCTTCTCCATTGTAGTGAATGGAGAGGGTGTGGCCACAACTCTATCTATTTCTGTATCACCAGCACCAGTATTAGAAATGACTTATCTGATGCTCCCTCCTGAAACAGTGACCTGGGAAATGAAAGTAAAAATTGCATCCATTCGAGCGTCAGCAGCCGGTGAGGGCAAAATGTATCCATTAAATGGGTAGTAAGGGTTTGGGGATATAAAATTATAAATCAGAACACAACCTGGGATTTTGACTATCCCAGGTCTTATTTCATGTCCTGGGGACATCCAAAATTGGGATACCCCGCTGTGTAAAACCCCCAAGAACGCCCATACAAACTCACCTTTTCCCCGCCCTATGGTGCATGCACGGTATCCCGCCAGAGCTGTTTTCTGTGCCTATTTAATGTTCAACAAATGGAGTTTTTACATGCAGGGCTCGGCAATCTGGAGCGCAAGTGGGCACACCCCCAGCAACGCACGCTCCCACTCCCTGCATACCTGAATGACTGGGGGCGGGAGCGTGCTTTCAGTCTGAAGACGCAGGGATAGGTTAACCATTGTTTGCATCGCCACGGTTGTCAGGAAGCAGGTAAGGCGGGGTTTCACAAAGCGGGGCATCCTGATCTGGGATACCCCTAGGGAAGGCCAGCTGCTGCCCCTGGAATCTTTTAGATTCCAGGTTTTGGCACCCTGGATTTTGTTCCAATTAAAGGTAGCTTTAAAGCAGACCAAAACATTTTTGTGCAATGCTGTGTCATATAGACTCTAGATCCACAGGGAGTTACCTAACCTACCTACCATGCTGGGCTGTTTTTAGGGGAGGGAGATCAGGGCGATCTCCCTGAGCACCAAGAACATTGGGGAGCTTTTATCCCAGCCATCCTGTATTCTGCAGATAAGTCAGGGCCACTGTTAGTGGTGCAGGTCTTAAGCCATCCCCCTCATCCCCCCATATGTGGCTCACTCATTGGCAGAGGGCACCGCCTGCTGCTATGGTAGAGGCACAGCATGGTACATACCTGTATGAGGCAGCAACAGCACTCAGTTTTGTGTACCTCCTTAACCCATATCTTCCATTAAGCACTGGGATGTATCCCCTTATCCTATAAAAGGCTATAAGCACTGAGGTTTGTGTGTACTGTTATCCCACAACATCCTCTAAGCACTGGGCTGAACCGAACTTTAATACTAACACACAAGGTACTTGTGTGTTAGTGCTCTTTAATACCTATTGTTAGTGGAGTATTCATTGGTTCAGGGCACTTAAGACCCTCTTGATAAAATAAATAAATAAATTGTGTGGTTACTAATAGATCAGCAATACCTATAGTTCAAGACACCTGTTAGTGTTCTGAAATACCTAAAGATCAAAGCTCCTGCTAGTGCTCTGCAATGCCTATAGTTCAGGGAACCTGTTAGTGCTCTGCAATACCTATAGTTCAAGGCACCTGTGTGTTAGTGCTCTTTTCAGTTCAGAACACTCAATTTGTTTTTGGTCCATTCGGGACGCTTTAACTGCAGGTGTCTAACAATGAAGAAAACAGTAAATAAGGGACAGGGACATGGCCATGGTGCTTCTGCTGCTGCTGCTGGCAATGGAGCTGGTGCTTATCTGGTCGCTGGTGCTGCAGGCAGAGGACATTTTTCATCCTTGCCTGTTACACCTTCCTTTGGTGCAAGCAGGCGCCAGGGTTTGGAGCACATTTTTGTAGGCTCCAATACTGCTGGCAGAGTGGTGAGGCCAGAACATATTGAGGCAGTCGTAGATTATACGGCACACATACTACCAGTTCTATGGGATATTCGTCTATGCACACCACTGATCAGATGTGTGCTGGCGGGCTCTGGACTACCACACAGGTGCTGGGGTGGGGCAGCGGTTACAGACACTTGTCTGCGGGGCAGACTCTTTTCTGAAAAAATGGAGAGGACTCCATGTGAACTGTGACACAGTAGGAAGACAAGTGTATAAATTCTGTTTTTGGATGCGGGACATTCGTCTGCATTCCAGAGGGGGGACGCATCAGGGTCCGGAGGGAGCATTTAAGAAAGTCTTTGTTAGAGACAGTGAAAGTGTTGAGGGTTGCAGAGTCCTGAATCCCAGGTCAGACAGGGTTTCTATTGGCGACAGCATGGCTTTTGTTGAGGATCTGAAGGACGGTGTGATGACAGAAGAGGAGGTAGGAACAGAGGAGGGGACTGACACTAATCAGCCATTGTCTGTGGCTTCTGAGCAGACAGCTGAAGTGAGCGCAGGGCCTGCCAGTGCTGGAGAGCAGATGGCAAGATATAACCCAGCTTTAAGAAGGAGAAGCTATTAAATGGATAGAGGCTGCAAAGGAAGTAAAATCCATGCATGACACCAAAACATGGACACTTAGAGAACTACCACCTGGACGGAAAGCTATAGGCTGTAAATGGACTTTTGTAGTGAAGTACAATGCAGATGGCACAGTGGAGCGATACAAAGCAAGACTCTTAGCCAAGGAATATTCTCAAAAATATGAAGAGGACTATGATGAGACTTTTGCTCTAGTAGGCAGACATGCTACAGTAAGGACTTTGCTGACATTAGCCGCCACAAGAATAATGCAAATGAAACACCTTGAACACTGAAAACAGCGTTTCTACATGGCAAGTTAACAGAAGACATCTACATGGAACAACCACCAGGATTCAAAAATGAACAAAGACCTAGTATGCAAACGTCAGAGGAGTATATATGGTCTAAAGCACTTGTCAAACTCCAAGCCTTTCTATGTGGCCCTCTGACAGGTGCCAGATGGCAAAGGCTGGGAGGTGCCTCTTCTAGCTGACCCCATCACTTCAAGGCCTCTGACAGTTGTTTGGCGCTGTCCTGTGCTGCGCTGCACTGTGGAGCGCAGCAACGCCTCCAGTCCTGCCCCAGATGTAGTGCCTAAAAATTCAGGTGGTGCACGCCTCTGTTCTGTGCACCCAGCCCTTGCTGCACAAGGGGGGCCCACCTAACCCACTTAATTCACTTCCACAGCAGAGGGTGAAACAGCTGCTTCAGGGAGTTTTGCTAGCTCTTTCCAGGTAGGGCAGAAAAAATACACGGTAGGGCTGGACAAACTAATTCTGCATCTCTCCTGGGCAAAACAGCTCTGAATCTGCATCTGTCCTGGGCAAAATAATTCTGGATCTGTTCATGGCAAAAGACTTCAGAGCCTGCATCTGTCCTGGGCAAAATAATTCATGGATATTTTGGTGTCTGTCTGCATCTGTACTGGCTGTAATATTTATGTGTCTGTAATCATACATTTGAATAGTCGTGCTTCCATTGTCTTGTGTTTGTTATTAACCGGCCCTTTGAAGGCAGCCATAATGTTTATGTGGCCCTCAATGAAAATTAGTTTTCACCCCTGGTCTAAAGCAAGCCACCAGAGCAGGAATTTGAAAATAAATGAAGTGCTTACACCTTTCAGAGAAGTAAAGCAGACCCCTGCTAATACACAAAGAAATTGGCAGACAGATGGATTGACATGCTTTATATGGGTGAACTCCTAGTTTGTTTTGCGCAAGAAGAAGATGAAGCAGAAATACTACAAACCCTAAGGGCCTTATTCATGAAGGGATAGTGTCGGGTAGTGCCTTGTAAATGACAGGTAGCGACAGGTAGCGTCAGGTGAACGCCGGACACGGCACACAATTACACATTTATCAAACAGAATCTGTTGAGCGACCGGGATAACGCCATGTAGCGTCCAATTCATCATTATCCCAGCCTCAGCATACAGCGCCGGCGTTCAGCCTTGCAGAGCGCCACATTTCAATAGATGTTCTTTTATTTCCCTTTAGATCGGCTTTCTGTATTTTTTTTTTTTTATTATTCTCAAATAATGTTGGGATGTCTCCTGGCTTTGTAAAAGCCATTTTTTTCATTTTTTTTATATTTTTATATATTTATGCAGAATTGATATTACAGGTCTGGCATGAATGTGTTCATGTTACAATGATATTACAATGTAATTCCATGTGTTTTCGCTTTGTTACTGTTGGATACATGTTAAAAAACAGCCTTTAATCACACAGCCTCCGGCGCTCTGGGCTACAGCGAAGCATTTTTGAGGGCCGGAGGTGTGTGAGGCTGTTTTTTTGATGAATAAGTTGTGAGTCGGTCGCACTGACCAGTCGCTAACATGCACTCCCATACAACGCTGTACTGGTCATATAGCGACTCCCCACAATGTATTCATCAATGCTGCACAGCGCACTGAACTATCAAACCACGGCCGAGCACAGCGACTACTAGCGGGCGCTCTGAAATGCCTGCTACAGACGCTCATCTGTCACTACCTGGTGTTAGTGATGAATCAGCCTGTAAATCAGTAGTCACACTCTGCAACCTCTCTTGCATCATTGCTGGCTGCACCAGCCATTCTGTTATGACGAGCACCACCACTCACAGACTACACGGAGGCAGGAGATGCTGCCACCAGCCATGCATGTTCTGAGGGTGTATTACTAGGACTGACTTTCAGTTGCTTTGCCTAAACTTGACAGATGTCTTCAGTGAAAAAAATGTTCTGGTCCTAAAAGGGTTTACTGGCCATCATCACCTATAACCCAAAATCATTCATTTACCAGAAGATAAGTTTGTTTTCATTATGAATAAAACTGCTTGACTCCACAAATATTTCCCATGGGGCCTTAATTTTCAGATCAATCGCTGCCTGTAAAGCCTTTCCTAGAAATTAATCCTACACTAATCTAATAATTGCCAAATATCAAATTCACAGTTGTACAATAGAGCAGCAACCATCAAAACAATGTAGTCCTCATAATTGTGTCAAATCCCCTGCCTACAATGCATCAAGAACAACAGGGTTATGTAATGTATTAAAACCACATACCCGTAATGCACACATTATAAGCTACATTGACTGTACAAAAGCAGCAGTGCAAATTGCATAAAGTCTCCAGGGGTGCCATCTAGTGGCGATGTTCTGTAGCACATTAATATAATCTGCAGTGGTGTAAGAGAAGTTTATGCTTTAGACAAAATGTTGTCCTCCCCCCCCCCCCCCCCCCCCCAAAAAAAAAAAAGAAATGCACCTGGACATGCAATAAGGCAATTTCAGGTTAGGTACATAATGTTTCTAATGAGAAAAATATATTTTTGAAAGATTTGGAAACTACAGCAAACTATAGACTATGTAGCAAAACATGCAAATTCTTCAGCATTCCCCATAGGGTTCTGTTATTTTCAATCATTGCAGCTACTAGTGATATGTTAGGAGAAAATAACACAAAAATGCAGTTTTTGTGTGTTCAAGTTGAACAGTTCTCAATTCACACCAAATGCACATGCACCTGCTTGCATGGGATGTGCCAGGTCAATATCTAGCACCGCATGATGATGCTGAAGCTGCAGCCTGGGCAGACTGGCCAGAGGTGACCCCATCATGGAAGCCACCAATTGGTCTACCTTGAGCAGGGACAGACTGGCCATAGGGAGACAATGTTCGGTGGGCTGCACTGCTTTGGGGCCAGTTGGGCTGCAGCTTCTAACACCCACATTCGACCCCTGCCCCCTTAGTCTTCCTCTCAGCCCCCTGCACCCAGCCCCACTGTACCCACAATCCAAGGAACCCCAGCCCCCAATGCTATAGCCCCGGCATCATGGTTGGGATGGCCTCAGCAGGGATGTCTCAGGGGGTGGTAGGGGCTGGTAACATCGAACGCTGATTTTTGGTCCCAGACCTCCCTGACCTTGAGAAATGGGTCAGGTTGACACACCAGTGTATTGGGAGTGTTTTGGAAACCATAAGTCTACTTTATGAAACGGCAGTAGGGGAGTTTAGAAGCCTAGGCATCTAGAAGGCTGAAAATCCACCTAAATGATTCTGCAGGCCTCCAAAGAAAAAGACTGTGCAGTGTGTGTGTGTGTGTGTGTGTGTGTGTGTGTGTGTGTGTGTGTGGCACGTCTGGCTGGTACACTGAAGGGACTGTCTAGCTGTAGCCTGGTAGCTATTGTGGGCCCACCGCTGTGGGGAGGCCCAGAACTAAGAGTCCCGGGGTGAGTCTTCGGGATAGAAAGTTTCCTGTGGGGTTGCCTGCAGCTTGCTGGCACCTGGAAGTTAAGCTTGCTTGGCCTTGCCGGTTGTGTGACTGAAAATGTTTTATGGATTACTTCTGTAAGGAATTTCAAATAAAGCTTTTACTTTTACTTTACAGGAGAGTGTGCAGCGGCTGTGCGTTTCTTGTCCTCCACACGGGTGTATTATACACACAGTCTGATAGCGTTCTCCTTGCTTCAGCCAAACCTAGAATCAGCTATAACAATGATAAATGGTAATGTGTGGTTTTTCTTTAAATTGTTATTCTTAGTATACAGTACGTCCTGCTCCAAATCTAATACTTACAGTTGGGATATACTCCGCCAGATGGCGCTGGACTGCATAGACATCGAAAATAGGCTCCTCCCGGCACCTCAAATACCCGGGGACCTCCCACAAATCCCCAGAATTTCTCTGCAGTCTGGCTGCGAAGGACGAGAAATTGGCTCTCTACTCGCAGGTGAGCGGGGTTATTAACCTGCGGCCCCGTAGGACTATTCCCACCCGTTCCACTAGTAGTATGCCTCCCAGCCTTGGCTGCGCTGGTCGTGTGAAGGTAGGTAGCACCGCCGTTGATGCTTAGGAGCGCTGCTCCATCGCAATCCCCCACCAAAGGGTAGGCGGTTCAGGCTTATGGTGAGCCTCTATGGGATGCCCCTCCCGCACTTTTGCCCCTTGCCCCTGCCTATCGGTGGGCCCTAGTTAAGTGGTCGCCGTCCTTCCTCATCCTCCTTGTAGTCTTCGGGGGCTAAGAGGGGGGGGTGTGTGTATGTGTATAGATATGTATATTATGCAGTCTGTGCTTTCTCTTTTCACATGCCTTTATTCTTGTGTCAGCTGCCGCGCTGACTTGTCTTTACTGCTTTTTAAATTTGCCGCCGCCGCCGTGCGCTGACTTGGTTCCGCGCTTGGCGGCGGCATTACCTCAGGCACTGTTGCGCCATCATTGGCTGTTGGCCTTTCTGGCTTTGCGCTCTTCGGGGGGGCGGGGCCCGTCTTTAGCGCATTCTGCCTCATCGCTGTTACTGGCCCGCCCCTCGAGGTATACCGACGCAATCTTTTCTGCTTGGTTGGCCTATGCGCGACGGACTCCTACCTACCGCGGTCCGTAAGTGCCCTCGCGGGCGGATTTATCTCCTCCACTTTTGTTACGATGTACTTAAGGTCTTGTCTGCTTATGTCTTTCAGGCGGGACGAACCCTTCTTGGCTTCTCCCGGCCCTGTTTTAGTATATTACTTGTAGGCCTTGTAAAATTTATACTCCCACTTCCCTAGCGGGTTATTTGGGCATCCAGGGTTGCTATATAGCGTTAGTCTCTATCGGCGTATAGCGCCGCTATAATCACCATATGGAGGCACCCCAGGATATTGTGACCGGGGTCCCTTCGGGACAAGACCGGCTGTGTGTAGCGTGTGGGCAGCCTCATGCTGACGCTGACAAGGCGCGGGTCTGTGTACCCTGTGCTGAGCAGGTGCTTGCATTGCAATCTGGCCTGCCAGTGGCTGCACCTCGTTTCACTTCACCTACTCCCCCAAGCTTAAATCTCACTCCTGCTGAGTTGCATACTAGTGGGGATTCTCAGCCTGATGTGTCTTCTAGACTGGCTACTGTTGAACAGATTATTGCGAAGTCCTTAGCGCGTAAGGCCCCTGCTAAGAAGCGGAACTTGACGCTAAATGTTACTGTTTTCCCTATGGGAACTGAGGAGATTTGGAATCTGTGTGGCTATACCCTGTCTGATGAAGGGGAGCTCTTTTCTGATTCAGGCTCATCTGATGAGAGACCAAGGGGTCATGACGATTCTGGCTCTGACCCCTGGGCCCCGGATGACACTGACAGATTACTGACCCAGATTTTTGAGGTTCTGTCTATCTCTCTCCCTGTTGAGGCTCCCAGGCAAAGAGGGGAGTTTTTCCATACAGCAAAATCACGTTTGGAATTTCCAGAGAAGGCACATTTCCATAACCTTGTGCTCAAGGAATGGGAGCGCTCTAGTAAACTTCCCGGGGTTCCAAAGAGTTTGGGATAGGAAGTATCCCTTTCCTGCTGAGGTGCTTAAATGTTGGTCACCCCCCCCCCGAGGTGGATGCCCCGATCCTAGGGCTATCTAACACCTCTGTCATGCATTCCCCTCATTCTACTACCCTGCGGGATGCCGAAGGCCGGCGTATTGATCAGCTGGCATCCCACGCCTTTGCATGTGCGGGGACGGCGCTGCGCCCGGTCTGTGCCTCTGCCATTACTACTGTGGCCACTAGAACCCTTATCAGAAATATGCTTGATAGTGCCCCTGATGATTTGCCTTGTGAGGTGTTTAATGCACTCTCCAGTTGTGATGTTTTTGTAAATTTTGTCCTATCAGCATTGGATGACACCATCAGAATGTGTGCCAGAACTTCTGCCCTCGTGGTGGCTATACACCGCTCGGTTTGGCTGCGCCAGTGGGCTGCTGACAACGTTGCAAAGAAGCCCTCACTGGTTTTCCCTTTAAAGAACTGCGTCTGTTTGGAGACCGCCTGGACATTTTTGCTAAGGGAGGCAGGTTACCCCAGCGCAGGCGGCAATCTCGGCCCTTTCGGGGTCAGGGTTCCTTCTCCTCCCCTTACCGTGGTGCAAGACAGGGAAGGGGGGTTTCTTTCCCGGGGGCCCGGGGAGATTTCTGGGGTAGAGGCTCCTCCTGGGGTCCCAAAGCAAAATCCTCTCCCAAGCCCCCTCAGGCATGATGAGGCGCACTCACCCATCCGGGTGGGGGGACGGCTGCAGCACTTAGCTCACGTCTGGAGGCTTCATGTCTCAGACCGGTGGATTCAGGAGGTAATGTCCTCTGGTTACAAGTTGGAGTTTGCTGCCGATCCCCCTTCAAGATTCATCAGATCCTGGATTCCTCAGGACCCTGTGTCAGCTCAGGAGCTAGTGCAAGCAGTGCAAGGCCTCCTGGAGCTGGGGGTCATCTTCCAGGTCCCTTTAAGAGAAAAAGGCAAGGGCTTTTATTCCAACCTATTCACAGTACCCAAAAAGGATGGTTCTGTCAGGCCCATCCTGGGTGTTCACCAAGGTGCTGGCTGGCATGATGTCTCTGCTCAGATGTCAGGGCATCCGCGTGCTTCCCTATCTGGATGACATCCTCATCACTTCCCAGTCTCTACATCAGGCAGAGTTGGATACTCAGCTGGTGGTGTCCACTCTGGAGTCATTTGGATGGGTGATCAACCACCCCAAGTCCTCACTGTCCCCTTTCCTGGTAACTCCATTCCTAGAAATGAATCTGGATACAGTTCAGGCAAGGATCTTCCTTCCTCAGCAGAAGGTGGACAGTCTGATTGCACAGGCTCAGTCTCTCCTAGCTTGTCCCCATCCCTCCATCAGGCAGGGGATGCAGCTGGTGGGCCTGATGGAGGCGTGCTTCGAAGCGGTCCCTTATGCTCAGTTCCACTTGAGGCCTCTGCAACTTCACCTATTGTCTGTATGGGACAAGGACCCAGCGGTCCTGGACAGGGTCTGTGTGCTCTCCCCCCTGGTCAGGAGGTCCCTCTTGTGGTGGATGGACTCAAGGAACCTGTTGGGGGCAGATCCTTTCTTGCCCCTTCCTGGGAGACGGTCACCTCGGATGCCAGTCTGTCAGGTTGGGGGGGCTTCTGGAAGTCCCTGCTGTTCCAGGGGAGGTGGGGCCCTCAGGAGGCCCACACACCTATCAATGTCTTGGAGCTGCGGGCCATCAGGTTAGTTCTGGCTCGCTTGACTACTCATCTTCGGGGCCTGCCTGTTCAGGTGCGCTCGGACAACCAGACGGCAGTTGCCTACATCAATCATCGGGGGGGACCCGGAGCAAGGGGGCCCTCCAGGAAATGTCTCTGATCCTGACTTGGGCGGAGGCCAATGTCCCCTGCATTTCAGCTGTGTACATCCCGGGGGGGGGGAGGGAAATCACCTGGCGGACTCTCTGAGCAGGGGGACCTCTCGCCAGGGAGAATGGTCCCTGTGCAGCAGGGAGTTTCAATCTCTGTGTCACCATTGGGGCCAACCAGATGTGGATCTGTTTGCGTCCCGACACAATCACAAGCTCCCAGCTTTTGTCTCTCTGTCCAGGGATCCTCTGGCCCTGACCTCAGATGCGCTAGCAATGTCATGGAAGGACTTTCAGTTCCTGTATGTCTTGCCTCCAATTCCCCTGCTGGGAAGGGTTCTGCGCAAGATTGCTCTGGAAGGGGTGCCAGCAATTCTGGTGGCCCCCAGGTGGCCAAGAAGAGTGTGGTTCACAGAAGTGGTGCAGCTGGCAGTAGATCAGTATGCTCTGCCCTTGGTGCCAGATCTGCTCACTCAGGGCTCGCTACGCCATCCCAATTTACAAACTCTGGCTTTGACGGCTTGGCTGCTGAAACCTCCATCTTGATGGAGAAGGGGCTGTCTTCCTCGGTTGTGGATACTTTGATTAAAGCTAGGAAGAAGTCTTCCTCTTCCATTTACTACAGGGTTTGGCGTGCCTACATTGACTGGTGTGAGTCTAAGTCTCTTCCCTGTCGTGTGTTCTCTATTCCCAGGATTCTGGAGTTCCTGCCGCATGGGTTGCAGATGGGGCTCCAACTCAGTACTCTGAAGGGTCAGGTTTCTGCCCTGGCTATTTTCTTACAGAAGTCCTTTGCTCAGCACCCTCTGATCAGGACTTTTTTCCAGGGGGTCACTCATGTGCGTCCCCTACGTAAGCCTATGGTGCCTGTTTGGGATCTGAACTTGGTTCTGTCAGCCTTGCAGGGTGCTCCCTTTGAACCTGTGCAGGATGCTGCCTTGGTCATTCTTACGCCCAAGGCTATCACTTCTGTCAGGCGTGTGTCTGAGTTGGCGGCACTGTCCATTCAGCCCCCCTACTATGAGAGACACCAGGACAAGGTGGTGTTTCGTTTCAAACCTGACTTTCTACCTAAGCTAGTGTCTGCTTTTCATTTGAATCAGGATATTGTTCTTCCTTCTTTGTGCCCTAGTCCTAGCAATGTTAAGGAGAGAGTTTTGCACTCTTTGGATGTGGTTAGGTGTCTGAAGTACTATCTGGTGGCTACTGCACCTTTCAGGAAAACTGATGCTCTTTTTGTGGTCCCTTCTGGTCCTAGGAAAGGTTTGGCTCCTGCCAAGTCTACTATCAGCAAGTGGATTCGTCAGGCTGTGATTCAGGCCTTCTCTGCTAAGGGGAAGAATCCTCCCTTCCGTCTTACTGCTCATTCCACTCGTGCTATTGGTGCCTCTTGGGATTTTCAGCACCAGGCTTCTGTTGAACAAGTTTGCAATGCCGCTACTTGGTCTTCTGTTTATACCTTTTCAAAGTTTTACAAGGTTGATGTTAGGGCCTCAGCTGATGCTGTTTTTGGCCGAAAGGTTCTGCAGGCGGCAGTGGTTTAAACTGCCTGCTGCTGATTTTTCTTGGGGATCCCACCCTACTTATGTACACTGCTATTGGATGTCCCAACTGTAAGTATTAGATTTGGAGCAGGACATACTGTATACTAAGAATAATACAATTCTGTGATTACTCACCTGTAGAATTGGTACTATAGCCTCGATTCAGAGACACATTCGTCCAGACTTCCGTAGCTGTTTGTGAAAGTTTTGGTGGGTGTTTGTCATTTTTTTGTTTTTTTTCGTCCATTTTTCATTCGTACGAACGTTCGGGAAAATGCGTATATGCTCTTTCGATGATCCAAAGCAAATTGGAAGTTTTTCGCTATTTCGGGAGCTTTTTTCCACCAAATCTGAAATGTTTTGACCGTTCAGAAAACTTACGGTATTGCAATGGGCTGGCGATTAATTCAGAGAGCTAATTGCCGATGGGCCAACACCCGAAAAAATCCGTTTCACTGTCGATCCACTTACGGGACCATTTTGACGTCGAAACTAGCAGGCATGGACGAGTCTACTGCATTTGAGGAGCATGAAGATCTGCAGCTCATGGGCATTGAGATCGTCCGGAGGTCAGAGGCCAGACTGCACCAGCGGCGACGCATGGACATCAATGGCATGCATGACGTTGAGCTGTTCGAGCTCACCAGGCTTAATCGCGCTTCCCTCCATAAGTTGTATAGTGAGCTGCGGCCATGGTTAGCCCGCACCACAAGGAAGGGGCAAGCAATTTCAGGTATGACCAAGATGCTTGGCTGCCTGCAATTTTTGGCGAACGGCTCGTTCCAGAGGCTGGGTGCCCTCTCCGTGGGGATCTCACAGCCTACGCTGAGCCGCGCCCTATCCAAGTTTTTGGAAGGCATGGCTACCATAACTCGGAAATATATTTGTTTTCCTGAGGATATGGTAGCCAGAAATGCGATTAAGCTGGCATTTTATAATATCGCCGACATGCCCAACGTCATGGGTGCCATTGACTGCACCCACGTTGCCCTGGTGCCTCCGGATGCCGACGAGTACATATACAGGCAAGTTTATTCTTCCATTTTTTCAAAAAAAATTTTTTTGTCCCTCCTTTGGTCAATAACTTCATTTGTTTTTGTCCCTCCTTGTAATAATTCCCTCATTGATAATAGTCCCTCCTTGTAAATAATGCATCATTGTTTTGGTCCCTCCTTGTATTAAATCCCTCATTGATAATAGTCCCTCCTTGTAAAAAATGCATCATTGTTTTGGTCCCTCCTTGTATTAAATCCCTCATTGATAATAGTCCCTCCTTGAAAATAATGCATCATTGTTTTGGTCCCGCCTTGTATTAAAGCCCTCATTGATAATAGTCCCTCCTTGTAAATAATGCATCATTGTTTTGGTCCCTCCTTGTATTAAATCCCTCATTGATAATAGTCCCTCCTTGTAAATAGTGCATCATTGTTTTGATCCCTCCTTGTATTAAATCCCTCATTGATAATAGTCCCTCCTTGTAAATTATGCATCATTGTTTTGGTCCCTCCTTGTATTAAATCCCTCATTGATAATAGTCCCTCCTTGTAAATAATGCATCTTTGTTTTGGTCCCTCCTTGTATTAAATCCCTCATTGATAACAGTCCCTCCTTGTAAATAATGCATCATTGTTTTGGTCCCTCCTTGTATTAAATCCCTCATTGATAATAGTCCCTCCTTGTAATTATGCCCTCTATGTTACTAGTCTCTCCTTTTACATATTCCCTCATTGGAATCAGTCCCTCCTTGCTAATCCTCCCTCCTTGCAAAGAGTGTATGTGAACCAATGGACCGTATTTTGCACTTAGAAAAAAAAAACAGTTTGTTCCAAGTCAAACATTTGAAAGTGTACTTAAAATGGAACAAGTAACTCAACCTTTTAAAGGCTCTAACATACATCTCCTTTTGGTGGGCACTTAAATTTAAGGTAGTTGTTTAGTGTTAGTTGATGATAACGTTTGACTTAGGGTGTTAGAAGTGAGCGTTTGACTAATTTTCAAAGCATTAATGATGTAATTTTTAAATCTTTTTACCCAGGAACAGAAAAATGGGCCACTCACTGAATGTGCAAGCAGTGGTGGCCCAGGACATGGGCTTCCTTAGCGTCCTCGCAGGCTATCCTGGCTCAGCCCATGACGCCTACATCCTTCGCAGATCAGGATTATTCCATCGGTTTGAGTCTGGGGAATTTGAGGGTGCATGGCTCCTTGGCAAGTTGAGTCCAATTACATTTTTTTAGTTTATATGTATGGGTTGGATTTTGGTTGGATTCACCTTTCTTAAACGATGGCTTGGTCATCACCTTGGGAACATGTGAAACCCCACTAGACCCATTACATTCTCCAAACTACATTGGCTGGCAAAATGTTTGTCCTGCACTGTTTCTACTCCAAAGTGTAATTAGAGCAAAAGTCTTAAACAGTCTTCCCCACACTTTTCGGTCAGTCTGTTTGTGACTTTAGCCGAGGGTCTGCGCCATCTTTGCTTACATGCATTACACTTACTGAGTAGAGATGAGCGGGATAAAGTGCAGGGGCCGCCTTACACCTGTTTTGGACTCAGACAAAGCTGAAAATGGTTCATGTAAAGTTAACCCATCCTACATTGTTCTGAAGCACAGACAGGAAACAATAGCTGGTACCAGTCTGCCTGATTGCCCAGCATCCGCAATATTATTTTTCAACTTTGGTCCCCCATCTATCAGTTATGTTTATTTCTTGCTTTTGCCTGTACAATATGTATGCTCATGTTTTGGGGACAATGTCACCTACCTTCTTAATCATGTATATTTTGGATTTTTGCCCTGCAATGTATGCATTAATGGTAATATTTGTTCACCTTAAATTTTTCTAGGAGATTCGGGGTATCCACTCCTCCCGTGGCTGATGACTCCTGTACTCCGCCCACAGACTCCAGCACAAGAGGCCTATAATCGGGCGCACAGAAAAACCAGGGCAGTGGTGGAGAGGGCCTTTGGACTCTTGAAGACCCGATTTCGGTGTTTGGACCACACTGGAGGCTCCCTTCAGTATGACCCCAAAAAGGTCATCGATATAATTATGGCCTGTGCAGCGCTGCATAATTTTACCTTCCTGCAGCGGGTCCCCCGCTATGTTGATTTGCCACCCTCTCCACCCGCCGATGTTGCTGAGGACGCCTATGTTGGGCAGCACAGTGCGTCTGGCCAAGCCGTCCGTGAGAATTTAATCGCCACACATTTTGGTTAATTTTTTTGGCTTTGTTTTTTTTTGTTTGGACTTTGTTTGTTGTTATTGTTTGGTTAACTTTGTATTTTTTTTGTTTAATTTCATTATGACCAAACCAATAATGAATTATTTACACCAATCAACAACAACTTATTTTGAAATATTTGTTAGTGTTTGTATTGGTGGCTACTTGAACTCATATTTTTTAATCAAAAAACCACAGACATTAACTTGTTCCACCAAATTTGTTTTTACTTTTTAAAAGGTTCCTTTTTTTACAACATAATGGTAGGTGATGGCCACTCACATACTTCGGGGGAAGACATGGACATGAAATTAATGTCAAAACATGTTCCATAACAAAAAAAATGCACACAAATAAGCCCTCTCCTGCTTGCCCACATTTTCCACAGGCACAGGTTGAAAGCAGACAGACCTATGCCACATCTACACCTCTTTCTCATTGGGCCACCAAAACAAGAACACCCTGTCCCAAGCCAAGTTCAGTACAATCACAGCCAGGGTCCAAGGGCTTAAGTGGCCGCTTCAGTGAGACTTGTCCTCTGGCATTGGCTAGTGGGCTACCTCAGGAGTTTAATGAGCTATATCACTATTTCACTATGAATGCCATTATATTGTGCATGGATTGTTGAACCAGAATAGACACATTGGTCACGTGCTGAAAAACAAACATGCAAGTAATAGCTGTTGTGTGTGTTTCCACATCCCTTATAGGCCATTAAGTTAACACACTAAGCTGGCAAATAGCAGTTCCAATATGATTCTGGTGGGGAACATTGTATCTCTTAAAACATTTCAATCACACCATCTTAAGCCGTTGGGCCCCAAACCCAGCTCTTAGCAAATTGCCCAACAGCAAAAGATGTTAGTGTGGCGTGTGATTGTCAATAAATACATAGCACACATTCATTTCCTAAGCTCCATAGTTTCATACTCTTCCTAAATGTTCTTCAACGTCATGTATGGTCGTGCTCATTTGCACATTACCTGTCGACACACATGACACACCCTGGTCAAAGTGATCACTCCACTCCAAGCCACACCCTAGGGCCATGTGTTTAGATATGCCTTGCTGCCTAATTAGAATTTTTCAAACATTTTTAGGGTCATTCACACATTACTAACCTGCTGGAATTGGCGGGTTGTCCGTGTCCTGTTGTGCCGAGTGTCCCTCTAAGGCAATGCCCAGCACCATCTCCTCAGCCTGGGTACATTTCAATTTAGTGGGGAATCCTCCACCAGTTTGTAAGTTGAAAAACATAGTAATCATAATTAGGCGCACTGATAGACAAGAAGAATAAAAACCAACAAATAAGCTATGAACCTGTACTGCCGCCTTTTATTCTGTTTCTTCCGTACGGCATATTTCAGGTCCGAGATCTTCCGCTGAATCTGTTCTACATCTTTGAGTTCGTCCCCCGCTGCATTGACTTGTCTGGTGAGTTCTGCCAAAATCTCACATTTGCGCTGCTTGCTAGTAGTTTTGGATTTGCTCCCATATAGCTCATAATAATATAACGTTAGCCCACTAGCCAATGCCAGAGTTTGGGGCTCACCAAAACGGCCACTCAAGTGGCCTCTGCGCAATGTGCACCCTGTTGGGGTGACATTCTGGCCTGAGGGTATGTAGGAGACCTCAAGGACTGAAGGCTGGCTGTTGATCGTACTGGACTTGGAAAGGGACTGGGTGTTCGTGGCTGGGTGGCCACTGAAGTTGCAGGTGTTGATGTGGCATAGGGGGAATGCCTGACAACCTGTGCTGGAGGAGAATGTGGGCGAGGAAGAGAGGGTCTGGAGGAGCTGGAGCTGCTGCTTGTGGCCCTGTGGCTCTGTGGGCCCTTTGAGGTACTTGGCTGTGGTGAGCCAGAGCTGGTGGGTCGGCCACTCTTGGCCTTGGTTTGGTAGCCACGTGCGGGTGGGGAGGGGGACCTTGGCCTTGCCTTCCTTTTTGGCCTTCTGGCCCTGCTGCGGCTTTGGGCCCTGCTGCGGCTTTGGGCCCTGCTGCGGCTTCTGGCCCTGCTGCGGCTTCTGGGCCGGCTTCTGGCCCTGCTGCGGCTTCTGGCCCTGCTGCGGCTTCTGGGCTGGCTTCTGGCCCTGCTGTGGCTTCTGGCCCTGCTGCGGCTTCTGACCCGGCTTCTGGCCCTGCTGCAGCTTCTGGCTCTGCTGCGGCTTCTTGGCCTGTGTTTGGGCCCTTTGGCAAGTGCCTTGGTTCCACGTGGGGGGGGATGTGGGGCAGGGTGGGGTGGGGCTTCGTACCCTCTTACCCGTTTGGAGGGCATGAGCTGCTGTAGCCTTTGGTGCCTTGGTCTTTCTTTTGGCTGCTGCCACCTCCTTTTTTTGCGCAGCCTTTGTTGTTTGCCTCTTGAGACCTTGTTTTGGGGCCCTCGACATGCTCAGGCCGCTTGGTAGCCTTCTTTTGCGTGGTCTCCTTTGCAGGTGTAGGTGCTGCTTTTTTGGCTGGCATTTTGCATGGACTCTCAAAAAGAATGAGCTGTGTGTGCAGGGACTTTTAAATAAGGTATCCGCCGTGTGACGCCTACGCGTTCGCTTACAAGCACGTCCGGCTGTTTGCACGGACGTGCGGAACCCGGAAACCGCTGGGGCATTACTTATCTGCTGCCGAGAAGAAGAAGAAAGATGGCGCCCACTATCTTCACCCGCCAACAAGAAGAGATCATCATGCTCGTAAGTGTATTTGTAGGCCTTTCAAGTGACATCTAAATGCTGCTCTACATGTTAAGAATGCGCACGAAGTAAGAGATTTGTAACAAATTTGGTTAAACTACATGCACACCCAAACGCACGCCACACACGTGCCAAACAACAGTGCGGCCAGACTGGAAAGTTAACTTAGGCTAGAAGTGTGTGTGTGTGTGTGTATGTGTTAATGTGATAGAACCAAATAATGTATTGGTGGCACTTCTGGGTAGGCATTTCTAATTTCTTGCTATGTTTGATTTATGTTTTGTAGACCATGCTGGAGCGCAGGTACGACTACCTGCCCAACTCGTTTGAAAAACGAAACGTTGCCCTGGAGATCATTGCGGAGATATAACATCAGACCGACACCACCTTCACCCACACACAGATCATGCAGCATTGGTCGGACCTGAAACGACTGCACATGCCCCGGGTGCGGAGATTTTTCGGTATCCATTTCCCAAGTAAGTACATAGCGATTGCATGCAAGATGTAACTACGACAGAAGGTAGGCCTTTTATTTATAATGCCTTTTCTTTGGTAGTGTTGGAAATGGATTACCGCATTCGCCGTACCCGGAGGCGCACAGGCCGACCAGTGCTGCATGATTCTGCAGCTGGGAGTGAAGGTGGTGGATCTCCAGGGCGACGGGCCTACCCCTCCTCTGTGGCCTCCTCAGACCAGCCCCTGGACCTTACCACAGAGGAGGGGCGGCACAGCGTGGGCAGGCAGTCGTACCCTGCCACGCATGCGGGAACCTCTGGTATGTCACTCTTCATGTCTACGCACACACATATACATGCTATCTTCTACCCAACTGATTCCTTTCATCTGTTTGTCTAGATGCTTCGGGAGCGGGTGAGGTAGTGGAAGAGGCAGCAGATGTGCTCCAAGCAGAACCTGGAGAAGGTGAGTGATGTGAACCAGACTTGCCACTAGACATTTGCTTACTGAGGAATTTGACCAGAAAACTGAACGTATTTCCCATGTTTCTACAGGCACTTCTTCACATCAGAGCCAGGACCCAGGACCTCATCGTGTTGTCCCCAACGAGCCAGCTCTCGGCCACCAACCAAGTAAGTAGTCATGCCAGTATTAGCATTTATGTGGTACTTGACATCAACACACAGATACATCAAGCCCTAGCCAATGGCAATATAAGAGTGACCTGTGGCCACTTCCTTAGCTTAATGACTTGCCAGACTGACCTGTGGCCACTTCCTTAGCTTAATGACTTGCCAGACTGACCTGTGGCCACTTCCTTAGCTTAATGACTTGCCAAACTGACCTGTGGCCACTTCCTTAGCTTAATGACTTGCCAGACTGACCTATGGCCACTTCCTTAGCTTAATGACTTGCCAGACTGACCTGTGGCCACTTCCTTAGCTTAATGACTTGCCAGACTGACCTGTGGCCACTTCCTTAGCTTAATGACTTGCCAGAATTACTTATGTAGCCTTTATTTATTTGTGTAACTTAAAAACATTCAATCCACAGGTGGCAAACATGTATTGGTATGACAATAATGATTTTTTCTCCATTTGTTACAGGGACCACACGGCAACAAATTTTGGAAATGAATCGGAGGGTCCTTTGCGTTGGTGGCCGATATGAAGGTGATGGTTGACTCGTTGGGGACAACAGAAGAAGACGAAGAGGAGTAGAGTCTGGGTCCTGGACCTGTTCTGCTGGCCCAATTGTTCACATTGTTCTAATGTATATATTTTTATTAAAAGTTGTTTTAATGTTTTAGCAAATATTTTAAAAATAATTTTAAGAGACCAGAACAAAAAAACTAAAAAAAGTTTTTAGACAAAAGCAAAAAAAATGTACAATTATATAAATATTTAAGATTTAAAAAAAAACAACGTTTCTGTGTCATTTCTTGAAACACATACATTTACAACAAACAAAGGGGCAAATACATATTTAGAGCTGAAGATTCAGATGTCTGCGAAGTGATTTGGGTAAGTTTTAGGGGACATAAAATGGAAGAAGAACCTAACCGCGAAGTTATTTGGGTAAATTTTAGGGACATAAAATGGAAGAAGAACCTAACCGCGAAGTGATTTGGGTAAGTTTTAGGGACATAAAATGGAAGAAGAACCTAACCGCGAAGTGATTTGGGTAAGTTTTAGGGACATAAAATGGAAGAAAAACCTAACCGCAAAGTGATTTGGGTAAGTTTTAGGGACATAAAATGGAAGAAGAACCTAACCGCGAAGTGATTTGGGTGAGCTTTAAGGGATCAAAAGGGAAGCTGCAGAATAGCGCTAAGTGGTTAGGGTGAGCTTTAAGGGATCAGAAGGGAAGCTGCAGGATAGCGCTAAGTGGTTAGGGTGAGCTTTAAGGGTTGAAAAGGGGAGCTGCAGGATAGCGCTAAGTGGTTAGGATGAGCTTTAAGGGTTGAAAAGGGAAGCTGCAGGATAGCGCTAAGTGGTTAGGATGAGCTTTAAGGGTTGAAAAGGGAAGCTGCAGGATAGCGCTAAGTGGTTAGGATGAGCTTTAAGGGTTGAAAAGGGAAGCTGCAGGATAGCGCTAAGTGGTTAGGATGAGCTTTAAGGGTTGAAAAGGGAAGCTGCAGGATAGCGCTAAGTGGTTAGGATGAGCTTTAAGGGTTCAAAAGGGAAGCTGCAGGATAGCGCTAAGTGGTTAGGATGAGCTTTAAGGGTTGAAAAGGGAAGCTGCAGGATAGCGCTAAGTGGTTAGGGTGAGCTTTAAGGGTTGAAAAGGGAAGCTGCAGGATAGCGCTAAGTGGTTAGGGTAAGCTTTAAGGGTTCAAAAGGGAAGCTGCAGGATAGCGCTAAGTGGTTAGGGTGAGCTTTAAGGGTCCAAAAGGGAAGATGGAGGATAGTGCTAAGTGGTTAGGGTGAGCTTTAAGGGTTCAAAAGGGAAGCTGCAGGATAGCGCTAAGTGGTTAGGGTGAGCTTTAAGGGTCCAAAAGGGAAGATGGAGGATAGTGCTAAGTGATTTAGCTAAACATTGTAGTAGAAGTGATGGAGTGAAATATGTATGCGAGCACTTTAATGAGTTAAGTTGGTAGTGCGCAGGAGCAAGATCGTAAGGATTCCGTCTGGACGATTATTTTGGGTAAAAGTGAAACAGAATCTATCGGGAAACGTAAAGGATTCGTGTGAGGATACGATGGGAAAAGGGCAAAAACGAAAGGCTACGTTGTTGCCTGAGAAAATGAATCTGAAAAGTCTCGATGGAAAATGACATCCTCGTACTCGTACTCTGGCATATGAGCGGACGGAAACTTTACAGAAGGTTTACAATGCATGCATAGAATCGCTCGCACATTCATACGAGAGCGGGAACTTTTGAAAATGATACGACAACGGCACTAAAACGGAAGCTTTTTTGTGTCTCTCTGAATCGAGTCTTATGAGTATACAGTGTGTCCTGCTGCAACCCACCCTTGGTTTGCATTTTCTTGGATCCCCTGTATGGTGATTGTTATCATTGCTATAGTTGATAGTTTGGATTGTTTAATTCTCCCGGCTTCTCATTAACTGCTTTTCAATGCTGGGGATTTGTGGGAGGTCCCCGGGTATTTGAGGGGCCAGGAGGAGCCTATTTTCTATGTCTCTGCAGTCCAGCGCCATCTGGCGGAGTATATCCCAACTGTAAGTATTAGATTTGGAGCAGGACGTACTGTATACTCATAATATCAATTCTACAGGTGAGTAATCACAGAATTGTATTATTGCTGCTTTGGTCCAACAGTTATTTACAGCACTGATGCAAATGCTTTGGAAGCTACATACTTATTTAGGTTCATGTACATGGAGTCCACTCAGTTTGATTGAATATTTACAGTATGTGTGTAACTGTACTGTTGGTAATGGGCATTGTGGACAAGGACAGAAGATTTTTAGGCGCAGCACACGTCTACACCTAAAAGAGACCAATCACATGTCCGGCCTGCCCTGGTATGCCCCACTGTGTGAACCCCCAGCAGTGGCCTAAAAACTCTTACTGGTCTGTAGCCACATCCACGGCATCCCTGCAGCAAAGAGCACTCCCACGCCCAGCTATTCAGATAGGCTGGGTGCAGGAGTGTGCACACTCCGCAGGGAATCCGGGGATGTGGTTGCCATTGCTCAATCCAAAGCAATGGCTTTATGTTGTGCATTAGTATGTACTTCATAAAGCGCTGATTGGACAGGAGCTCAAGCATGCACCATGGGAATGATAGAAAGTTGAGTTGAGTGGACGATCTGGGGGTGGGGGGGGGAGCTCACACAGCAAGTCATCCCAAATGGATACCTAGTGAAACCATCACAGATATTTTAAAACGCTTTCTACTGCAAATGTTTGTCTACAGAATTAACTTGGCTAGATTCTTTACATCGAAAAAGTCTCCATGTATTTTTAGCATGTAATGTATGTTAATGGTTAACCACCTAAAGTATATGGCACCATACCAAAATGCAAAAGAAATGCAGTCCAGTTGCTCATATGCACTGGAAGTAAAAAAAACCTCAAGTAAAAGCTCAATTATATTGTACAGTTTATATTTTAAGTACAGAAATCCATAGCAATCAGTCCGTTCTAAAAAAAATTATAAATACATGAAATAACAGTAAAAATGTAATAAAAGATGATCGTAAATTGGTTGTAATGGGTTACTTCATTTAGCAGCATTGCTCACAAAGGTTGTGTAATCACAGAGTAGATGTGACACCTGAATACACTGCTTTTTTCACAGTGGCAAAATGCATTATTTCTGCTGAAGTAGAGGACAAAAGATCTCAGCTAGTTACTTAGAGTTCAGCAGTATGGAAATTATTCATCTCTATTACAAGCCACACAAAGCAGACCCCTCATATATAATTAACCTTTGTCTTTAATAACAATGTGAACTTCACAAATGCCATGTATTAGAGCAGTCCAGCCCTTTAAATATATTATGCTTTATTTTGGTGAATATCAGTCTTAGAAACGTCACAATAGCTGTCACTAAGCTACAGGAAGATATGTATGTTATTATAGCCTTATTAATATAATTTTATAGAACACAGACATGTTCAACAGTGTTTAAAGAGGGCTTCTTTCTGCATTCCAAACAGGTTGTACACCCACCAGTTGTAAGATTATGGAAAAAACAAATAGAAGAACTAATGCTAATAACTACTGAACATTAAAAACAAGGAAATATAGCTATAACTACTGAGATACCTCACTTGTGTGGGTCTGGCTTCTGAAAAAAGATAGGAGTGACATGAGGACCCAGTCTGACTGCAAGAGATGGTGGGGTCTTTTGGACCCCTTACCAGCTTACAAATAGTTAAAATACGAAAAATACGCACATATCCAATAAAAATAAATAAATAAACTAGCGCTGCATGCTCAGTTGCACGTCTTTTCCTGTGTCCTACCCCTCTCTATTCACCGCAATGGAAAGGGGCGTGTCAGGTCTTCGCACGTAATCAGCCGGGGGGGGGGGGGGGGGCGTCATAGGGCACAGAAAAAGATGCGCGATTGGAGAGGGTATCCAGAGATCAGGTAAGATCTGCAGCACCGCACTCTCTCTGTCAGACTGAGGGGGACACATGGTGAGTACATTTTTTTATTTTGGCTGCAAATGTTCTTTAACTTTACCTACCTGTGCTGGCATCTCCAGTGCCAGGGCGGAGTCCTTCTCCCTCCCAGCTCCTTAGTTTCTGGTGGCAGCCTCACACCCTCTGACTGTAGTGATCAAAAACCTCCTAAATCTGCATCCATGATACCAAATCATTGCAGCACTGCAATTTGCCCCTGCACCCAATCAGAGCTGAAACACCAACTTACAGATTTTCTAGTGGTAGCCTCCATTTTCCCAGCATCACAGCCATGCTGCTGACTGAAACTGCCATAACCCCACAATGCACAGTAGCAGGAAACTTCCTAATTTCTGGTGGCTTACAGCTCCATTAGACACCATTTTGTTTCTAAAATTGACTACAACAGGTGCTACAAAAAGGTACTTTTTTATGTGCATCTATTTGATAAGGGTGTTTAAGGAAGGGACAGGTCTTCTGGCCTTCTACCCAGGCACTCTCCCCGGTCCTATGACGCGTTCATAGCCGCCCATCCAATCAGCGCACTCAAAGCCGCTGGCGTCACATTGTCTAAGCCTTCGTCTAAGGCCAGCGGCGCGTAGCGCACTGATGATCACATCCCCCACTAACCTCTAACAGGTAGAGTGCCCCCGTCAGCCATTCCCAAATGCCTGGCACTGGCAGGCGCCCTGCTAGAGGAATAGTGGGGATTGCGAATGCGCCGTTGGACCGGGAAGCAAGGTAAGTGTATGATGTGACCTGGGGGATTTCACACAGCAGGGCATTTTGGATGCCCCAGGGAGGGAATTGATCGGCCCAGGAATCTTAAAGAGTGTTGGAACCCTCCTAGTTGAATTAGCTCATAGATATGCATAAAAATTAGTAGTAATGTGTTAGGACTAATAGAATCTAGACAACAGCAGTGGGAGCCATTTAGCCATTTAGTTAATCTAGGAATCATATAAAATTGGGGTTCCCTAATCTTTTTCCCAGATGTTCTAGGAGTTATACAGTGGCAGCTGCTCCAAGGTCAGCAGGGAGCTGAAGGTCCCTTTAAAAGCAGGCCACAACGGCCAGAAAACACAACCCATTAAAATTTATGGACCCTTCTACATCATTGCGCTGCGGTTTTTGCAAAAAGTATCATGCTTGTTTTGCTTGCAGCACAACTGCAACGTGCCCCCAAGGAAGTCTAAGGGTATCGCAGATAAAACACGTTTTGCACTTTACCTCTGGTGTGTTGCAGTGAAAGGGCCATGCTCACTATTAGCTCCCAATTAGAGATGGGCGAATCCGAACCACAAAGTTCGAGTTGGTACCAAACTTTGCAAGTTCAGATTCCCAAACCTGAATGCTGACTTCTGGTTAAGTTTGGCGCCCAACCCGAGCATGGAAAGATGCTTCACCTAAGGGTACACTCACCTTAACCTGCCATCCTAAGCGGCGCTTGAATTTGGCCCCAGCCAGGGCTACAAAAAGATGTCTACCGGCTCCCATAAATGAGGATACTTCTAGTCTCTTATTAATGGGAGCCGGTAGACATCTGTCTGCTGAGAGGGAGAGGATCATGGGCTGAGGTGAGATACAGCAGCACGCTAACTGCTGCATACTCTGCGCCCCCCGCCACAGCCACCCCCAAGGTTCGAGTCCCCATTGATTTCAATAAACCCGAACATTCATGCATTCTGCTGAACTTGCCGGACCCGAACTTTGGGGGGGGGGGGGGGGGGATTATACACACATTCCTATTTGCAATCTATCATCACTGGTCCTACGGTCGGGCACTGCTGCAGACAGATTCCTGGGGGTCTTCAGTTCTCTGCTCCACCAATGACAAGTGGAACCCTGACTGTGAAAGGGAACCTATTGCAGAAAGAGTAAGACTGTATTGATTCGAGCTCTCTATTAATTTAAAGTTGATGTACCTCTGAAAGCTTTGAAAAAGATGAACATTGTTATCATTTACTGCAGTCAACTGTGAATAACAAGCACCCGGTGATAGCCCCCAACACCCCATTTCCACCCACACAGACACACAAGCGGAACACACTGGTCTCAGAAGAACCTGCTCACTGACATCACTGACATCATGAATTGAAAAAATGTAAATGCTACAGGCGTATGGGACCACCATTAAAGCACTTCTGCTAACAGATGCAGCAAAGGGACTGTGATGAAACCCAGCTTGTTGACGTAGCAGCCTCTGGGAACATGCAATACACTTTCCTAAATCACAGTCCGTTTAATCAGCCTGCCAGCCTACAAGGTAGCCAAGGGTACAAACCACTTATTCAGTTAAGAAAAAATATGTTTGAATGCAATAGGCGCACTAGGCAGTTATTACAAGCATATGATATTGTTTAATTATTACCCATACAAGTGTGAGACGTGGGATACAGGTTGATTACGAAACAGAGATACAACAAAATGAAAGTACAGGGCCCAACGGATGATGTGTAATGAATCAGGGCCTCCAGGAAAGCATGGAAGGCTCTGCAGGTTTTTGGCCCCTACTGACACAATGACATATGACTTTCCTCCAAATAGTGACATTGTGCTGGCCCTAGAGACTCATTTTTATGCTGGGAGGGGGTCGCTCACTATTCTCTGTTCCCTCCTGGCTTGCAGCTGGAGACTACATGTCTGAGGGGTCACTTCTAAGTCCTTCTACTCTTACACCTTCCCAACTAGGTGGACTAGTTGGTTCCTGGTTGACTGACAAGACAACCTCTGGGTGGGATACTAATAATATAGGATTTTAAAGGTGGGCCCAGGTGTCAGAAAAATGAAACATAATATTTGTACGTACAACTGTGCCCATGGGTACAAATCTCCTCAACACGGGAACCTGTAATACTGAGTATTTTAGCACCACATAAGCCAATCTTATGGAACTGATCCCTTCAAATTATGGAAGGCCTCATTGAGCATGATCAGCTGCTCAGCAATTCATAGACCTGTTTAAAAAAAGTATTTTTGTTCAGCCATGCAGCCACAACAGTGCACTCAATGATTCACCAGATATATGCACTCCTTTTTAGGGGTATAATACATGTACGGTACAATATGTTACTGTACCTATATTACAGTAATGCATTGCAAAAGTATGTTTTGGATTCTAGATTGGCCACTGGTGTTGGTCCCTGCCACTATAAGATAGGCTGGGGGGACATCCAGAATGCTGAAGCACTCCCCTAAAACATAATCCTTAACTTTACCTTGGTCCCCCTCCGGTGAATCCAGCGCAGTGATTGACCACCAGTGCTCACATGGGAAGGCCATTCTGGTGGCCGGAACAATGGCGCTGCTGGCTACCAATGTGGGCGCTGGGCGGCCAATTGCTGCGCTGGATTCCTGGTGGGGGACAGAGGTAAATGTAAGATTTATGGACATTCTATGGGGTTATGTTCGGTGTGGGCATCAGCCTTCTGGATGCCCTCCTCAGCCTTATAGCGGCGAAGGACCAGCACCCACACTGCACGGCGGTTGGTCTGCTTTCACCAATCAAGTACAAATGCATAGGTACAACATTACATTACATCAAATATATTTATTATTGGTATTAGCTTCATACCAGGGAGATTTGTATATATGTTTTACAGTAACACTTAGCATTAGTCAGTAGATACAATAAATATGCATATTTTTAGCGTATTAGGAGAGAAAGCGAATAAAGGATTCTTCCTATGTGAAGATAGTCTCGACTCGGCTTTATCAGGAGATGTTTACCCTTTGAGTGCCAGCCTACCTAAACTTTATGTCACCCTCTGTTGCCAGACCATTTTTCACTATTTAGCGATACACATGTTCAATTGTGATTTTTGAAGAGTTATCAAGGGATTGCCCAGACAAATTATATATTGTTTTTTTCAGCAGAGTCTGGGATTTAACATGGAATGTCTTATTTTTCATTTTATTGGTGTATTCTCAATATTTATGGGTGAAATATGTGCAAAAAATAAAAAAAAAATCTATTTTTTACAGTTGTAGTATTTTTTTGTAAATCATATTGTGTGTAAGAGCCCCATATCTCTCGGTTATTAGACACTCTTTCCTGCCCAGGAGACCCTCCCCCAAACTGAAACAGCACTTTAGGAAATCTTCAGATAAAATACAACTGCTAAGTTCACCTTGAAGTTTTTCAAGAAAAACACTCCTTTGCATTTGAAATACCCCCCACGAACTATACGAACTGAAAGTACACGCCTCAAGCTTTATAGGAATACCAAGATTGTGGTCATGGGTGTAGTTTTCTGGAACTAATCCCTCAATTAATTCTTTGGTTGCATAGGATTTCCCTAAAAACAGAAAAATGGAAGCCACATGTTCCTAAAAAAACAATATGCAAGCAAGGAAAAACAAGTTAAATCTGAAAAAGCAAGGTCCCCTGAACAGAACAATACCCAACATGCATAGATACTGTCAAGAGTTACCAAACACTCCAAAGTAAAGCATGGGCATGGGTCATTTTACTTTAAAATTTGAGTTCTGCAAACAAAGTACACACACACATTTTTACAGCCAATACAACCCTTTAAAAACCCTAAAAGATAAAACATGGTGTGCCCCCTACCCAGCATAACCAGGCCAGAGACCAGCTATGCAGGGCTTGTAGAACAGGTTGCAGAGGCCAGCTTCCGTGGTGCCTGGCTGGCATAATGGCAAGCTGCAGGTGACTTGCCAGACCCCGAACCTTGTGAACTGGTATAGGGGTCTCATGTATCCCTTACCAGTTCACAAAGAGTTAACTGTACAAAAAACGCACACAGCAGCAGAGAAACATTTTTTTTTTCTTTACTCACCTTCGATCCTCAGCTCCCTGTCCTTCGCCAATGTTCCCCGCTAATTTCGAGGACACATGCCAGGGTGATTGGTGGAGGGGGGCTGGCACCCGGCAGGGTTGGGCATCTGCTGAGGGCCCAAGGGAGGAGGGGGGCCTACTGGTGCTGGTGGGAGGTGAGGCACAATGTCTCTGAGCGCAGGGGCATAGCACTGACCTGGGTGCAAGGTTGTCCAGACTCCGGAGGCACCAGCAGGGCAGGAGGAAGCAAAAGCCAGGCTGTTTGTGTGGTCGTTGAGGCCGCACAGGCAGAGAGCAGCAGGCTCCGCCCCCCAGAAGCATCATCATTCTGCTGCCTGTGTCTCCGGAGCTCTGAGGAGGAAGTGTGCAGTACTGCTAACGTAGGGATGTCTGTGTGTGTTTGTCTGTGTGTGTGTGTATGTATCTGTGTCTGTCTGTGCATGTGTATGTGTCTGTGTGAGTCTATCTCACTCTGTCTGTGTATCTCTCTGTCTGTTGGATATGTTTTTACCATTTACTTTATTACCATACTGTGTGACACCTCTCCAGGCACCAATAAAAACTCACCTCTCCCTGCTCCAACGGTGCATGTGCGGGCTCTCGTCCAATGAGAGCCACCTGCCAAATGACATAGTCAAGGCAGACAGCTCTCATCAGATGAAAGCCCACACATGCACTGTTGAAACACGGAAGAGGTGAGTGAATAGCGTTGTTCTGGGGGTTTCACACAGTGGGGCATCCCAATGAGACACCTGGGCTGGCTGGTTACCTCTCCCTGGGGCATCCTAAACTGGGATGCTCCACTGTGTGAAAACAACAAAACCCATGTGGTCTGGTCATGGAATGGCTGCTGGCTTTTCCCCATCCCGAATCATGTGACTATGTCATTCAGCAGGGGGCTCTCGTTGCTCATGGCAGTGCGGGGAATGCGGCAGTGCGTTCTCCCCATTCTAGCCCATGAGAGCCATTTGACGAATGACATAGTCATGGGTGCAGCCATCTTGGTTCTGATGCACAAAGCAGCTCCCCCCCCCACTCTGTGCACGCCCCCACCCACCTATACACTTGAATAGATGGGCTAGCACGCACACAGAGCACGTTTGTGCAGTAGACACAGGAGAACTGTGGGCAGTGCAGGGTATACCCTGTCACGGGACTGGAAAAGGGGGCCCACTGAGACCGGGTCACCCAAGGGCCCACAAAACCCTAGAGCTGGCCCTGCCTCCAACCACTCCCCTGCTGATCACCTCAGCATTCACCAGCTAAGTGCCGGGAGGGGGAATGACGTCACAGGATTACGTAATTTGCCTCGCCCACAAAAGGCAGGGCTAACAGCGCCAACGGAGGAAGTGGGAGAGAGGGCCTGTTTTGAGCCCTCTACTCACGTGGAAGAACCCTGGGGTTGAGGCTCCCCCGGGTGAAGAGGAGACTCAGTGGGAGGGACCGCGGGTGCAGGTGAGTAATCGGCTGTTTTTGTACAGGTGGTGGTTTTGGAAGCAGGGGGGGCTCTTTCCGGTTTTCACCTGAAGCCAGAAGAGCTCTGGGGGGAAGCGACCCAGCCAGATCTATAAAGGGGTCAGGCCATGAATTTTATGTGGCTGGCAGTTGGATAGGCAACTACATGAAATTTACGGGCTTGGCAATTAAAATGGTTAATAATAAAGTGGATCAAAACCCAGGATAGTCAATAGTTTTGACTATCCTGGGTTTTGGTCCTTTCCCCGGGGTCACCGTGATCTGGGGTGCCCTGCTGTGTGAAACCCCCCAGGACATGGAGCCCAGCTCACCTCTTCCCAGTCCCACGGCGCTTCTAAGGGCAGTGGCTCTGATGACCACATCCTCCACATTTCTCTAACAGGGAGCATGTCCGCTGCAGCTCATTTGTGAATTCATGGTGTGCGGGAAAACTTAATGGAGTCCTCCAATGATTATTATGCCGAATTGAAGCGTACGCATCGTCACGACTTGCTTTGCATGTGTATGTTGATCTCATGCATGACGTTGAGCTATTCAAGCTGACCCGAGTTTCCCTCGAGAAACTCTATTGTTATGAATGGAGCTCATGGTGGATCTGACTTAAATTTTGCTCTATGGTTTGGCGAAACCGAGCACTGTTTTGAATGAAGGTTCGGCTATCAGGTCTCCAATGTGCCTCCATCTTCTGCATCTGCCTCACCAGGGGAAGATGGTGGCGTGCCTGAGCCCGTTGTCCTCATGGGTATTGCTTGATGAGGGTGAAGCCAAATCCTCTGCCACAGAACTACGCCATGAAGGTGATAGATGCAGCTGCTCCACCTGCTGGTCATGCTGGGGCTTTGGATCCAGCTGCTGCTGCAGAGGGAGTGGTGGAGGCTGATGCTGCAGCAGCATCTGTTGATGCTGCTGCTGCTGCAGTGGCATATGTCGATGCTGCTGCTGCTGCAGTGGCATATGTCGATGCTGCTGCTGCTGCAGTGGCATCTGTTGATGCTGCTGCTGCGGCATCTGCAGTGGCAGCTGGTGCTGCAGGGGCAGCTGTTGTGTGAGGGTGCTGGGGGCAACTGGTGCAGCAGAGGGTGTTGATGCTGCTTTTGTGGTTGAGGCTGATGCAGTGGCTCATCCTTCTCAAGTTCCTGTATGGCAGCCAGTAGTGGGAGTGTCTGTCGGGCCAGACAAACCAATTCGCTTGTTGTCATTATATATACACAGTCAAACATTTAATTAAATCTGCATGTTGTTCCAACATACCTTGTGTGCCTAAGCAATGGAAAACCCATCTGCTTCCATGTTTTACAAGTTATGATAGTATTGGACACATTAATAAAAAGTTTATGAATTAACTACGAGTTGGCATGTTTTTTGGTCTCTCTTATCTTGGCCTTTCCTGGTCCACCAACAACATTTAGGCCATGCTGGCATCATGAATTAGACAATTAAAATGAGTCATACATCTTTGGATACAAAGCAACCCAAACATTTGAACTACTTACCTATTGCAGCAGCATTCAGGTCTGAATCGATTGTCCCAAGCCCTAAAGTATTGCAGGGTTGTATTAATTTAATTGTAAATGTTCTAAAGTGCTCATTTCAGTTTGGGGGGGGGGTCTCCTGAGCAGGAGTGGGGGGCTACCGATACATATGTGGTACCGTTGTGATAGAGAGAAATTGGGCTTTCACATGCCATATAGTTTTCTTATATAAAATAAATGTTTTATTTAAAATAAACAAGACCATGTTTTAAAAATATGCTCCCTTTATCTGCTGCACTTCCCACTCAAGTGATTTACTAGTGCTAATCGGAACAATTTCTGCTCTTACACTTCTGGCATTCTCCAATTGCCATACAGAGATGATTAAACCTTCAGTTCCAGCATAGAGATGTTTAAAGTGCACCAATCACCGCTGATGCCACTCTGGAGTATAAAACACTCCAGAGCCAGCTGACTGGGTGCCCCTTGGGCATGTCGATTCAGCCTCCCAAATTGTTTGAACCCCTGATCGGCAAGCAAGCCGCTTACCTTTCTTTAAGCCTGGACTCATTCGCACACCACTCCTGCATCCTCTGCATCCATTCAGATAGGCCACTCTATGGGGAAGCCAGCGGTATTCCCTGTGCCGACACACCGTCCAAAACAACAGGTTTATGTCATGCTTTAGTATGCATGACATAAACCGCTGATTGGACAAGCGCCCCCACATGCACCATGGGAACGATGAAAAAGGTGAGTGGAGTGGGCAGTCTGGGGGGTTTCACACGACAGGACCTTCCAAATCGGGGATGACCAATCATCAGGATAGTCAAAATCCTGCTGATTGGTCCAATTTCAATGAATTAACCAGTCATTAGTGCTTGTGATCACACTTCAATGGCGATCAAAAGTGCTATTTCTTGCAAATCCACTGGGAAAATCGCTACCGATTTCATAGGTTGTACCTAGCCCACCGCAAATGCACTAGTGTGAAACCAGCCTGCGTCTGCATATTTAAAATCTGTACAGCCACCAGACCTCTGTTAAATTCCTTACCCACTGAGGACAATCTGTTACTGGTAAGTCTAAGGTGGTTTTTTCAAATCATCCTTTCAGAATGATCACACAGAGAGGATTAGGCAAGTAATTATACGCTAGGGGTGGGAAGCTGCAAGCAGTGCCTTTCTACCGAAAACCTGATGTTATGCGCATAATAGTTCAAGTCTTTAATGTTTGAGGAAGGTGTGGGGTGATGACCACATTGCTGCTTTGCATATCTCATCCAAAGAAGCGCCAGTCCTCTCTGCCCAAGATGCTTACATGGCTCTTGTAGCATAGGCAGACACCTCTGAGGGAGAAAACCCTACTAGTAGAATATGCTTGTGCAATAGTCTACTTTATCCATCTGGTTATAGCAGACTTCTAAGCTGCTAAGCCTTTCTCTTTCCCCCTGAAAGTTTCTTAAAAGTTGTTCCGCTATATGCCATTCTATAGATCCTTCCAAATAAATGATCAGGGAAATTCTAACAACTAGCAGCGAGAGATCTTCTTCCTTGTCTGCACCATAGGTAGCGTCGGAAGGATTATCTCTTGCAACCTGCTAGCAGAAATCACTATTTTTGGCACACACAAGCCTTAGGTCTAAGTGTAACTTTGTCTGGCAGTACTGCCCAATAGAGCTCTTTCATATATAAAGCCTGCAGTTTAGTTACTCATCTGGCAGAAGTAATGGCTCGGAGGAAGCAACATTTTAGTGATAACCAATTCTCTGGAACCTCATCTAGAGGTTTCAAAGGGCAGTTCCATTAATCCTTTTAATACAATTGACTTCTACCTCAGTTTTTGTTTAACTTGTTAATTTCACAAAAAGAAGAAAAATATTTCCATAACTTTTAGTAGATTCGCTTAGTAGTCAATTTTCGTCAGAGTTTCAGTCACTCTAAAAAATCTCCATGATTCCCTAAGGTAAGCCATCAGTTCTGCCAGGATCTCTGTGAAGATCCTCAGAGATGTGGACAGGTCGAATGACAGTGCCATGACAGTACTGGTAGCCAAAGATTTCCTGATCTAACTGAACCGTAAACCTCAAATACTTGGGGTGTGAATTCAGAATGGGTACATGTAGGCAGGCGTCCTATAAATCTAGGTTCACCATCTGGGCACTCTGTATCAGAATGTTCCTACTTGAGTATGTTGGCTGCATTTTGAAGTTTTTGTATGGAATGAACCTGTTCAATCTCTATAGATTCAAAATTATTTGATACTTCCCTGACGGCTTCTGAACCAGAAAAAAGTGAGAGTAGGACCCCCATCCCGGGGAGGTTGGAGGTACTGTTTCCATAACGTCTGAACAAGCTCCTGCAGTACTAGAGGAGAGGAAGACATACAGCATACAATTATACTCTATACTATCTAAATATACAGGCAGAGAGAGCTGGGCACACTGGCTGGGGCCCACCTGGTTGCATTAGGAAATTAGCACATATTCTACTCATTGAACACCAGGGGCTAGGTATCAGTAATAGGAGTGAATATACATAGGTAATTCGAATACTATATCTGTAATGGCACAAACGATTACACACACACATATATATATATATATATATATATATATATATAGTGGTAAAGTGTATGGAAAAGTGCTGGATGGTGTATATTTCTCCCTTGGTTGTCTCAATCAGGCATGATCCATGCCGGGTTTACAGGACCCCAGTCCACATTCCCAGTCCTCTACAGGTTTATTCTTAGTATACAGTATGTCCTGCTCCAGATAGATTACTTACACTTGGGTTATCCTCCGCCAGATGGCGCTGCACTGCAGAGATTGCAAAACAGGCTTCTCCCAGCCCCTAAAATACCCGGGGATCTCCCACAAATCCCCAGATTTCTCTGCAGTGCTTACTGCGAAGACATGAAACTATCACTCTGTCGCAGGTGAGCGGGGCTATTAAAGCCTGCGGCCCTGTTGGACTATTCCCACCCGTCCTTCGTGTGATGTGCCTCCCAGCCTGGGCTGCGCTGGTCGGGTGAAGGTAGGCAGCACCATGTGTGCTTAAGGAGCGCTGCTCCACCGCAGTCCCCCACCAAAGGGTAGGCGGTATAGGCTGATGGTGAGACTTTATGGGATGCCCCTCCCGCATTATTGTCCCATGCCCCGGTAGCGGTGGGCCCTGTACAAAGGGCTGCCATCCTCCCTCATTCTCCCCGTAGCCTTCGGGGAGGGAAAGAAGGGGGGGTGTGTGGGTGAGCATGTATCGTGATTCGTGCATACAGCCTGTTGCCATTACAGCGGTGGGCCCTGTACAAAGGGCCGCCATCCTCCCTCATTCTCCCCGTAGCCTTCAGGAGGGAAAGAAGTGGGGGGTGTGGGTGAGCATGTATCGTGATTCGTGCATACCGCCATTTGGCATGTGTGTTGGGACTAGTATATGTGGTGTCAACCGCCGCGCTGACTTGTCTTTTTACTATTGCAAACGCTGACGCTGTGCACGCCTTTTCCTTCATTTGGATGTTCCGCGCCGGGCGGCGGCGGCGCCTCAGACGCTCCTGCGTCCTCATTCGCTGCTTGTCTGGTGGACTTCGCGCTCTTCAGGGGGGCGGGGCCTGGCCTTGCGCACCCTGCGTCATGGCTCGCTCTGGCCCGCCCTTCGAGGTTCGTTTGGCGCCATTTCCCTGTACAGTCGCGCGCGCGTGTGTAACGGTCCCCCCTCCCGCGGTCTGTAAGTGCCCTCGCGGGCGACTTTAATACTCATTGTTTACTGTGTATGGCTCTGATGCCCTTTCTTCTCATTGTGTCTTTCAGACTGGTGAATCCAGTGGCTTCTCCCGGCCCGGTGTAATTGTAGTTGGGCCTAGTATAATTACTCCCACTTCCCTAGCGGGTCATTGGGGCATCCAGGGATGCTCTATAGCGTCAATCCCTACTGGCATAGTGTGCCTAATAATCACCATATGGAGGCATCCCAGGATAATGGGACCGGGGTTCCTTCGGGACTAGCCCGGCTGTGTGTAGCTTGTGGGGTCTCACCTATCAGCGGTGACAGAGCACAGGTTTGTGTTCCTTGCACACAGCAGGCGCTAACGTTGCAACCCGCCAGTCAGGGTTTATGCCAGGACGTACCACGGGGGTAAATCTCCGCAGACTGATGTCAAATCTCCAAATTGTACATGATAACCAGGGGGAGCGGGTGATCATCTCGTTAGATAATGAGAAGGCCTTTGATTCAGTGGAGTGGGAATATCTCTGGGCGGTTTTAGAAAGATTTGGGCTTCCTGCTAATTTCATTACATACATCAAATTGTTATATGAACGGCCAACAGCCCGGATACGGGTCAATGGGTGTTACTCTAACTCGTTCGCGTTGCATAGGGGAACAAGACAGGGGTGCCCACTTTCGCTGCTGCTCTTTGCCCTAGCTATTGAACCCCTGGCGATCATTGTCCGGAACTCCCCAAGCATCTCTGGATGGAAGTTGGGAGCGGTGGAGGAAAAGATATCTCTCTATGCAGACGACACACTGTTGTACCTGGCGGATGGCCATAAGTGCCTTGACGCAGCCCTGGACACTATAGGAGTCTTCGGTAGGTTCTCAGGGCTGAGGATTAACTGGGACAAATCCAGTCTAATGTTGGTGGATGAGCTTGTGTCCCCCGATGGGGATAGGGTGGCCAGGTTGAACAGAAATCCGGTCGAGGCCCAGTATTGGTCCCCCTTTGCTCCTCTCTGGAACAACCCCAAGCTCCCTGAGCTGGTTACTATGCAAGATCCGCAGTTCTGGGATGGAAGGGGCCTCCAGACGCTGGGCCAGGTGTACAGGGACGGAGTGCTTCTCTCGTTCGACCAAGTGAGGGAGACCTTTCGAATTTCCCATCGGGACTTCTTCCGCTACCTGCAACTCAGGCATGCTCTGCAGACCCAATTTCGTAGGGGCAACCCGAATTTTTCGGTGTCCCGCGTGGAGAGTGTGGTGAGGGGGCCGGACTTGGGGAAACCTGTCTCCACATTATACAAGTGCCTGGTCACCGGATTGGAGTCCCCCAGGGGGAAAATTGAAAGTAAGTGGCAAACGCTAGACCAGACTTTAGACCGGGAGGACTGGGAAGAAATCTTAGATAACCTACATTCATCGGTCATAGAAGCCAGAGGCAGATTTATCCAGACCAAGTGGTTACATCAAGCCTACATCACGCCAACACGCCTTCATAAGATGGGATTACTGGTTAGTGATCTATGCCCCAGGTGTGAGAGGGAGGCTGGTACATGGGAACACATGACCTGGTCCTGTGGAGTTTTGGTGGGATATTGGGGAGAGGTGATGGACCTGATTGGCGGGGTGGTGGGCATTCGGATCGCTGCTTCAATTCCCTTGTGCCTTCTGGGGGTGGTTGAACCACTGTCGGTGACAATAGCGTTGAAATCACTATTTAGGCTGCTGCTCTTTTATGCCAGGAAATGTGTTCTGCTTAATTGGAAACATCTGGCCAAACCTTCCGTACAGGCGTGGAGGGCTCTACTTAACCAGAAACTTACGATGTACAAGCTGACATACACGGCCAGGGGGGTGCCTGATAAGTTTGAAAAGGTGTGGGGTCCCTGGCTGCAGAGTCAGGACACTGCTTCAGAGGACGATTAAAGGAGGGAATGGGTTAAATTGAGGGGGCGAGACTGCTCACCCACGGTAGATTAAGTCATTGAGCGAGTTAAAGTGGAATTAAGTAAACGGGAGAAGCATCCTGGGAGAAACGGCTCTCTGACCTACCTCTCCATCCCAGGGAATAATTAACTAGATATTCAGGTCCAGATAGTATGAATGTGGTGAGTGAATGGTTGTCGTGTCTAAATGTTCATTGAATTTATGCTATTGATTAGGGTGCTTGTGGCACCTCAATGTTATATGTAACTTGTCTTGATGGTTTTGTTGTCTGTTGAACTGCAAATAAAAAAAAAAAAAAACGTTGCAACCCGCCCCTCCGGTGGCTGCCCCTGCACCTCGTCTCACTTCACCTACTCCCCCAAGCTTGAGTCTCACCCCCATTGAATTACATACAAGCGGGGATTCTCAACCTGATGTGTCTGCTAGACTGGCCAGTGTTGAAAAATTGATTGCTAATACCTTAGCTCGTAAGGCCTCCGCTAAAAAGTGTCACTTAACTACTGGTGCCACTCCGTCTCCTATGGAATCTAATGAGTTGTTGCATCTGTATGGCTACACCCCTTTGGACGAAGGGGAGCTGTTTTATGACTCGGGGTCATCTGACGAGAGACTCAGGGGTCATGACGATTCTGGCTCTGACCCCTGGCCCCCGGATGATACTGACTGACTGCTGGTCCAGATATTTGAGGTTTTGTCCATCTCTCCCCCTGTTGCGGCTCCCAGGCAAAGGGGTGAGCTTTTTCATACTGCTAAAGCTCGTTTGGAATTTCCTGAGCAAACCGATTTCAATAACCTCGTGCTTAAGGAGTGGGAACGTCCCAGTAGACTTCCCGATATACCTAAGAGTTGGGACAGAAAGTATCCCTTTCTTGCTGATATGGTCAAGTGCTGGTCATCGCCCCCTGAGGTCGATGCTCCTATTCTAGGGTTGTCTAACACCTCTATTATGCACTCCCCTGACACTACTACGCTGCGGGACGCTGAGGACCGGCGCATTGACCAATTGGCGTGTCATGCCTTTGCATTTGTGGGGGCGGTGCTGTGCCCGGTTTGCGCCTCGGCCATTATGTCTGTGGCGCTCAGGGCCCTGATCAGAAGTGTCCTTGAAGGTTCTGATGAAGTGCCACCTGATACGTTTAATGCACTGTCTAACTGTGATGTGTTTGTAAACTTTATCCTATCTGCCTTGGATGATGCCATTAGGATGTCTGCCAGAACCTCTGCCTTGGCGGTAGCTATACGCCGCGCGGTTTGGCTGCACCAGTGAGCTGCTGACAATGCGGCTAAGAGGGCCCTTACTGGGCTTCCATTTAAGTGGCTACGCCTGTTTGGGGACTGCCTAGACCTTTTTGCTAAAGGAGGTAAGTTACCCCAGCGCAGGCGGCAGTCTCGGCCCTTTCGGGGCCAGGGCCCCCCTTCACTCCCCTACCGCGGTGCTAAGCAGGGAAAAGGGGTGTCCTTCGCGGGGGCTCGTGCAGATTCCTGGCACAGGAGCAGAGGACGACGTCCTGGCTCTTCCTGGGGTCTAAGCCAAAACCCTCTCACAAGCCCCCTCAGGCATGATGGGTTGCCCTCGCCCATCAGGGTGGGGGGACGGCTACAGCACTTTGCGCACGTCTGGAGGCATCACGTCTCAGACAGGTGGATTCAGGAGGTAGTGTCCTCTGGTTACAAGATAGAGTTTGCTGTGCGCCCCCCCCCAAGATTCATCAAGTCCCGGATCCCCCAGGACCCTGTCTCAGCTCAGGTCTTGATGCAGGTCGTGCAAGGTCTTCTGGATCTGGGGGTCATTTGCAGGGTCCCCTTATAAGAAAGAGGCAAGGGGTTCTATTCCAACCTTTTCACAGTCCCCAAAAAAGATGGGTCAGTCGGGCCCATTCTGGATTTAAAGATCCTCAACAAATTTTTCAGAAACAGGCGCTTTCGCATGGAAACTCTGCGCTCGGCCATTGGCTCCCTGCGCCCAGGGAATCTCATGACGTTGGTGGACATCAAAGATGCTTAACTTCACTACCCATGTGTTCCCAGGACACCAAAGGTTTCTCAGATTTGCGTTGAAAGATCAACATTACCAATTTGTGGCCCTGCCATTTGGCCTCACCTCAGCTCCCAGAGTGTTCACCAAGGTGCTGGCGGGGGTGATGTCTCTGGTAAGGTCAAGGGGCATACGCGTGCTGCCCTACCTGGACGACATACTCATCACCTCTCGGTCTCTGCAGCAGGCAGAGTTGTACACTCAGCTGGTGGTGTCCATCCTGGAGTCCTTCGGCTGGGTGATCAATCACCCCAAGTCCTCTCTGTCACCTTCCTCGGTGACCCCATTCCTGGGAATGATTCTGGATACGATTCAGTCAAGGATATTCCTTCCTCAACAGAAGGTGGAAGCTCTAACTTCGCAGGTGAGGTTCCTGCTCTGGTGCCCCCAGCCCTCCCTCAGGCAGGGAATGCAGTTGGTGGGCCTGATGGTGGCATGCTTCGAGGCGGTGCCCTTTGCTCAGTTCCATTTGAGAATGCTACAACTTCACCTTCTGTCAGTATGGGACAAGGATCCAATGTCCTTGGACGGGATCTGTGTGCTTCCCCTCTTGGTCAGACGGTCCCTTTCGTGGTGGCTGGACCACAGGAACTTGCTGGGGGGCAGGTCCTTTCTGGCCCCCTCCTGGGAGACGGTCACCACGGATGCCAGTCTGTCAGGATGGGGGGGATTCTGGAAGTCCCTGCGGTTCCAGGGGAGGTGGGGCCCTCAGGAGGCCCACTTACCCATCAACATTCTGGAACTACGGGCAATCAGGTTGGTACTGGAGCAGTTGACCAATCACCTGAGGGGGTCTGTCTGTGCAGGTGCGCTCAGACAACAGGACGGCGGTTGCCTACATCAACCATCAGGGAGGGACCCGGAGCAGGAGGGCCCTCCAGGAGGTGTCGCGGATTCTGACATGGGCAGAGGCCAATATTCAATGCATTTCGGCTGTGTACATCCCGGGGGCAGAGAATCTACTGGCAGACTCTCTGAGCAGGGGGACCTCTCGTCAGGGAGAGTGGTCCCTCTGCAACAGGGTATTTCAGTCCCTGTGTCACCGTTGGAGTCTACCGGATGTGGATCTGTTTGCATCCCGTCACAATCACAAGCTTCAGGCTTTTGTCTCCCTGTCTCAGGATCCTCTGGCCTTGGCCACAGATGCTCTGTCCATGTCATGGCAGGAATTTTGGCTCCTGTATGTCTTTCCTCCATTCCCCCTGCTGGGCAGGGTCCTGCGCAAGATTGCTCTGGAAGGGGTGCCAGTGATTCTGGTGGCCCCCAGGTGGCCATGAAGAGTGTGGTTCGCAGACGTGGTGCAGATGGCAGTAGATCAGTACGTCCTGCCAGGAGCGCCAGATCTGCTCACTCATGGCCCCTTACGCCATCCCAATTTACAAACTCTGGCTTTGACGGCCTGGCTGCTGAAACCTCCATCTTGATGGAGAAAGGCTTGTCTGCTTCGGTGGTTGATACCATGGTGAAGGCTAGGAAGAAAACTTCCTCTTCCATCTATTATAGGGTTTGGCGTGCTTACATTGACTGGTGTGAGGTCTCTTCCCTGTCGGGTGTTCTCAGTTCCCAGGGTTCTGGATTTTTTACAGCAAGGGTTGGAGTCGGGTCTCCAACTCAGTACTTTGAAGGGTCAGGTTTCTGCCCTGTCTGTCTTCTTTCAGAAGTCTTTTGCTCAACATTCCTTGGTCAAGACTTTCTTTCAGGGGGTTACTCATGTGCGTCCCCCACGAAAACCTATGGTCCCTGTTTGGGATTTGAACTTGGTCTTGTCTGCCTTGCAGGGTGCTCCCTTTGAACCTATTCAGGATGCGGCTCTGGCTGTACTTACCCTCAAGGTTGTCTTTCTGGTGGCTATTACTTCGGTCAGGCGTGTGTCTGAGCTGGCGGCTCTGTCTATCCAGGCCCCATACTTTGAGAGACACCAGGATAAGGTGGTGTTCCGCTTTAAGCTGGATTTCCTGCCTAAGGTGGTGTCTGCTTTTCATTTGAACCAGGATATTGTTCTTCCTTCCTTGTGCCCTAATCCTAGCAATGCTAAGGAAAGAGTTTTGCATTCCTTGGATGTGGTCAGGTGTTGAAGTATTACCTGGTAGTCACTGCGTCCTTCAGGAAGACTGATGCTCTTTTTGTGGTCCCTTCTGGTCCTAGGAAGGGGTTGGTTCCTGCCATGTCTACTATCAGCAAATGGATCCGTCAGGCTGTGATTCAGGCCTATTCTGCTAAGGGGAAGAGTCCTCCCTTCCGCCTTACTGCTCATTCTACTCGTGCTATTGGTGCCTCTTGGGCCTTCCAGCACCAGGCTTCTGTTGAACAAGTTTGCAAGGCCGCTACTTGGTCTTCTGTTCTTACCTTTTCAAAGTTTTATAAGGTTGACGTTAAGGCCTCAGCTGATGCTGTTTTTGGCCGCAAGGTTTTGCAGGCGGCAGTGGTTTAAACTGTCTGCTGTTACCTTTTTGTTGGGGAACCCACCCTTCTTTATGGACACTGCTATTGGATGTCCCAACTGTAAGTAATCTATCTGGAGCAGGACGTACTGTATACTAAGAATAATTCAATTCTGTGAAATACTCACCTGTAGAATTGGTATTATAAGTATACAGTACGTCCTGCTTCACCCCACCCTGTTGTTGCATTATTCTGGATCCCCTGTATGGTGATTGTCATCATTGTTATAGTTACCAGTTTTTGGGTGGTTAAATTCTCCCGGTTTCTTGTTCACTGCTTTTCAATGCTGGGGATATGTGGGAGGTCCCAAGGTATTTGAGGGGCCGGGAGGAGCCTGTTTTGCATGTCTCTGCAGTGCAGCGCCATCTGGCAGAGGATTACCCAAGTGTAAGTAATCTATCTGGAGCAGGACGTACTGTATACTTGTAATACCAATTCTACAGGTGAGTATTTCACAGAATTGCATTTTCCCCTACTCCCAGTTCTTACACAGGTAATGAGGCTAATTGCAAAGGAAGCCTAATAAAAGGAGCCGCTGAGGCTTCCAGTGTGGAATTGGACAGACTGGGATGAGGAACCCGTGCTTTGCTGCTCCCAATACTGACAGTGCTGAATTGCATCTGAAGGACTTTACGTGTTATCTGTTCTTGGAACCTGTGGATTAACAGCCTGGACTTGTATGCCTTGAAAGAGGACCTGTGATATCAGGAATTACAATACGCTATAATTATCACACACTGGACATTGCTAAAGTTGGTGAGGTAACCACTTGCTGTACTGCATTGTTCCTGCATTATACTCTGTTAAGTTAAGAGATTTTGCCTGTTGGACTTGGTTTTCAATAAATTGCTTGTTATTTGACTAAGAACTGTCTTCAGAGTCATTGCCGTTGGGAGGGATGAGCGAACTTTTGAAAAATTTGATTCCGCTGATTTGCCGAATTTTCCGACAAAATTTGTTTCAGTCCGAATTTATTCGCGACAAATTGCGATTAAAAACGGCTATTTCTGAGCTTCCTAGAGCCTCAATAGGGTTGGAAACCATTCTGCCTTGCTGTAACACGCATAGGATGTGTGCTGGGTTAATGAAATAATACTGTAAATAATTATGACATGCAGATCAGAGGCATCACTATTAGAATCGCAGAGCGGCACAATTGCAGAGAGTTGAGGTGGCATCACTATGAGGGGCCCCTATATTGCCTCAAAAACACACCCTGGAGCTGGCAGCAGCAGGAGCCCAAATATTGGCTGAAAGACATCCTGGAGTTGGCAGCAGGAGCCCAAAAATTGGCTTAATGACACCCTGGAGTTGCAAGCAGCAGCAGGAGCCCAAACATTGGCTGAAAGAGACACTGGAGTTGGCAGCAGGAGCCCAAAAATTGGCTGAATGACACCCTGGAGTTGCAAGTAGCAGCAGCAGGAGCCCAAACCTAGCTTGAAAGACACACTGGAGTTGGCAGCAGGAGCGCAAAAATTGGCTGAATGACACCCTGGAGTCGCAAGCAGCAGCAGCAGGAGCCCAAACATAGCTTGAAAGAGACACTGGAGTTGGCAGCAGGAGCCCAAAAATTGGCTGAATGACACCTTGGAGTTGCAAGCAGCAGCAGCAGCAGCAGCCCAAACCTAGCTTGAAAGACACCCTGGAGTTGGCAGCAGGAGTCCAATAATTGGCTGAATGACACCCTGGAGTTGCAAGCAGCAGCAGCAGGAGCCCAAACATATCTTGAAAGAGACACTGGAGTTGACAGCAGGGGCCCAAAAATTGGCTGAATGACACCCTGGAGTTGCAAGCAGCAGCAGCAGCAGGAGCCCAAACATAGCTTGAAAGACACACTGGAGTTGGCAGCAAGAGCCCAAAAAATTGGCTGAATGACTCCCTGGAGTTGCAAGCAGCAGCAGCCCAAACCTAGCTTGAAAGACACCATGGAGTGGGCAGCAGGAGCCCAAAAATTGGCTAAATGACACCCTGGAGTCGCAAGCAGCAGCAGCAGCAGCCCAAACAGCCCAAAAATTGGCTGAATGACACCCCGGAGTTGCAAGCAGCAGCAGCAGCCCAAACATAGCTTGAAAGAGACACTGGAGTTGGCAGCAGGAGCCCAAAAATTGTCTGAATGACATCCTGCAATTGCAAGCAGCAGCAGTAGGAGCTCAAACATAGCTTGAAAGAGACACTGGAGTTGGCAGCAGGAGCCCAAAAATTGGCTGAATGACACCCTGGAGTTGCAAGCAGCCGCAGCAGGAGCCCAAAAATAGCTTCAAAGAGACACTGGAGTTGGCAGCAGGAGCCCAAAAATTGTCTGAATGAAACCCTGGAGTTGCAAGCAGCAGCAGCCCAAACAAGCGCCCCCACATGTACCATGGGAACAACGAAAAAGGTGAGTGGAGTGGGCGGTCTGGGGGGTTTCACACGACAGGACCTTCCAATTCGGGGATGACCAATCATCAGGATAGTCAAAATCCTGCTGATTGGTCCAATTTCAATAAATTAACCAGTCATTAGTGCTTGTGATCACACTTCAGTGGCAATCAAAAGTGCTATTTCTTGCAAATCCACTGGGAAAATCGCTACCGATTTCATAGGTTGTACCTAGCACACCGCAAATGCACTAGTGTGAAATCAGCCTGCGCCCCTGCATTTAAAATCTGTACAGCCACCAGACCTCTGTTAAATTCCTTACCCACTGAGGACAATCTGTTACTGGTAAGTCTAAGGTGTTTTTTTCAAATCATCCTTTCAGAATGATCACACAGAGAGGATTAGGCAAGTAATTATACGCTAGGGGTGGGAAGCTGCAAGCAGTGCCTTTCTACCGAAAACCTGATGTTAGGCACATAATAGTTCAAGTCTTTAATGTTTGAGGAAGGTGTGTGGTGATGACCACATTGCTGCTTTGCATATCTCATCCAAAGAAGCGCCAGTCCTCTCTGCCCAAGATGCTTACATGGCTCTTGTAGCATAGGCAGACACCTCTGAGGGAGAAAACCCTACTAGTAGAATATGCTTGTGCAATAGTCTACTTTATCCATCTGGTTATAGCAGACTTCTAAGCTGCTAAGCCTTTCTCTTTCCCCCTGAAAGTTACTTAAAAGTTGTTCCGCTATATGCCATTCTATAGATCCTTCCAAATAAATGATCAGGGAAATTCTAACAACTAGCAGCAAGAGATCTTCTTCCTTGTCTGCACCATAGGTAGCGTCGGAAGGATTATCTCTTGCAACCTGCTAGCAGAAATCACTATTTTTGGCACACACAAGCCTTAGGTCTAAGTGTAACTTTGTCTGGCAGTACTGCCCAATAGAGCTCTTTCATATATAAAGCCTGCAGTTTAGTTACTCGCCTGGCAGAAGTAATGGCTCGGAGGAAGCAACATTTTAGTGATAACCAATTCTCTGGAACCTCATCGAGAGGTTTCAAAGGACAGTTCCATTAATCCTTTTAATACAATCGACTTCTACCTCAGTTTTTGTTTAAATTGTTAATTTCACAAAAAGAAGAAAAATATTTCCATAACTTTTAGTAGATTCGCTTAGTAGTCAATTTTCGTCATAGTTTCAGTCACTCTAAAAAATCTCCATGATTCCCTAAGGTAAGCCATCAGTTCTGCCAGGATCTATGTGAAGATCCTCAGAGATGTGGACAGGTCGAATGACTGTGCCATGACAGTACTGGTAGCCAAAGATTTCCTGATCTAACTGAACCGTAAACCTCAAATACTTGGGGTGTGAATTCAGAATGGGTACATGTAGGCAGGCGTCCTATAAATCTAGGTTCACCATCTGAGTATGTTGGCTGCATTCTGAAGTTTTTGTATGGAGTTAACCTGTTCAATCTCTATAGATTCAAAATTATTTGATACTTCCCTGACGGCTTCTGAACCAGAAAAAAAGTGAGAGTAGGACCCCCATCCCGGGGAGGTTGGAGGCACTGTTTCATAACGTTTTTCTGAACAAGCTCCTGCAGTACTAGAGGAGAAGAAGACATACAGCATACAATTATACTCTATCTAAAGATACAGGCAGAGAGAGCTGGGCACGCTGGCTGGGGCCCACCTGGTTGCATTAGGAAATTAGCACATATTCTACTCATTGAACACCAGGGGCTAGGTATCAGTAATAGGAGTGAATATACATAGGTAATTCAAATACTATATCTGTAATGGCACAAACGATTACACACACACACACACATATATATATATATATATATATATATATATATATTGTGGTAAAGTGTATGGAAAAGTGCTGGATGGTGTCTATTTCTCCCTTGGTTGTCTCAATCAGGCATGATCCATGCCGGGTTTACAGGACCCCAGTCCACATTCCCAGTCCTCTACAGGTTTTTCCCCTACTCCCAGTTCTTACACAGGTAATGAGGCTAATTGCAAAGGAAGCCTAATAAAAGGAGCCGCTGAGGCTTCCAGTGTGGAATTGGACAGACTGGGATGAGGAACCCGTGCCTTGCTGCTCCCAATACTGACAGTGCTGAATTGCATCTGAAGGACTTTATGTGTTATCTGTTCTTGGAACCTGTGGATTAACAGCCTGGACTTGTATGCGTGGAAAGAGGACCTGTGATATCAGGAATTACAATACGCTGTAATTATCACACACTGGACATTGCTAAAGTTGGTGAGGCAACCACTTGCTGTTCTGCATTGTTCCAGTATTATACTCATTTAAGTTAAGAGATTTTGCCTGTTGGACTTGGTTTTCATTAAATTGCTTGTTATTTAACTAAGAACTGTCTTCAGAGTCATTGCCGTTGGGAGGGATGAGCGAACTTTTGAAAAATTCGATTCGGCTGATTCGCCGAATTTTCCGACAAAATTAGTTTCGGTCCGAATTTTTCGCGACAAATTGCTATTAAAAACGGCGATTTCTGAGCTTCCTAGAGCCTCAATAGGGTTGGAAACCATTCTGCCTTGCTGTAACACGCATAGGATGCGTGCTGGTTTAATGAAATAATACTGTAAATAATTATGACATGCAGATCAGAGGCATCACTATTAGAATCGCAGAGCGGCACAATTGCAGAGAGTTGAGGTGGCATCACTATGAGGGGCCCCAATATTGCCTAAAAAACACACCTAGGAGCTGGAAGCAGCAGGAGCCCAAATATTGGCTGAAAGACATCCTGGAGTTGGCAGCAGGAGCCCAAAATTTGGCTGAATGACACCCTGAAGTTGCAAGCAGCAGCAGCAGGGGCCCAAACATAGCTTGAAAGAGACACTGGAGTTGGCAGCAGGAGCCCATAAATTGTCTGAATGACACCCTGGAGCTGCAAGCAGCAGCGGCAGCAGCCCAAACCTAGCTTGAAAGACACACTGGAGTTGGCAGCAGGAGCCCCAAAATTGGCTGAATGACACCCTGGAGTTGCAAGCAGCAGCAGCAGGAGCCCAAACATAGCTTGAAAGAGACACTGGAGTTGGCAGCAGGAGCCCAAAAATTGGCTGAATGACACCCTGGAGTTGCAAGCAGCAGCGGCAGCAGCCCAAACCTAGCTTGAAAAACACACTGGAGTTGGCAGCAGGAGCCCCAAAATTGGCTGAATGACACCCTGGAGTTGCAAGCAGCAGCAGCAGGAGCACAAACATAGCCTGAAAGAGACACTGGAGTTGGCAGCAGGAGCCAAAAAATTGGCTGAATGACACCCTGGAGTTGCAAGCAGCAGCAGAAGCCCAAACATAGCTTGAAAGGCACACTGGAGTTGGCAGCAGGAGCCCAAAAATTGGCTGAATGACACCCTGGAGTTGCAAGCAGCAGCAGCAGGAGCCCAAACCTAGCTTGAAAGAGACACTGGAGTTGGCAGTAGGAGCCCAAAATTGTCTGAATGACACCCTGGAGTTGCAAGCAGCAGCAGCAGCCCAAACATAGCTTGAAAGAGACACTGGAGTTGGCAGCAGGAACCTGTGGATTAACAGCCTGGACTTGTATGCCTTGAAAGAGGACCTGTGATATCAGGAATTACAATACGCTGTAATTATCACACACTGGACATTGCTAAAGTTGGTGAGGTAACCACTTGCTGTACTGCATTGTTCCTGCATTGTACTCTGTTAAGTTAAGAGATTTTGCCTGTTGGACTTGGTTTTCAATAAATTGCTTGTTATTTGACTAAGAACTGTCTTCAGAGTCATTGCTGTTGGGAGGGATGAGCGAACTTTTGAAAAATTCGATTCGGCTGATTCGCCAAATTTTCCGACAAAATTAGTTTCGGTCCAAATTTTTCGCGACAAATTGATATTAAAAACTGCTATTTCTGAGCTTCCTAGTGCCTCAATAGGGTTGGAAACCATTCTGCCTTGCTGTAACACGCATAGGATGCATGCTGGATTAATGAAATAATACTGTAAAAAATTATGACATGCAGATCAGAGGCATCGCTATTAGAATCGCAGAGCGGCACAATTGCAGAGAGTTGAGGTGGCATCACTATGAGGGGCCCCTATATTGCTACAAAAACACACCCTGGAGCTGGCAGCAACAGGAGCCCAAATATTGGCTGAAAGACATCCTGGAGTTGGCAGCAGGAGCCCAAATTTGGCTGAATGACACCCTGGAGTTGCAAGCAGCAGCAGCCCAAACCTAGCTTGAAAGAGACACTGGAGTTGGCAGCAGGAGCCCAAAAATTGGCTGAATGTCACCCTGGAGTTGCAAGCAGCAGCAGCCCAAACCTAGCTTGAAAGACACTGGAGTTGGCAGCAGGAGCCCAAAAATTGGCTGAATGACACCCTGGAGTTGCAAGCAGCAGCAGGAGCCAAAACATAACTTGAAAGACACACTGGAGTTGGCAGCAGGAACCCAAAATTGTCTGAATGACACCCTGGAGTTGCAAGCAGCAGCCCAAACATAGCTTGAAAGAGACACTGGAGTTGGCAGCAGGAGCCTAAAATTGTCTGAATGACACCCTGGAGTTGCAAGCAGCAGCAGGAGCCCATCATATCTTGAAAGACACACTGGAGTTGGCAGCAGGAGCCCAAAAATTGGTTGAATGACACCCTGGAGTTGCAAGCAGCAGCAGCAGCAGCACAAACCTAGCTTGAAAGACACACTGGAGTTGGCAGTAGGAGCCCAAAATTTGGCTGAATGACACCCTGGAGTCACAAGCAGCAGCAGCAGCCCAAACCTAGCTTGAAAGAGACACTGGAGTTGGCAGCAGGAGCCCAAAAATTGTCTGAATGACACCCTGGAGTCGCAAGCAGTAGCAGCAGCCCAAACATAGCTTGAAAGGGACACTGGAGTTGGCAGCAGGAGCCCAAAAATTGGCTGAATGACACCCTGGAGTTGCAAGCAGCAGCAGCAGGAGCCCAAACCTAGCTTGAAAGAGACACTGGAGTTGGCAGCAGGAGCCCAAAATTGTCTGAATGACACCCTGGAGTTGCAAGCAGCAGCAGCAGCAGCAGCAGCCCAAACATAGCTTGAAAGAGACACTGGAGTTGGCAGCAGGACCCTGTGGATTACGCTGTAATTATCACACACTGGACATTGCTAAAGTTGGTGAGGTAACCACTTGATGTACTGCATTGTTCCTGCATTGTACTCTGTTAAGAGATTTTGCCTGTTGGACTTGGTTTTCAATAAATTGCTTGTTATTTGACTAAGAACTGTCTTCAGAGTCATTGCCGTTGGGAGGGATGAGCGAACTTTTGAAAAATTCGATTCGGCTGATTCGCCAAATTTTCCGACAATTAGTTTCGGTCCAAATTTTTCGCAACAAACTGATATTAAAAACTGCTATTTCTGAGCTTCCTAGTGCCTCAATAGGGTTGGAAACCATTCTGCCTTGCTGTAACACGCATAGGATGCGTGCTGGATTAATGAAATAATACTGTAAAAAATTATGAAGGCACAATTGCAGAGAGTTGAGGTGGCATCACTATGAGGGGCCCCTATATTGCCTCAAAAACACACCCTGGAGCTGGCAGCAGCAGGAGCCCAAATATTGGCTGAAAGACATCCTGGAGTTGGCAGCAGGAGCCCAAAATTTGGCTGAATGACACCCTGGAGTTGCAAGCAGCAGCAGCCCAAACCTAGCTTGAAAGAGACACTGGAGTTGGCAGCAGGAGCCCAAAAATTGGCTGAATGTCACCCTGGAGTTGCAAGCAGCAGCAGCCTAAACCTAGCTTGAAAGACACTGGAGTTGGCAGCAGGAGCCCAAAAAAGGGCTGAATGACACCCTTGAGTTGCAAGCAGCAGCAGCAGCTCAAGCATAGCTTGGAAGAGACACTGGAGTTGGCAGCAGCAGCCCAAAATTGGCTGAATGACACCCTGGAGTTGCAAGCAGCAGCAGGAGCCCAAACATAGCTTGAAAGAGACACTGGAGTTGGCAGCAGGAGCCCAAAAATTGGCTGAATGAGACCCTGGAGTTGCAAGCAGCAGCAGCAGGAGCCCAGACCTAGCTTGAAAGAGACATTGGAGTTTGCAGCAGGAGCCCAAAATTGTCTGAATGACACCCTGGAGTTGCGAGCAGCAGCAGCAGCCCAAACATAGCTTGAAAGAGACACTGGAGTTGGCAGCAGGAGCCCAAAAATTGGCTGAATGGCACCCTGAAGTTGCAAGCAGCAGCAGCAGGAGCCCAAACCTAGCTTGAAAGAGACACTGGAGTTGGCAGCAGGAGCCCAAAATTGTCTGAATGACACCCTGGAGTTGCAAGCAGCAGCAGCAGCAGCAGCCCAAACATAGCTTGAAAGAGACACTGGAGTTGGCAGCAGGAACCTGTGGATTAACTGCCTGGACTTGTATGCCTTGAAAGAGGACCTGTGATATCAGGAATTACAATACGCTGTAATTATCACACACTGGACATTGCTAAAGTTGGTGAGGTAACCACTTGCTGTACTGCATTGTTCCTGCATTGTACTCTTTTAAGAAGTTGTTGAGGTAACCACTTGCTGTACTGCATTGTTCCTGCATTGTACTCTGTTAAGAGATTTTGCCTGTTGGACTTGGTTTTCAATAAATTGCTTGTTATTTGACTAAGAACTGTCTTCAGAGTCATTGCCGTTGGGAGGGATGAGCGAACTTTTGAAAAATTCGATTCGGCTGATTCGCCAAATTTTCCGACAAAATTAGTTTCGGTCCAATTTTTTGCAACAAATTGATATTAAAAACTGCTATTTCTGAGCTTCCTAGTGCCTCAATAGGGTTGGAAACCATTCTGCCTTGCTGTAACACGCATAGGATGCGTGCTGGATTAATGAAATAATACTGTAAAAAATTATGACGGCACAATTGCAGAGAGTTGAGGTGGCATCACTATGAGGGGCCCCTATATTGCCTCAAAAACACACCCTGGAGCTGGCAGCAGCAGGAGCCCAAATATTGGCTGAAAGACATCCTGGAGTTGGCAGCAGGAGCCCAAAATTTGGCTGAATGACACCCTGGAGTTGCAAGCAGCAGCAGCCCAAACCTAGCTTGAAAGAGACACTGGAGTTGGCAGCAGGAGCCCAAAATTTGGCTGAATGTCACCCTGGAGTTGCAAGCAGCAGCAGCCCAAACCTAGCTTGAAAGACACTGGAGTTGGCAGCAGGAGCCCAAAAAATGGCTGAATGACACCCTTGAGTTGCAAGCAGCAGCAGCAGCTCAAGCATAGCTTGGAAGAGACACTGGAGTTGGCAGCAGGAGCCCAAAAATTGGCTGAATGACACCCTGGAGTTGCAAGCAGCAGCAGCAGCAGGAGCCCAAACATAGCTTGAAAGAGACACTGGAGTTGGCAGCAGGAGCCCAAAAATTGGCTGAATGAGACCCTGGAGTTGCAAGCAGCAGCAGCAGGAGCCCAAACCTAGCTTGAAAGAGACATTGGAGTTTGCAGCAGGAGCCCAAAATTGTCTGAATGACACCCTGGAGTTGCGAGCAGCAGCAGCAGCCCAACCATAGCTTGAAAGAGACACTGGAGTTGGCAGCAGGAGCCCAAAAATTGGCTGAATGACACCCTGGAGTTGCAAGCAGCAGCAGCAGGAGCCCAAGCATAGCTTGAAAGACACACTGGAGTTGGCAGCAGGAGCCCAAAAATTGGCTGAATGACACCCTGGAGTTGCAAGCAGCAGCAGCAGAAGCCCACACATAGCTTGAAAGACACACTGGAGTTGGCAGCAAGAGCCCAAAAATTGGCTGAATGACACCCTGGAGTTGCAAGCAGCAGAAGCAGCAGCAGCCCAAACCTAGTTTGAAAGACACCCTGGAGTTGGCAGCAGGAGCCCAAAAATTGGCTGAATGACACCCTGGAGTCGCAAGCAGTAGCAGCAGCCCAAACATAGCTTGAAAGACACTGGAGTTGGCAGCAGGAGCCCAAAAATTGGCTGAATGACACCCTGGAGTTGCAAGCAGCAGCAGCCGGAGCCCAAACCTAGCTTGAAAGACACACTGGAGTTGGCAGCAGGAGCCCAAAAACTGGCTGAATGACACCCTGGAATTGCAAGCAGCAGCAGCAGGAGCCCAAGCATAGTTTGAAAGAGACACTGGAGTTGGCAGCAGGAGACCAAAAATTGACTGACACCCTGGAGTTGCAAGCAGCAGCAGTAGCAGGAGCCCAAACATAGCTTGAAAGAGACACAGGAGTTGGCAGCAAGGAGCCCAAAAATTGGCTGAATGACACCATGGAGTTGCAAGCAGCAGCAGCAGGAGCCCAAACCTAGCTTGAAAGAGACACTGGAGTTGGCAGCAGGAGCCCAAAATTGTCTGAATGACACCCTGGAGTTTGAAGCAGCAGCAGCAGCCCAAACATAGCTTGGAAGAGACACTGGAGTTGGCAGCAGGAGCCCAACAATTGGCTGAATGACACCCTGGAGTTGCAAGCAGCAGCAGGAGCCAAAACATAACTTGAAAGACACACTGGAGTTGGCAGCAGGAGCCCAAAATTTGGCTGAATGACACCCTGGAGTTGCAAGCAGCAGCAGCAGCAGCAGGAGCCAAAACATAGCTTGAAAGAGACACTGGAGTTGTCAGCAGGAGCCCAAAAATTGTCTGAATGACACCCTGGAGTTGCAAGCAGCAGCAGCAGAAGCCCAAACATAGCTTGAAAGACACTGGAGTTTGCAGCAAGAGCACACAAATTGGCTGAATGACACCCTGGAGTTGCAAGCAGCAGCAGCCGAAACCTAGCTTGAAAGACACCCTGGAGTTGGCAGCAGGAGCCCAAAAATTGGCTGAATGACACCCTGGAGTTGCAAGCAGCAGCAGGAGCCCAAACCTAGCTTGAAAGACACACTGGAGTTGGCAGCAGGGACCCAAAATTGTCTGAATGACACCCTGGAGTTGCAAGCAGCAGCCCAAACATAGTTTGAAAGAGACACTGGAGTTGGCAGCAGGAGCCCAAAATTGTCTGAATGACACCCTGGAGTTGCTAGCAGCAGCAGCCGGAGCCCATCATATCTTGAAAGACACACTGGAGTTGGCAGCAGGAGCCCAAAAATTGGTTGAATGACACCCTGGAGTTGCAAGCAGCAGCAGCAGCAGCAGCCCAAACATAGCTTGAAAGACACACTGGAGTTGGCAGTAGGAGCCCAAAATTTGGCTGAATGACACGCTGGAGTCACAAGCAGCAGCAGTAGCCCAAACCTAGCTTGAACGACACACTGGAGTTGGCAGCAGGAGCCCAAAAATTTTCTGAATGACACCCTGGAGTCGCAAGCAGTAGCAGCAGCCCAAACATAGCTTGAAAGGGACACTGGAGTTGGCAGCAGGAGCCCAAAAATTGGTTGAATGACACCCTGGAGTTGCAAGCAGCAGCAGCAGCAGCAGCCCAAACATAGCTTGAAAGACACACTGGAGTTGGCAGTAGGAGCCCAAAATTTGGCTGAATGACACGCTGGAGTCACAAGCAGCAGCAGTAGCCCAAACCTAGCTTGAACGACACACTGGAGTTGGCAGCAGGAGCCCAAAAATTTTCTGAATGACACCCTGGAGTCGCAAGCAGTAGCAGCAGCCCAAACATAGCTTGAAAGGGACACTGGAGTTGGCAGCAGGAGCCCAAAAATTGGCTGAATGACACCCTGGAGTTGCAGGCAGCAGCAGCAGCAGGAGCCCAAACCTAGCTTGAAAGAGACACTGGAGTTGGCAGCAGGAGCCCAAAATTGTCTGAATGACACCCTGGAGTTAGAAGCAGCAGCAGCAGCAGCAGCCCAAACATAGCTTGAAAGAGACACTGGAGTTGGCAGCAGGAACCTGTGGATTAACAGCCTGGACTTGTATGCCTTGAAAGAGGACCTGTGATATCAGGAATTACAATACGCTGTAATTATCACACACTGGACATTGCTAAAGTTGGTGAGGTAACCACTTGCTGTACTGCATTGTTCCTGCATTGTACTATGTTAAGTTAAGAGATTTTGCCTGTTGGACTTGGTTTTCAATAAATTGCTTGTTATTTGACTAAGAACTGTCTTCAGAGTCATTGCCGTTGGGAGGGATGAGCGAACTTTTGAAAAATTCGATTTGGCTGATTCGCCGAATTTTCCGACAAAATTAGGTTCGGTGCAAATTTTTCGCGACAAATTGATATTAAAAACTGCTATTTCTGAGCTTCCTAGTGCCTCAATAGGGTTGGAAACCATTCTGCCTTGCTGTAACACGCATAGGATGCGTGCTGGATTAATGAAATAATACTGTAAAAAATTATGACATGCAGATCAGAGGCATCGCTATTAGAATCGCAGAGCGGCACAATTGCAGAGAGTTGAGGTGGCATCACTATGAGGGGCCCCTATATTGCCTCAAAAACACACCCTGGAGCTGACAGCAGCAGGAGCCCAAATATTGGCTGAAAGACATCCTGGAGTTGGCAGCAGGAGCCCAAAATTTGGCTGAATGTCACCCTGGAGTTGCAAGCAGCAGCAGCAGCCCAAACCTAGCTTGAAAGAGACACTGGAGTTGGCAGCAGGAGCCCAAAAATTAGCTGAATGTCACCCTGGAGTTGCAAGCAGCAGCAGTCCAAACCTAGCTTGAAAGACACTGGAGTTGGCAGCAGGAGCCCAAAATATGGCTGAATGACACCCTAGAGTTGCAAGCAGCAGCAGCAGCTCAAGCATAGCTTGGAAGAGACACTGGAGTTGGCAGCAGGAGCCCAAAAATTGGCTGAATGACACCCTGGAGTTGCAAGCAGCAGCAGCAGGAGCCCAAACCTAGCTTCAAAGAGACATTGGAGTTTGCAGCAGGAGCCCAAAATTGTCTGAATGACACCCTGGAGTTGCAAGCAGCAGCAGCCCAAACAGAGCTTGAAAGAGACACTGGAGTTGGCAGCAGGAGCCCAAAAATTGGCTGAATGACACCCTGGAGTCGCAAGCAGCAGCAGCAGGAGCCCAAACATAGCTTGAAAGACACACTGGAGTTGGCAGCAGGAGCCCAAAAATTGACTGAATGACACCCTGGAGTTGCAAGCAGCAGCAGCAGAAGCCCACACATAGCTTGAAAGACACACTTGAGTTGGCAGCAGGAGCCCAAAAATTGGCTGAATGACACCCTGGAGTTGCAAGCAGCAGCAGCAGCCCAAACATAGCTTGAAAGACACACTGGAGTTGGCAGCAAGAGCCCAAAATTGGCTGAATGACACCCTGGAGTCGCAAGCAGCAGCCGCAGCAGCCCAAACCTAGCTTGAAAGACACACTGGAGTTGGCAGCAGGAACCCAAAAATTGGCTGAATTACATCCTGGAGTTGCAAGCAGCAGGAGCCCAAATATAGCTTGAAAGAGACACTGGAGATGGCAGCAGGAACCCAAAATTGTCTGAATTACACCTTGGAGCTGCAAGCAGCAGCAGCCCAAACATAGCTTCAAAGAGACACTGGAGCTGGCAGCAGGAGCCCAAAAATTGGCTGAATGACACCCTGGAGTTGCAGGCAGCAGCAGCAGCAGCCCAAACATAGCTTGAAAGAGACACTGGAGTTGGCAGCAGGAGCCCAAAAATTGGCTGAATGACACCCCGGAGTTGCAAGCAGCAGCAGCAGGAGCCCAAACCTAGCTTGAAAGAGACACTGGAGTTGGCAGCAGGAGCCCAAAAATTGTCTGAATGACACCCTGGAGTTGCAAGCAGCAGAAGCAGCAGCACAAACCTAGCTTGAAAGAGACACTGGAGTTGGCAGCAGGAGCCCAAGAATTGGCTGAATGACACCCTGGAGTTGCAAACAGCAGCAGCAGGAGCCCAAACATAGCTTAAATGAGACACTGGAGTTGGCAGCAGGAACCCAAACATTGGCTGAATGACACCCTGGTATCGCAAACAGCAGCAGCAGCCCAAACATAGCTTGAAAGAGACAATGGAGATAGCAGCAGGAACCCAAAATTGTCTGAATGACACCCCGGAGTTGTAAGCAGCAGCAGCAGCAGCAGCAGCAGACCAAACATAGCTTGAAAGAGACACTGGAGATAGCAACAGGAGCCCAAAAATTGGCTGAATGACACCCTGGAGTTGTAAGCAGCAGCAGCAGGAGCCCAAACATAGCTTGAAAGAGACACTGGAGGTGGCAGCAGGAGCCCAAACATTGGCTGAATGACACCCAGGAGTTGCAAGCAGCAGCAGCAGCCCAAAACTAGCTTGAAAGAGACACTGGAGTTGGCAGCAGGAGCCCAAAAATTGGCTGAATTACACCCTGGAGCTGCAAGCAGCAGCAGCAGCCCAAACCTGGCTTGAAAGATGAACTGGAGTTGGCAGCAGAAGCCCAAAATTGTCTGAATGACACCCTGGAGTTGCAAGCAGCAGCAGCAGGAGCCCAAACATAGCTTAAAAGAGACACTGGAGTTGGCAGCAGGAGCCCAAAAATGGCTGAATGACACCCTGGAGTTGCAAGAAGCAGCAGCAGGAGCCCGAACATAGCTTAAAAAAGACACTGGAGTTGGCAGCAGGAACCCAAAAATTGGCTGAATGACACCCTGGAGTTGCAAGCAGCAGCAGCAGCAGCAGGAGCCAAAACATAGCTTGAAAGAGACACTGGAGTTGTCAGCAGGAGCCCAAAAATTGTCTGAATGACACCCTGGAGTTGCAAGCAGCAGCAGCAGAAGCCCAAACATAGCTTGAAAGACACTGGAGTTTGCAGCAAGAGCACACAAATTGGCTGAATGACACCCTGGAGTTGCAAGCAGCAGCAGCCGAAACCTAGCTTGAAAGACACCCTGGAGTTGGCAGCAGGAGCCCAAAAATTGGCTGAATGACACCCTGGAGTTGCAAGCAGCAGCAGGAGCCCAAACCTAGCTTGAAAGACACACTGGAGTTGGCAGCAGGGACCCAAAATTGTCTGAATGACACCCTGGAGTTGCAAGCAGCAGCCCAAACATAGTTTGAAAGAGACACTGGAGTTGGCAGCAGGAGCCCAAAATTGTCTGAATGACACCCTGGAGTTGCTAGCAGCAGCAGCAGGAGCCCATCATATCTTGAAAGACACACTGGAGTTGGCAGCAGGAGCCCAAAAATTGGTTGAATGACACCCTGGAGTTGCAAGCAGCAGCAGCAGCAGCAGCCCAAACATAGCTTGAAAGACACACTGGAGTTGGCAGTAGGAGCCCAAAATTTGGCTGAATGACACGCTGGAGTCACAAGCAGCAGCAGTAGCCCAAACCTAGCTTGAACGACACACTGGAGTTGGCAGCAGGAGCCCAAAAATTTTCTGAATGACACCCTGGAGTCGCAAGCAGTAGCAGCAGCCCAAACATAGCTTGAAAGGGACACTGGAGTTGGCAGCAGGAGCCCAAAAATTGGCTGAATGACACCCTGGAGTTGCAGGCAGCAGCAGCAGGAGCCCAAACCTAGCTTGAAAGAGACACTGGAGTTGGCAGCAGGAGCCCAAAATTGTCTGAATGACACCCTGGAGTTAGAAGCAGCAGCAGCAGCAGCAGCCCAAACATAGCTTGAAAGAGACACTGGAGTTGGCAGCAGGAACCTGTGGATTAACAGCCTGGACTTGTATGCCTTGAAAGAGGACCTGTGATATCAGGAATTACAATACGCTGTAATTATCACACACTGGACATTGCTAAAGTTGGTGAGGTAACCACTTGCTGTACTGCATTGTTCCTGCATTGTACTATGTTAAGTTAAGAGATTTTGCCTGTTGGACTTGGTTTTCAATAAATTGCTTGTTATTTGACTAAGAACTGTCTTCAGAGTCATTGCCGTTGGGAGGGATGAGCGAACTTTTGAAAAATTCGATTTGGCTGATTCGCCGAATTTTCCGACAAAATTAGGTTCGGTGCAAATTTTTCGCGACAAATTGATATTAAAAACTGCTATTTCTGAGCTTCCTAGTGCCTCAATAGGGTTGGAAACCATTCTGCCTTGCTGTAACACGCATAGGATGCGTGCTGGATTAATGAAATAATACTGTAAAAAATTATGACATGCAGATCAGAGGCATCGCTATTAGAATCGCAGAGCGGCACAATTGCAGAGAGTTGAGGTGGCATCACTATGAGGGGCCCCTATATTGCCTCAAAAACACACCCTGGAGCTGACAGCAGCAGGAGCCCAAATATTGGCTGAAAGACATCCTGGAGTTGGCAGCAGGAGCCCAAAATTTGGCTGAATGTCACCCTGGAGTTGCAAGCAGCAGCAGCAGCCCAAACCTAGCTTGAAAGAGACACTGGAGTTGGCAGCAGGAGCCCAAAAATTAGCTGAATGTCACCCTGGAGTTGCAAGCAGCAGCAGTCCAAACCTAGCTTGAAAGACACTGGAGTTGGCAGCAGGAGCCCAAAATATGGCTGAATGACACCCTAGAGTTGCAAGCAGCAGCAGCAGCTCAAGCATAGCTTGGAAGAGACACTGGAGTTGGCAGCAGGAGCCCAAAAATTGGCTGAATGACACCCTGGAGTTGCAAGCAGCAGCAGCAGGAGCCCAAACCTAGCTTCAAAGAGACATTGGAGTTTGCAGCAGGAGCCCAAAATTGTCTGAATGACACCCTGGAGTTGCAAGCAGCAGCAGCCCAAACAGAGCTTGAAAGAGACACTGGAGTTGGCAGCAGGAGCCCAAAAATTGGCTGAATGACACCCTGGAGTCGCAAGCAGCAGCAGCAGGAGCCCAAACATAGCTTGAAAGACACACTGGAGTTGGCAGCAGGAGCCCAAAAATTGACTGAATGACACCCTGGAGTTGCAAGCAGCAGCAGCAGAAGCCCACACATAGCTTGAAAGACACACTTGAGTTGGCAGCAGGAGCCCAAAAATTGGCTGAATGACACCCTGGAGTTGCAAGCAGCAGCAGCAGCCCAAACATAGCTTGAAAGACACACTGGAGTTGGCAGCAAGAGCCCAAAATTGGCTGAATGACACCCTGGAGTCGCAAGCAGCAGCCGCAGCAGCCCAAACCTAGCTTGAAAGACACACTGGAGTTGGCAGCAGGAACCCAAAATTGTCTGAATTACACCTTGGAGCTGCAAGCAGCAGCAGCCCAAACATAGCTTCAAAGAGACACTGGAGCTGGCAGCAGGAGCCCAAAAATTGGCTGAATGACACCCTGGAGTTGCAGGCAGCAGCAGCAGCAGCCCAAACATAGCTTGAAAGAGACACTGGAGTTGGCAGCAGGAGCCCAAAAATTGGCTGAATGACACCCCGGAGTTGCAAGCAGCAGCAGCAGGAGCCCAAACCTAGCTTGAAAGAGACACTGGAGTTGGCAGCAGGAGCCCAAAAATTGTCTGAATGACACCCTGGAGTTGCAAGCAGCAGAAGCAGCAGCACAAACCTAGCTTGAAAGAGACACTGGAGTTGGCAGCAGGAGCCCAAGAATTGGCTGAATGACACCCTGGAGTTGCAAACAGCAGCAGCAGGAGCCCAAACATAGCTTAAATGAGACACTGGAGTTGGCAGCAGGAACCCAAACATTGGCTGAATGACACCCTGGTATCGCAAACAGCAGCAGCAGCCCAAACATAGCTTGAAAGAGACAATGGAGATAGCAGCAGGAACCCAAAATTGTCTGAATGACACCCCGGAGTTGTAAGCAGCAGCAGCAGCAGCAGCAGCAGCAGACCAAACATAGCTTGAAAGAGACACTGGAGATAGCAACAGGAGCCCAAAAATTGGCTGAATGACACCCTGGAGTTGTAAGCAGCAGCAGCAGGAGCCCAAACATAGCTTGAAAGAGACACTGGAGGTGGCAGCAGGAGCCCAAACATTGGCTGAATGACACCCAGGAGTTGCAAGCAGCAGCAGCAGCCCAAAACTAGCTTGAAAGAGACACTGGAGTTGGCAGCAGGAGCCCAAAAATTGGCTGAATTACACCCTGGAGCTGCAAGCAGCAGCAGCAGCCCAAACCTGGCTTGAAAGATGAACTGGAGTTGGCAGCAGAAGCCCAAAATTGTCTGAATGACACCCTGGAGTTGCAAGCAGCAGCAGCAGGAGCCCAAACATAGCTTAAAAGAGACACTGGAGTTGGCAGCAGGAGCCCAAAAATGGCTGAATGACACCCTGGAGTTGCAAGAAGCAGCAGCAGGAGCCCAAACATAGCTTAAAAAAGACACTGGAGTTGGCAGCAGGAACCCAAAAATTGGCTGAAAGACACCCTGGAGTCGCAAGCAGCAGCAGCAGCCCAAACCTACCTTGAAGGACAGACTGGAGTTGGCAGCAGGAGCCCAAAAATTGGCTGAATGACACCCTGGAGTTGCAAGCAGCAGCAGCAGGAGCCCAAGCATAGCTTGAAAGAGACACTGTAGTTGGCAGCAGGAGCCCAAAAATTGGCTGAATGACACCCTGGAGTCGCAAGCAGCAGCAGCAGCAGCCCAAACATAGCTTGAAAGAGACACTGGAGTTGGCAGCAGGAGCCCAAAATTGTTTGAATGACACCCTGGAGTTGCAGGCAGCAGCAACCCAAACATAGCTTGAAAGAGACACTGGAGTTGGCAGCAGGAGTCCAATAATTGGCTGAATGACACCCTGGAGTTGCAAGCAGCAGCAGCAGTTGCCCGAACATAGCTTGAAAGAGGAACTGGAGTTGGCAGCAGGAGCCCAAAAATTGGCTGAATGACACCCTGGAGTTGCAAGCAGCAGCAGCAGGAGCCCAAACATAGTTTAAAAGAGACACTGGAGTTGGCAGCAGGAGCCCAAAAATTGGCTGGATGACACCCTGGAGTTGCAAGCAGCAGCAGCGGCAGGAGCCCAATCATAGCTTGAAAGAGACACTGTAGTTGGCAGCAGGAGCCCAAAAATTGGCTGAATGACACACTGGAGTTGCAAGCAGCAGCAGCAGTTGCCCAAACATAGCTTGAAAGAGACTCTGGAGTTGGCAGCAGGAGCCAAAAATTGTCTGAATGACACCCCGGAGTTGTAAGCAGCAGCAGCAGCAGCAGCAGCAGCAGCAGACCAAACATAGCTTGAAAGAGACACTGGAGATAGCAACAGGAGCCCAAAAATTGGCTGAATGACACCCTGGAGTCGCAAACAGCAGCAGCCGCCCAAACATAGCTTGAAAGAGACAATGGAGATAGCAGCAGGAACCCAAAATTGTCTGAATGACACCCCGGAGTTGTAAGCAGCAGCAGCAGCAGCAGCAGACCAAACATAGCTTGAAAGAGACACTGGAGATAGCAACAGGAGCCCAAAAATTGGCTGAATGACACCCTGGAGTTGTAAGCAGCAGCAGCAGGAGCCCAAACATAGCTTGAAAGAGACACTGGAGGTGGCAGCAGGAGCCCAAACATTGGCTGAATGACACCCAGGAGTTTCAAGCAGCAGCAGCAGCCCAAAACTAGCTTGAAAGAGACACTGGAGTTGGCAGCAGGAGCCCAAAAATTGGCTGAATTACACCCTGGAGCTGCAAGCAGCAGCAGCAGCCCAAACCTGGCTTGAAAGATGAACTGGAGTTGGCAGCAGAAGCCCAAAATTGTCTGAATGACACCCTGGAGTTGCAAGCAGCAGCAGCAGGAGCCCAAACATAGCTTAAAAGAGACACTTGAGTTGGCAGCAGGAGCCCAAAAATGGCTGAATGACACCCTGGAGTTGCAAGAAGCAGCAGCAGGAGCCCAAACATAGCTTAAAAAAGACACTGGAGTTGGCAGCAGGAACCCAAAAATTGGCTGAAAGACACCCTGGAGTCGCAAGCAGCAGCAGCAGCCCAAACCTACCTTGAAGGACAGACTGGAGTTGGCAGCAGGAGCCCAAAAATTGGCTGAATGACACCCTGGAGTTGCAAGCAGCAGCAGCAGGAGCCCAAGCATAGCTTGAAAGAGACACTGTAGTTGGCAGCAGGAGCCCAAAAATTGGCTGAATGACACCCTGGAGTCGCAAGCAGCAGCAGCAGCAGCCCAAACATAGCTTGAAAGAGACACTGGAGTTGGCAGCAGGAGCCCAAAATTGTTTGAATGACACCCTGGAGTTGCAGGCAGCAGCAACCCAAACATAGCTTGAAAGAGACACTGGAGTTGGCAGCAGGAGTCCAATAATTGGCTGAATGACACCCTGGAGTTGCAAGCAGCAGCAGCAGGAGCCCAAACATAGTTTTAAAGAGACACTGGAGTTGGCAGCAGGAGCCCAAAAATTGGCTGGATGACACCCTGAAGTTGCAAGCAGCAGCAGCGGCAGGAGCCCAATCATAGCTTGAAAGAGACACTGTAGTTGGCAGCAGGAGCCCAAAAATTGGCTGAATGACACCCTGGAGTTGCAAGCAGCAGCAGCAGTTGCCCAAACATAGCTTGAAAGAGGAACTGGAGTTGGCAGCAGGAGCCCAAAAATTGGCTGAATGACACCCTGGAGTTGCAAGCAGCAGCAGCAGGAGCCCAAACATAGTTTTAAAGAGACACTGGAGTTGGCAGCAGGAGCCCAAAAATTGGCTGGATGACACCCTGAAGTTGCAAGCAGCAGCAGCGGCAGGAGCCCAATCATAGCTTGAAAGAGACACTGTAGTTGGCAGCAGGAGCCCAAAAATTGGCTGAATGACACACTGGAGTTGCAAGCAGCAGCAGCAGTTGCCCAAACATAGCTTGAAAGAGACTCTGGAGTTGGCAGCAGGAGCCCAGAAATTGTCTTAATGACACCCCGGAGTTGTAAGCAGCAGCAGCAGCAGCAGACCAAACATAGCTTGAAAGAGACACTGGAGATAGCAACAGGAGCCCAAAAATTGGCTGAATGACACCCTGGAGTTGTAAGCAGCAGCAGCAGGAGCCCAAACATAGCTTGAAAGAGACACTGGAGGTTGCAGCAGGAGCCCAAACATTGGCTGAATGACACCCAGGAGTTGCAAGCAGCAGCAGCAGCCCAAAACTAGCTTGAAAGAGACACTGGAGTTGGCAGCAGGAGCCCAAAAATTGGCTGAATTACACCCTGGAGCTGCAAGCAGCAGCAGCAGCCCAAACCTGGCTTGAAAGATGAACTGGAGTTGGCAGCAGAAGCCCAAAATTGTCTGAATGACACCCTGGAGTTGCAAGCAGCAGCAGCAGGAGCCCAAACATAGCTTAAAAGAGACACTGGAGTTGGCAGCAGGAGCCCAAAAATGGCTGAATGACACCCTGGAGTTGCAAGAAGCAGCAGCAGGAGCCCAAACATAGCTTAAAAAAGACACTGGAGTTGGCAGCAGGAACCCAAAAATTGGCTGAAAGACACCCTGGAGTCGCAAGCAGCAGCAGCAGCCCAAAACTACCTTGAAGGACAGACTGGAGTTGGCAGCAGGAGCCCAAAAATTGGCTGAATGACACCCTGGAGTCGCAAGCAGCAGCAGCAGCAGCCCAAACATAGCTTGAAAGAGACACTGGAGTTGGCAGCAGGAGCCCAAAATTGTTTGAATGACACCCTGGAGTTGCAGGCAGCAGCAACCCAAACATAGCTTGAAAGAGACACTGGAGTTGGCAGCAGGAGTCCAATAATTGGCTGAATGACACCCTGGAGTTGCAAGCAACAGCAGCAGTTGCCCAAACATAGCTTGAAAGAGGAACTGGAGTTGGCAGCAGGAGCCCAAAAATTGGCTGAATGACACCCTGGAGTTGCAAGCAGCAGCAGCAGGAGCCCAAACATAGTTTAAAAGAGACACTGGAGTTGGCAGCAGGAGCCCAAAAATTGGCTGGATGACACCCTGGAGTTGCAAGCAGCAGCAGCGGCAGGAGCCCAATCATAGCTTGAAAGAGACACTGTAGTTGGCAGCAGGAGCCCAAAAATTGGCTGAATGACACACTGGAGTTGCAAGCAGCAGCAGCAGTTGCCCAAACATAGCTTGAAAGAGACTCTGGAGTTGGCAGCAGGAGCCAAAAATTGGCTGAATGACACCCTGGAGTTGCAAGCAGCAGCAGCAGGAGCCCAAACATAGCTTAAAAGAGACACTGGAGTTGGCAGCAGGAGCTCAAAAATTGGCTGAATGACACCCTGGAGTTGCAAGCAGCAGCAGCAGGAGCCCAAACATAGCTTATAAGAGACACTGGAGTTGGCAGCAGGAGCCCAGAAATTGGCTGAATGCACCCTGGAGTTGCAAGCAGCAGCAGCCCAAACATAGCTTGAAAGAGACACTGGAGTTGGCAGCAGGAGCCCAAAAATTGGCCCGAATGACACCCTGGAGTCGCAAACAGCAGCAGCCCAAACATAGCCTGAAAAAGACACTGGAGTTGGCAGCAGGAGCACAAAAATTGTCTGAATGACACCCTAGAGTTGCAAGCAGCAGCAGGAGCCCAAGCATAACTTGAAAGAGACACTGGAGTTGGCAGCAGGAGCCCAAAAATTGGCTGAATGACACCTTGGAGTTGCAAGCAGAAGCAGCCCAAACATAGCTTGAAAGAGACACTGGAGTTGGCAGCAGGAGCCCAAAAATTGGCTGAATGGCACCCTGGAGTATCAAGCAGCAGCAGCAGGAGCCCAAACATAGCTTGAAAGAGACACTGGAGTTGGCAGCAGGAGCCCAGAAATTGGCTGAATGACACCCTGGAGTTGCAAGCAGCAGCAGCCCAAACATAGCTTGAAAGAGACACTGGAGTTGGCAGCAGGAGCCCAAAAATTGGCTGAATGGCACCCTGGAGTATCAAGCAGCAGCAGCAGGAGCCCAAACATAGCTTGAAAGAGACACTGGAGTTGGCAGCAGGAGCCCAGAAATTGGCTGAATGACACCCTGGAGTTGCAAGCAGCAGCAGCAGGAGCCCAAACATAGCTTGTAAGAGACACTGGAGTTGGCAGCAGGAGCCCAAAAATTGACTGAATTACACCTTGGAGTTGCAAGCAGCAGCAGCAGCCCAAACCTAGCTTGAAAGACAGACTGGAGTTGGCAGCAGGAGCCCAAAAATTGGCTGAATGACACCCTGGAGTTGCAAGCAGCAGCAGCAGCAGCCCAAACATAGCTTGAAAGAGACACTGGAGTTGGCAGCAGGAGCCCAAAATTGTTTGAATGACACCCTGGAGTTGTAAGCAGCAGCAGCCCAAACCTAGCTTGAAAGACACTGGAGTTGGCAGCTGGAGCCCAAAAAATGGCTGAATGACACCCTTGAGTTGCAAGCAGCAGCAGCAGCTCAAGCATAGCTTGGAAGAGACACTGGAGTTGGCAGCAGGAGCCCAAAAATTGGCTGAATGACACCCTGGAGTTGCAAGCAGCAGCAGCAGGAGCCCAAACCTAGCTTGAAAGAGACACTGGAGTTGGCAGCAGGAGCCCAAAAATTGGCTGAATGGCACCCTGGAGTATCAAGCAGCAGCAGCAGGAGCCCAAACATAGCTTGAAAGAGACACTGGAGTTGGCAGCAGGAGCCCAGAAATTGGCTGAATGACACCCTGGAGTTGCAAGCAGCAGCAGCAGGAGCCCAAACATAGCTTGTAAGAGACACTGGAGTTGGCAGCAGGAGCCCAAAATTGTTTGAATGACACCCTGGAGTTGCAGGCAGCAGCAGCAACCCAAACATAGCTTGAAAGACAGACTGGAGTTGGCAGCAGGAGCCCAAAAATTAGCTGAATGACACCCTGGAGTTGCAAGCAGCAGCAGCAGGAGCCCAATCATAGCTTGAAAGAGACACTGTAGTTGGCAGCAGGAGCCCAAAAATTGGCTGAATGACACCCTGGAGTCGCAAGCAGCAGCAGCAGCAGCCCAAACATAGCTTGAAAGAGACACTGGAGTTGGCAGCTGGAGCCCAAAATTGTTTGAATGACACCCTGGAGTTGCAGGCAGCAGCAGCAACCCAAACATAGCTTGAAAGAGACTCACTATGCAGCTGTAGAAAGCTACTCATTAGCGACTGAAGACTGAGGCTGCTGCTGATGGAGCTGCTGCTGCTGCTCCTGCCAACCCCCCCAGCAGCCATGGCAGTGGAAGGTGAGCGCAGAGGTCCCCCCGAGTCAGACCTGCGAGAGTATGGACCATGGCGCAGATAGGCATCGGCCAACTTATTACGTAGAATTTATTTGTAGTAGGTCAGTTTGTCCTCCCTCTCGGTGGGTTTAAAAAATGCCCCCATTTTGTGCCGGAAGCGAGGGTCCAATAAGTTGGAGAGCCAGAAGTCATCCCGCTGACAAATGGAAACAATTCTGGGGTCACTACGCAAGCACGTGAGCATGCTTCCTGCCATTTGCGCAAGTGACTCGGAGGGACTACCTGTCTCCATCTCCACTGCATACTGCCACGTGTGTCTGAGTCCTCTGTCTCGCCTTCCTCACAACCCTCTAGCTCCTCTGGCTGCTCCTGCTCCTCCTCTCCTGTCCGCTGACTAGATAAACCAGCCATTTCGCCAAGCCTAAACTGTGCACTGTGCCACTCCTTTTCCTCCTCCTCCTCCAGTTCAGCTCCAATGGGGTTCATGTGGCCGTAAGATGTAGACGTCATGTCTCCAGTGCCCTGACCAGCCATGGTTTCCAACATGTGCTGTAGTACATGAAGCAGTGGAATCACGTCGTTCATCCCGTAATCCTGCCGACTGAAGTGGCTTCTTCAAAGGGCCTGAGCAAACGGCAGATGTTACGTATGAGCTGCCACTGGTTGAAATTGAAGTTACACAGGGGAGTCCCCCTATCCACTTGGATCATTAAGATATCCGTGATGGCTTTTCTCTGTACGTATAGTCTGTCCAACATATGCAGGGTGGAATTCCAACGGGTGGAAACATCGCAAATCAGACTATGTTGGGGGCTACCGTTCTGACGCTGTAGCTCAAGAAGGGTATGCTTGGCGGTGTATGAGTGGCTGAAGTGCATGCAAAGTTTCCTTGAAGTTGTTAGGATGTCTTGCAAATGGGGGGAAGACTTCAGAAACCGCTTCACAACCAGATTGAAGATGTGAGCCATGCAGGGCGCATGGGTCAGCCTTCCTTGTCGCAGCGCAGACAAAATGTTCTTCCCATTGTCGGTAACCATGGTTCCCATTTTCAGTTTTCTTGGAGTAAGCCATGTTTGGATTTCTTGATAAATTAATTTAAGCAGTTCCTCCCCTGTGTGACTCCGTTCGCCAAGACAAACCATGTGAAGCACAGCGTGACACCTCCGTGCCCTGCACACATGGTAGACTGGAGGGGCACTGAGACTTGAGCCTACAGTGGAGGGTGAGGAGATGGCGGAGGATGAGGAGGCCAAGTCGCACGGTGTCACAGGTACAACGGCCAGGGAGTGCGGAGGCCGAAGCGGCGTGAACTGTCCAAGTTGCTGCTGCTGCAAAGGGACCACATTCACCCAGTGGGCCGTAAATGACATGTACAGTCCCTGACCCTAGTTACAGCTCCAGACGTCGGCGCTGCCATGCACTTTGCTACACACCGACAGGCTCAAGGACTGGCCCACCTCCTGTTCAACAAAAGTGTGCAGCGCTGGTACTGCCTTCTTGGCAAAGAAATGATGGCTTGGGACTCTCCACCTTGGCTCAGCACAAGCCATCAGTTCTCTGAAAGGTGCAGAGTTCATCACCTGATGACCAACAACTTGGACAGGAGCACATTCAGCTTCTGCGCCGTAGGATGAGTGGGCGCATACTGCTGTCCCTTGGACATGGCTTCGCTGATGGATTGCTAGCGGGATGCATGACTTGGAGGAGGAGGAGGAGCAGGAGCATCAGGAGAGGATGGGTATGATGCACAGCTGCCTTCGGCTGAGGTACTGGAGCCTTGGCTGGCAGAAATTGGGAGTGGCGTGCCACTTAGTGAGGAAGCAGCCTGGACCACCTCTTCGGAGCCTCTGTTCTCCCAGGCCGCTTTATGGTGACGCATCATATGTTGACGCAGGGCCGTGGTGCGAACATTTGGGCCCTGGCCACGCTTCACCTTCTGCCTACATATCTTGCATGTGGCCATGTTACCCTCCTGCGAATGCTTGAGGAAAAACTGCCACACTGCCGAGTAGCTACTTTTCCCACCAACAGCCCACACTGATTCACTGCTACTGTCGCCAACTCCAGGAACCTCTGCTCCACTACCTCCCGATAAGGTAGCCTGCCACGCAGCAGGTGCTCTACCCCAGCCCCGGCCCCATTTGGCTCCAGGCTTTACAATTCTGCCCCCATGCTTACTGCCAACCATGCTGCTAACACCTTGCTGTCTCAGCTGCTGACTCCGGGGCAACCTGCGCCCCTCTTCTCCTGATGAGGATGAAGCCCCTTCTGCACCTGGCTCCCAAGTGCGATCGGCTTCATCACCATCATCATCACCGAGTTGTGGCTGCACGTCACTCGGTTTCCTCAACAGTGTCTGGCGCAGGAGCTGGAATGCTCACAACACCCACGCCACTCTCCACATCACTATATTCCCAGTATGTCACACACCCCACTTCCGAATATTCATGACACTTGGGTAACTGTCCGGTAGAGGGCAGTCTTGCAGAGATGACATGAAAAAAAGGAGCCCCTCCTGGCCCATAAATACCTGGGACCTCCCACCATTCCCCAGTCTTTCATGTCTGCAGTCGGCGAGCAAGTCAGAAGATGGTTGTTTTCTCCTTGCAGGTAGCCGGGGTAACCCCCCGGCCTTTTGTTTCTATTGCTGCCTGAACCGTTTTTTTTTTAAATTTAAACTATAGCAGTATGCCTCCCAGGCTAGGCTGAAGGTCCAGGCAATGGTAGGCTGCACCTTGTGGTGTATATGGGAGCTAGCTCCCCCGTGAGACCCCATACAAAGGGTAGGAGGTGTCCGGGTTGGTGATCCCGGCTTGGGATGCCCCGTCCCTCTTACCCTTTCACCTATTGGTGTGGGTTCTCCCCCCTACCGTGTCCCTCTGTGCCCCTTGGGGGGGGGGGGCTTTTCTCCTGTGGGTTGTTTTACTTTATTTGGCGGAAAAGGTGTGTGGATTGTGTGTATGTGTTTGTATGTGTTTTTGTGGCCGTTGTTGCTGGGCCGGTTTCACTTTTCAACAGGTGCTCGTTGTGGCCCGTCCGCCCCCACCCCCCCTCGAGGCCGGCTTCTCTCAAGCACTCTTTCCGGACTCGCTGCCGGATTTGCTGCTCTCCCTCTCATTCCCTTGCTGCTGTGAGGGTTGACGGTCGCTGCTTTGCTGCGGTGAGTGGATTTTATTTATTTCACCATTTTTAACTTATATGGTGGATGATGTGCATGTTGACACTTATGTCTGTTCTCATGTCTTCTAGGTGGGATACCTTCTTCTGAAGTTTAAAGAAGGAGTTCTCCCGGTCCTAGGGTCCCTTAGAGTTTAATTTAGGGTTTCCCCTAAAAAAAAAAAAAAAAAAAAAATCCTCCCACTTGGGACCTGAAGGGGCATCCCAGGTAGCTTAATAGCGCAAATCCCTCTGGTCATTGCGACTACATTAAAATCACCATATGGAGGCTTCTCAGGATACCGGGCTTGGGCTCCCCTCGGGGCAACCCCGGCAGTGTGTGGGTTGTGGGGCATCCCCTGCGGGGGATAATGTACTTGTTTGCATACCTTGTACTCAGCGGGCCATAACGCAGCAGTCGGGGGCCCATGCGTCTGGGTCCGGGGTCCCGGCCTCATCTCCTTCCCCACCCTGCCTTATCCGTACCCCTAGTGATGTTGTCACAGGTGGGGAGTCGCAATCTGATGTATGTGCCAGACTGGCTAATATTGAGAAATGTATTTCTGGCTCTGTTGCCAGAAAGGCCTCGGCTAAGCGAAAGCATTTGTCTCCAGCCGCGCCGGCCTTTGAGTTTGATGATTATGATTTCCTTGACTGGTCTGATTATTCCCCGCTAGAAGAGGGGGAATTATTTGAGGATTCTGAGGGTTCTGACAATCAGCAGTTTGTTGGTGCTGATACTGAGCAAGGGCAGGGGGATGCTGTGGATACCCCGAAGGTCTTGGCACCTTTTTGAGGTTCTGGCAATTTCTCCTCCTGAGGAGGCCGCTCCTCAAAAAGGGGAATTCTTTGGGACTTCCAAGCCGCGCCAAATCAAAAGCATTTTGATGGCATCATTCTTAAGGAATGGGAGAAGCCTACTCGGCTTCCAGGTATTCCTCAAGGTTGGGATAAAAAGTATCCCTTTCCGGTGGACGTGGTAAAACGATGGTCGTCCCCTCCTGAGGTGGATGCCCCAGTGCTCGGGTTATCCAATACTTCTATTTTGCATTCTCCTGACTCCACTACTCTCAAAGATGGTGAGGATAAACGCATTGATCAGATGGCTTACCACGCGTTTGCTAGTGTCAGTTCAGCCTTGTGGCCTGTTTGTGCTTCGGCGCTTTTGGCAGTGGCTACCAGGTCTGTGGTTAGAGACCTGTTGAGTACCTCCAGGCTTGACCCGGCTAGTGATGAGTACGCCGCCCTTAAGCGGTGTGAATTGTTCATGTCCTTTGTGCTTGCCGTTTTGGATGACACCATGGTCATGTGTGGTAGAACCTCGGCCTTACTTGCAGCTATTCAGCGGTCGGTATGGTTGCGCCAGGGGGCGGCTGATTTTGTGGCCAAAAAGTCGCTTACAGCACTTCCCTTTGTGGGATTGCGGCTCTTTGGAGAAAGATTAGATTCTGTCATGAAAGGAGGGAAGTTACCTCAGCGTAAGAGGCAACGTCGTCCCTTTCGGGGGCCGCCTCCTTTAACATTTCCTTTCGTGGTGCCAGAACTGGCAGAGTTTTGGCCTTCTCTACCCTCAGAGGTGATTCCTGGAGTAGAGGCAGAGGTCTTGCCCGTCCAGTTCACAATTGGAGTTCCAAACCCAAGCCCGCTGCTAAGCCAGCTCAGCAATGAGGGGGCGCCCTCACCCTTGCGGGTGGGGGGACGGCTGCGGCACTTCTTCCAGGTCTGGGACCAAGAGGTCTCAGAAAAATGGATTCTGGAAGTGGTGTCTTCCGGTTACAAGCTGGAATTCGAGATCCGGCCTCCTCCCAGATTCTTCAGGTCTTGAGTGCCTTCGGATCCACTGGCCGCACAGGGGCTCCAGGCGGCAGTAAGTTATCTGCTGGACATGGCTGTCATTTGCCCAGTGCCTTTCACGGAAAGGGGCTTGGGATTCTATTCCAATCTATTCAGGGTGCCCAAGAAGGACGGCTCCGTTCGACCCATTTTGGATCTGAAGCTCCTCAATCGTTTTATCCGCTTCAGGAAGTTTCGCATGGAAACCTTGCGGTCAGCCGTCGATTCTCTTCGTCAGGGGGACTTCATGACGTCCATAGACATCAGGGATGCTTATCTGCATGTACCTATCTTCCTGGCACACCAGAGATTCCTCAGGTTCGTGGTGGAAGATCAACATTTTCAGTTTTTGGCCCTTCCATTTGGGCTTACCTCGGCTCCGAGGGTATTCACCAAGGTATTGGCGGGGGTGATGGCCCTCCTCAGAGTCCAGGGCATTCGCATTGTATCATACCTGGACGACCTTCTCATTTTGGCTTCCTCTCTCAGCCAAGCGGAGCTAGACACCAGAGTGGTGGTATCCAAGCTGGAGAGGTTCGGTTGGGTGATCAGCTATTCCAAGTCCTCCCTCTCCCCGTCCAGGGAGGTTTCATTTTCTGGGCATGACTCTGGATGCCTTTCAGGCCAGGGTGTTCCTTCCTCAGCCCAAGATTCTTCTGATCCAAGATTTGGTTCGGCTTCTGCTTTCCAATCCTCGCCCGTCTATCCAGCTAGGGATGAGATTGGTAGGTCTGATGGTGGCTTCCTTCGAGGCAGTCCCTTTTGCCCAGTTTCACATGAGGACACTTCAGCTCCATCTTCTAGCGACTTGGGACAAGTGTCCACTGTCATTGGATCAGTCTTGTCTGCTGTCTCCCCGGGCTCAGCAGTCCCTTCTGTGGTGGCTAGTGTCAAGCAATCTGTTGAAGGGCAGATCCTTTCTGACCCCTTGTTGGGAAATGGTCACCACGGACGCCAGCCTGTCGGGCTGGGGGGGGCGGCTTCTGGAGGGAACATCAGTTCCAGAGGTTATGGGGGCCTCGGGAGGCTCATACCCCTATCAAAGTTTTGGAGCTATGGACCATTTGGTTGGTTCTGTCTCGCTTGACTCTTCTATTGCAGGGATTGCCAGTTCAAGTCCGATCGGACAATCAGACGGCGGTCGCTTACATCAATCACCAAGGAGGGACTCGCAGCAGGAGTGCCCTCAGGGAGGTATCTCTGATCCTTGTTTGGGCAGAGAGCAATGTCCCATGCATCTCAGCCATTTACATCCCGGGAGTGGAGAACACGAAGGTGGATTCCCAGAGCAGGAGATCCTCTCGCCGAGGAGAATGGTCTCTCAGTTCCAAGGTATTCCAGTCACTTTGTCACAAGTGGGGGACTCCGGAGGTGGATCTTTTTGCCTCTCGTCACAATCACAAGCTTCCTGCCTTTGTGTCTGTCTCAGGATCCTCTGGCCCTGGCAGTGGATGCCATGTCCCTGGCTTGGAGGGAACTGGGGTTTCTGTACCTGTTCCCCCCCTTCTCCATGGTGGGCAAGGTGGTGCGCAAGCTAACTCTAGAAGGGGCAACAGCAATTCTGGTGGCTCCAAGGTGGCCAAGACGAGTGTGGTTCGCAGACGTCGTGCGTCTGGCAGTAGATCAGTTTTATCTGCCTCTTCTTCCGGATCTTACCACCCAGGGTCAGGTTTTGTAGTATTGGTTTTATGAAATTTGCACATATATTTACATGTGGTTAGGATTTTTTGTGCCGGCACAAAAAGGATGGGTTATTATGGGATAATTAATATTATTCACCCATAGGGCAGTTATTTAAGAGGCCCTTAGGGGCCATACACATTGATATAGATACATTTGGCCATACTGGTTGTTTTTAAATTTGTCTTGTGGTGTATGTATTTTAATTCTTTGGTTTTTTTGTACTAATAAAATCATTAATATATACTGTTGTTTGTAGTGGTGCTTCCTTTGGGAGATTGGTGTGTTCTTTGCACGCCCACTCCAAATTATTGTGGATTGCTTTAGTATAACAGATAGGGTGAAATGTGCCGGTTTGGGACACCCTGCAGCCTGTTGTTTTTACAGGACGCACAAAACCAATTCAAAATGCAATATATTAATAAAACAGAGCCTGTGGAAGCTGCTTTAGTATAACAGGGTGAAATGTGCCGGTTTGGGATACCCTGCGCCATGGTGTTTTTACAGGATACAAAAAAAAAAATTCAAAATGCAATATATTAATAAAACAGAGCCTGTAGAAGCTGCTTTAGTATAACCGGGTCAAATGTGCCGGTTTGGGATACCCTGTGGCCTGTAGTTTTTACAGGATGCACAAAACCAATTCAAAATGCAATATATTAACAAACGAAGCCTTTGGTAGCTGATTTAGTATAACAAATAGGGTGAAATGTGCTGGTTTGGGATACCCTGCGGCCTGGTGTTTTTACAGGACGCACAAAACCAATTAAAAATGCAATATATTAACAAACGGAGCCTTTAGTAGCTGATTAAGTATAACAGATAGGGTGAAATGTGCCGGTTTGGGATACCCTGCGGCCTGGTGTTTTCACAGGACGCAAAAAAACAATTCAAAATGCAAAATATTAACAAAACAGAGCCTGTAAAAGCTGCTTTAGTATAACAGATAGGGTGAAATGTGCCGGTCTGGGATACCCTGCGGCCTGGTGTTTTTAAAGGAAGCACAAAACCAATTCAAAATGCAATATATTAATAAAACAGAGCCTGTATAAGCTGCTTTAGTATAACAGGGTGCAATGTGCCGGTTTGGGATACCCTGCGGCCTGGTGTTTTTACAGGATGCACAAAACCAATTCAAAATGCAATATATTAATGAAACAGAGACTGTAGAAGCTGCTTTAGTATAACAGATAGGGTGAAATGTGCCGGTTTGTTATACCCGGCGGCCTGGTGTTTTTAAAGGATGCACAAAACCAATGCAAAATGCAATATATTATTAAAACAGAGCCTTTAGAAGCTGATTTTGTATAACAGGGTGAAATGCGCAGGTTTGGGATGCCCATGCGGACTGGTGTTTTTACAGGACGCACAAAACCAATTCAAAATGCAATATATTAATAAAACAGAGCCTGTAGAAGCTGCTTTAGTATAACAGATAGGGTGAAATGTGCCATTTTGGGATACCCTGCGGCCTGGTGTTTTTACAGGACGCACAAAACCAATTCAAAATGCAATATATTAATAAAACAGAGCCTATAGAAGCTGCTTTAGTATAACAGGGTGAAATGTGCCGGTTTGGGATACCCTGCGGCCTGGTGTTTTTACAGGGCCCAAAAAAACAATTAAAAATGCAATTTTTTAATAAAACTGAGCCTATAGAAGCTGCTTTAGTATAACGGTGAAATGTGCCGGTTTGGGATACCCTGCGGCCTGGTGTTTTACAGGACGCACAAAACCAATTCAAAATGCAATATATTAATAAAACAGAGCCTGTAGAAGCTGCTTTAGTATAACAGATAGGGTGAAATGTGCCATTTTGGGATACCCTGCGGCCTGGTGTTTTTACAGGACGCACAAAACAAATTCAAAATGCAATATATTAATAAAACAGAGCCTATAGAAGCTGCTTTAGTATAACAGGGTGAAATGTGCCGGTTTGGGATACCCTGCGGCCTGGTGTTTTTACAGGGCGCAAAAAAACAATTCAAAATGCAATTTTTTAATAAAACTGAGCCTATAGAAGCTGCTTTAGTATAACGGTGAAATGTGCCGGTTTGGGATACCCTGCGGCCTGGTGTTTTACAGGACGCACAAAACCAATTCAAAATGCAAATTACTAATAAAACAGAGCCTGTAGAAGCTGCTCTAGTATAACAGATAGGTTGAAATGTGCCGATTTGGGACACCCTGTGGCCTGGTGTTTTTACAGGACGCACAAAACCAATTCAAAATGCAATATATTAATAAAACAGAGCCTGTGGAAGCTGCTTTAGTATAACAGGGTGAAATGTGCCAGTTTGGGTGACCCTGTGGCCTGGTGCTTTTACAGGATGCACAAAACCAATTCAAAATGCAATATATTAATAAAACAGAGCCTTTAGAAGCTGATTTAGTATGACAGATAGGGTGAAATGTGCTGGTTTGGGATACCCTGCGGCCTGGTGTTTTTACAGGACGCACAAAACCTATTCAAAATGCAATATATTAATAAAACAGAGCCTTTAGAAGCTGCTTTAGTATAACAGTGTGAAATGTGCTGGTTTGGGATACCCTGCGGCCTGGTGTTTTTACAGGGCACAAAAAAAATTCAAAATGCAATGTATTAATAAAACTGAGCCTTTAGAAGCTGCTTTAGTTTAACACATAGGGTGAAATGTGATGGTTTGGGATATCCTGTGGCCTGGTGTTTTACAGGACGCACAAAAACAATTCAAAATGCAATTTATTAATAAAACAGAGCCTGTAGAAGCTGCTTTAGTATAACAGATAGGGTGAAATGTTTGGGACACCCTGCAGCCTGTTGTTTTTACAGGACGCGCAAAACCAATTCAAAATGCAATATATTAATAAAACAGAGCCTGTGGAAGCTGCTTTAGTATAACAGGGTGAAATGTGCCGGTTTGGGATACCATGTGGCATGGTGTTTTTACAGGATGCAAAAAAAAATTCAAAATGCAATATATTAATAAAACAGAACCTATAGAAGCTGCTTTAGTATAACAGGGTCAAATGTGCCGGTTTGGGATACCCTGTGGCCTGTTGTTTTTACAGGACGCACAAAACCAGTTCAAAATGCAATATATTAATAAAACAGAGCCTTTAGTAGCTGATTTAGTATAACAGATAGGGGGAAATGTGCTGGTTTGGGATACCCTGCGGCCTGGTGTTTTTAAAGGATGCACAAAACCAATTCAAAATGCAATATATTAACAAAACAGATCCTGTAAAAGCTGCTTTAGTATAACATATAGGGTGAAATGTGACGGTCTGGGATACCCTGCGGCCTGGTGTTTTTACAGGACGCACAAAACCAATTCAAAATGCAATATATTATTAAAACAGAGCCCGTAGAAGCTGCTTTAGTATAACAGGGTGAAATGTGCTGGTTTGGGACACCCTGCGGCCTGGTGTTTTTACAGGACGCACAAAACCAATTCAAAATGCAATATATTAATAAAACAGAGCCTGTAGAAGCTGCTTTAGTATAACAGATAGGGTGAAATGTGCTGGTTTGGGATACCCTGCGGCCTGGTGTTTTTAAAGGACGCACAAAACCAATGCAAAATGCAATATATTAATTAAACAGAGCCTTTAGAAGCTGATTTTGTATAACAGGGTGAAATGTGCTGGTTTAGGATGCCCATGCGGCCTGGTGTTTTTACAGGACACACAAAACCAATTCAAAATGCAATATATTAATAAAACAGAGCCTGTAGAAGCTGCTTTAGTATAACAGGGTGAAATGTGCCGGTTTGGGATACCCTGCGGCCTGGTGTTTTTACAGGACGCACAAAACCAATTCAAAATGCAATATATTAATAAAACAGAGCCTGTAGAAGGTGCTTTAGTATAACAGATAGGGTGAAATGAGCCAGCTTGGGATACCCTGCGGCCTGGTGTTTTTACAGGACGCACAAAACCAATTCAAAATGCAATATATTAATAAAACAGAGCCTGTAGAAGCTGCTTTAGTATAACAGGGTGAAATGTGCCGGCTTGGGATACCCTGCGGCCTGGTGTTTTTACAGGGCGCAAAAAAACAATTCAAAATGCAATATATTAATAAAACTGAGCCTTTAGAATCTGCTTTAGTATAACAGATAGGGTGAAATGTGCTGGTTTGGGATATCCTGTGGCCTGGTGTTTTACAGGACGCACAAAACCATTTCAAAATGCAATTTATTAATAAAACAGAGCCTGTAGAAGCTGCTTTAGTATAACAGATAGGGTGAAATGTGCCGGTTTGGGACACCCTGCAGCCTGTTGTTTTTACAGGACGCACAAAACCAATTCAAAATGCAATATATTAATAAAACAGAGCCTGTGGAAGCTGCTTTAGTATAACAGGGTGAAATGTGCCTGTTTGGGATACCCTGTGGCATGGTGTTTTTACAGGATGCAAAAAAAAATTCAAAATGCTATATATTAATAAAACAGAACCTGTAGAATCTGCTTTAGTATAACAGGGTCAAATGTGCTGGTTTGGGATGCCCTGTGGCCTGTTGTTTTGACAGGACGCACAAAAACCAATTCAAAATGCAATATATTAATAAAACAGAGCTTTTAGTAGCTGATTTAGTATAACAGATAGGGTGAAATGTGCTGGTTTGGGATACCCTTCGGCGTGGTGTTTTTACAGGACGCAAAAAAAAATTCAAAATGCAAAATATTAACAAAACAGATCCTGTAAAAGCTGCTTTAGTATAACAGATAGGGTGAAATGTGACGGTCTGGGAAACCCTGCGGCCTGGTGTTTTTAAAGGATGCACAAAACCAATGCAAAATGCAATATATTAATTAAACAGAGCCTTTAGAAGCTGATTTAGTATAACAGGGTGAAATGTGCTGGTTTAGGATGCCCATGCGGCCTGGTGTTTTTACAGGACGCACAAAACCAATTCAAAATGCAATATATTAATAAAACAGAGCCTGTAGAAGCTGCTTTAGTATAACAGATAGGGTGAAATGTGGGTTTGGGATACTCTGCGGCCTGGTGTTTTTACAGGACGCACAAAACCAATTCAAAATGCAATATATTAATAAAACAGAGCCTGTAGAAGCTGCTTTAGTATAGCAGATAGGGTGAAATGTTCTGGTTTGTTATACCCGGCGGCCTGGTGTTTTTAAAGGATGCACAAAACCAATGCAAAATGCAATATATTAATAAAACAGAGCCTTTAGAAGCTGATTTTGTATAACAGGGTGAAATGCGCTGGTTTGGGATGCCCATGCGGCCTGGTGTTTTTACAGGACGCACAAAACCAATTCAAAATGCAATATATTAATAAAACAGAGCCTGTAGAAGCTGCTTTAGTATAACAGATAGGGTGAAATGAGCCGGCTTGGGATACCCTGCGGCCTGGTGTTTTTACAGGACGCACAAAACCAATTCAAAATGCAATATATTAATAAAACAGAGCCTATAGAAGCTGCTTTAGTATAACAGGGTGAACTGTGCCGGTTTGGGATACCCTGCGGCCTGGTGTTTTTACAGGGCGCAAAAAAACAATTCAAAATGCAATTTATTAATAAAACAGAATCTGTAGAAGCTGCTTTAGTATAACAGGGTCAAATGTGCTGGTTTGGGATACCCTGTGGCCTGTTGTTTTTACAGGATGCACAAAATCAATTCAAAATGCAATATATTAATAAAACAGAGCCTTTAGTAGCTGATTTATTATAACAGATAGGGTGAAATGTGCTGGTTTGGGATACGCTGTGGCCTGTTGTTTTGACAGGACGCACAAAAACCAATTCAAAATGCAATATAATAATAAAACAGAGCCTTTAGTAGCTGATTTAGTATAACAGATAGGGTGAAATGTGCTGGTTTGGGATACCCTGCGTGGTGTTTTTACAGGACGCAAAAAAACATTTCAAAATGCAAAATATTAACAAAACAGATCCTGTAAAAGCTGCTTTAGTATAACAGATAGGGTGAAATGTGACGGTCTGGGATACCCTGCGGCCTCGTTTTTTTACAGGACGCACAAAACCAATTTAAAATGCAATATATTAATAAAACAGAGCCTGTAGAAGCTGCTTTAGTATAACAGGGTAAAATGTGCCGGTTTGGGACACCCTGCGGCCTGGTGTTTTTACAGGACGCACAAAACAAATTCAAAATGCAATATATTAATAAAACAGAGCCTGTAGAAGCTGCTTTAGTGTAACAGATAGGGTGAAATGTGCTGGTCTGGGGTACCCTGCGGCCTGGTGTTTTTAAAGGACGCACAAAACCAATGCAAAATGCAATATATTAATTAAACAGAGCCTTTAGAAGCTGATTTAGTATAACAGGGTGAAATGTGCTGGTTTCGGATGCCCATGCGGCCTGGTGTTTTTACAGGACGCACAAAACCAATTCAAAATGCAATATATTAATAAAACAGAGCCTGTAGAAGCTGCTTTAGTATAACAGATAGGGTGAAATGTGCCGGTTTGGGAAACTCTGCGGCCTGGTGTTTTTACAGGACGCACAAAACCAATTCAAAATGCAATATATTAATAAAACAGAGCCTGTAGAAGCTGCTTTAGTATAACAGATAGGGTGAAATGTGCCATTTTGGGATACCCTGCGGCCTGGTGTTTTTACAGGACGCACAACACCAATTCAAAATGCAATATATTAATAAAACAGAGCCTATAGAAGCTGCTTTAGTTTAACAGGGTGAACTTTGCCATTTTGGGATACCCTGCGGCCTGGTGTTTTTACAGGGCGCAAAAAAAAAATTCAAAATGCAATGTATTAATAAAACTGAGCCTTTAGAAGCTGCTTTAGTATAACAGATAGGGTGAAATGTGCTGGTTTGGGATATCATGTGGCCTGGTGTTTTACAGGACGCACAAAACCAATCCAAAATGCAATTTATTAATAAAACAGAGCCTGTAGAAGCTGCTCTAGTATAACAGATAGGGTGAAATGTGCTGGTTTGGGACACCCTGTGGCCTGGTGTTTTTACTGGACGCACAAAACCAATTCAAAATGCAATATATTAATAAAACAGAGCCTGTAGAAGCTGCTTTAGTATAACAGGGTAAAATGTGCCGGTTTGGGACACCCTGCGGCCTGGTGTTTTTACAGGACGCACAAAACAAATTCAAAATGCAATATATTAATAAAACAGAGCCTATAGAAGCTGCTTTAGTATAACAGGGTTAACTGTGCCGTTTTGGGATACCCTGCGGCCTGGTGTTTTTACAGGGCACAAAAAAAAATTCAAAATGCAATTTATTAATAGAACTGAGCCTTTAGAAGCTGCTTTAGTATAACAGATAGGGTGAAATGTGCTGGTTTGGGATATCATGTGGCCTGGTGTTTTACAGGACACAAAAAACCAATTCAAAATGCAATTTATTAATAAAACAGAGCCTGTAGAAGCTGCTCTAGTATAACAGATAGGGTGAATTGTGTCGGTTTGGGACACCCTGCGGCCTGGTGTTTTTACAGGATGCACAAAACCAATTCAAAATGCAATATAATAATAAAACAGAGCCTTTAGAAGCTGATTTAGTATGACAGGGTGAAATGTGCTGGTTTGGGATACCCTGCGGCCTGGTGTTTTTACAGGACGCACAAAACCTATTCAAAATGCAATATATTAATAAAACAGAGCCTTTAGAAGCTGCTTTAGTATAACAGGGTGAAATGTGCTGGTTTGGGATACCCTGCAGCCTGGTGTTTTTACAGGGCGCAAAAAAAAATTCAAAATGCAATTTATTAATAAAACTGAGCCTTTAGAAGCTGCATTAGTATAACAGATAGGGTGAAATGTGCTGGTTTGGGATATCATGTGGCCTGGTGTTTTACAGGACGCACAAAACCAATCCAAAATGCAATTTATTAATAAAACAGAGCCTGTAGAAGCTGCTCTAGTATAACAGAAAGGGTGAAATGTGCCGGTTTGGGACACCCTGTGGCCTGGTGTTTTTACTGGACGCACAAAACTAATTCAAAATGCAATATATTAATAAAACAGAGCCTGTAGAAGCTGCTTTAGTATAACAGGGTAAAATGCGCCGGTTTGGGACACCCTGCGGCCTGGTGTTTTTACAGGACGCACAAAACAAATTCAAAATGCAATATATTAATAAAACAGAGCCTATAGAAGCTGCTTTAGTATAACAGGGTTAACTGTGCCGTTTTGGGATACCCTGCGGCCTGGTGTTTTTACAGGGCACAAAAAAACAATTCAAAATGCAATTTATTACTAAAACTGAGCCTTTAGAAGCTGCTTTAGTATAACAGATAGGGTGAAATGTGCTGGTTTGGGATATCATGTGGCCTGGTGTTTTACAGGACGCACAAAACCAATTCAAAATGCAATTTATTAATAAAACAGAGCCTGTAGAAGCTGCTCTAGTATAACAGATAGGGTGAATTGTGTCGGTTTGGGGCACCCTGCGGCCTGGTGTTTTTACAGGATGCACTAAACCAATTCAAAATGCAATATAATAATAAAACAGGGCCTTTAGAAGCTGATTTAGTATGACAGATAGGGTGAAATGTGCTGGTTTGGGATACCCTGCGGCCTGGTGTTTTTACAGGACGCACAAAACCTATTCAAAATGCAATATATTAATAAAACAGAGCCTTTAGAAGCTGCTTTAGTATAACAGGGTGAAATGTGCTGGTTTGGGATACCCTGCGGCCTGGTGTTTTTACAGGGCACAAAAAAACAATTCAAAATGCAATATATTAATAAAACTGAGCCTTTAGAAGCTGCTTTAGTATAACACATAGGGTGAAATGTGCTGGTTTGGGATATCCTGTGGCCTGGTGTTTTACAGGACGCACAAAACCAATTCAAAATGCAATTTATTAATAAAACAGAGCCTGTAGAAGCTGCTTTAGTATAACAGATAGGGTGAAATGTTTGGGACACCCTGCAGCCTGTTGTTTTTACAGGACGCACAAAACCAATTCAAAATGCAATATATTAATAAAACAGAGCCTGTGGAAGCTGCTTTAGTATAACAGGGTGAAATGTGCCGGTTTGGGATACCCTGTGGCATGGTGTTTTTACAGGATGCAAAAAAAAATTCAAAATGCAATATATTAATAAAACAGAACCTGTAGAAGTTGCTTTAGTATAACAGGGTCAAAAATGCCGGTTTGGGATACCCTGTGGCCTGTTGTTTTTACAGGATGCACAAAACCAATTCAAAATGCAATATTTTAATAAAACAGAGCCTTTAGTAGCTGATTTAGTATAACAGATAGGGGGAAATGTGCTGGTTTGGGATACCCTGCGGCCTGGTGTTTTTAAAGGATGCACAAAACCAATTCAAAATGCAATATATTAACAAAACAGATCCTTCAATAGCTGTTTTAGTATAACAGATAGGGTGAAATGTGACGGTCTGGGATACCCTGCGGCCTGGTATTTTTACAGGACGCACAATACCAATTCAAAATGCAATATATTATTAAAACAGAGCCCGTAGAAGCTGCTTTAGTATAACAGGGTGAAATGTGCTGGTTTGGGACACCCTGCGGCCTGGTGTTTTTACAGGACGCACAAAACCAATTCTAAATGCAATATATTAATAAAACAGAACCTGTAGAAGCTGCTTTAGTATAACAGATAGGGTGAAATGTGCTGGTTTGGGATACCCTGCGGCCTGGTGTTTTTAAAGGACGCACAAAACCAATGCAAAATGCAATATATTAATTAAACAGAGCCTTTAGAAGCTGATTTTGTATAACAGGGTGAAATGTGCTGGTTTAGGATGCCCATGCGGCCTGGTGTTTTTACAGGACACACAAAACCAATTCAAAATGCAATATATTAATAAAACAGAGCCTGTAGAAGCTGCTTTAGTATAACAGATAGGGTGAAATGTGCCGGTTTGGGATACCCTGCGGCCTGGTGTTTTTACAGGGCGCAAAAAAAAATTCAAAATGCAATTTATTAATAAAACTGAGCCTTTAGAAGCTGCTTTAGTATAACAGATAGGGTGAAATGTGCTGGTTTGGGATATCATGTGGCCTGGTGTTTTACAGGACGCACAAAACCAATTCAAAATGCAATTTATTAATAAAACAGAGCCTGTAGAAGCTGCTCTAGTATAACAGATAGGGTGAAATGTGCCGGTTTGGGACACCCTGTGGCCTGGTGTTTTAACAGGACGCACAAAACCAATTCAAAATGCAATATATTAATAAAACAGAGCCTGTGGAAGCTGCTTTAGTATAACAGGGTGAAATGTGCCTGTTTGGGATACCCTGTGGCATGGTGTTTTTACAGGATGCAAAAAAACAATTTAAAATGCTATATATTAATAAAACAGAACCTGTAGAAGCTGCTTTAGTATAACAGGGTGAAATATGCTGGTTTGGGATACCCTGTGGCCTGTTGTTTTTACAGGACGCACAAAATCAATTCAAAATGCAATATATTAATAAAACAGAGCCTGTAGTAGCTGATTTAGTATAACAGATAGGGTGAAATGTGCTGGTTTGGGATACCCTGTGGCCTGTTGTTTTGACAGGATGCACAAAAACCAATTCAAAATGCAATATATTAATAAAACAGAGCCTTTAGTAGCTGATTTAGTATAACAGATAGGGTGAAATGTGCTGGTTTGGGATACCCTTCGGCGTGGTGTTTTTACAGGACGCAAAAAAACAATTCAAAATGCAAAATATTAACAAAACAGATCCTGTAAAAGCTGCTTTAGTATAACAGATAGGGTGAAATGTGACGGTCTGGGATACCCTGCGGCCTCGTGTTTCTACAAGACGCACAAAACCAATTCAAAATGCAATATATTAATAAAACAGAGCCTGTAGAAGCTGCTTTAGTATAACAGGGTGAAATGTGCTGGTTTGGGACACCCTGCGGCCTGGTGTTTTTACAGGACGCACAAAACAAATTCAAAATGCAATATATTAATTAAACAGAGCCTGTAGAAGCTGCTTTAGTATAACAGATAGGGTGAAATGTTCTGGTCTGGGATACCCTGCGGCCTGGTGTTTTTAAAGGACGCACAAAACCAATGCAAAATGCAATATATTAATTAAACAGAGCCTTTAGAAGCTAATTTAGTATAACAGGGTGAAATGTGCTGGTTTAGGATGCCCATGCGGCCTGGTGTTTTTACAGGACGCACAAAACCAATTCAAAATGCAATATATTAATAAAACAGAGCCTGTAGAAGCTGCTTTAGTATAACAGATAGGGTGAAATGTGCCGGTTTGGGATACTCTGCGGCCTGGTGTTTTTACAGGACGCACAGAACCAATTCAAAATGCAATATATTAATAAAACAGAACCTGTAGAAGGTGCTTTAGTATAACAGGGTGAAATGAGCCGGCTTGGGATACCCTGCGGCCTGGTGTTTTTACAGGACGCACAAAACCAATTCAAAATGCAATATATTAATAAAACAGAGCCTGTAGAAGCTGCTTTAGTATAACAGATAGGGTGAAATGTGCCGGTTTGGGATACCCTGCGGCCTGGTGTTTTTACAGGGCGCAAAAAAAAATTCAAAATGCAATTTATTAATAAAACTGAGCCTTTAGAAGCTGCTTTAGTATAACAGATAGGGTGAAATGTGCTGGTTTGGGATATCATGTGGCCTGGTGTTTTACAGGACGCACAAAACCAATTCAAAATGCAATTTATTAATAAAACAGAGCCTGTAGAAGCTGCTCTAGTATAACAGATAGGGTGAAATGTGCCGGTTTGGGACACCCTGTGGCCTGGTGTTTTAACAGGACGCACAAAACCAATTCAAAATGCAATATATTAATAAAACAGAGCCTGTAGAAGCTGCTTTAGTATAACAGGGTGAAATGTGCCAGTTTGGGTGACCCTGTGGCCTGGTGTTTTTACAGGATGCACAAAACCAATTCAAAATGCAATATATTAATAAAACAGAGCCTTTAGAAGCTGATTTAGTATGACAGATAGGGTGAAATGTGCTGGTTTGGGATACCCTGCGGCCTGGTGTTTTTACAGGACGCACAAAACCTATTCAAAATGCAATATATTAATAAAACAGAGCCTGTAGAAGCTGCTTTAGTATAACAGGGTGAAATGTGCCAGTTTGGGTGACCCTGTGGCCTGGTGTTTTTACAGGATGCACAAAACCAATTCAAAATGCAATATATTAATAAAACAGAGCCTTTAGAAGCTGATTTAGTATGACAGATAGGGTGAAATGTGCTGGTTTGGGATACCCTGCGGCCTGGTGTTTTTACAGGACGCACAAAACCATTTCAAAATGCAATATATTAATAAAACAGAGCCTGTAGAAGCTGCTTTAGTATAACAGGGTGAAATGTGCCAGTTTGGGTGACCCTGTGGCCTGGTGTTTTTACAGGATGCACAAAACCAATTCAAAATGCAATATATTAATAAAACAGAGCCTTTAGAAGCTGATTTAGTATGACAGATAGGGTGAAATGTGCTGGTTTGGGATACCCTGTGACCTGGTGTTTTTACAGGACGCACAAAACCTATTCAAAATGCAATATATTATTAAAACAGAGCCTTTAGAAGCTGCTTTAGTATAACAGGTTGACATTTGCTGGTTTGGGATACCCTGCGGCCTGGTGTTTTTACAGGGCACAAAAAAACAAATCAAAATGCAGTATATTAATAAAACTGAGCCTTTAGAAGCTGCTTTAGTATAACAGATAGGGTGAAATGTTTGGGACACCCTGCAGCCTGTTGTTTTTACAGGACGCACAAAACCAATTCAAAATGCAATATATTAATAAAACAGAGCCTGTGGAAGCTGCTTTAGTATAACGGGGTGAAATGTGCCGGTTTGGGATACCCTGTGGCATGGTGTTTTTACAGGATGCAAAAAAATGCAATATATTAATAAAACAGAACCTGTAGAAGCTGCTTTAGTATAACAGGGTCTGGCCTGTTGTTTTTACAGGACGCACAAAACCAATTCAAAATGCAATATATTAAAAAAACAGAGCCTTTAGTAGCTGATTTAGTATAACAGATAGGGTGAAATGTGCTGGTTTGGGATACCCTGCGGCCTGGTGTTTTTAAAGGATGCACAAAACCAATTCAAAATGCAAAATATTAACAAAACAGATCCTGTAAAAGCTGCTTTAGTATAACAGATAGGGTGAAATGTGACGGTCTGGGATACCCTGCGGCCTGGTGTTTTTAAAGGATGCACAAAACCAATGCAAAATGCAATATATTAATAAAACAGAGCCTTTAGAAGCTGATTTTGTATAACAGGGTGAAATGCGCAGGTTTGGGATGCCCATGCGGCCTGGTGTTTTTACAGGACGCACAAATCCAATTCAAAATGCAATATATTAATAAAACAGAGCATGTAGAAGCTGCTTTAGTATAACAGATAGGGTGAAATGTGCCATTTTGGGATACCCTGCGGCCTGGTGTTTTTACAGGACGCACAAAACCAATTCAAAATGCAATATATTAATAAAACAGAGCCTATAGAAGCTGCTTTAGTATAACAGGGTGCAATGTGCCGGTTTGGGATACCCTGCGGCCTGGTGTTTTTACAGGATGCACAAAACCAATTCAAAATGCAATATATTAATAAAACAGAGCCTGTAGAATCTGCTTTAGTATAACAGATAGGGTGAAATGTGCTGGTTTGTTATACCCGGCGGCCTGGTGTTTTTAAAGGATGCACAAAACCAATGCAAAATGTAATATATTAATAAAACAGAGCCTTTAGAAGCTGATTTTGTATAACAGGGGGAAATGCGCAGGTTTGGGATGCCCATGCGGCCTGGTGTTTTTACAGGACGCACAAAACCAATTCAAAATGCAATATATTAATAAAACAGAGCCTGTAGAAGCTGCTTTAGTATAACAGATAGGGTGAAATGTGCCATTTTGGGATACCCTGCGGCCTGGTGTTTTTACAGGACGCACAAAACCAATTCAAAATGCAATATATTAATAAAACAGAGCCTATAGAAGCTGCTTTAGTATAACAGGGTGAAATGTGCCGGTTTGGGATACCCTGCGGCCTGGTGTTTTTACAGGGCCCAAAAAAACAATTCAAAATGCAATTTTTTAATAAAACTGAGCCTATAGAAGCTGCTTTAGTATAACGGTGAAATGTGCCGGTTTGGGATACCCTGCGGCCTGGTGTTTTACAGGACGCACAAAACCAATTCAAAATGCAATATATTAATAAAACAGAGCCTGTAGAAGCTGCTTTAGTATAACAGATAGGGTGAAATGTGCCATTTTGGGATACCCTGCGGCCTGGTGTTTTTGCAGGATGCACAAAACCAATTCAAAATGCAATATATTAATAAAACAGAGCCTATAGAAGCTGCTTTAGTATAACAGGGTGAAATGTGCCGGTTTGGGATACCCTGCGGCCTGGTGTTTTTACAGGGCGCAAAAAAACAATTCAAAATGCAATTTTTTAATAAAACTGAGCCTATAGAAGCTGCTTTAGTATAACGGTGAAATGTGCCGGTTTGGGATACCCTGCGGCCTGGTGTTTTACAGGATGCACAAAACCAATTCAAAATGCAAATTACTAAAAAAAAAAAAGAGCCTGTAGAAGCTGCTCTAGTATAACAGGGTGAAATGTGCCATTTTGGGACACCCTGTGGCCTGGTGTTTTTACAGGACGCACAAAACCAATTCAAAATGCAATATATTAATAAAACAGAGCCTGTGGAAGCTGCTTTAGTATAACAGGGTGAAATGTGCCAGTTTGGGTGACCCTGCGGCCTGGTGTTTTTACAGGGCGCAAAAAAACAATTCAAAATGCAATATATTAATAAAACTGAGCCTTTAGAATCTGCTTTAGTATAACAGATAGGGTGAAATGTGCTGGTTTGGGATATCCTGTGGCCTGGTGTTTTACAGGACGCACAAAACCATTTCAAAATGCAATTTATTAATAAAACAGAGCCTGTAGAAGCTGCTTTAGTATAACAGATAGGGTGAAATGTGCCGGTTTGGGACACCCTGCAGCCTGTTGTTTTTACAGGACGCACAAAACCAATTCAAAATGCAATATATTAATAAAACAGAGCCTGTGGAAGCTGCTTTAGTATAACAGGGTGAAATGTGCCTGTTTGGGATACCCTGTGGCATGGTGTTTTTACAGGATGCAAAAAAAAATTCAAAATGCTATATATTAATAAAACAGAACCTGTAGAATCTGCTTTAGTATAACAGGGTCAAATGTGCTGGTTTGGGATGCCCTGTGGCCTGTTGTTTTGACAGGACGCACAAAAACCAATTCAAAATGCAATATATTAATAAAACAGAGCTTTTAGTAGCTGATTTAGTATAACAGATAGGGTGAAATGTGCTGGTTTGGGATACCCTTCGGCGTGGTGTTTTTACAGGACGCAAAAAAAAATTCAAAATGCAAAATATTAACAAAACAGATCCTGTAAAAGCTGCTTTAGTATAACAGATAGGGTGAAATGTGACGGTCTGGGAAACCCTGCGGCCTGGTGTTTTTAAAGGATGCACAAAACCAATGCAAAATGCAATATATTAATTAAACAGAGCCTTTAGAAGCTGATTTAGTATAACAGGGTGAAATGTGCTGGTTTAGGATGCCCATGCGGCCTGGTGTTTTTACAGGACGCACAAAACCAATTCAAAATGCAATATATTAATAAAACAGAGCCTGTAGAAGCTGCTTTAGTATAACAGATAGGGTGAAATGTGGGTTTGGGATACTCTGCGGCCTGGTGTTTTTACAGGACGCACAAAACCAATTCAAAATGCAATATATTAATAAAACAGAGCCTGTAGAAGCTGCTTTAGTATAGCAGATAGGGTGAAATGTTCTGGTTTGTTATACCCGGCGGCCTGGTGTTTTTAAAGGATGCACAAAACCAATGCAAAATGCAATATATTAATAAAACAGAGCCTTTAGAAGCTGATTTTGTATAACAGGGTGAAATGCGCTGGTTTGGGATGCCCATGCGGCCTGGTGTTTTTACAGGACGCACAAAACCAATTCAAAATGCAATATATTAATAAAACAGAGCCTGTAGAAGCTGCTTTAGTATAACAGATAGGGTGAAATGAGCCGGCTTGGGATACCCTGCGGCCTGGTGTTTTTACAGGACGCACAAAACCAATTCAAAATGCAATATATTAATAAAACAGAGCCTATAGAAGCTGCTTTAGTATAACAGGGTGAACTGTGCCGGTTTGGGATACCCTGCGGCCTGGTGTTTTTACAGGGCGCAAAAAAACAATTCAAAATGCAATTTATTAATAAAACAGAATCTTTAGAAGCTGCTTTAGTATAACAGGGTCAAATGTGCTGGTTTGGGATACCCTGTGGCCTGTTGTTTTTACAGGATGCACAAAATCAATTCAAAATGCAATATATTAATAAAACAGAGCCTTTAGTAGCTGATTTATTATAACAGATAGGGTGAAATGTGCTGGTTTGGGATACGCTGTGGCCTGTTGTTTTGACAGGACGCACAAAAACCAATTCAAAATGCAATATAATAATAAAACAGAGCCTTTAGTAGCTGATTTAGTATAACAGATAGGGTGAAATGTGCTGGTTTGGGATACCCTGCGTGGTGTTTTTACAGGACGCAAAAAAACATTTCAAAATGCAAAATATTAACAAAACAGATCCTGTAAAAGCTGCTTTAGTATAACAGATAGGGTGAAATGTGACAGTCTGGGATACCCTGCGGCCTCGTTTTTTTACAGGACGCACAAAACCAATTTAAAATGCAATATATTAATAAAACAGAGCCTGTAGAAGCTGCTTTAGTATAACAGGGTAAAATGTGCCGGTTTGGGACACCCTGCGGCCTGGTGTTTTTACAGGACGCACAAAACAAATTCAAAATGCAATATATTAATAAAACAGAGCCTGTAGAAGCTGCTTTAGTGTAACAGATAGGGTGAAATGTGCTGGTCTGGGGTACCCTGCGGCCTGGTGTTTTTAAAGGACGCACAAAACCAATGCAAAATGCAATATATTAATTAAACAGAGCCTTTAGAAGCTGATTTAGTATAACAGGGTGAAATGTGCTGGTTTCGGATGCCCATGCGGCCTGGTGTTTTTACAGGACGCACAAAACCAATTCAAAATGCAATATATTAATAAAACAGAGCCTGTAGAAGCTGCTTTAGTATAACAGATAGGGTGAAATGTGCCGGTTTGGGAAACTCTGCGGCCTGGTGTTTTTACAGGACGCACAAAACCAATTCAAAATGCAATATATTAATAAAACAGAGCCTGTAGAAGCTGCTTTAGTATAACAGATAGGGTGAAATGTGCCATTTTGGGATACCCTGCGGCCTGGTGTTTTTACAGGACGCACAACACCAATTCAAAATGCAATATATTAATAAAACAGAGCCTATAGAAGCTGCTTTAGTTTAACAGGGTGAACTTTGCCATTTTGGGATACCCTGCGGCCTGGTGTTTTTACAGGGCGCAAAAAAAAAATTCAAAATGCAATGTATTAATAAAACTGAGCCTTTAGAAGCTGCTTTAGTATAACAGATAGGGTGAAATGTGCTGGTTTGGGATATCATGTGGCCTGGTGTTTTACAGGACGCACAAAACCAATCCAAAATGCAATTTATTAATAAAACAGAGCCTGTAGAAGCTGCTCTAGTATAACAGATAGGGTGAAATGTGCTGGTTTGGGACACCCTGTGGCCTGGTGTTTTTACTGGACGCACAAAACCAATTCAAAATGCAATATATTAATAAAACAGAGCCTGTAGAAGCTGCTTTAGTATAACAGGGTAAAATGTGCCGGTTTGGGACACCCTGCGGCCTGGTGTTTTTACAGGACGCACAAAACAAATTCAAAATGCAATATATTAATAAAACAGAGCCTATAGAAGCTGCTTTAGTATAACAGGGTTAACTGTGCCGTTTTGGGATACCCTGCGGCCTGGTGTTTTTACAGGGCACAAAAAAAAATTCAAAATGCAATTTATTAATAGAACTGAGCCTTTAGAAGCTGCTTTAGTATAACAGATAGGGTGAAATGTGCTGGTTTGGGATATCATGTGGCCTGGTGTTTTACAGGACGCAAAAAACCAATTCAAAATGCAATTTATTAATAAAACAGAGCCTGTAGAAGCTGCTCTAGTATAACAGATAGGGTGAATTGTGTCGGTTTGGGACACCCTGCGGCCTGGTGTTTTTACAGGATGCACAAAACCAATTCAAAATGCAATATAATAATAAAACAGAGCCTTTAGAAGCTGATTTAGTATGACAGGGTGAAATGTGCTGGTTTGGGATACCCTGCGGCCTGGTGTTTTTACAGGACGCACAAAACCTATTCAAAATGCAATATATTAATAAAACAGAGCCTTTAGAAGCTGCTTTAGTATAACAGGGTGAAATGTGCTGGTTTGGGATACCCTGCAGCCTGGTGTTTTTACAGGGCGCAAAAAAAAATTCAAAATGCAATTTATTAATAAAACTGAGCCTTTAGAAGCTGCATTAGTATAACAGATAGGGTGAAATGTGCTGGTTTGGGATATCATGTGGCCTGGTGTTTTACAGGACGCACAAAACCAATCCAAAATGCAATTTATTAATAAAACAGAGCCTGTAGAAGCTGCTCTAGTATAACAGAAAGGGTGAAATGTGCCGGTTTGGGACACCCTGTGGCCTGGTGTTTTTACTGGACGCACAAAACTAATTCAAAATGCAATATATTAATAAAACAGAGCCTGTAGAAGCTGCTTTAGTATAACAGGGTAAAATGCGCCGGTTTGGGACACCCTGCGGCCTGGTGTTTTTACAGGACGCACAAAACAAATTCAAAATGCAATATATTAATAAAACAGAGCCTATAGAAGCTGCTTTAGTATAACAGGGTTAACTGTGCCGTTTTGGGATACCCTGCGGCCTGGTGTTTTTACAGGGCACAAAAAAACAATTCAAAATGCAATTTATTACTAAAACTGAGCCTTTAGAAGCTGCTTTAGTATAACAGATAGGGTGAAATGTGCTGGTTTGGGATATCATGTGGCCTGGTGTTTTACAGGACGCACAAAAACAATTCAAAATGCAATTTATTAATAAAACAGAGCCTGTAGAAGCTGCTCTAGTATAACAGATAGGGTGAATTGTGTCGGTTTGGGGCACCCTGCGGCCTGGTGTTTTTACAGGATGCACTAAACCAATTCAAAATGCAATATAATAATAAAACAGGGCCTTTAGAAGCTGATTTAGTATGACAGATAGGGTGAAATGTGCTGGTTTGGGATACCCTGCGGCCTGGTGTTTTTACAGGACGCACAAAACCTATTCAAAATGCAATATATTAATAAAACAGAGCCTTTAGAAGCTGCTTTAGTATAACAGGGTGAAATGTGCTGGTTTGGGATACCCTGCGGCCTGGTGTTTTTACAGGGCACAAAAAAACAATTCAAAATGCAATATATTAATAAAACTGAGCCTTTAGAAGCTGCTTTAGTATAACACATAGGGTGAAATGTGCTGGTTTGGGATATCCTGTGGCCTGGTGTTTTACAGGACGCACAAAACCAATTCAAAATGCAATTTATTAATAAAACAGAGCCTGTAGAAGCTGCTTTAGTATAACAGATAGGGTGAAATGTTTGGGACACCCTGCAGCCTGTTGTTTTTACAGGACGCACAAAACCAATTCAAAATGCAATATATTAATAAAACAGAGCCTGTGGAAGCTGCTTTAGTATAACAGGGTGAAATGTGCCGGTTTGGGATACCCTGTGGCATGGTGTTTTTACAGGATGCAAAAAAAAATTCAAAATGCAATATATTAATAAAACAGAACCTGTGGAAGTTGCTTTAGTATAACAGGGTCAAAAATGCCGGTTTGGGATACCCTGTGGCCTGTTGTTTTTACAGGATGCACAAAACCAATTCAAAATGCAATATTTTAATAAAACAGAGCCTTTAGTAGCTGATTTAGTATAACAGATAGGGGGAAATGTGCTGGTTTGGGATACCCTGCGGCCTGGTGTTTTTAAAGGATGCACAAAACCAATTCAAAATGCAATATATTAACAAAACAGATCCTTCAATAGCTGTTTTAGTATAACAGATAGGGTGAAATGTGACGGTCTGGGATACCCTGCGGCCTGGTATTTTTACAGGACGCACAATACCAATTCAAAATGCAATATATTATTAAAACAGAGCCCGTAGAAGCTGCTTTAGTATAACAGGGTGAAATGTGCTGGTTTGGGACACCCTGCGGCCTGGTGTTTTTACAGGACGCACAAAACCAATTCTAAATGCAATATATTAATAAAACAGAACCTGTAGAAGCTGCTTTAGTATAACAGATAGGGTGAAATGTGCTGGTTTGGGATACCCTGCGGCCTGGTGTTTTTAAAGGACGCACAAAACCAATGCAAAATGCAATATATTAATTAAACAGAGCCTTTAGAAGCTGATTTTGTATAACAGGGTGAAATGTGCTGGTTTAGGATGCCCATGCGGCCTGGTGTTTTTACAGGACACACAAAACCAATTCAAAATGCAATATATTAATAAAACAGAGCCTGTAGAAGCTGCTTTAGTATAACAGATAGGGTGAAATGTGCCGGTTTGGGATACCCTGCGGCCTGGTGTTTTTACAGGGCGCAAAAAAAAATTCAAAATGCAATTTATTAATAAAACTGAGCCTTTAGAAGCTGCTTTAGTATAACAGATAGGGTGAAATGTGCTGGTTTGGGATATCATGTGGCCTGGTGTTTTACAGGACGCACAAAACCAATTCAAAATGCAATTTATTAATAAAACAGAGCCTGTAGAAGCTGCTCTAGTATAACAGATAGGGTGAAATGTGCCGGTTTGGGACACCCTGTGGCCTGGTGTTTTAACAGGACGCACAAAACCAATTCAAAATGCAATATATTAATAAAACAGAGCCTGTGGAAGCTGCTTTAGTATAACAGGGTGAAATGTGCCTGTTTGGGATACCCTGTGGCATGGTGTTTTTACAGGATGCAAAAAAACAATTTAAAATGCTATATATTAATAAAACAGAACCTGTAGAAGCTGCTTTAGTATAACAGGGTGAAATATGCTGGTTTGGGATACCCTGTGGCCTGTTGTTTTTACAGGACGCACAAAATCAATTCAAAATGCAATATATTAATAAAACAGAGCCTGTAGTAGCTGATTTAGTATAACAGATAGGGTGAAATGTGCTGGTTTGGGATACCCTGTGGCCTGTTGTTTTGACAGGATGCACAAAAACCAATTCAAAATGCAATATATTAATAAAACAGAGCCTTTAGTAGCTGATTTAGTATAACAGATAGGGTGAAATGTGCTGGTTTGGGATACCCTTCGGCGTGGTGTTTTTACAGGACGCAAAAAAACAATTCAAAATGCAAAATATTAACAAAACAGATCCTGTAAAAGCTGCTTTAGTATAACAGATAGGGTGAAATGTGACGGTCTGGGATACCCTGCGGCCTCGTGTTTCTACAAGACGCACAAAACCAATTCAAAATGCAATATATTAATAAAACAGAGCCTGTAGAAGCTGCTTTAGTATAACAGGGTGAAATGTGCTGGTTTGGGACACCCTGCGGCCTGGTGTTTTTACAGGACGCACAAAACAAATTCAAAATGCAATATATTAATTAAACAGAGCCTGTAGAAGCTGCTTTAGTATAACAGATAGGGTGAAATGTTCTGGTCTGGGATACCCTGCGGCCTGGTGTTTTTAAAGGACGCACAAAACCAATGCAAAATGCAATATATTAATTAAACAGAGCCTTTAGAAGCTAATTTAGTATAACAGGGTGAAATGTGCTGGTTTAGGATGCCCATGCGGCCTGGTGTTTTTACAGGACGCACAAAACCAATTCAAAATGCAATATATTAATAAAACAGAGCCTGTAGAAGCTGCTTTAGTATAACAGATAGGGTGAAATGTGCCGGTTTGGGATACTCTGCGGCCTGGTGTTTTTACAGGACGCACAGAACCAATTCAAAATGCAATATATTAATAAAACAGAACCTGTAGAAGGTGCTTTAGTATAACAGGGTGAAATGAGCCGGCTTGGGATACCCTGCGGCCTGGTGTTTTTACAGGACGCACAAAACCAATTCAAAATGCAATATATTAATAAAACAGAGCCTGTAGAAGCTGCTTTAGTATAACAGATAGGGTGAAATGTGCCGGTTTGGGATACCCTGCGGCCTGGTGTTTTTACAGGGCGCAAAAAAAAATTCAAAATGCAATTTATTAATAAAACTGAGCCTTTAGAAGCTGCTTTAGTATAACAGATAGGGTGAAATGTGCTGGTTTGGGATATCATGTGGCCTGGTGTTTTACAGGACGCACAAAACCAATTCAAAATGCAATTTATTAATAAAACAGAGCCTGTAGAAGCTGCTCTAGTATAACAGATAGGGTGAAATGTGCCGGTTTGGGACACCCTGTGGCCTGGTGTTTTAACAGGACGCACAAAACCAATTCAAAATGCAATATATTAATAAAACAGAGCCTGTAGAAGCTGCTTTAGTATAACAGGGTGAAATGTGCCAGTTTGGGTGACCCTGTGGCCTGGTGTTTTTACAGGATGCACAAAACCAATTCAAAATGCAATATATTAATAAAACAGAGCCTTTAGAAGCTGATTTAGTATGACAGATAGGGTGAAATGTGCTGGTTTGGGATACCCTGCGGCCTGGTGTTTTTACAGGACGCACAAAACCTATTCAAAATGCAATATATTAATAAAACAGAGCCTGTAGAAGCTGCTTTAGTATAACAGGGTGAAATGTGCCAGTTTGGGTGACCCTGTGGCCTGGTGTTTTTACAGGATGCACAAAACCAATTCAAAATGCAATATATTAATAAAACAGAGCCTTTAGAAGCTGATTTAGTATGACAGATAGGGTGAAATGTGCTGGTTTGGGATACCCTGCGGCCTGGTGTTTTTACAGGACGCACAAAACCATTTCAAAATGCAATATATTAATAAAACAGAGCCTGTAGAAGCTGCTTTAGTATAACAGGGTGAAATGTGCCAGTTTGGGTGACCCTGTGGCCTGGTGTTTTTACAGGATGCACAAAACCAATTCAAAATGCAATATATTAATAAAACAGAGCCTTTAGAAGCTGATTTAGTATGACAGATAGGGTGAAATGTGCTGGTTTGGGATACCCTGTGGCCTGGTGTTTTTACAGGACGCACAAAACCTATTCAAAATGCAATATATTATTAAAACAGAGCCTTTAGAAGCTGCTTTAGTATAACAGGTTGACATTTGCTGGTTTGGGATACCCTGCGGCCTGGTGTTTTTACAGGGCACAAAAAAACAAATCAAAATGCAGTATATTAATAAAACTGAGCCTTTAGAAGCTGCTTTAGTATAACAGATAGGGTGAAATGTTTGGGACACCCTGCAGCCTGTTGTTTTTACAGGACGCACAAAACCAATTCAAAATGCAATATATTAATAAAACAGAGCCTGTGGAAGCTGCTTTAGTATAACGGGGTGAAATGTGCCGGTTTGGGATACCCTGTGGCATGGTGTTTTTACAGGATGCAAAAAAATGCAATATATTAATAAAACAGAACCTGTAGAAGCTGCTTTAGTATAACAGGGTCTGGCCTGTTGTTTTTACAGGACGCACAAAACCAATTCAAAATGCAATATATTAATAAAACAGAGCCTTTAGTAGCTGATTTAGTATAACAGATAGGGTGAAATGTGCTGGTTTGGGATACCCTGCGGCCTGGTGTTTTTAAAGGATGCACAAAACCAATTCAAAATGCAAAATATTAACAAAACAGATCCTGTAAAAGCTGCTTTAGTATAACAGATAGGGTGAAATGTGACGGTCTGGGATACCCTGCGGCCTGGTGTTTTTAAAGGATGCACAAAACCAATGCAAAATGCAATATATTAATAAAACAGAGCCTTTAGAAGCTGATTTTGTATAACAGGGTGAAATGCGCAGGTTTGGGATGCCCATGCGGCCTGGTGTTTTTACAGGACGCACAAATCCAATTCAAAATGCAATATATTAATAAAACAGAGCATGTAGAAGCTGCTTTAGTATAACAGATAGGGTGAAATGTGCCATTTTGGGATACCCTGCGGCCTGGTGTTTTTACAGGACGCACAAAACCAATTCAAAATGCAATATATTAATAAAACAGAGCCTATAGAAGCTGCTTTAGTATAACAGGGTGCAATGTGCCGGTTTGGGATACCCTGCGGCCTGGTGTTTTTACAGGATGCACAAAACCAATTCAAAATGCAATATATTAATAAAACAGAGCCTGTAGAATCTGCTTTAGTATAACAGATAGGGTGAAATGTGCTGGTTTGTTATACCCGGCGGCCTGGTGTTTTTAAAGGATGCACAAAACCAATGCAAAATGCAATATATTAATAAAACAGAGCCTTTAGAAGCTGATTTTGTATAACAGGGGGAAATGCGCAGGTTTGGGATGCCCATGCGGCCTGGTGTTTTTACAGGACGCACAAAACCAATTCAAAATGCAATATATTAATAAAACAGAGCCTGTAGAAGCTGCTTTAGTATAACAGATAGGGTGAAATGTGCCATTTTGGGATACCCTGCGGCCTGGTGTTTTTACAGGACGCACAAAACCAATTCAAAATGCAATATATTAATAAAACAGAGCCTATAGAAGCTGCTTTAGTATAACAGGGTGAAATGTGCCGGTTTGGGATACCCTGCGGCCTGGTGTTTTTACAGGGCCCAAAAAAACAATTCAAAATGCAATTTTTTAATAAAACTGAGCCTATAGAAGCTGCTTTAGTATAACGGTGAGATGTGCCGGTTTGGGATACCCTGCGGCCTGGTGTTTTACAGGACGCACAAAACCAATTCAAAATGCAATATATTAATAAAACAGAGCCTGTAGAAGCTGCTTTAGTATAACAGATAGGGTGAAATGTGCCATTTTGGGATACCCTGCGGCCTGGTGTTTTTGCAGGACGCACAAAACCAATTCAAAATGCAATATATTAATAAAACAGAGCCTATAGAAGCTGCTTTAGTATAACAGGGTGAAATGTGCCGGTTTGGGATACCCTGCGGCCTGGTGTTTTTACAGGGCGCAAAAAAACAATTCAAAATGCAATTTTTTAATAAAACTGAGCCTATAGAAGCTGCTTTAGTATAACGGTGAAATGTGCCGGTTTGGGATACCCTGCGGCCTGGTGTTTTACAGGATGCACAAAACCAATTCAAAATGCAAATTACTAAAAAAAAAAAAGAGCCTGTAGAAGCTGCTCTAGTATAACAGGGTGAAATGTGCCATTTTGGGACACCCTGTGGCCTGGTGTTTTTACAGGACGCACAAAACCAATTCAAAATGCAATATATTAATAAAACAGAGCCTGTGGAAGCTGCTTTAGTATAACAGGGTGAAATGTGCTGGTTTGGGATACCCTGCGGCCTGGTGTTTTTACAGGACGCACAAAACCATTTCAAAATGCAATATATTAATAAAACAGAGCCTGTAGAAGCTGCTTTAGTATAACAGGGTGAAATGTGCCAGTTTGGGTGACCCTGTGGCCTGGTGTTTTTACAGGATGCACAAAACCAATTCAAAATGCAATATATTAATAAAACAGAGCCTTTAGAAGCTGATTTAGTATGACAGATAGGGTGAAATGTGCTGGTTTGGGATATCCTGCGGCCTGGTGTTTTTACAGGACGTACAAAACCTATTCAAAATGCAATATATTAATAAAACAGAGCCTTTAGAAGCTGCTTTAGTATAACAGTGTGAAATGTGCTGGTTTGGGATACCCTGCGGCCTGGTGTTTTTACAGGGCACAAAAAACAATTCAAAATGCAATATATTAATAAAACTGAGCCTATAGAAGCTGCTTTAGTTTAATACATAGGGTGAAATGTGCTGGTTTGGGATATCCTGTGGCCTGGTGTTTTACAGGACGCACAAAACCAATTCAAAATGCAATTTATTAATAAAACAGAGCCTGTAGAAGCTGCTTTAGTATAACAGATAGGGTGAAATGTTTGGGACACCCTGCAGCCTGTTGTTTTTACAGGACGCACAAAACCAATTCAAAATGCAAAATATTAATAAAACAGAGTCTGTGGAAGCTGCTTTAGTATAACAGGGTGAAATGTGCCGGTTTTGGATACCCTGTGGCATGGTGTTTTTACAGGATGCAAAAAAAAATTCAAAATGCAATATATTAATAAAACAGAACCTATAGAAGCTGCTTTAGTATAACAGGGTCAAATGTGCCGGTTTGGGATACCCTGTGGCCTGTTGTTTTTACAGGACGCACAAATCCAATTCAAAATGCAATATATTAATAAAACAGAGCCTTTAGTAGCTGATTTAGTATAACAGATTGTGGGAAATGTGCTGGTTTGGGATACCCTGCGGCCTGGTGTTTTTAAAGGATGCACAAAACCAATTCAAAATGCAATATATTAACAAAACAGATCCTGTAAAAGCTGCTTTAGTATAACATATAGGGTGAAATGTGACGGTCTGGGATACCATGCGGCCTGGTGTTTTTACAGGACGCACAAAACCAATTCAAAATGCAATATATTATTAAAACAGAGCCCGTAGAAGCTGCTTTAGTATAACAGGGTGAAATGTGCTGGTTTGGGACACCCTGCGGCCTGGTGTTTTTACAGGACGCACAAAACCAATTCAAAATGCAATATATTAATAAAACAGAGCCTGTAGAAGCTGCTTTAGTATAACAGGGTGAAATGTGCTGGTTTGGGACACCCTGCGGCCTGGTGTTTTTACAGGACGCACAAAACAAATTCAAAATGCAATATATTAATTAAACAGAGCCTGTAGAAGCTGCTTTAGTATAACAGATAGGGTGAAATGTTCTGGTCTGGGATACCCTGCGGCCTGGTGTTTTTAAAGGACGCACAAAACCAATGCAAAATGCAATATATTAATTAAACAGAGCCTTTAGAAGCTAATTTAGTATAACAGGGTGAAATGTGCTGGTTTAGGATGCCCATGCGGCCTGGTGTTTTTACAGGACGCACAAAACCAATTCAAAATGCAATATATTAATAAAACAGAGCCTGTAGAAGCTGCTTTAGTATAACAGATAGGGTGAAATGTGCCGGTTTGGGATACTCTGCGGCCTGGTGTTTTTACAGGACGCACAGAACCAATTCAAAATGCAATATATTAATAAAACAGAACCTGTAGAAGGTGCTTTAGTATAACAGGGTGAAATGAGCCGGCTTGGGATACCCTGCGGCCTGGTGTTTTTACAGGACGCACAAAACCAATTCAAAATGCAATATATTAATAAAACAGAGCCTGTAGAAGCTGCTTTAGTATAACAGATAGGGTGAAATGTGCCGGTTTGGGATACCCTGCGGCCTGGTGTTTTTACAGGGCGCAAAAAAAAATTCAAAATGCAATTTATTAATAAAACTGAGCCTTTAGAAGCTGCTTTAGTATAACAGATAGGGTGAAATGTGCTGGTTTGGGATATCATGTGGCCTGGTGTTTCACAGGACGCACAAAACCAATTCAAAATGCAATTTATTAATAAAACAGAGCCTGTAGAAGCTGCTCTAGTATAACAGATAGGGTGAAATGTGCCGGTTTGGGACACCCTGTGGCCTGGTGTTTTAACAGGACGCACAAAACCAATTCAAAATGCAATATATTAATAAAACAGAGCCTGTAGAAGCTGCTTTAGTATAACAGGGTGAAATGTGCCAGTTTGGGTGACCCTGTGGCCTGGTGTTTTTACAGGATGCACAAAACCAATTCAAAATGCAATATATTAATAAAACAGAGCCTTTAGAAGCTGATTTAGTATGACAGATAGGGTGAAATGTGCTGGTTTGGGATACCCTGCGGCCTGGTGTTTTTACAGGACGCACAAAACCTATTCAAAATGCAATATATTAATAAAACAGAGCCTGTAGAAGCTGCTTTAGTATAACAGGGTGAAATGTGCCAGTTTGGGTGACCCTGTGACCTGGTGTTTTTACAGGATGCACAAAACCAATTCAAAATGCAATATAATAATAAAACAGAGCCTTTAGAAGCTGATTTAGTATGACAGATAGGGTGAAATGTGCTGGTTTGGGATACCCTGCGGCCTGGTGTTTTTACAGGACGCACAAAACCATTTCAAAATGCAATATATTAATAAAACAGAGCCTGTAGAAGCTGCTTTAGTATAACAGGGTGAAATGTGCCAGTTTGGGTGACCCTGTGGCCTGGTGTTTTTACAGGATGCACAAAACCAATTCAAAATGCAATATATTAATAAAACAGAGCCTTTAGAAGCTGATTTAGTATGACAGATAGGGTGAAATGTGCTGGTTTGGGATACCCTGTGGCCTGGTGTTTTTACAGGACGCACAAAACCTATTCAAAATGCAATATATTATTAAAACAGAGCCTTTAGAAGCTGCTTTAGTATAACAGGTTGACATTTGCTGGTTTGGGATACCCTGCGGCCTGGTGTTTTTACAGGGCACAAAAAAACAAATCAAAATGCAGTATATTAATAAAACTGAGCCTTTAGAAGCTGCTTTAGTATAACAGATAGGGTGAAATGTTTGGGACACCCTGCAGCCTGTTGTTTTTACAGGACGCACAAAACCAATTCAAAATGCAATATATTAATAAAACAGAGCCTGTGGAAGCTGCTTTAGTATAACGGGGTGAAATGTGCCGGTTTGGGATACCCTGTGGCATGGTGTTTTTACAGGATGCAAAAAAATGCAATATATTAATAAAACAGAACCTGTAGAAGCTGCTTTAGTATAACAGGGTCTGGCCTGTTGTTTTTACAGGACGCACAAAACCAATTCAAAATGCAATATATTAATAAAACAGAGCCTTTAGTAGCTGATTTAGTATAACAGATAGGGTGAAATGTGCTGGTTTGGGATACCCTGCGGCCTGGTGTTTTTAAAGGATGCACAAAACCAATTCAAAATGCAAAATATTAACAAAACAGATCCTGTAAAAGCTGCTTTAGTATAACAGATAGGGTGAAATGTGACGGTCTGGGATACCCTGCGGCCTGGTGTTTTTAAAGGATGCACAAAACCAATGCAAAATGCAATATATTAATAAAACAGAGCCTTTAGAAGCTGATTTTGTATAACAGGGTGAAATGCGCAGGTTTGGGATGCCCATGCGGCCTGGTGTTTTTACAGGACGCACAAATCCAATTCAAAATGCAATATATTAATAAAACAGAGCATGTAGAAGCTGCTTTAGTATAACAGATAGGGTGAAATGTGCCATTTTGGGATACCCTGCGGCCTGGTGTTTTTACAGGACGCACAAAACCAATTCAAAATGCAATATATTAATAAAACAGAGCCTATAGAAGCTGCTTTAGTATAACAGGGTGCAATGTGCCGGTTTGGGATACCCTGCGGCCTGGTGTTTTTACAGGATGCACAAAACCAATTCAAAATGCAATATATTAATAAAACAGAGCCTGTAGAATCTGCTTTAGTATAACAGATAGGGTGAAATGTGCTGGTTTGTTATACCCGGCGGCCTGGTGTTTTTAAAGGATGCACAAAACCAATGCAAAATGCAATATATTAATAAAACAGAGCCTTTAGAAGCTGATTTTGTATAACAGGGGGAAATGCGCAGGTTTGGGATGCCCATGCGGCCTGGTGTTTTTACAGGACGCACAAAACCAATTCAAAATGCAATATATTAATAAAACAGAGCCTGTAGAAGCTGCTTTAGTATAACAGATAGGGTGAAATGTGCCATTTTGGGATACCCTGCGGCCTGGTGTTTTTACAGGACGCACAAAACCAATTCAAAATGCAATATATTAATAAAACAGAGCCTATAGAAGCTGCTTTAGTATAACAGGGTGAAATGTGCCGGTTTGGGATACCCTGCGGCCTGGTGTTTTTACAGGGCCCAAAAAAACAATTCAAAATGCAATTTTTTAATAAAACTGAGCCTATAGAAGCTGCTTTAGTATAACGGTGAAATGTGCCGGTTTGGGATACCCTGCGGCCTGGTGTTTTACAGGACGCACAAAACCAATTCAAAATGCAATATATTAATAAAACAGAGCCTGTAGAAGCTGCTTTAGTATAACAGATAGGGTGAAATGTGCCATTTTGGGATACCCTGCGGCCTGGTGTTTTTGCAGGACGCACAAAACCAATTCAAAATGCAATATATTAATAAAACAGAGCCTATAGAAGCTGCTTTAGTATAACAGGGTGAAATGTGCCGGTTTGGGATACCCTGCGGCCTGGTGTTTTTACAGGGCGCAAAAAAACAATTCAAAATGCAATTTTTTAATAAAACTGAGCCTATAGAAGCTGCTTTAGTATAACGGTGAAATGTGCCGGTTTGGGATACCCTGCGGCCTGGTGTTTTACAGGATGCACAAAACCAATTCAAAATGCAAATTACTAAAAAAAAAAAGAGCCTGTAGAAGCTGCTCTAGTATAACAGGGTGAAATGTGCCATTTTGGGACACCCTGTGGCCTGGTGTTTTTACAGGACGCACAAAACCAATTCAAAATGCAATATATTAATAAAACAGAGCCTGTGGAAGCTGCTTTAGTATAACAGGGTGAAATGTGCCAGTTTGGGTGACCCTGTGGCCTGGTGTTTTTACAGGATGCACAAAACCAATTCAAAATGCAATATATTAATAAAACAGAGCCTTTAGAAGCTGATTTAGTATGACAGATAGGGTGAAATGTGCTGGTTTGGGATATCCTGCGGTCTGGTGTTTTTACAGGACGTACAAAACCTATTCAAAATGCAATATATTAATAAAACAGAGCCTTTAGAAGCTGCTTTAGTATAACAGTGTGAAATGTGCTGGTTTGGGATACCCTGCGGCCTGGTGTTTTTACAGGGCACAAAAAACAATTCAAAATGCAATATATTAATAAAACTGAGCCTATAGAAGCTGCTTTAGTTTAATACATAGGGTGAAATGTGCTGGTTTGGGATATCCTGTGGCCTGGTGTTTTACAGGACGCACAAAACCAATTCAAAATGCAATTTATTAATAAAACAGAGCCTGTAGAAGCTGCTTTAGTATAACAGATAGGGTGAAATGTTTGGGACACCCTGCAGCCTGTTGTTTTTACAGGACGCACAAAACCAATTCAAAATGCAAAATATTAATAAAACAGAGTCTGTGGAAGCTGCTTTAGTATAACAGGGTGAAATGTGCCGGTTTTGGATACCCTGTGGCATGGTGTTTTTACAGGATGCAAAAAAAAATTCAAAATGCAATATATTAATAAAACAGAACCTATAGAAGCTGCTTTAGTATAACAGGGTCAAATGTGCCGGTTTGGGATACCCTGTGGCCTGTTGTTTTTACAGGACGCACAAATCCAATTCAAAATGCAATATATTAATAAAACAGAGCCTTTAGTAGCTGATTTAGTATAACAGATTGTGGGAAATGTGCTGGTTTGGGATACCCTGCGGCCTGGTGTTTTTAAAGGATGCACAAAACCAATTCAAAATGCAATATATTAACAAAACAGATCCTGTAAAAGCTGCTTTAGTATAACATATAGGGTGAAATGTGACGGTCTGGGATACCATGCGGCCTGGTGTTTTTACAGGACGCACAAAACCAATTCAAAATGCAATATATTATTAAAACAGAGCCCGTAGAAGCTGCTTTAGTATAACAGGGTGAAATGTGCTGGTTTGGGACACCCTGCGGCCTGGTGTTTTTACAGGACGCACAAAACCAATTCAAAATGCAATATATTAATAAAACAGAGCCTGTAGAAGCTGCTTTAGTATAACAGATAGGGTGAAATGTGCTGGTTTGGGATACCCTGCGGCCTGGTGTTTTTAAAGGACGCACAAAACCAATGCAAAATGCAATATATTAATTAAACAGAGCCTTTAGAAGCTGATTTAGTATAACAGGGTGAAATGTGCTGGTTTAGGATGCCCATGTGGCCTGGTGTTTTTACAGGACACACAAAACCAATTCAAAATGCAATATATTAATAAAACAGAGCCTGTAGAAGCTACTTTAGTATAACAGATAGGGTGAAATGTGCCGGTTTGGGATACCCTGCGCCCTGGTGTTTTTACAGGACGCACAAAACCAATTCAAAATACAATATATTAATAAAACAGAGCCTGTAGAAGGTGCTTTAGTATAACAGATAGGGTGAAATGAGCCGGCTTGGGATACCCTGCGGCCTGGTGTTTTTACAGGACGCACAAAACCAATTCAAAATGCAATATATTAATAAAACAGAGCCTGTAGAAGCTGCTTTAGTATAACAGGGTGAAATGTGCCGGTTTGGGATACCCTGCGGCCTGGTGTTTTTACAGGGCGCAAAAAAACAATTCAAAATGCAATATATTAATAAAACTGAGCCTTTAGAAGCTGCTTTAGTATAACAGATAGGGTGAAATGTGCTGGTTTGGGATATCCTGTGGCCTGGTGTTTTACAGGACGCACAAAACCATTTCAAAATGCAATTTATTAATAAAACAGAGCCTGTAGAAGCTGCTTTAGTATAACAGATAGGGTGAAATGTGCCTGTTTGGGATACCCTGTGGCATGGTGTTTTTACAGGATGCAAAAAAACAATTCAAAATGCAATATATTAATAAAACAGAACCTGCAGAATCTGCTTTAGTATAACAGGGTCAAATGTGCTGGTTTGGGATGCCCTGTGGCCTGTTGTTTTGACAGTACGCACAAAAACCAATTCAAAATGCAATATATTAATAAAACAGAGCCTTTAGTAGCTGATTTAGTATAACAGATAGGGTGAAATGTGCTGGTTTGGGATACCCTTCGGCGTGGTGTTTTTACAGGACGCAAAAAAACAATTCAAAATGCAAAATATTAACAAAACAGATCCTGTAAAAGCTGCTTTAGTATAACAGATAGGGTGCAATGTGACGGTCTGGGACACCCTGCGGCCTGGTGTTTTTAAAGGACGCACAAAACCAATGCAAAATGCAATATATTAATTAAACAGAGCCTTTAGAAGCTAATTTAGTATAACAGGGTGAAATGTGCTGGTTTAGGATGCCCATGCGGCCTGGTGTTTTTACAGGACGCACAAAACCAATTCAAAATGCAATATATTAATAAAACAGAGCCTGTAGAAGCTGCTTTAGTATAACAGATAGGGTGAAATGTTCTGGTTTGTTATACCCGGCGGCCTGGTGTTTTTAAAGGATGCACAAAACCAATGCAAAATGCAATATATTAATAAAACAGAGCCTTTAGAAGCTGATTTTGTATAACAGGGTGAAATGCGCTGGTTTGGGATGCCCATGCGGCCTGGTGTTTTTACAGGACGCACAAAACCAATTCAAAATGCAATATATTAATAAAACAGAGCCTGTAGAAACTGCTTTAGATATAACAGATAGGGTGAAATGAGCCGGCTTGGGATACCCTGCGGCCTGGTGTTTTTACAGGACGCACAAAACCAATTCAAAATGCAATATATTAATAAAACAGAGCCTAAAGAAGCTGCTTTAGTATAACAGGGTGAACTGTGCCGGATTGGGATACCCTGCGGCCTGGTGTTTTTACAGGGCGCAAAAAAACAATTCAAAATGCAATTTATTAATAAAACAGAACCTGTAGAAGCTGCTTTAGTATAACAGGGTCAAATGTGCTGGTTTGGGATACCCTGTGGCCTGTTGTTTTTACAGGATGCACAAAATCAATTCAAAATGCAATATATTAATAAAACAGAGCCTTTAGTAGCTGATTTATTATAACAGATAGGGTGAAACGTGCTGGTTTGGGATACCCTGTGGCCTGTTGTTTTGACAGGTCGCACAAAAACCAATTCAAAATGCAATATAATAATAAAACAGAGCCTTTAGTAGCTGATTTAGTATAACAGATAGGGTGAAATGTGCTTGTTTGGGATATCCTTCGGCGTGGTGTTTTTACAGGACGCAAAAAAACATTTCAAAATGCAAAATATTAACAAAACAGATCCTGTAAAAGCTGCTTTAGTATAACAGATAGGGTGAAATGTGACGGTCTGGGATACCCTGCGGCCTCGTTTTTTTACAGGACGCACAAAACCAATTCAAAATGCAATATATTAATAAAACAGAGCCTGTAGAAGCTGCTTTAGTATAACAGGGTAAAATGTGCCGGTTTGGGACACCCTGCGGCCTGGTGTTTTTACAGGACGCACAAAACAAATTCAAAATGCAATATATTAATAAAACAGAGCCTGTAGAAGCTGCTTTAGTATAACAGATAGGGTGAAATGTGCTGGTCTGGGATACCCTGCGGCCTGGTGTTTTTAAAGGACGCACAAAACCAATGCAAAATGCAATATATTAATTAAACAGAGCCTTTAGAAGCTGATTTAGTATAACAGGGTGAAATGTGCTGGTTTCGGATGCCCATGCGGCCTGGAGTTTTTACAGGACGCACAAAACCAATTCAAAATGCAATATATTAATAAAACAGAGCCTGTAGAAGCTGCTTTAGTATAACAGATAGGGTGAAATGTGCCGGTTTGGGATACTCTGCGGCCTGGTGTTTTTACAGGACGCACAAAACCAATTCAAAATGCAATATATTAATAAAACAGAGCCTGTAGAAGCTGCTTTAGTATAACAGATAGGGTGAAATGTGCCATTTTGGGATACCCTGCGGCCTGGTGTTTTTACAGGACGCACAAAACCAATTCAAAATGCAATATATTAATAAAACAGAGCCTGTAGAAGCTGCTTTAGTATAACAGATAGGGTGAAATGAGCCGGCTTGGGATACCCTGCGGCCTGGTGTTTTTACAGGGCGCAAAAAAACAATTCAAAATGCAATTTATTAATAAAACTGAGCCTTTAGAAGCTGCTTTAGTATAACAGATAGGGTGAAATGTGCTGGTTTGGGATATCATGTGGCCTGGTGTTTTACAGGACGCACAAAACCAATCCAAAATGCAATTTATTAATAAAACAGAGCCTGTAGAAGCTGCTCTAGTATAACAGATAGGGTGAAATGTGCCGGTTTGGGACACCCTGTCGCCTGGTGTTTTACTGGACGCACAAAACCAATTCAAAATGCAATATATTAATAAAACAGAGCCTATAGAAGCTGCTTTAGTATAACAGGGTAAAATGTGCCGGTTTGGGACACCCTGCGGCCTGGTGTTTTTACAGGACGCACAAAACAAATTCAAAATGCAATATATTAATAAAACAGAGCCTATAGAAGCTGCTTTAGTATAACAGGGTTAACTGTGCCGTTTTGGGATACCCTGCGGCCTGGTGTTTTTACAGGGCACAAAAAAACAATTCAAAATGCAATTTATTAATAAAACTGAGCCTTTAGAAGCTGCTTTAGTATAACAGATAGGGTGAAATGTGCTGGTTTGGGATATCATGTGGCCTGGTGTTTTACAGGATGCACAAAACCAATTCAAAATGCAATTTATTAATAAAACAGAGCCTGTAGAAGCTGCTCTAGTATAACAGATAGGGTGAATTGTGTCGGTTTGGGACACCCTGCGGCCTGGTGTTTTTACAGGATGCACAAAACCAATTCAAAATGCAATATAATAATAAAACAGAGCCTTTAGAAGCTGATTTAGTATGACAGATACAGTGAAATGTGCTGGTTTGGGATACCCTGCGGCCTGGTGTTTTTACAGGACGCACAAAACCTATTCAAAATGCAATATATTAATAAAACAGAGCCTTTAGAAGCTGTTTTAGTATAACAGGGTGAAATGTGCTGGTTTGGGATACCCTGCTGCCTGGTGTTTTTACAGGGCGCAAAAAAACAATTCAAAATGCAATTTATTAATAAAACTGAGCCTTTAGAAGCTGCTTTAGTATAACAGATAGGGTGAAATGTGACGGTTTGGGATATCATGTGGCCTGGTGTTTTACAGGACGCACAAAACCAATCCAAAATGCAATTTATTAATAAAACAGAGCCTGTAGAAGCTGCTCTAGTATAACAGATAGGGTGAAATGTGCCGGTTTGGGACACCCTGTGGCCTGGTGTTTTTACTGGACGCACAAAACCAATTCAAAATGCAATATATTAATAAAACAGAGCCTGTAGAAGCTGCTTTAGTATAACAGGGTAAAATGTGCCGGTTTGGGACACCCTGCGGCCTGGTGTTTTTACAGGACACACAAAACAAATTCAAAATGCAATATATTAATAAAACAGAGCCTATAGAAGCTGCTTTAGTATAACAGGGTTAACTGTGCCATTTTGGGATACCCTGTGGCCTGGTGTTTTTACAGGGCACAAAAAAACAATTCAAAATGCAATTTATTAATAAAACTGAGCCTTTAGAAGCTGCTTTAGTATAACAGATAGGGTGAAATGTGCTGGTTTGGGATATCATGTGGCCTGGTGTTTTACAGGACACACAAAACCAATTCAAAATGCAATTTATTAATAAAACAGAGCATGTAGAAGCTGCTCTAGTATAACAGATAGGTTGAATTGTGTCGGTTTGGGACACCCTGCGGCCTGGTGTTTTTACAGGATGCACAAAACCAATTCAAAATGCAATATAATAATAAAACAGAGCCTTTAGAAGCTGCTTTAGTATAACAGATAGGGTGAAATGTTTGGGACACCCTGCAGCCTGTTGTTTTTACAATGCAATATATTAATAAAACAGAGCCTGTGGAAGCTGCTTTAGTATAACAGGGTGAAATGAGCCGGTTTGGGATACCCTGTGGCATGGTGTTTTTACAGGATGCAAAAAAAAATTCAAAATGCAATATATTAATAAAACAGAACCTGTAGAAGTTGCTTTAGTATAACAGGGTCAAAAATGCCGGTTTGGGATACCCTGTGGCCTGTTGTTTTTACAGGACGCACAAAACCAATTCAAAATGCAATATTTTAATAAAACAGAGCCTTTAGTAGCTGATTTAGTATAACAGATAGGGGGAAATGTGCTTTTTTGGGATACCCTGCGGCCTGGTGTTTTTAAAGGATGCACAAAACCAATTCAAAATGCAAAATATTAACAAAACAGATCCTGCAAAAGCTGTTTTAGTATAACAGATAGGGTGAAATGTGACGGTCTGGGATACCCTGTGGCCTGGTATTTTTACAGGACGCACAATACCAATTCAAAATGCAATATATTATTAAAACAGAGCCCGTAGAAGCTGCTTTAGTATAACAGGGTGAAATGTGCTGGTTTGGGACACCCTGCGGCCTGGTGTTTTTACAGGACGCACAAAACCAATTCTAAATGCAATATATTAATAAAACAGAACCTGTAGAAGCTGCTTTAGTATAACAGATAGGGTGAAATGTGCTGGTTTGGGATACCCTGCGGCCTGGTGTTTTTAAAGGACGCACAAAACCAATGCAAAATGCAATATATTAATTAAACAGAGCCTTTAGAAGCTGATTTTGTATAACAGGGTGAAATGTGCTGGTTTAGGATGCCCATGCGGCCTGGTGTTTTTACAGGACGCACAAAACCAATTCAAAATGCAATATATTATTAAAACAGAGCCTGTAGAAGGTGCTTTAGTATAACAGATAGGGTGAAATGAGCTGGCTTGGGATACCCTGCGGCCTGGTGTTTTTACAGGACGCACAAAACCAATTCAAAATGCAATATATTAATAAAACAGAGCCTGTAGAAGCTGCTTTAGTATAACAGATAGGGTGAAATGTGCCGGTTTGGGATACCCTGCGGCCTGGTGTTTTTACAGGGCGCAAAAAAAATTCAAAATGCAATATATTAATAAAACAGAGCCTGTGGAAGCTGCTTTAGTATAACAGGGGGAAATGTGCCTGTTTGGGATACCCTGTGGCATGGTGTTTTTACAGGATGCAAAAAAACTATTTAAAATGCTATATATTAATAAAACAGAACCTGTAGAAGCTGCTTTAGTATAACAGGGTGAAATATGCTGGTTTGGGATACCCTGTGGCCTGTTGTTTTTACAGGACGCACAAAATCAATTCAAAATGCAATATATTAATAAAACAGAGCCTTTAGTAGCTGACTTAGTATAACAGATAGGGTGAAATGTGCTGGTTTGGGATACCCTTCGGCGTGGTGTTTTTACAGGACGCAAAAAAACAATTCAAAATGCAAAATATTAACAAAACAGATCCTGTAAAAGCTGCTTTAGTATAACAGATAGGCTGAAATGTGACGGTCTGGGATACCCTGCGGCCTCGTGTTTCTACAAGACGCACAAAACCAATTCAAAATGCAATATATTAATAAAACAGAGCCTGTAGAAGCTGCTTTAGTATAACAGGGTGAAATGTGCTGGTTTGGGACACCCTGCGGCCTGGTGTTTTTACAGGACGCACAAAACAAATTCAAAATGCAATATATTAATTAAACAGAGCCTGTAGAAGCTGCTTTAGTATAACAGATAGGGTGAAATGTGCTGGTCTGGGATACCCTGCGGCCTGGTGTTTTTAAAGGATGCACAAAACCAATGCAAAATGCAATATATTAATTAAACAGAGCCTTTAGAAGCTAATTTAGTATAACAAGGTGAAATGTGCTGGTTTAGGATGCCCATGCGGCCTGGTGTTTTTACAGGACGCACAAAACCAATTCAAAATGCAATATATTAATAAAACAGAGCCTGTAGAAGCTGCTTTAGTATAACAGATAGGGTGAAATGTGCCGGTTTGGGATACTCTGCGGCCTGGTGTTTTTACAGGACGCACAAAACCAATTCAAAATGCAATATATTAATAAAACAGAGCCTGTAGAAGCTGCTTTAGTATAACAGATAGGGTGAAATGTGCCGGTTTGGGATACCCTGCGGCCTGGTGTTTTTACAGGGCGCAAAAAAAATTCAAAATGCAATTTATTAATAAAACTGAGCCTTTAGAAGCTGCTTTAGTATAACAGATAGGGTGAAATGTTCTGGTTTGGGATATCATGTGGCCTGGTGTTTTACAGGACGCACAAAACCAGTTCAAAATGCAATTTATTAATAAAACAGAGCGTGTAGAAGCTGCTCTAGTATAACAGATAGGGTGAAATGTGCCAGTTTGGGACACCCTGTGGCCTGGTGTTTTAACAGGACGCACAAAACCAATTCAAAATGCAATATATTAATAAAACAGAGCCTGTAGAAGCTGCTTTAGTATAACAGGGTGAAATGTGCCAGTTTGGGTGACCCTGTGGCCTGGTGTTTTTACAGGATGCACAAAACCAATTCAAAATGCAATATATTAATAAAACAGAGCCTTTAGAAGCTTATTTAGTATGACAGATAGGGTGAAATGTGCTGGTTTGGGATACCCTGCGGCCTGGTGTTTTTACAGGACGCACAAAACCAATTCAAAATGCAATATATTAATAAAACAGAGCCTGTAGAAGCTGCTTTAGTATAACAGGGTGAAATGTGCCAGTTTGGGTGACCCTGTGGCCTGGTGTTTTTACAGGATGCACAAAACCAATTCAAAATGCAATATATTAATAAAACAGAGCCTTTAAAAGCTGATTTAGTATGACAGATAGGGTGAAATGTGCTGGTTTGGGATACCCTGCGGCCTGGTGTTTTTACAGGACGCACAAAACCTATTCAAAATGCAATATATTATTAAAACAGAGCCTTTAGAAGCTGCTTTAGTATAACAGGTTGAAATGTGCTGGTTTGGGATACCCTGCGGCCTGGTGTTTTTACAGGGCACAAAAAAAAATTCAAAATGCAGTATATTAATAAAACTGAGCCTTTAGAAGCTGCTTTAGTATAACAGATAGGGTGAAATGTTTGGGACACCCTGCAGCCTGTTGTTTTTACAGGACGCACAAAACCAATTCAAAATGCAATTTATTAATAAAACAGAGCCTTTGGAAGCTGCTTTAGTATAACGGGGTGAAATGTGCCGGTTTGGGATACCCTGTGGCATGGTGTTTTTACAGGATGCAAAAAAATGCAATATATTAATAAAACAGAACCTGTAGAAGCTGCTTTAGTATAACAGGGTCTGGCCTGTTGTTTTTACAGGACGCACAAAACCAATTCAAAATGCAATATATTAATAAAACAGAGCCTTTAGTAGCTGATTTAGTATAACAGATAGGGTGAAATGTGCTGGTTTGGGATACCCTGCGGCCTGGTGTTTTTAAAGGATGCACAAAACCAATTCAAAATGCAAAATATTAACAAAACAGATCCTGTAAAAGCTGCTTTAGTATAACAGATAGGGTGAAATGTGCTGGTTTGGGATACCCTGCGGCCTGGTGTTTTTAAAGGATGCACAAAACCAATTCAAAATGCAAAATATTAACAAAACAGATCCTGTAAAAGCTGCTTTAGTATAACAGATAGGGTGAAATGAGCCGGCTTGGGATACCCTGCGGCCTGGTGTTTTTACAGGACGCACAAAACCAATTCAAAATGCAATATATTAATAAAACAGAGCCTAAAGAAGCTGCTTTAGTATAACAGGGTGAACTGTGCCGGATTGGGATACCCTGCGGCCTGGTGTTTTTACAGGGCGCAAAAAAACAATTCAAAATGCAATTTATTAATAAAACAGAACCTGTAGAAGCTGCTTTAGTATAACAGGGTCAAATGTGCTGGTTTGGGATACCCTGTGGCCTGTTGTTTTTACAGGATGCACAAAATCAATTCAAAATGCAATATATTAATAAAACAGAGCCTTTAGTAGCTGATTTATTATAACAGATAGGGTGAAACGTGCTGGTTTGGGATACCCTGTGGCCTGTTGTTTTGACAGGTCGCACAAAAACCAATTCAAAATGCAATATAATAATAAAACAGAGCCTTTAGTAGCTGATTTAGTATAACAGATAGGGTGAAATGTGCTTGTTTGGGATATCCTTCGGCGTGGTGTTTTTACAGGACGCAAAAAAACATTTCAAAATGCAAAATATTAACAAAACAGATCCTGTAAAAGCTGCTTTAGTATAACAGATAGGGTGAAATGTGACGGTCTGGGATACCCTGCGGCCTCGTTTTTTTACAGGACGCACAAAACCAATTCAAAATGCAATATATTAATAAAACAGAGCCTGTAGAAGCTGCTTTAGTATAACAGGGTAAAATGTGCCGGTTTGGGACACCCTGCGGCCTGGTGTTTTTACAGGACGCACAAAACAAATTCAAAATGCAATATATTAATAAAACAGAGCCTGTAGAAGCTGCTTTAGTATAACAGATAGGGTGAAATGTGCTGGTCTGGGATACCCTGCGGCCTGGTGTTTTTAAAGGACGCACAAAACCAATGCAAAATGCAATATATTAATTAAACAGAGCCTTTAGAAGCTGATTTAGTATAACAGGGTGAAATGTGCTGGTTTCGGATGCCCATGCGGCCTGGAGTTTTTACAGGACGCACAAAACCAATTCAAAATGCAATATATTAATAAAACAGAGCCTGTAGAAGCTGCTTTAGTATAACAGATAGGGTGAAATGTGCCGGTTTGGGATACTCTGCGGCCTGGTGTTTTTACAGGACGCACAAAACCAATTCAAAATGCAATATATTAATAAAACAGAGCCTGTAGAAGCTGCTTTAGTATAACAGATAGGGTGAAATGTGCCATTTTGGGATACCCTGCGGCCTGGTGTTTTTACAGGACGCACAAAACCAATTCAAAATGCAATATATTAATAAAACAGAGCCTGTAGAAGCTGCTTTAGTATAACAGATAGGGTGAAATGAGCCGGCTTGGGATACCCTGCGGCCTGGTGTTTTTACAGGGCGCAAAAAAACAATTCAAAATGCAATTTATTAATAAAACTGAGCCTTTAGAAGCTGCTTTAGTATAACAGATAGGGTGAAATGTGCTGGTTTGGGATATCATGTGGCCTGGTGTTTTACAGGACGCACAAAACCAATCCAAAATGCAATTTATTAATAAAACAGAGCCTGTAGAAGCTGCTCTAGTATAACAGATAGGGTGAAATGTGCCGGTTTGGGACACCCTGTCGCCTGGTGTTTTACTGGACGCACAAAACCAATTCAAAATGCAATATATTAATAAAACAGAGCCTATAGAAGCTGCTTTAGTATAACAGGGTAAAATGTGCCGGTTTGGGACACCCTGCGGCCTGGTGTTTTTACAGGACGCACAAAACAAATTCAAAATGCAATATATTAATAAAACAGAGCCTATAGAAGCTGCTTTAGTATAACAGGGTTAACTGTGCCGTTTTGGGATACCCTGCGGCCTGGTGTTTTTACAGGGCACAAAAAAACAATTCAAAATGCAATTTATTAATAAAACTGAGCCTTTAGAAGCTGCTTTAGTATAACAGATAGGGTGAAATGTGCTGGTTTGGGATATCATGTGGCCTGGTGTTTTACAGGATGCACAAAACCAATTCAAAATGCAATTTATTAATAAAACAGAGCCTGTAGAAGCTGCTCTAGTATAACAGATAGGGTGAATTGTGTCGGTTTGGGACACCCTGCGGCCTGGTGTTTTTACAGGATGCACAAAACCAATTCAAAATGCAATATAATAATAAAACAGAGCCTTTAGAAGCTGATTTAGTATGACAGATACAGTGAAATGTGCTGGTTTGGGATACCCTGCGGCCTGGTGTTTTTACAGGACGCACAAAACCTATTCAAAATGCAATATATTAATAAAACAGAGCCTTTAGAAGCTGTTTTAGTATAACAGGGTGAAATGTGCTGGTTTGGGATACCCTGCTGCCTGGTGTTTTTACAGGGCGCAAAAAAACAATTCAAAATGCAATTTATTAATAAAACTGAGCCTTTAGAAGCTGCTTTAGTATAACAGATAGGGTGAAATGTGACGGTTTGGGATATCATGTGGCCTGGTGTTTTACAGGACGCACAAAACCAATCCAAAATGCAATTTATTAATAAAACAGAGCCTGTAGAAGCTGCTCTAGTATAACAGATAGGGTGAAATGTGCCGGTTTGGGACACCCTGTGGCCTGGTGTTTTTACTGGACGCACAAAACCAATTCAAAATGCAATATATTAATAAAACAGAGCCTGTAGAAGCTGCTTTAGTATAACAGGGTAAAATGTGCCGGTTTGGGACACCCTGCGGCCTGGTGTTTTTACAGGACACACAAAACAAATTCAAAATGCAATATATTAATAAAACAGAGCCTATAGAAGCTGCTTTAGTATAACAGGGTTAACTGTGCCATTTTGGGATACCCTGTGGCCTGGTGTTTTTACAGGGCACAAAAAAACAATTCAAAATGCAATTTATTAATAAAACTGAGCCTTTAGAAGCTGCTTTAGTATAACAGATAGGGTGAAATGTGCTGGTTTGGGATATCATGTGGCCTGGTGTTTTACAGGACACACAAAACCAATTCAAAATGCAATTTATTAATAAAACAGAGCATGTAGAAGCTGCTCTAGTATAACAGATAGGTTGAATTGTGTCGGTTTGGGACACCCTGCGGCCTGGTGTTTTTACAGGATGCACAAAACCAATTCAAAATGCAATATAATAATAAAACAGAGCCTTTAGAAGCTGCTTTAGTATAACAGATAGGGTGAAATGTTTGGGACACCCTGCAGCCTGTTGTTTTTACAATGCAATATATTAATAAAACAGAGCCTGTGGAAGCTGCTTTAGTATAACAGGGTGAAATGAGCCGGTTTGGGATACCCTGTGGCATGGTGTTTTTACAGGATGCAAAAAAAAATTCAAAATGCAATATATTAATAAAACAGAACCTGTAGAAGTTGCTTTAGTATAACAGGGTCAAAAATGCCGGTTTGGGATACCCTGTGGCCTGTTGTTTTTACAGGACGCACAAAACCAATTCAAAATGCAATATTTTAATAAAACAGAGCCTTTAGTAGCTGATTTAGTATAACAGATAGGGGGAAATGTGCTTTTTTGGGATACCCTGCGGCCTGGTGTTTTTAAAGGATGCACAAAACCAATTCAAAATGCAAAATATTAACAAAACAGATCCTGCAAAAGCTGTTTTAGTATAACAGATAGGGTGAAATGTGACGGTCTGGGATACCCTGTGGCCTGGTATTTTTACAGGACGCACAATACCAATTCAAAATGCAATATATTATTAAAACAGAGCCCGTAGAAGCTGCTTTAGTATAACAGGGTGAAATGTGCTGGTTTGGGACACCCTGCGGCCTGGTGTTTTTACAGGACGCACAAAACCAATTCTAAATGCAATATATTAATAAAACAGAACCTGTAGAAGCTGCTTTAGTATAACAGATAGGGTGAAATGTGCTGGTTTGGGATACCCTGCGGCCTGGTGTTTTTAAAGGACGCACAAAACCAATGCAAAATGCAATATATTAATTAAACAGAGCCTTTAGAAGCTGATTTTGTATAACAGGGTGAAATGTGCTGGTTTAGGATGCCCATGCGGCCTGGTGTTTTTACAGGACGCACAAAACCAATTCAAAATGCAATATATTATTAAAACAGAGCCTGTAGAAGGTGCTTTAGTATAACAGATAGGGTGAAATGAGCTGGCTTGGGATACCCTGCGGCCTGGTGTTTTTACAGGACGCACAAAACCAATTCAAAATGCAATATATTAATAAAACAGAGCCTGTAGAAGCTGCTTTAGTATAACAGATAGGGTGAAATGTGCCGGTTTGGGATACCCTGCGGCCTGGTGTTTTTACAGGGCGCAAAAAAAATTCAAAATGCAATATATTAATAAAACAGAGCCTGTGGAAGCTGCTTTAGTATAACAGGGGGAAATGTGCCTGTTTGGGATACCCTGTGGCATGGTGTTTTTACAGGATGCAAAAAAACTATTTAAAATGCTATATATTAATAAAACAGAACCTGTAGAAGCTGCTTTAGTATAACAGGGTGAAATATGCTGGTTTGGGATACCCTGTGGCCTGTTGTTTTTACAGGACGCACAAAATCAATTCAAAATGCAATATATTAATAAAACAGAGCCTTTAGTAGCTGACTTAGTATAACAGATAGGGTGAAATGTGCTGGTTTGGGATACCCTTCGGCGTGGTGTTTTTACAGGACGCAAAAAAACAATTCAAAATGCAAAATATTAACAAAACAGATCCTGTAAAAGCTGCTTTAGTATAACAGATAGGCTGAAATGTGACGGTCTGGGATACCCTGCGGCCTCGTGTTTCTACAAGACGCACAAAACCAATTCAAAATGCAATATATTAATAAAACAGAGCCTGTAGAAGCTGCTTTAGTATAACAGGGTGAAATGTGCTGGTTTGGGACACCCTGCGGCCTGGTGTTTTTACAGGACGCACAAAACAAATTCAAAATGCAATATATTAATTAAACAGAGCCTGTAGAAGCTGCTTTAGTATAACAGATAGGGTGAAATGTGCTGGTCTGGGATACCCTGCGGCCTGGTGTTTTTAAAGGATGCACAAAACCAATGCAAAATGCAATATATTAATTAAACAGAGCCTTTAGAAGCTAATTTAGTATAACAAGGTGAAATGTGCTGGTTTAGGATGCCCATGCGGCCTGGTGTTTTTACAGGACGCACAAAACCAATTCAAAATGCAATATATTAATAAAACAGAGCCTGTAGAAGCTGCTTTAGTATAACAGATAGGGTGAAATGTGCCGGTTTGGGATACTCTGCGGCCTGGTGTTTTTACAGGACGCACAAAACCAATTCAAAATGCAATATATTAATAAAACAGAGCCTGTAGAAGCTGCTTTAGTATAACAGATAGGGTGAAATGTGCCGGTTTGGGATACCCTGCGGCCTGGTGTTTTTACAGGGCGCAAAAAAAATTCAAAATGCAATTTATTAATAAAACTGAGCCTTTAGAAGCTGCTTTAGTATAACAGATAGGGTGAAATGTTCTGGTTTGGGATATCATGTGGCCTGGTGTTTTACAGGACGCACAAAACCAGTTCAAAATGCAATTTATTAATAAAACAGAGCGTGTAGAAGCTGCTCTAGTATAACAGATAGGGTGAAATGTGCCAGTTTGGGACACCCTGTGGCCTGGTGTTTTAACAGGACGCACAAAACCAATTCAAAATGCAATATATTAATAAAACAGAGCCTGTAGAAGCTGCTTTAGTATAACAGGGTGAAATGTGCCAGTTTGGGTGACCCTGTGGCCTGGTGTTTTTACAGGATGCACAAAACCAATTCAAAATGCAATATATTAATAAAACAGAGCCTTTAGAAGCTTATTTAGTATGACAGATAGGGTGAAATGTGCTGGTTTGGGATACCCTGCGGCCTGGTGTTTTTACAGGACGCACAAAACCAATTCAAAATGCAATATATTAATAAAACAGAGCCTGTAGAAGCTGCTTTAGTATAACAGGGTGAAATGTGCCAGTTTGGGTGACCCTGTGGCCTGGTGTTTTTACAGGATGCACAAAACCAATTCAAAATGCAATATATTAATAAAACAGAGCCTTTAAAAGCTGATTTAGTATGACAGATAGGGTGAAATGTGCTGGTTTGGGATACCCTGCGGCCTGGTGTTTTTACAGGACGCACAAAACCTATTCAAAATGCAATATATTATTAAAACAGAGCCTTTAGAAGCTGCTTTAGTATAACAGGTTGAAATGTGCTGGTTTGGGATACCCTGCGGCCTGGTGTTTTTACAGGGCACAAAAAAAAATTCAAAATGCAGTATATTAATAAAACTGAGCCTTTAGAAGCTGCTTTAGTATAACAGATAGGGTGAAATGTTTGGGACACCCTGCAGCCTGTTGTTTTTACAGGACGCACAAAACCAATTCAAAATGCAATTTATTAATAAAACAGAGCCTTTGGAAGCTGCTTTAGTATAACGGGGTGAAATGTGCCGGTTTGGGATACCCTGTGGCATGGTGTTTTTACAGGATGCAAAAAAATGCAATATATTAATAAAACAGAACCTGTAGAAGCTGCTTTAGTATAACAGGGTCTGGCCTGTTGTTTTTACAGGACGCACAAAACCAATTCAAAATGCAATATATTAATAAAACAGAGCCTTTAGTAGCTGATTTAGTATAACAGATAGGGTGAAATGTGCTGGTTTGGGATACCCTGCGGCCTGGTGTTTTTAAAGGATGCACAAAACCAATTCAAAATGCAAAATATTAACAAAACAGATCCTGTAAAAGCTGCTTTAGTATAACAGATAGGGTGAAATGTGACGGTCTGGGATACCCTGCGGCCTGGTGTTTTTACAGGACGCACAAAACCAATTCAAAATGCAATATATTATTAAAACAGAGCCCGTAGAAGCTGCTTTAGTATAACAGGGTGAAATGTGCTGGTTTGGGACACCCTGCGGCCTGGTGTTTTTACAGGACGCACAAAACCAATTCAAAATGCAATATATTAATAAAACAGAGCCTGTAGAATCTGCTTTAGTATAACAGATAGGGTGAAATGTGCTGGTTTGGGATACCCTGCGGCCTGGTGTTTTACAGGACGCACAAAACCATTTCAAAATGCAATATATTAATAAAACAGAGCCTGTAGAAGCTGCTTTAGTATAACAGATAGGGTGAAATGTGCCGGTTTGGGACACCCTGCAGCCTGTTGTTTTTACAGGACGCACAAAACCAATTCAAAATGCAATATATTAATAAAACAGAGCCTCTGGAAGCTGCTTTAGTATAACAGGGTGAAATGTGCCGGTTTGGGATACCCTGTGGCATGGTGTTTTTAAAGGATGCAAAAAATCTATTCAAAATGCTATATATTAATAAAACAGAACCTGTAGAAGCTGCTTTAGTATAACAGGGTCAAATGTGCTGGTTTGGGATACCCTGTGGCCTGTTGTTTTTACAGGATGCACAAAATCAATTCAAAATGCAATATATTAATAAAACAGAGCCTTTAGTAGCTGATTTAGTATAACAGATAGGGTGAAATGTGCTGGTTTGGGATACCCTGTGGCCTGTTGTTTTTACAGGACGCACAAAACCAATTCAAAATGCAATATATTAATAAAACAGAGCCTTTAGTAGCTGATTTAGTATAACAGATAGGGTGAAATGTGCTGGTTAGGGATACCCTTCGGCCTGATGTTTTTACAGGATGCAAAAAAACAATTCAAAATGCAAAATATTAACAAAACAGATCCTGTAAAAGCTGCTTTAGTATAACAGATAGGGTGAAATGTGCCGGTTTGATACACCCTGCGGCCTGGTGTTTTTACAGGACGCACAAAACCAATTCAAAATGCAATATATTAATAAAGCAGAGCCTGTAGAAGCTGCTTTAGTATAACAGATAGGGTGAAATGTGCCGGTTTGGGATACTCTGTGGCCTGGTGTTTTTACAGGACGCACAAAACCAATTCAAAATGCAATATATTAATAAAACAGAGCCTGTAGAAGGTGCTTTAGTATAACACATTGTTAGGGCGAGCGCTGCGTTTTCCCCGCGCAGCGCCCCCCGCCGTGCCTCTCCTCGGGCGAGCGCTGCGTCCCCTTCCTGCAGCGCTCCCCGCTGTACCACCATCAGGGCGAGCGCTGCTGACCCCCCAGGCTGCGCCTCCCTCTTACCTGGTCCCCGCGCTTCCTCCTCTGGCCGGCATGGCCGCCGGCTTCCTCATGCTGCTGCACTTCCGTCCTCCCTGCGCGCACGTCCCCGGCCACTAGGGGGCGCGCGCGCCAACATTCACAAATTTAAAGGGCCAAGGCACTGATAATTGGTGTCTGGCCATCCAATCTCCTTTCGGCTCTTCCCATAAATTGGACCCTGCCTTACTTCCTGTACCGGATCTTCGGTGTTCTTCCGTGAATGACAGTTGCTGTTTTGCTTGTTTCCACGTGTATGACCTCGGCTCTCCCTTTGACCTTCGAACCTGTGCTGCCCGTCCCGACCTCGGCTTGTTTCTCCGCTATTGAACCTGCGCTGCCAGCCCAGACCCCGGCCTTCTTCTTCGACCACTGTTTGTCTCTGCTGCACGTCACCTCAGCAGTTTGTGGAACTGTGCCGCTGTTGGGGGGTAGCGACCTGGGAGTCACCTGCCGCACAAGACCATCCCGCCTTGCGGTGGGCTCTGGCGAAAACCAGTGGCTCCTTAGACCCCGCTCCCCTGACGCGGTATCTGCCAAGCAGTTCTGCAGACCCAGCGGGTCCACTTCTTCGCACGTCCAACCCGGTGCGTAACAGTAAGATCCGGTCATGGATCCCGCTGAGGTGCCCTTGCCGGAAACTTCCGAACTCCCAGCGCTTGTGGCTTTGCAGTCCCGGCAGATTAATCAGCTTACCGCTATGATGCAGCAACTCTTGACCCAGCAGCAGTCACTTTCTCCACCGCCACCGGTACCGCCACCGCAGCCTCCAGCGGCTTCCTCTTCCAGAATCCGCCTCTCCTTGCCAACAAAATATGAGGGGGACGCGAAGTTGTGCAGAGGGTTTCTAGCCCAGTGCTCTATGCATCTGGAATTATTGTTCGATCAATTCCCCACCGAACGCTCTAAAGTGGCCTTTATCATTAGTCTTCTCTCCGGAAAAGCCTTGGCTTGGGCCACTCCCTTGTGGGACCGTAATGACCCTCTCACTTTCACCGTCCAGGCTTTTGTTACAGAATTCCGTCAGGTTTTTGAAGAACCCGCTCGAGCCTCATCTGCCGAGTCCGCTCTATTGAATTTAGCGCAAGGCGATCTTCCTGTTGGTGAATATGCCATTCGATTCCGTACTTTGGCCTCCGAGTTAGCATGGAATAATGAGGCTCTCTGCGCTTGTTTTAAGAAAGGTCTCTCTAGCAAGATCAAAGATGTTCTAGCGGCTCGAGAGATTCCTGACTCCCTTTCTGAACTCATACATCTTGTCACTCGCATTGACATACGCTTTGCTGAGAGGCGCGAAGAACTTCGCCTGGAGAGAGATTCCCAACGCGACAGGAGGATGTTTCGTTTGGCTCCTACCTTTCAGAGACCCTTGTCCGTACCCTCACCTCCAGAGGTGGAAGCCATGCAGGTCGGCCGCTCTCGCCTAACCCCCGTGGAGAGGTCTCGCAGGAGGAATGAAAATCTCTGTCTGTATTGCGCCAGTCCTGATCATTTTCTAAGAGATTGCCCCATTCGTCCTCCTCGACTGGGAAACGGGCGCACCTAGACTCGTTGGGAGAGGCGTCTCTGGGTGTGTGTGCTTCCTCTCCAAGATTTACCGTACCTGCACAGCTTTGTCTCTCATCTACCTCTGAGCTTAATTTGCCGGTCTTCCTGGACTCTGGTTCGGCGGGCAATTTCATAGAGGCCTCCCTGATCAAGAAGCACGACATAGCAGTAAACCGCTTAGCCAAACCATTATTCATCGCCTCAGTTAATGGAGATAGACTGAACTGTATGGTGCAGTATCGTACCAAGCCTTTGCTCCTTAAGATCGGCCTCTTTCACCAGGAATACCTGGAACTATTTGTGTTACCCCATTGTACTTCCCCAATCCTATTGGGTCTTCCTTGGCTTCAACTCCATAATCCTACCCTTGATTGGGTCACAGGGGACATCAAGGCGTGGGGTACAACCTGCCTAAAGAATTGCTTGAAAGCCTTACCCGTTCGAACCGATCATCCTACCACATCTCTACCGGGCCTACCCGAAGTTTACCGGGCCTACGCTGACGTCTTCTGCAAGAAGCAAGCTGAGATCCTTCCGCCACATCGTCCTTATGATTGCCCGATTGACCTCCTGCCTGGTACCACTCCTCCTCGTGGCCGTATCTACCCACTATCCGTCCCCGAAACTCAAGCAATGTCTAAATACATACAAGAAAATTTGCAGAGGGGCTTCATCCGGAAGTCCTCTTCTCCCGCTGGGGCAGGCTTTTTTTTTGTACAGAAGAAAGACGGTTCTCTCCGACCCTGTATTGACTATCGGGGTCTTAACAAGATCACGGTAAAGAACCGATACCCCTTACCTTTAATTCCAGAACTCTTCGACCGTCTTCGCGGCTCCAGGATCTTTTCCAAACTAGATCTCAGAGGAGCCTACAATTTGACCCGCATCCGCAAGGGAGACGAATGGAAGACTGCCTTTAATACCCGTGACGGTCATTTCGAGTATTTAGTAATGCCTTTCGGGCTTTGTAATGCTCCTGCCGTGTTTCAAGAATTCGTCAACGACATCTTCCGGGACTTGTTGTATTCCTGTGTCGTGGTCTATTTAGATGATATCCTCATCTTCTCTTCTTCCCTCGAAGAGCATCACCGGCACGTTCGTTTGGTTTTATCCCGCCTTCGGCAACATCATCTTTATGCCAAATTAGAAAAGTGTCTCTTTCACCAGACCGCTCTGCCTTTTTTGGGTTATACTGTTTCAGCCCAAGGACTACAAATGGACCCCAGCAAATTGAAAGCGGTATTAGATTGGCCCCAGCCTGTTGGTCTGCGTTCCATTCAACGATTTCTGGGCTTCGCCAACTATTACCGTCAATTCATACCCCATTTTTCCACTATCGTGGCTCCCATTGTGGCTCTCACCAAAAAGGGAGCCAACCCCAAGTCGTGGCCTCCACAGGCGGAGGCAGCTTTTTTAGCATTGAAAAAGACATTTTCTATGGCTCCGGTGCTCTCCAGACCTGACCCTTCTCGTCCCTTTTCTCTGGAAGTTGATGCTTCTTCCATTAGGGCAGGTGCTGTTCTCACACAGAGGTCCCCATCGGGGAAAAATCGTACTTGTGGGTTCTTTTCTAGGACTTTTTCTTCCGCGGAGCGAAATTATTCTATTGGGGATCGTGAGCTTCTTGCTATCAAATTAGCTCTTGAAGAGTGGAGACATCTACTAGAAGGGTCACTTCACCCCATATCTATTTTTACCGACCATAAGAACCTTTTGTATCTACAAACTGCTCAGCGCTTGAATCCTCGCCAAGCTCGTTGGTCACTATTCTTCGCGCGGTTTAATTTCCGCATTCACTTTCGGCCTGCCTCTAAAAACATCAGGGCAGATGCCCTGTCTCGCTCCTCGGACATCACCGACGTGGATACTGCTCCTCAGTTCATTATATCCCCTGATCATTTGATTCATTCTGCTCCTGCCTCCCTAGTGCAGGCTCCGCCTGGGAAGACCTTTGTCCCGGTTCGCCGTCGCCTCCAAATATTAAAATATCATGCTTCCCGTGTTGCCAGGCATGCTGGTATCAAAAAGTCTAACGCAATTATTGCCAGATATTATTGGTGGCCCTCCATTGAAGAGGATGTGGCAGAATTCGTGCAAGCTTGTACCACCTGTGCACGTAACAAAACCCCTCGCCAAAGACCGGCGGGCCTTCTTCATCCTCTTCCTATTTCTGAAATCCCTTGGTCACACATCGCTATGGACTTCATCACGGATCTTCCTCCATCCCAAGGCAATACGGTAATCTGGGTTGTTGTGGATCGTTTTTCAAAAATGGCGCACTTCGTTCCGCTACCAGGACTCCCATCCGCTCCTCAGTTGGCTAAAAACTTTTTTAAGCATATTTTTCGGCTCCATGGACTTCCTTCCCACATCGTCTCCGACAGGGGAGTTCAATTTGTTTCAAAATTCTGGAAAGCTCTCTGTACTCAGTTAAAAGTTAAATTAGATTTTTCCTCGGCTTACCACCCCCAGTCCAACGGCCAAGTGGAGAGGGTCAACCAGGTTCTAGAACAATATCTACGTCACTTCATTTCGGCCCGTCAGGACGACTGGGTCGATCTCTTGCCATGGGCGGAGTTCTCTTATAATTTCAAAGATTCTGAAGCCACAAAGAAATCTCCATTTTTCATTGTTTATGGCCGCCAACCTTTGCCTCCTCTACCCTTACCTACACAGTCGGGAGTACCCGCCGTGGATGAATTAACACAGTTTTTTTCCTCTATCTGGCATGAAACACGACATTCTCTTGTTCTAGCCTCTACCCGCATGAAGAACAGCGCTAATAAAAGAAGGAGAATCGCTCCTGTTTTCTTTCCTGGAGATAAAGTTTGGCTTTCAGCCAAGTACATTCGTTTCAAGATACCCAGTTATAAATTGGGTCCTCGCTATTTAGGGCCTTACAGGATCAAGCAACAAATTAATCCGGTCTGTTACAAACTCCATCTGCCAGCCTCCTTACGCATTCCCAACTCTTTTCATGTTTCATTATTAAAACCTCTGACGACTAATCGATTCTCTTCTAAAACGTTGGAGCCACTTCCGGTCGCGGGTACCGAAGATGCCTTCTCGGTGAGAGAGATTCTGGCTTCCAAAACATCCAGAGGGAGACGATACTTTCTAGTGGATTGGGAGAATTGCGGTCCAGAAGAGAGGTCCTGGGAGCCTGAGGAAAATATCCTCGATCGGAGCCTCATTTCAAACTTCCTCGGTCCCAAAAAGAGGGGGAGACCAAAGGGGGGGGGTACTGTTAGGGCGAGCGCTGCGTTTTCCCCGCGCAGCGCCCCCCGCCGTGCCTCTCCTCGGGCGAGCGCTGCGTCCCCTTCCTGCAGCGCTCCCCGCTGTACCACCATCAGGGCGAGCGCTGCTGACCCCCCAGGCTGCGCCTCCCTCTTACCTGGTCCCCGCGCTTCCTCCTCTGGCCGGCATGGCCGCCGGCTTCCTCATGCTGCTGCACTTCCGTCCTCCCTGCGCGCACGTCCCCGGCCACTAGGGGGCGCGCGCGCCAACATTCACAAATTTAAAGGGCCAAGGCACTGATAATTGGTGTCTGGCCATCCAATCTCCTTTCGGCTCTTCCCATAAATTGGACCCTGCCTTACTTCCTGTACCGGATCTTCGGTGTTCTTCCGTGAATGACAGTTGCTGTTTTGCTTGTTTCCACGTGTATGACCTCGGCTCTCCCTTTGACCTTCGAACCTGTGCTGCCCGTCCCGACCTCGGCTTGTTTCTCCGCTATTGAACCTGCGCTGCCAACCCAGACCCCGGCCTTCTTCTTCGACCACTGTTTGTCTCTGCTGCACGTCACCTCAGCAGTTTGTGGAACTGTGCCGCTGTTGGGGGGTAGCGACCTGGGAGTCACCTGCCGCACAAGACCATCCCGCCTTGCGGTGGGCTCTGGCGAAAACCAGTGGCTCCTTAGACCCCGCTCCCCTGACGCGGTATCTGCCAAGCAGTTCTGCAGACCCAGCGGGTCCACTTCTTCGCACGTCCAACCCGGTGCGTAACACACATAGGGTGAAATGTGCTGGTTTGGGACACCCTGTGGCCTGGTGTTTTAACAGGACGCACAAAACCAATTCAAAATGCAATATATTAATAAAACAGAGCCTGTAGAAGCTGCTTTAGTATAACAGGGTGAAATGTGCCAGTTTGGGTGACCCTGTGGCCTGGTGTTTTTACAGGATGCACAAAACCAATTCAACATGCAATATATTAATAAAACAGAGCCTTTAGAAGCTGATTTAGTATGACAGATAGGGTGAAATGTGCTGGTTTGGGATACCCTGCGGCCTGGTGTTTTTACAGGACGCACAAAACCTATTCAAAATGCAATATATTAATAAAACAGAGCCTTTAGAAGCTGCTTTAGTATAATAGGGTGAAATGTGCTGGTTTGGGATACCCTGCGGCCTAGTGTTTTTACAGGGCACAAAAAAAAAATTAAAATGCAAAATATTAATAAATCTGAGCCTTTAGAAGCTGCTTTAGTATAACACATAGGGTGAAATGTGCTGGTTTGGGATATCCTGTGGCCTGGTGTTTTACAGGACATACAAAACCATTTCAAAATGCAATTTATTAATAAAACAGAGCCTGTAGAAGCTGCTTTAGTATAACAGATAGGGTGAAATGTTTGGGACACCCTGCAGCCTGTTGTTTTTACAGGACGCTCAAAACCAATTCAAAATGCAATATATTAATAAAACAGAGCCTGTGGAAGCTGCTTTAGTATAACGGGGTGAAATGTGCCGGTTTGGGATACCCTGTGGCATGGTGTTTTTACAGAATGCAAAAAAATGCAATATATTAATAAAACAGAACCTGTAGAAGCTGCTTTATTATAACAGGGTCTGACCTGTTGTTTTTACAGGACGCACAAAACCAATTCAAAATGCAATATATTAATAAAACAGAGCCTTTAGTAGCTGATTTAGTATAACAGATAGGGTGAAATGTGCTGGTTTGGGATACCCTGCGGCCTGGTGTTTTTAAAGGATGCACAAAACCAATTCAAAATGCAAAATATTAACAAAACAGATCCTGTAAAAGCTGCTTTAGTATAACAGATAGGGTGAAATGTGACGGTCTGGGATACCCTGCGGCCTGGTGTTTTTACAGGACGCACAAAACCAATTCAAAATGCAATATATTATTAAAACAGAGCCCGTAGAAGCTGCTTTAGTATAACAGGGTGAAATGTGCTGGTTTGGGACACCCTGCGGCCTGGTGTTTTTACAGGACGCACAAAACCATTTCAAAATGCAATATATTAATAAAACAGAGCCTGTAGAAGCTGCTTTAGTATAACAGATAGGGTGAAATGTGCCGGTTTGGGACACCCTGCAGCCTGTTGTTTTTACAGGACGCACAAAACCAATTCAAAATGCAATATATTAATAAAACAGAGCCTCTGGAAGCTGCTTTAGTATAACAGGGTGAAATGTGCCGGTTTGGGATACCCTGTGGCATGGTGTTTTTAAAGGATGCAAAAAATCAATTCAAAATGCTATATATTAATAAAACAGAGCCCGTAGAAGCTGCTTTAGTATAACAGGGTGAAATGTGCTGGTTTGGGACACCCTGCGGCCTGGTGTTTTTACAGGACGCACAAAACCATTTTAAAATGCAATATATTAATAAAACAGAGCCTGTAGAAGCTGCTTTAGTATAACAGATAGGGTGAAATGTGCCGGTTTGGGACACCCTGCAGCCTGTTGTTTTTACAGGACGCACAAAACCAATTCAAAATGCAATATATTAATAAAACAGAGCCTCTGGAAGCTGCTTTAGTATAACAGGGTGAAATGTGCCGGTTTGGGATACCCTGTGGCATGGTGTTTTTAAAGGATGCAAAAAATCAATTCAAAATGCTATATATTAATAAAACAGAACCTGTAGAAGCTGCTTTAGTATAACAGGGTCAAATGTGCTGGTTTGGGATACCCTGTGGCCTGTTGTTTTTACAGGATGCACAAAATCAATTCAAAATGCAATATATTAATAAAACAGAGCCTTTAGTAGCTGATTTAGTATAACAGATAGGGTGAAATGTGCTGGTTTGGGATACCCTTCGGCCTGATGTTTTTACAGGATGCAAAAAAACAATTCAAAATGCAAAATATTAACAAAACAGATCCTGTAAAAGCTGCTTTAGTATAACAGATAGGGTGAAATGTGCCGGTTTGATACACCCTGCGGCCTGGTGTTTTTACAGGACGCACAAAACCAATTCAAAATGCAATATATTAATAAAGCAGAGCCTGTAGAAGCTGCTTTAGTATAACAGATAGGGTGAAATGTGCCGGTTTGGGATAGTCTGTGGCCTGGTGTTTTTACAGGACGCACAAAACCAATTCAAAATGCAATATATTAATAAAACAGAGCCTGTAGAAGGTGCTTTAGTATAACACATAGGGTGAAATGTGCTGGTTTGGGACACCCTGTGGCCTGGTGTTTTAACAGGACGCACAAAACCAATTCAAAATGCAATATATTAATAAAACAGAGCCTGTAGAAACTGCTTTAGTATAACAGGGTAAAATGTGCCAGTTTGGGTGACCCTGTGGCCTGGTGTTTTTACAGGATGCACAAAACCAATTCAAAATGCAATATATTAATAAAACAGAGCCTTTAGAAGCTGATTTAGTATGACAGATAGGGTGAAATGTGCTGGTTTGGGATACCCTGCGGCCTGGTGTTTTTACAGGACGCACAAAACCTATTCAAAATGCAATATATTAATAAAACAGAGCCTTTAGAAGCTGCTTTAGTATAATAGGGTGAAATGTGCTGGTTTGGGATACCCTGCGGCCTAGTGTTTTTACAGGGCACAAAAAAAAATTTAAAATGCAAAATATTAATAAATCTAAGCCTTTAGAAGCTGCTTTAGTATAACACATAGGGTGAAATGTGCCGGTTTGGGATACCCTGCGGCCTGGTGTTTTTACAGGGCGCAAAAAAAATTCAAAATGCAATTTATTAATAAAACTGAGCCTTTAGAAGCTGCTTTAGTATAACAGATAGGGTGAAATGTGCTGGTTTGGGATATCATGTGGCCTGGTGTTTTACAGGACGCACAAAACCAGGTCAAAATGCAATTTATTAATAAAACAGAGCCTGTAGAAGCTGCTCTAGTATAACAGATAGGGTGAAATGTGCCGGTTTGGGACACCCTGTGGCCTGGTGTTTTAACAGGACGCACAAAACCAATTCAAAATGCAATATATTAATAAAACAGAGCCTGTAGAAGCTGCTTTAGTATAACAGGGTGAAATGTGCCAGTTTGGGTGACCCTGTGGCCTGGTGTTTTTACAGGATGCACAAAACCAATTCAAAATGCAATATATTAATAAAACAGAGCCTTTAGAAGCTGATTTAGTATGACAGATAGGGTGAAATGTGCTGGTTTGGGATACCCTGCGGCCTGGTGTTTTTACAGGACGCACAAAACCAATTCAAAATGCAATATATTAATAAAACAGAGCCTGTAGAAGCTGCTTTAGTATAACAGGGTGAAATGTGCCAGTTTGGGTGACCCTGTGGCCTGGTGTTTTTACAGGATGCACAAAACCAATTCAAAATGCAATATATTAATAAAACAGAGCCTTTAGAAGCTGATTTAGTATGACAGATAGGGTGAAATGTGCTGGTTTGGGATACCCTGTGGCCTGGTGTTTTTACAGGACGCACAAAACCTATTCAAAATGCAATATATTATTAAAACAGAGCCTTTAGAAGCTGCTTTAGTATAACAGGTTGAAATGAGCTGGTTTGGGATAGCCTGCGGCCTGGTGTTTTTACAGGGCACAAAAAAACAATTCAAAATGCAGTATATTAATAAAACTGAGCCTTTAGAAGCTGCTTTAGTATAACAGATAGGGTGAAATGTTTGGGACACCCTGCAGCCTGTTGTTTTTACAGGACGCACAAAACCAATTCAAAATGCAATTTATTAATAAAACAGAGCCTTTGGAAGCTGCTTTAGTATAACAGATAGGGTGAAATGTGCCGGTTTGGGATACCCTGTGTCATGGTGTTTTTACAGGATGCAAAAAAATGCAATATATTAATAAAACAGAACCTGTAGAAGCTGCTTTAGTATAACAGGGTCTGGCCTGTTGTTTTTACAGGACGCACAAAACCAATTCAAAATGCAATATATTAATAAAACAGAGCCTTTAGTAGCTGATTTAGTATAACAGATAGGGTGAAATGTGCTGGTTTGGGATACCCTGCGGCCTGGTGTTTTTAAAGGATGCACAAAACCAATTCAAAATGCAAAATATTAACAAAACAGATCCTGTAAAAGCTGCTTTAGTATAACAGATAGGGTGAAATGTGACGGTCTGGGATACCCTGCGGCCTGGTGTTTTTACAGGACGCACAAAACCAATTCAAAATGCAATATATTATTAAAACAGAGCCCGTAGAAGCTGCTTTAGTATAACAGGGTGAAATGTGCTGGTTTGGGACACCCTGCGGCCTGGTGTTTTTACAGGACGCACAAAACCAATTCAAAATGCAATATATTAATAAAACAGAGCCTGTAGAAGCTGCTTTAGTATAACAGATAGGGTGAAATGTGCTGGTTTGGGATACCCTGCGGCCTGGTGTTTTACAGGACGCACAAAACCAATTCAAAGTGCAATTTATTAATAAAACAGAGCCTTTGGAAGCTGCTTTAGTATAACGGGGTGAAATGTGCCGGTTTGGGATACCCTGTGTCATGGTGTTTTTACAGGATGCAAAAAAATGCAATATATTAATAAAACAGAACCTGTAGAAGCTGCTTTAGTATAACAGGGTCTGGCCTGTTGTTTTTACAGGACGCACAAAACCAATTCAAAATGCAATATATTAATAAAACAGAGCCTTTAGTAGCTGATTTAGTATAACAGATAGGGTGAAATGTGCTGGTTTGGGATACCCTGCGGCCTGGTGTTTTTAAAGGATGCACAAAACCAATTCAAAATGCAAAATATTAACAAAACAGATCCTGTAAAAGCTGCTTTAGTATAACAGATAGGGTGAAATGTGACGGTCTGGGATACCCTGCGGCCTGGTGTTTTTACAGGACGCACAAAACCAATTCAAAATGCAATATATTATTAAAACAGAGCCCGTAGAAGCTGCTTTAGTATAACAGGGTGAAATGTGCTGGTTTGGGACACCCTGCGGCCTGGTGTTTTTACAGGACGCACAAAACCAATTCAAAATGCAATATATTAATAAAACAGAGTCTGTAGAAGCTGCTTTAGTATAACAGATAGGGTGAAATGTGCTGGTTTGGGATACCCTGCGGCCTGGTGTTTTACAGGACGCACAAAACCATTTCAAAATGCAATATATTAATAAAACAGAGCCTGTAGAAGCTGCTTTAGTATAACAGATAGGGTGAAATGTGCCGGTTTGGGACACCCTGCAGCCTGTTGTTTTTACAGGACGCACAAAACCAATTCAAAATGCAATATATTAATAAAACAGAGCCTCTGGAAGCTGCTTTAGTATAACAGGGTGAAATGTGCCGGTTTGGGATACCCTGTGGCATGGTGTTTTTAAAGGATGCAAAAAATCAATTCAAAATGCTATATATTAATAAAACAGAACCTGTAGAAGCTGCTTTAGTATAACAGGGTCAAATGTGCTGGTTTGGGATACCCTGTGGCCTGTTGTTTTTACAGGACGCACAAAACCAATTCAAAATGCAATATATTAATAAAACAGAGCCTTTAGTAGCTGATTTAGTATAACAGATAGGGTGAAATGTGCTGGTTTGGGATACCCTTCGGCCTGATGTTTTTACAGGATGCAAAAAAACAATTCAAAATGCAAAATATTAACAAAACAGATCCTGTAAAAGCTGCTTTAGTATAACAGATAGGGTGAAATGTGCCGGTTTGATACACCCTGCGGCCTGGTGTTTTTACAGGACGCACAAAACCAATTCAAAATGCAATATATTAATAAAGCAGAGCCTGTAGAAGCTGCTTTAGTATAACAGATAGGGTGAAATGTGCCGGTTTGGGATAGTCTGTGGCCTGGTGTTTTTACAGGACGCACAAAACCAATTCAAAATGCAATATATTAATAAAACAGAGCCTGTAGAAGGTGCTTTAGTATAACACATAGGGTGAAATGTGCTGGTTTGGGACACCCTGTGGCCTGGTGTTTTAACAGTACGCACAAAACCAATTCAAAATGCAATATATTAATAAAACAGAGCCTGTAGAAACTGCTTTAGTATAACAGGGTAAAATGTGCCAGTTTGGGTGACCCTGTGGCCTGGTGTTTTTACAGGATGCACAAAACCAATTCAAAATGCAATATATTAATAAAACAGAGCCTTTAGAAGCTGATTTAGTATGACAGATAGGGTGAAATGTGCTGGTTTGGGATACCCTGTGGCCTGGTGTTTTTACAGGACGCACAAAACCTATTCAAAATGCAATATATTAATAAAACAGAGCCTTTAGAAGCTGCTTTAGTATAATAGGGTGAAATGTGCTGGTTTGGGATACCCTGCGGCCTAGTGTTTTTACAGGGCACAAAAAAAAATTTAAAATGCAAAATATTAATAAATCTGAGCCTTTAGAAGCTGCTTTAGTATAACACATAGGGTGAAATGTGCTGGTTTGGGATATCCTGTGGCCTGGTGTTTTACAGGACATACAAAACCAATTCAAAATGCAATTTATTAATAAAACAGAGCCTGTAGAAGCTGCTTTAGTATAACAGATAGGGTGAAATGTTTGGGACACCCTGCAGCCTGTTGTTTTTACAATGCAATATATTAATAAAACAGAGCCTGTGGAAGCTGCTTTAGTATAACAGGGTGAAATGTGCCGGTTTGGGATACCCTGTGGCATGGTGTTTTTACAGGATGCAAAAAAAAATTCAAAATGCAATATATTAATAAAACAGAACCTGTAGAAGTTGCTTTAGTATAACAGGGTCAAAAATGCCGGTTTGGGATACCCTGTGGCCTGTTGTTTTTACAGGACGCACAAAACCAATTCAAAATGCAATATTTTAATAAAACAGAGCCTTTAGTAGCTGATTTAGTATAACAGATAGGGGGAAATGTGCTTTTTTGGGATACCCTGCGGCCTGGTGTTTTTAAAGGATGCACAAAACCAATTCAAAATGCAAAATATTAACAAAACAGATCCTGCAAAAGCTGTTTTAGTATAACAGATAGGGTGAAATGTGACGGTCTGGGATACCCTGCGGCCTGGTATTTTTACAGGACGCACAATACCAATTCAAAATGCAATATATTATTAAAACAGAGCCCGTAGAAGCTGCTTTAGTATAACAGGGTGAAATGTGCTGGTTTGGGACACCCTGCGGCCTGGTGTTTTTACAGGACGCACAAAACCAATTCTAAATGCAATATATTAATAAAACAGAACCTGTAGAAGCTGCTTTAGTATAACAGATAGGGTGAAATGTGCTGGTTTGGGATACCCTGCGGCCTGGTGTTTTTAAAGGACGCACAAAACCAATGCAAAATGCAATATATTAATTAACAGAGCCTTTAGAAGCTGATTTTGTATAACAGGGTGAAATGTGCTGGTTTAGGATGCCCATGCGGCCTGGTGTTTTTACAGGACACACAAAACCAATTCAAAATGCAATATATTAATAAAACAGAGCCTGTAGAAGGTGCTTTAGTATAACAGATAGGGTGAAATGAGCTGGCTTGGGATACCCTGCGGCCTGGTGTTTTTACAGGACGCACAAAACCAATTCAAAATGCAATATATTAATAAAACAGAGCCTGTAGAAGCTGCTTTAGTATAACAGATAGGGTGAAATGTGCCGGTTTGGGATACCCTGCGGCCTGGTGTTTTTACAGGGCGCAAAAAAAAATTCAAAATGCAATATATTAATAAAACAGAGCCTGTGGAAGCTGCTTTAGTATAACAGGGGGAAATGTGCCTGTTTGGGATACCCTGTGGCATGGTGTTTTTACAGGATGCAAAAAAACAATTTAAAATGCTATATATTAATAAAACAGAAAGTGTAGAAGCTGCTTTAGTATAACAGGGTGAAATATGCTGGTTTGGGATACCCTGTGGCCTGTTGTTTTTACAGGACGCACAAAATCAATTCAAAATGCAATATATTAATAAAACAGAGCCTTTAGTCGCTGACTTAGTATAACAGATAGGGTGAAATGTGCTGGTTTGGGATACCCTTCGGCGTGGTGTTTTTACAGGACGCAAAAAAACAATTCAAAATGCAAAATATTAACAAAACACATCCTGTAAAAGCTGCTTTAGTATAACAGATAGGGTGAAATGTGACGGTCTGGGATACCCTGCGGCCTCGTGTTTCTACAAGACGCACAAAACCAATTCAAAATGCAATATATTAATAAAACAGAGCCTGTAGAAGCTGCTTTAGTATAACAGGGTGAAATGTGCTGGTTTGGGACACCCTGCGGCCTGGTGTTTTTACAGGACGCACAAAACAAATTCAAAATGCAATATATTAATTAAACAGAGCCTGTAGAAGCTGCTTTAGTATAACAGATAGGGTGAAATGTGCTGGTCTGGGATACCCTGCGGCCTGGTGTTTTTAAAGGATGCACAAAACCAATGCAAAATGCAATATATTAATTAAACAGAGCCTTTAGAAGCTAATTTAGTATTACAAGGTGAAATGTGCTGGTTTAGGATGCCCATGCGGCCTGGTGTTTTTACAGGACGCACAAAACCAATTCAAAATGCAATATATTAATAAAACAGAGCCTGTAGAAGCTGCTTTAGTATAACAGATAGGGTGAAATGTGCCGGTTTGGAATACCCTGCGGCCTGGTGTTTTTACAGGGCGCAAAAAAAATTCAAAATGCAATTTATTAATAAAACTGAGCCTTTAGAAGCTGCTTTAGTATAACAGATAGGGTGAAATGTGCTGGTTTGGGATATCATGTGGCCTGGTGTTTTAACAGGACGCACAAAACCAATTCAAAATGCAATATATTAATAAAACAGAGCCTGTAGAAGCTGCTTTAGTATAACAGGGTGAAATGTGCCAGTTTGGGTGACCCTGTGGCCTGGTGTTTTTACAGGATGCACAAAACCAATTCAAAATGCAATATATTAATAAAACAGAGCCTTTAGAAGCTGATTTAGTATGACAGATAGGGTGAAATGTGCTGGTTTGGGATACCCTGCGGCCTGGTGTTTTTACAGGACGCACAAAACCAATTCAAAATGCAATATATTAATAAAACAGAGCCTGTAGAAGCTGCTTTAGTATAACAGGGTGAAATGTGCCAGTTTGGGTGACCCTGTGGCCTGGTGTTTTTACAGGATGCACAAAACCAATTCAAAATGCAATATATTAATAAAACAGAGCCTTTAGAAGCTGATTTAGTATGACAGATAGGGTGAAATGTGCTGGTTTGGGATACCCTGTGGCCTGGTGTTTTTACAGGACGCACAAAACCTATTCAAAATGCAATATATTATTAAAACAGAGCCTTTAGAAGCTGCTTTAGTATAACAGGTTGAAATGAGCTGGTTTGGGATAGCCTGCGGCCTGGTGTTTTTACAGGGCACAAAAAAACAATTCAAAATGCAGTATATTAATAAAACTGAGCCTTTAGAAGCTGCTTTAGTATAACAGATAGGGTGAAATGTTTGGGACACCCTGCAGCCTGTTGTTTTTACAGGACGCACAAAACCAATTCAAAATGCAATTTATTAATAAAACAGAGCCTTTGGAAGCTGCTTTAGTATAACGGGGTGAAATGTGCCGGTTTGGGATACCCTGTGTCATGGTGTTTTTACAGGATGCAAAAAAATGCAATATATTAATAAAACAGAACCTGTAGAAGCTGCTTTAGTATAACAGGGTCTGGCCTGTTGTTTTTACAGGACGCACAAAACCAATTCAAAATGCAATATATTAATAAAACAGAGCCTTTAGTAGCTGATTTAGTATAACAGATAGGGTGAAATGTGCTGGTTTGGGATACCCTGCGGCCTGGTGTTTTTAAAGGATGCACAAAACCAATTCAAAATGCAAAATATTAACAAAACAGATCCTGTAAAAGCTGCTTTAGTATAACAGATAGGGTGAAATGTGACGGTCTGGGATACCCTGCGGCCTGGTGTTTTTACAGGACGCACAAAACCAATTCAAAATGCAATATATTATTAAAACAGAGCCCGTAGAAGCTGCTTTAGTATAACAGGGTGAAATGTGCTGGTTTGGGACACCCTGCGGCCTGGTGTTTTTACAGGACGCACAAAACCAATTCAAAATGCAATATATTAATAAAACAGAGCCTGTAGAAGCTGCTTTAGTATAACAGATAGGGTGAAATGTGCTGGTTTGGGATACCCTGCGGCCTGGTGTTTTACAGGACGCACAAAACCAATTCAAAGTGCAATTTATTAATAAAACAGAGCCTTTGGAAGCTGCTTTAGTATAACGGGGTGAAATGTGCCGGTTTGGGATACCCTGTGGCATGGTGTTTTTACAGGATGCAAAAAAATGCAATATATTAATAAAACAGAACCTGTAGAAGCTGCTTTAGTATAACAGGGTCTGGCCTGTTGTTTTTACAGGACGCACAAAACCAATTCAAAATGCAATATATTAATAAAACAGAGCCTTTAGTAGCTGATTTAGTATAACAGATAGGGTGAAATGTGCTGGTTTGGGATACCCTGCGGCCTGGTGTTTTTAAAGGATGCACAAAACCAATTCAAAATGCAAAATATTAACAAAACAGATCCTGTAAAAGCTGCTTTAGTATAACAGATAGGGTGAAATGTGACGGTCTGGGATACCCTGCGGCCTGGTGTTTTTACAGGACGCACAAAACCAATTCAAAATGCAATATATTATTAAAACAGAGCCCGTAGAAGCTGCTTTAGTATAACAGGGTGAAATGTGCTGGTTTGGGACACCCTGCGGCCTGGTGTTTTTACAGGACGCACAAAACCAATTCAAAATGCAATATATTAATAAAACAGAGTCTGTAGAAGCTGCTTTAGTATAACAGATAGGGTGAAATGTGCTGGTTTGGGATACCCTGCGGCCTGGTGTTTTACAGGACGCACAAAACCATTTCAAAATGCAATATATTAATAAAACAGAGCCTGTAGAAGCTGCTTTAGTATAACAGATAGGGTGAAATGTGCCGGTTTGGGACACCCTGCAGCCTGTTGTTTTTACAGGACGCACAAAACCAATTCAAAATGCAATATATTAATAAAACAGAGCCTCTGGAAGCTGCTTTAGTATAACAGGGTGAAATGTGCCGGTTTGGGATACCCTGTGGCATGGTGTTTTTAAAGGATGCAAAAAATCAATTCAAAATGCTATATATTAATAAAACAGAACCTGTAGAAGCTGCTTTAGTATAACAGGGTCAAATGTGCTGGTTTGGGATACCCTGTGGCCTGTTGTTTTTACAGGATGCACAAAATCAATTCAAAATGCAATATATTAATAAAACAGAGCCTTTAGTAGCTGATTTAGTATAACAGATAGGGTGAAATGTGCTGGTTTGGGATACCCTGTGGCCTGTTGTTTTTACAGGACGCACAAAACCAATTCAAAATGCAATATATTAATAAAACAGAGCCTTTAGTAGCTGATTTAGTATAACAGATAGGGTGAAATGTGCTGGTTTGGGATACCCTTCGGCCTGATGTTTTTACAGGATGCAAAAAAACAATTCAAAATGCAAAATATTAACAAAACAGATCCTGTAAAAGCTGCTTTAGTATAACAGATAGGGTGAAATGTGCCGGTTTGATACACCCTGCGGCCTGGTGTTTTTACAGGACGCACAAAACCAATTCAAAATGCAATATATTAATAAAGCAGAGCCTGTAGAAGCTGCTTTAGTATAACAGATAGGGTGAAATGTGCCGGTTTGGGATAGTCTGTGGCCTGGTGTTTTTACAGGACGCACAAAACCAATTCAAAATGCAATATATTAATAAAACAGAGCCTGTAGAAGGTGCTTTAGTATAACACATAGGGTGAAATGTGCTGGTTTGGGACACCCTGTGGCCTGGTGTTTTAACAGGACGCACAAAACCAATTCAAAATGCAATATATTAATAAAACAGAGCCTGTAGAAACTGCTTTAGTATAACAGGGTAAAATGTGCCAGTTTGGGTGACCCTGTGGCCTGGTGTTTTTACAGGATGCACAAAACCAATTCAAAATGCAATATATTAATAAAACAGAGCCTTTAGAAGCTGATTTAGTATGACAGATAGGGTGAAATGTGCTGGTTTGGGATACCCTGCGGCCTGGTGTTTTTACAGGACGCACAAAACCTATTCAAAATGCAATATATTAATAAAACAGAGCCTTTAGAAGCTGCTTTAGTATAATAGGGTGAAATGTGCTGGTTTGGGATACCCTGCGGCCTAGTGTTTTTACAGGGCACAAAAAAAATTTTAAAATGCAAAATATTAATAAATCTGAGCCTTTAGAAGCTGCTTTAGTATAACACATAGGGTGAAATGTGCTGGTTTGGGATATCCTGTGGCCTGGTGTTTTACAGGACATACAAAACCAATTCAAAATGCAATTTATTAATAAAACAGAGCCTGTAGAAGCTGCTTTAGTATAACAGATAGGGTGAAATGTTTGGGACACCCTGCAGCCTGTTGTTTTTACAATGCAATATATTAATAAAACAGAGCCTGTGGAAGCTGCTTTAGTATAACAGGGTGAAATGTGCCGGTTTGGGATACCCTGTGGCATGGTGTTTTTACAGGATGCAAAAAAAAATTCAAAATGCAATATATTAATAAAACAGAACCTGTAGAAGTTGCTTTAGTATAACAGGGTCAAAAATGCCGGTTTGGGATACCCTGTGGCCTGTTGTTTTTACAGGACGCACAAGACCAATTCAAAATGCAATATTTTAATAAAACAGAGCCTTTAGTAGCTGATTTAGTATAACAGGGGGAAATGTGCTTTTTTGGGATACCCTGCGGCCTGGTGTTTTTAAAGGATGCACAAAACCAATTCAAAATGCAAAATATTAACAAAACAGATCCTGCAAAAGCTGTTTTAGTATAACAGATAGGGTGAAATGTGACGGTCTGGGATACCCTGCGGCCTGGTATTTTTACAGGACGCACAATACCAATTCAAAATGCAATATATTATTAAAACAGAGCCCGTAGAAGCTGCTTTAGTATAACAGGGTGAAATGTGCTGGTTTGGGACACCCTGCGGCCTGGTGTTTTTACAGGATGCACAAAACCAATTCTAAATGCAATATATTAATAAAACAGAACCTGTAGAAGCTGCTTTAGTATAACAGATAGGGTGAAATGTGCTGGTTTGGGATACCCTGCGGCCTGGTGTTTTTAAAGGACGCACAAAACCAATGCAAAATGCAATATATTAATTAAACAGAGCCTTTAGAAGCTGATTTTGTATAACAGGGTGAAATGTGCTGGTTTAGGATGCCCATGCGGCCTGGTGTTTTTACAGGACACACAAAACCAATTCAAAATGCAATATATTAATAAAACAGAGCCTGTAGAAGGTGCTTTAGTATAACAGATAGGGTGAAATGAGCTGGCTTGGGATACCCTGCGGCCTGGTGTTTTTACAGGACGCACAAAACCAATTCAAAATGCAATATATTAATAAAACAGAGCCTGTAGAAGCTGCTTTAGTATAACAGATAGGGTGAAATGTGCCGGTTTGGGATACCCTGCGGCCTGGTGTTTTTACAGGGCGCAAAAAAAAATTCAAAATGCAATATATTAATAAAACAGAGCCTGTGGAAGCTGCTTTAGTATAACAGGGGGAAATGTGCCTGTTTGGGATACCCTGTGGCATGGTGTTTTTACAGGATGCAAAAAAACAATTTAAAATGCTATATATTAATAAAACAGAACCTGTAGAAGCTGCTTTAGTATAACAGGGTGAAATATGCTGGTTTGGGATACCCTGTGGCCTGTTGTTTTTACAGGACGCACAAAATCAATTCAAAATGCAATATATTAATAAAACAGAGCCTTTAGTCGCTGACTTAGTATAACAGATAGGGTGAAATGTGCTGGTTTGGGATACCCTTCGGCGTGGTGTTTTTACAGGACGCAAAAAAACAATTCAAAATGCAAAATATTAACAAAACAGATCCTGTAAAAGCTGCTTTAGTATAACAGATAGGGTGAAATGTGACGGTCTGGGATACCCTGCGGCCTCGTGTTTCTACAAGACGCACAAAACCAATTCAAAATGCAATATATTAATAAAACAGAGCCTGTAGAAGCTGCTTTAGTATAACAGGGTGAAATGTGCTAGTTTGGGACACCCTGCGGCCTGGTGTTTTTACAGGACGCACAAAACAAATTCAAAATGCAATATATTAATTAAACAGAGCCTGTAGAAGCTGCTTTAGTATAACAGATAGGGTGAAATGTGCTGGTCTGGGATACCCTGCGGCCTGGTGTTTTTAAAGGATGCACAAAACCAATGCAAAATGCAATATATTAATTAAACAGAGCCTTTAGAAGCTAATTTAGTATTACAAGGTGAAATGTGCTGGTTTAGGATGCCCATGCGGCCTGGTGTTTTTACAGGACGCACAAAACCAATTCAAAATGCAATATATTAATAAAACAGAGCCTGTAGAAGCTGCTTTAGTATAACAGATAGGGTGAAATGTGCCGGTTTGGGATACTCTGCGGCCTGGTGTTTTTACAGGACGCACAAAACCAATTCAAAATGCAATATATTAATAAAACAGAGCCTGTAGAAGCTGCTTTAGTATAACAGATAGGGTGAAATGTGCCGGTTTGGGATACCCTGCGGCCTGGTGTTTTTACAGGGCGCAAAAAAAATTCAAAATGCAATTTATTAATAAAACTGAGCCTTTAGAAGCTGCTTTAGTATAACAGATAGGGTGAAATGTGCTGGTTTGGGATATCATGTGGCCTGGTGTTTTACAGGACGCACAAAACCAGGTCAAAATGCAATTTATTAATAAAACAGAGCCTGTAGAAGCTGCTCTAGTATAACAGATAGGGTGAAATGTGCCGGTTTGGGACACCCTGTGGCCTGGTGTTTTAACAGGACGCACAAAACCAATTCAAAATGCAATATATTAATAAAACAGAGCCTGTAGAAGCTGCTTTAGTATAACAGGGTGAAATGTGCCAGTTTGGGTGATCCTGTGGCCTGGTGTTTTTACAGGATGCACAAAACCAATTCAAAATGCAATATATTAATAAAACAGAGCCTTTAGAAGCTGATTTAGTATGACAGATAGGGTGAAATGTGCTGGTTTGGGATACCCTGCGGCCTGGTGTTTTTACAGGACGCACAAAACCAATTCAAAATGCAATATATTAATAAAACAGAGCCTGTAGAAGCTGCTTTAGTATAACAGGGTGAAATGTGCCAGTTTGGGTGACCCTGTGGCCTGGTGTTTTTACAGGATGCACAAAACCAATTCAAAATGCAATATATTAATAAAACAGAGCCTTTAGAAGCTGATTTAGTATGACAGATAGGGTGAAATGTGCTGGTTTGGGATACCCTGTGGCCTGGTGTTTTTACAGGACGCACAAAACCTATTTAAAATGCAATATATTATTAAAACAGAGCCTTTAGAAGCTGCTTTAGTATAACAGGTTGAAATGTGCTGGTTTGGGATAGCCTGCGGCCTGGTGTTTTTACAGGGCACAAAAAAACAATTCAAAATGCAGTATATTAATAAAACTGAGCCTTTAGAAGCTGCTTTAGTATAACAGATAGGGTGAAATGTTTGGGACACCCTGCAGCCTGTTGTTTTTACAGGACGCACAAAACCAATTCAAAATGCAATTTATTAATAAAACAGAGCCTTTGGAAGCTGCTTTAGTATAACGGGGTGAAATGTGCCGGTTTGGGATACCCTGTGTCATGGTGTTTTTACAGGATGCAAAAAAATGCAATATATTAATAAAACAGAACCTGTAGAAGCTGCTTTAGTATAACAGGGTCTGGCCTGTTGTTTTTACAGGACGCACAAAACCAATTCAAAATGCAATATATTAATAAAACAGAGCCTTTAGTAGCTGATTTAGTATAACAGATAGGGTGAAATGTGCTGGTTTGGGATACCCTGCGGCCTGGTGTTTTTAAAGGATGCACAAAACCAATTCAAAATGCAAAATATTAACAAAACAGATCCTGTAAAAGCTGCTTTAGTATAACAGATAGGGTGAAATGTGACGGTCTGGGATACCCTGCGGCCTGGTGTTTTTACAGGACGCACAAAACCAATTCAAAATGCAATATATTATTAAAACAGAGCCCGTAGAAGCTGCTTTAGTATAACAGGGTGAAATGTGCTGGTTTGGGACACCCTGCGGCCTGGTGTTTTTACAGGACGCACAAAACCAATTCAAAATGCAATATATTAATAAAACAGAGCCTGTAGAAGCTGCTTTAGTATAACAGATAGGGTGAAATGTGCTGGTTTGGGATACCCTGCGGCCTGGTGTTTTACAGGACGCACAAAACCAATTCGAAGTGCAATTTATTAATAAAACAGAGCCTTTGGAAGCTGCTTTAGTATAACGGGGTGAAATGTGCCGGTTTGGGATACCCTGTGGCATGGTGTTTTTACAGGATGCAAAAAAATGCAATATATTAATAAAACAGAACCTGTAGAAGCTGCTTTAGTATAACAGGGTGTGGCCTGTTGTTTTTACAGGACGCACAAAACCAATTCAAAATGCAATATATTAATAAAACAGAGCCTTTAGTAGCTGATTTAGTATAACAGATAGGGTGAAATGTGCTGGTTTGGGATACCCTGCGGCCTGGTGTTTTTAAAGGATGCACAAAACCAATTCAAAATGCAAAATATTAACAAAACAGATCCTGTAAAAGCTGCTTTAGTATAACAGATAGGGTGAAATGTGACGGTCTGGGATACCCTGCGGCCTGGTGTTTTTACAGGACGCACAAAACCAATTCAAAATGCAATATATTATTAAAACAGAGCCCGTAGAAGCTGCTTTAGTATAACAGGGTGAAATGTGCTGGTTTGGGACACCCTGCGGCCTGGTGTTTTTACAGGACGCACAAAACCATTTCAAAATGCAATATATTAATAAAACAGAGTCTGTAGAAGCTGCTTTAGTATAACAGATAGGGTGAAATGTGCTGGTTTGGGATACCCTGCGGCCTGGTGTTTTACAGGACGCACAAAACCATTTCAAAATGCAATATATTAATAAAACAGAGCCTGTAGAAGCTGCTTTAGTATAACAGATAGGGTGAAATGTGCCGGTTTGGGACACCCTGCAGCCTGTTGTTTTTACAGGACGCACAAAACCAATTCAAAATGCAATATATTAATAAAACAGAGCCTCTGGAAGCTGCTTTAGTATAACAGGGTGAAATGTGCCGGTTTGGGATACCCTGTGGCATGGTGTTTTTAAAGGATGCAAAAAATCAATTCAAAATGCTATATATTAATAAAACAGAACCTGTAGAAGCTGCTTTAGTATAACAGGGTCAAATGTGCTGGTTTGGGATACCCTGTGGCCTGTTGTTTTTACAGGATGCACAAAATCAATTCAAAATGCAATATATTAATAAAACAGAGCCTTTAGTAGCTGATTTAGTATAACAGATAGGGTGAAATGTGCTGGTTTGGGATACCCTGTGGCCTGTTGTTTTTACAGGACGCACAAAACCAATTCAAAATGCAATATATTAATAAAACAGAGCCTTTAGTAGCTGATTTAATATAACAGATAGGGTGAAATGTGCTGGTTTGGGATACCCTTCGGCCTGATGTTTTTACAGGATGCAAAAAAACAATTCAAAATGCAAAATATTAACAAAACAGATCCTGTAAAAGCTGCTTTAGTATAACAGATAGGGTGAAATGTGCCGGTTTGATACACCCTGCGGCCTGGTGTTTTTACAGGACGCACAAAACCAATTCAAAATGCAATATATTAATAAAGCAGAGCCTGTAGAAGCTGCTTTAGTATAACAGATAGGGTGAAATGTGCCGGTTTGGGATACTCTGTGGCCTGGTGTTTTTACAGGACGCACAAAACCAATTCAAAATGCAATATATTAATAAAACAGAGCCTGTAGAAGGTGCTTTAGTATAACACATAGGGTGAAATGTGCTGGTTTGGGACACCCTGTGGCCTGGTGTTTTAACAGGACGCACAAAACCAATTCAAAATGCAATATATTAATAAAACAGAGCCTGTAGAAACTGCTTTAGTATAACAGGGTAAAATGTGCCAGTTTGGGTGACCCTGTGGCCTGGTGTTTTTACAGGACGCACAAAACCAATTCAAAATGCAATATATTAATAAAACAGAGCCTGTAGAAGGTGCTTTAGTATAACACATAGGGTGAAATGTGCTGGTTTGGGACACCCTGTGGCCTGGTGTTTTAACAGGACGCACAAAACCAATTCAAAATGCAATATATTAATAAAACAGAGCCTGTAGAAACTGCTTTAGTATAACAGGGTAAAATGTGCCAGTTTGGGTGACCCTGTGGCCTGGTGTTTTTACAGGATGCACAAAACCAATTCAAAATGCAATATATTAATAAAACAGAGCCTTTAGAAGCTGATTTAGTATGACAGATAGGGTGAAATGTGCTGGTTTGGGATACCCTGCGGCCTGGTGTTTTTACAGGACGCACAAAACCTATTCAAAATGCAATATATTAATAAAACAGAGCCTTTAGAAGCTGCTTTAGTATAATAGGGTGAAATGTGCTGGTTGGGGATACCCTGCGGCCTAGTGTTTTTACAGGGCACAAAAAAAAATTTAAAATGCAAAATATTAATAAATCTGAGCCTTTAGAAGCTGCTTTAGTATAACACATAGGGTGAAATGTGCTGGTTTGGGATATCCTGTGGCCTGGTGTTTTACAGGACATACAAAACCAATTCAAAATGCAATTTATTAATAAAACAGAGCCTGTAGAAGCTGCTTTAGTATAACAGATAGGGTGAAATGTTTGGGACACCCTGCAGCCAGTTGTTTTTACAGGACGCTCAAAACCAATTCAAAATGCAATATATTAATAAAACAGAGCCTGTGGAAGCTGCTTTAGTATAACGGGGTGAAATGTGCCGGTTTGGGATACCCTGTGGCATGGTGTTTTTACAGGATGCAAAAAAATGCAATATATTAATAAAACAGAACCTGTAGAAGCTGCTTTATTATAACAGGGTCTGACCTGTTGTTTTTACAGGACGCACAAAACCAATTCAAAATGCAATATGTTAATAAAACAGAGCCTTTAGTAGCTGATTTAGTATAACAGATAGGGTGAAATGTGCTGGTTTGGGATACCCTGTGGCCTGGTGTTTTACAAGGATGCACAAAACCAATTCAAAATGCAAAATATTAACAAAACAGATCCTGTAAAAGCTGCTTTAGTATAACAGATAGGGTGAAATGTGACGGTCTGGGATACCCTGCGGCCTGGTGTTTTTACAGGACGCACAAAACCAATTCAAAATGCAATATATTATTAAACAGAGCCCGTAGAAGCTGCTTTAGTATAACAGGGTGAAATGTGCTGGTTTGGGACACCCTGCGGCCTGGTGTTTTTTCAGGACGCACAAAACCAATTCAAAATGCAATATATTAATAGAACAGAGCCTGTAGAAGCTGCTTTAGTATAACACATAGGGTGAAATGTGCTGGTTTGGGATATGCTGTGGCCTGGTGTTTTACAGGACGCACAAAACCAATTCAAAATGCAATATATTAATAAAACAGAGCCTGTAGAAGGTGCTTTAGTATAACAGGGTGAAATGAGCCGGCTTGGGATACCCTGCGGCCTGGTGTTTTTACAGGACGCACAAAACCAATTCAAAATGCAATATATTAATAAAACAGAGCCTTTAGACGCTGCTTTAGTATAACAGATAGGGTGAAATGTGCCGGTTTGGGATACCCTGCGGCCTGGTGTTTTTACAGGATGCACAAAACCAATTCAAAATGCAATATATTATTAAAACAGAGCCCGTAGAAGCTGCTTTAGTATAACAGGGTGAAATGTGCTGGTTTGGGACACCCTGCGGCCTGGTGTTTTTACAGGACGCACAAAACCAATTCAAAATGCAATATATTAATAAAACAGAGCCTGTAGAAGCTGCTTTAGTATAACAGATAGGGTGAAATGTGCTGGTTTGGGATACCCTGCGGCCTGGTGTTTTTAAAGGACGCACAAAACCAGTGCAAAATGCAATATATTAATTAAACAGAGCCTTTAGAAGCTGATTTTGTATAACAGGGTGAAATGTGCTGGTTTAGGATGCCCATGCGGCCTGGTGTTTTTACAGGACACACAAAACCAATTCAAAATGCAATATATTAATAAAACAGAGCCTGTAGAAGCTGCTTTAGTATAACAGATAGGGTGAAATGTGCCGGTTTGGGATACCCTGCGGCCTGGTGTTTTTACAGGACGCACAAAACCAATTCAAAATGCAATATATTAATAAAACAGAGCCTGTAGAAGGTGCTTTAGTATAACAGATAGGGTGAAATGAGCCGGCTTGGGATACCCTGCGGCCTGGTGTTTTTACAGGACGCACAAAACCAATTCAAAATGCAATATATTAATAAAACAGAGCCTGTAGAAACTGCTTTAGTATAACAGGGTGAAAAGTGCCGGTTTGGGATACCCTGCGGCCTGGTGTTTTTACAGGGCGCAAAAAAACAATTCAAAATGCAATATATTAATAAAACTGAGCCTGTAGAAGCTGCTTTAGTATAACACATAGGGTGAAATGTGCTGGTTTGGGATATCCTGTGTCCTGGTGCTTTACAGGACGCACAAAACCATTTCAAAATGCAATTTATTAATAAAACAGAGCCTGTAGAAGCTGCTTTAGTATAACAGATAGGGTGAAATGTGCCGGTTTGGGACACCCTGCAGCCTGTTGTTTTTACAGGACGCACAAAACCAATTCAAAATGCAATATATTAATAAAACAGAGCCTGTGGAAGCTGCTTTAGTATAACAGGGTGAAATGTGCCGGTTTGGGATACCCTGTGGCATGGTGTTTTTACAGGATGCAAAAAAACAATTCAAAATGCTATATATTAATAAAACAGAACCTGTAGAAGCTGCTTTAGTATAACAGGGTCAAATGTGCTGGTTTGGGATACCCTGTGGCCTGTTGTTTTTACAGGACGCACAAAATCAATTCAAAATGCAATATAATAATAAAACAGAGCCTTTAGTAGCTGATTTAGTATAACAGATAGGGTGAAATGTGCTGGTTTGGGATACCCTGTGGCCTGTTGTTTTTACAGGACGCACAAAACCAATTCAAAATGCAATTTTTTAATAAAACAGAGCCTTTAGTAGCTGATTTAGTATAACAGATAGGGTGAAATGTGCTGGTTTGGGATACTCTTCGGCCTGGTGTTTTTGCAGGATGAAAAAAAAAATTCAAAATGCAAAATATTAACAAAACAGATCCTGTAAAAGCTGCTTTAGTATAACAGATAGGGTGAAATGTGCTGGTTTGGGACACCCTGCGGCCTCGTGTTTTTACAGGACGCACAAAACCAATTCAAAATGAAATATATTAATAAAACAGAGCCTGTAGAAGCTGCTTTAGTATAACAGATAGGGTGAAATGTGCTGGTTTGGGATACCCTGCGGCCTGGTGTTTTTAAAGGACGCACAAAACCAATGCAAAATGCAATATATTAATTAAACAGAGCCTTTAGAAGCTGATTTAGTATAACAGGGTGAAATGTGCTGGTTTAGGATGCCCATGCGGCCTGGTGTTTTTACAGGACGCACAAAACCAATTCAAAATGCAATATATTAATAAAACAGAGCCTGTAGAAGCTGCTTTAGTATAACAGATAGGGTGAAATGTGCCGGTTTGGGATACCCTGCGGCCTGGTGTTTTTACAGGACGCACAAAACCAATTCAAAATGCAATATATTAATAAAACAGAGCCTGTAGAAGGTGCTTTAGTATAACAGGGTGAAATGAGCCGGCTTGGGATACCCTGCGGCCTGGTGTTTTTACAGGACGCACAAAACCAATTCAAAATGCAATATATTAATAAAACAGAGCCTGTAGAAGCTGCTTTAGTATAACAGATAGGGTGAAATGTGCCGGTTTGGGATACCCTGCGGCCTGGTGTTTTTACAGGATGCACAAAACCAATTCAAAATGCAATATATTCATAAAACAGAGCCTGTATAGCCGGAGGTCCCTTTAGAGCATGGATCAGACAGAATTGCTATAGGAGACTTCACATGCAGGCTGGTGGTGGGTGGAGGCCCTGGTTGCTGACTTTGCCCTTAGACCTATCACGCAGTTGCAAACCCTTCAACTTCTACATTATCAGTGGTCGGTCGAATGCACAGCTGACACATCTAGGCAGCTAACACAATTTGAGAGGCTATCCGGCTTCTGGGGAGGGGTGAGAGAGGTTGTCAGGAAGCTGACGGATGTTGACTTGGGCGAGGACCCCGCATGTTACCTGCTTAGCCTAGCACCGGCCTCCATGAGATCTAGGCGTAGGTCCCTTCTTGCCCCCCTCCTGAGCGCTGCCAGAACCTGCATTCCGGCTAAATGGAAGTCCCCTGACCCCCCTACAACAGTGCAGTGGCTGGCCGTCGTTCAGGACATCTGTAGGATGAAGGAACTTACTGCTTCGCTAAAGGGGACCCTGGAAAAGCACAGGAGGACCAGGCAGGAATGAGACCATTTCACTTTATCCCCCGATTTTCTCCTCAATACGTAACAGAGATTTGTCGGGCTTCTTGGGGGAGGGTCCTCCCTCGATCCCCTTTCTTATCCCTAGTTACCCCCCCTCTTTGCTTCTTCCCCTGCTGTTTCTATCTTGTCCTCCCTCCTCCGTTCCCCCTATGTTACTTGTTTCCAATTAGTTCCGTTTTCCCCCGTTCTTTTACTTATTAAAAGAAGGTTGGAGGCATGGGTTGCAGTTGCTGCGGCACGTTGACAAGCAGCATTGCAGTCTGAAACACTCGGAGCGGGGCTTAGCGTAGCTCAGCACTTCTTTTTCTTGTGTGCTTTTGATTAATGGAAACTGAAGCTGTGTGGTTTTTAGTGGTTGTAATGTGTGTACTTATGTGGCACTGCGTTGCCGAGCGCTGTAATTTCTGCTTCCTTCAATAAAAACATTTAATTATTAAAAAATAAAAAATAAAACAGATCCTGTAGAAGCTGCTTTAGTATAACAGGGTGAAATGTGCTGGTTTGGGATGCCCATGTGACCTGGTGTTTTTACAGGATGCACAAAAAACAATTCAAAATGCAATATATTAATAAAACAGAGCCTGTAGCAGCTGCTTTAGTATAACAGGTAGGGTGAAATGTGCTGGTTTGGGATATCCTGCGCCTGATGTTTTTACAGGACACACAAAACTAATTCAAAATGCAATATATTAATAAAACAGAGCCTGTAGAAGCTGCTTTAGTATAACAGATAGGGTGAAATGTGCCGGTTTGGGATACCCTGCGTCCTGGTGTTTTTACAGGATGCAAAAAAGCAATTCAAAATGCAATATATTAATAAAACAGAGCCTGTAGAAGGTGCTTTAGTATAACAGGGTGAAATGTGCCGGTTTGGAATACCCTGCGGCCTGGTGTTTTTAAAGAAAGCACAAAACAGAGTCTGGGCTTTAACATGAAATGTCTTGTTTGTCATTTTTTAGGTGTATTCTCAATATTTTTGGATGAAATATGTGCAAAAAAACCCCAAAAAACAATTTTTTACAATTTGTAGTGTTTTTTTGTAATAAAAAATGTAAGTTTGTCAATAAAATCTTATTGCGCGTGAAACCCCAATTTCTCCCGGTTACAGCGATACCACATATGTATAGGTAGACACCCTTTCCTGCCCAGGAGACTCCCCCAAACTGAAGCAACGCTTTAGGAGATTTTCAGATAAAATACAACTATGCTACGCACTAAGCGCACCTTGCAGTTTTTCAAGAAAAACAACCCTTTGTTTTCTGGGTGCAGTTTTCTGGAAGTAATCCCTCAATATATTATTTGGTTGCACAGGGTTTCCCTAAAAAAAGTATAAAAAAGCAGAATCAAAACCACATTTTCCTAAAAAAAACGATATGCAAACAAGAACAAAACTGAAAATCTGAAAAAGCAACATGCCCCGAACAGAACAATACCCAGCATGCATAGGTTCTGTCAAGGAGAGAGTTGCCAAACACCCCAAAGTAAAGCATGCGCATAACGGTAATTTTACTTCAAAATTTCAGCTCTGCAGACAAAGTGCGCACCTTGTGTCAGGGTTGGAGTTCCTCCTTAGGCTTCTGAGTGTGCTGCTGGTCAATACTGCTGGCTGGCTCTTTCTCTGGAACTTCCCCTGCATTGTGCTGATCCACCAGGAGATGGCTCTGTCCTGCAGAGCTGCTGGCAATCATCCAGCACCTGTAACTCCTCAGCCTATACAGTATAAGCTGATCAGCCCATTCAGGCAGCGGATTAGCATTTTGTTATGTCATCTTTATCCCAGAATGCTGTACCTAGATCCCAGGTACTCTGAAATCTGAACCTCGCACCCAGGACTCCTGCCTCAGCTCTTGTGTTTGCTCCCCCTATCCCAGCCGTGTTTCCACCTTGGAATTTGAACTTTTCTTTGATCCTTATGCATGCTTGTTGCCGGACTCCATCTTGTGTATGTACAGCCAGAGCGTGTTGGTTTCACCTGTATGTGTATTGTTCAGCCAGAGCGTGTTAATCTCACTTGTATATCCCTTACACATATATGTTCCCCTTTGTGATTTGTACACAGTTTGATTGTAGTGTGTTTGATGTGTAGTTACCACTGTTGTTTAGTTACCACTGTTTTTTCATTATTAAACACGGTTTCCCCCATATCCATTTCTGCCTCACAGTCTCAATTTCTGGTCACTTTTTACAATTGGGATTTCTCCGCTGGAAAATCCCTGACAGAATGCTAATCCCATAGACCAGGAGACTGTAAAGACTGATTTGGATTTGTTGTGCAGGGTCTTAGTGCCAGCACTAGAATTTGCTTTTCATAGAGTCTGTAATGCTGTCTGTCCTGGGTCTTGTAGTTCCTCTAGTCTTAGTTGGGCCTCCGGCCTTCTTGTTTTGAAATTTGGGCTTAAAGCCTTCTGGTCTGTATTGGGGCCCAGCCCCGTCTTGGTCTGTATTGGGGCCCAGCCCCGTCTTGGTCTGTATTGGGGCCCAGCCCCGTCTTGGTCTGTATTGGGGCCCAGCCCCGTCTTGGTCTGTATTGGGGCCCAGCCCCGTCTTGGTCTGTACTGGGGCCCAGTTCTTTGTTTGTCTTGTATATGTCTCTCCTGTGTTTCCCTTCCCCAAGTCTGTGACCACCACGGGATTACCTGGGGCCTGTGCAACTTCACCTTTAGAAGCTCTGTCGAAGAAGTGGGTGGATTACGGGCTACTCAAGTGCCGGATCACCTACGCCCCTCGTGGTCGGCAGTTTGCCTCCTTGGTGACACAGGCGGGTTGTCTGTCCTTGTATAAACATCCAATGTTGCCAGCCTTCACTCCCCGGACAGAAGCACACACCCGCTGCCGGCACGGCACAAGGAGCTCACCCAAGCACTGTGACTGATCCACGGTCAAAACGAGCCAGCCCGCAGCCGAGGTGTTTTAAGAATAATCCACTCTTTATTTTCTTGCATAAAACGGCATAGCAGTTTAAAACAGCAATAGGAGCATACTCAGGCAGATATCGCGTCGACGCGTTTCGAGCCTACGCTCTTAATCATGACAGCGAGGTAACTGCCCAATTCACAATAAATAGACACATTAACAATTATCTTAATGAGACACCTAATGGATCCTAATTGCTAACATCCGCAGCATACAAAAGCGCTTAGTTTTCCATTAGTTATGTCAATTCAAATACCTGTGGGCCATGATGTCAGTCCGCCACTGCACGTGTAAAACCATATCCCCACATAGGGCCGGTACTTCCGGGTCAGCCTCAGGGAAGCACATCAAACCGCCAATCGCTACCAAGCCATTGCAAGGTATCATCCCGTGGGTGGAGCCTGTAAGGACGTCAAAGGCCTGGCAAGACATTACACTCCATGGCGGGCGTCATTACTGGCAAAACTCCGTGCAGGTCAGAATAACAAACATGCTGCTACAATCCTTATACATGTGATCTATAGTTAAATTGTCTCAATACAAATAACATTACAAGGAAACGTGGTAATTGATACACAAAACACGCTCTATTAGGGAAAGAAGTCAGCACGTATATACTCTATAGGTAATGACATTTACCACAAAAAAAAAATTAATTTGAGTCATCTAAAAAAATATGTTTACATGCAATATCATGATTAAGGGATGAAAACAAATAAAGCTGAACACACCTCAATAAGTAGGCTCCAGCCCATCTAGTTATGTTTCAAAAACAAATCCACATCCCATCTCGCATTAAGTCCCTTGGGGCTGCGTGTACCCAATGTGAAAATCCAAAAGACCTCCCGCTGTAACAGTTTATCCATAAGGTCGCCACCCCTGGGACCTAAAGCTACTCTTTCAATGGGTACCCATCTAAGAGAAGTTAAATCGCCCCCATGATGAATCCTAAAATGTTTCCCCACATTTGATGTGCAGGTTAGGCGCTCCAGGGACGCGGAAGCTAAGTGTTCCGCAATTCGTTTTTTAACCGGTCGTGTGGTACAACCCACATACTGTACCCTACAGCCTACACAAGTAATTAAATAAATCACATTTGAAGAATTACAGTTGATAAAGTTGTTTATTTGGTAATTCCTGTTGTCTACTACTGCGCTAAAATGTAATCCTGGTTGCATAAATTGACATACCCCGCATCTTCTGCCACCACATTTAACCCTTTGGTTGCCAAGCCCGTAACACCTACGTGCTGGCTTGGCTGGGCGTTAAGTGCCAAGCACGTAGGTGCTACGGGCTTGACATTCACTCACCTCCTGATGATCGCTGCTTGAAATCTGCCCGGATACCGCCTTGACGTTGTAGCAGGGTCATGGGGGGGTCACCTGGAGGTGACCCTGAGCTCACCCCGGCAACAGGATCGTCGCTGGAGCCAATCAGAGGAGGGCGCACGGCTGCTGTCATCAGCCGGCGCCTCCTCTATATAAACTTCTGGCGGTCTTCTCTTCTCCTGTTTCTTGTTGGCTTGGAGGTAAGTGGCTGTGTGTGCGTGTGTCTGGGGGTGTGAGGGAGTGTGTGAGGGAGTGTGTGAGGGAGTGTGTGGGATCGGGGTTTTTTTTTGGGGGGGGGGACCAAATGGATCGCCACCCGCCGCCCGCCGATCGCCACCCGCCGATCGCCACCCGCCGCCGATCGCCGCCGATCGCCACCCGCCGATCGGCGGGTGGCGGGCGGCGATCGGGCGGCGGGTGGCGATCGGCGGGTGGCGATCGGTGCTGCCCACCTGACGCCCACCTACCTGCTAGCCGCCGCCCGCCGATCGCCACCCGCCGATCGCCACCCGCCGCCGCCCGCCGATCGCCACCCGCCGATCGCCACCCGCCGCCGATCGCCGCCGATCGGCGGGTGGCGGGCGGCGATCGGGCGGCGGGTGGCGATCGGCGGGTGGCGATCGGCGGGCGGCGGCTAGCAGGTAGGTGGGCGTCAGGTGGGCAGCAGCTGTAGCTGGAGCATGGATCCAGGAGTGGCTGTGTGTGCGTGTGTCTGGGGGTGTGAGGGAGTGTGTGAGGGAGTGTGTGAGGGAGTGTGTGGGGGAGTGTGTGGGATCGGGGTTTTTTTTGGGGGGGGGGACCTAATGGATCGCCGCCCGCCGATCGCCACCCGCCGATCGCCACCCGCCGCCGATCGCCGCCGATCCCCACCCGCCGATCGGCGGGTGGCGGGCGGCGATCGGGCGGCGGGTGGCGATCGGCGGCGGGTGGCGATCGGCGGGTGGCGATCGGCGGGCGGCGGCTAGCAGGTAGGTGGGCGTCAGGTGGGCAGCAGCTGTAGCTGGAGCGGCAGAAGAGCATGGATCCAGGAGTGGCTGTGTGTGCGTGTGTCTGGGGGTGTGAGGGAGTGTGTGAGGGAGTGTGTGAGGGAGTGTGTGGGGGAGTGTGTGGGATCGGGGTTTTTTTTGGGGGGGGGGACCTAATGGATTGCCACCTGCCGCCCGCCGATCGCCACCCGCCGATCGCCACCCGCCGCCGATCGCCACCCGCCGATCGGCGGGTGGCGGGCGGCGATCGGGCGGCGGGTGGCGATCGGCGGCGGGTGGCGATCGGCGGGTGGCGATCGGCGGGCGGCGGCTAGCAGGTAGGTGGGCGTCAGGTGGGCAGCAGCTGTAGCTGGAGCGGCAGAAGAGCATGGATCCAGGAGTGGCTGTGTGTGCGTGTGTGAGGGAGTGTGTGAGGGAGTGTGTGAGGGAGTGTGTGAGGGAGTGTGTGAGGGAGTGTGTGAGGGAGTGTGTGAGGGAGTGTGTGAGGGAGTGTGTGGGGGAGTGTGTGGGATCGGGGTTTTTTTTGGGGGGGGGGACCTAATGGATCGCCACCTGCCGCCCGCCGATCGCCACCCGCCGATCGCCACCCGCCGCCGATCGGCGGCGGGTGGCGATCGGCGGGTGGCGATCGGCGGGCGGCGGCTAGCAGGTAGGTGGGCGTCAGGTGGGCAGCAGCTGTAGCTGGAGCGGCAGAAGAGCATGGATCCAGGAGTGGCTGTGTGTGCGTGTGTCTGGGGGTGTGAGGGAGTGTGTGAGGGAGTGTGTGAGGGAGTGTGTGGGGGAGTGTGTGGGATCGGGGTTTTTTTTGGGGGGGGGGACCTAATGGATTGCCACCTGCCGCCCGCCGATCGCCACCCGCCGATCGCCACCCGCCGCCGATCGCCACCCGCCGATCGGCGGGTGGCGGGCGGCGATCGGGCGGCGGGTGGCGATCGGCGGCGGGTGGCGATCGGCGGGTGGCGATCGGCGGGCGGCGGCTAGCAGGTAGGTGGGCGTCAGGTGGGCAGCAGCTGTAGCTGGAGCGGCAGAAGAGCATGGATCCAGGAGTGGCTGTGTGTGCGTGTGTGAGGGAGTGTGTGAGGGAGTGTGTGAGGGAGTGTGTGAGGGAGTGTGTGAGGGAGTGTGTGAGGGAGTGTGTGAGGGAGTGTGTGGGGGAGTGTGTGGGATCGGGGTTTTTTTTGGGGGGGGGACCTAATGGATCGCCACCTGCCGCCCGCCGATCGCCACCCGCCGATCGCCACCCGCCGCCGATCGCCACCCGCCGATCGGCGGGTGGCGGGTGGCGATCGGGCGGCGGGTGGCGATCGGCGGCGGGTGGCGATCGGCGGGTGGCGATCGGCGGGCGGCGGCTAGCAGGTAGGTGGGCGTCAGGTGGGCAGCAGCTGTAGCTGGAGCGGCAGAAGAGCATGGATCCAGGAGTGGCTGTGTGTGCGTGTGTGAGGGAGTGTGTGAGGGAGTGTGTGAGGGAGTGTGTGAGGGAGTGTGTGAGGGAGTGTGTGAGGGAGTGTGTGAGGGAGTGTGTGGGGGAGTGTGTGGGATCGGGGTTTTTTTTGGGGGGGGGGACCTAATGGATCGCCACCTGCCGCCCGCCGATCGCCACCCGCCGATCGCCACCCGCCGCCGATCGCCGCCGATCGCCACCCGCCGATCGGCGGGTGGCGGGCGGCGATCGGGCGGCGGGTGGCGATCGGCGGCGGGTGGCGATCGGCGGGCGGCGGCTAGCAGGTAGGTGGGCGTCAGGTGGGCAGCAGCTGTAGCTGGAGCGGCAGAAGAGCATGGACCCGTCAGGAACATGCCGCCCGCCGATCGCCACCCGCCGCCGATCGCCACCCACCGATCGGCGGGTGGCGGGCGGCGATCGGGCGGCGGGTGGCGATCGGCGGGCGGCGATTGGCGGGTGGTACTGTGTGGGACCGGCTGATGGTGGAGAAGAACTGGGGGTCCCGGGGCTTCCTGATGCCGGTCACAGCCGCCAACGAGACGGTAAGAGAAAGGGGTGGGGTGCACCCCACACCCCAATATCCTAATGGAGGCAGGGTCAGGGGGAGGTCACTGTGTGCTGTGTGGGGGATCAGGTAGTTATTATCAGGCATTTAGTTCACCCACACTCCCTAATCTTAACTTTTTCCTTTTTTCCTTAGGTGTTTTGGATTTTGGTGAATTGTTGGCCCCTTCCTTCTTTGGAGACGTTGGCCCCTTCTCTGCTTAGCTGGGATCCCGTGACCTGCTGCTCCTGACTCCACCACTTCTCATCGGGTTGTAACTTTTATTTCTATTTTTGTCTGTTTTTTTGCTTTGTTTTATTGTATTGTATTTTTTGTCTGTTTTTTTGCTTTGTTTTATTGTATTGTATTTTTTTGTAATTTGTCTTTAGTTGTAGCCTTTAGTTGTAGCCTTTAGTTGTAGCCTTTAGTTGTAGCCTTTAGTTGTAGCCTTTAGTAGTAGCCTTTAGTTGTAGCCTTTAGTTTAATTTTTTTTAGATTTTTTCTTGCATTGGGGTATGGCTGGTAAGCGGTACACTGCACAGGAAGCTGCGGCTTACCTGATGGCGTCTGACTCGGAAGATTTTAGTGAGTCAGGGTCCGAGTACTTCCCATCAGATAGCGAGTCAGACAGTGTATACTCTACTGAGGACACACAGCCGCGCAGTGCTGCCAGTAGTAGCCACCTTAGAAGGGATAGTACCGCACAAAGTGAGGCCACGCTTCAGGCGAGTGTAGTGCAGGGTGAGGCATCGAGTGCTGCAGCTGGTGAAGGAGCGTCTGCGTGGAGGCCTCCTAATAATTTTTCCCCCGAAATTCCCCCTTTTGATTCGGTCCCCGGGGTCAATGTAGACACCACAAATTTTGGTGTCATTGACTTTTTCAAATTGTTCCTCACAGAAGCCATCCTACTGGATATGGTCTTCTTTACCAATCTCTATGCCGAGCAGGTCTTAGCGCAAAACCCCCAGCAGAGGCACGCCCGAGCTCAGGCATGGCATCCCACAAATTTGAGTGAGATAAAGAAATTTTGGGGGCTCACTCTAGCAATGGGTATCCTAAAAAAATTTAGTATTTGGTCCTACTGGGATACCCAAACCATATTGGCAACTCCATTATTTCCGGCCGTAATGTCCAGAAACCGCTACCAAATTTTACTGCGGTTTCTGCATTTTAACGACAATTCCACTGCTATTCCCCGTGGTGAGCCCGGTCACGACAGGCTGCATAAATTACGGCCCCTGCTCAACAGCCTGTCAGATCGCTTCGCAGTAGTGTACACCCCCGGCCAAAAATTATCAATTGACGAGTCACTACTGCTTTTCAAAGGGCGCATTGTTTTTCGGCAATATATCCCTAGCAAGCGTGCCCGCTACGGGATTAAATGTTACCAATTATGCGATAGTGTGACCGGCTACATCAAATATTTTCGAATCTATGAGGGAAAGGACACCTATCTGGACCCCCCTGGTTGTCCCCCTGATTTGTCAATAAGTGGAAAGATCGTTTGGGACCTCATGACTCCATTGTTGGGTAAAGGTTACCACTTATATGTGGACAACTTCTATACCAGCATCCCCTTATTTCGCGCCCTTTATTGGTTGGATACCCCGGCCTGCGGCACCATCAACCGTAAACGCAAAGGGTTGCCCAGGCCACTACTTGAAAAAAAATTAAAAAGGGGGGAGTCTTATGCTCTAAGAAGCGATGAGGTCCTGGCCATGAAATACATGGGCAAAAAACATGTATTCCTTCTGACAACACTCCACGATGAGTCAGTTGTGAATGTAAGGCAACGTGGTCCCCGAGCCCCTTCCCAAAAGCCACGTTGCATAACCGATTATAATAAATTCATGGGTGGCGTTGATAAAACGGACCAAATATTAACTTATTACAACGCCACCCGAAAAACTCGAGCCTGGTACACTAAAGTTGCCATTCATTTGGTCCAAATGGCAACTTACAACAGCTTTGTTGCCTTCAAGGCAGCAGTGCCAGGCTCCAATTTATCGTACATAAAATACCAGCAGCAGTTACTCCCTGCTTTGTTGTTTGGGGATACTGCGGAAGCACCAGATCTGGCTAGCAATGACAACCAGGCCAGATTAGTAGGGAAGCACTTTATAAAGTTGCTTCCCGAAGTTGGTAAAAAGCGGTATCCCCAGAGAGCTTGTAGGGTTTGTAGGAAGCGTGGCATTAGAAGAGATGTGCGGTATTATTGCCCGACCTGTCCCAGCCAACCCGGGTTATGCCTCGAAGATTGTTTTGAGGTATACCATACTCAACTAAATTATTGAGCAATGCATTTTTTTTTTTGGTAGGTAGGCCCCTTTTAGGAATTAGGTATCTTGTGTTCCCATTATATTATTTTCTTTTTGTTTGTTTTTGCTGTTCCGATGGGAAATGGTGGAGCAGGAGCAGCTGGTTACTTATGGCATGTGATGATAAAATGTGACCAATTTCAGGTTCTTGATTCCTGATATTGGTCATTGATCACTGCACTGATCTTATAATGGGATTCCTCAGCTATATCCTATAATATGATGTTACGGCTGCAGTAAAGAGTATACAATCAATATAGTCTGAAGAAATGACCCGCTGCAAACAAGCCCAGTAGGCTTCGAAAGCTTGAGGTATGTACTTTCCAAAAATATATAGTTTGTGGGGGGTATTGCTAATGTAAAGGGTTGTAAATTTTGAGAACTGCAAGGTGCGCACTTTGTGTGCGCCGCTGATTTTTGCAAGTAAAATTACCCTCAAACGCATGCTTGACTTTGGGGTGTTTGGCAACTCTACCCTTCAAAGTACCTATGCATGTGGGGTATTGTTTTTTTCAGCAGACCTTGTGCTTTCAGATTTACAGCGTTGGTTCTTGCTTGCTTATTGTTTTTATAGGAAAAAATGTTTTGCAATCTGCTTTTTGCTTATTTTTTTAGGGTAAACCTTTGAAAGATGAGATTCTGCCAATCAAGAGAGTCCCAAGAAATGATGCCCTGCAAACAAGCCCAGTAGGCTTCGAAAGCTTGAGGTATGTACTTTCCAAAAATATATAGTTTGTGGGGGGTATTGCTAATGTAAAGGGTTGTAAATTTGGAGAAACTGCAAGGTGCGCACTTTGTGTGCGGCGCTGATTTTTTCAAGTACAATTACCCTCAAACGCATGCTGGACTTTGTGGTGTTTGGCAACTCTACACTTCAAAGTACCTATGCATGTGGGGTATTGTTTTGTTCAGCAGCCGTTGTGCTTTCAGATTTACTGCGTTACTTCTTGCTTGCTTATTGTTTTTATAGGAAAAAATGTTTTTCAATCTGCTTTTTGCTTATTTTTTTAGCGAAATCCTTTGGAACCAGAGATTCTGCCAATCAATATATTCTGAAGGAAGTCACAGACGTCAACAAGCCCAGTAGCCTTAGAAACCTTGAGGTATGTACTTTCCAAAAATATATAGTTTGTGGGGGGTATTTCAAATGTAAAGGGTTGTAAATTTGAAGAAACTGCAAGGTGCGCACTTTGTGTGCGGCGCTGATTTTTTCAAGTACAATTACCCTCAAACGCATGCTGGACTTTGTGGTGTTTGGCAACTCTACACTTCAAAGTACCTATGCATGTGGGGTATTATTTTGTTCAGCAGATGTTGTGCTTTCAGATTTACTGCGTTACTACTTGCTTGCTTATTGTTTTTATAGGAAAATATGGTTTTGAATCTGCTTTTTGCTTTTTTTTTTAGGGAAATCCTTTGGAACCAGAGATTCTGCCAATCAATAGAGTTCAAACCAATGGACCCACGCCAACAAGCCTAGTATGCTTAGAAACCTTGAGGTGTGCACTTTCCAAAAATATATAGTTTGTGGGGGGTATTTCAAATGTAAAGGGTTGTATTTTTTGAAAAACTGCGAGGAGCGCAAAGTATTTGTATTTTATCTGAAAATCTCCTCTAGCGCTCTTTGCAGTTTCTGGGGTCTCCTGGGCAGGAAAGGGTGTCTACTAATACATGTGTGGTACCGTTGTAACCGGGAGAAATGGGGCTTTTACTCTCAATATGTTTTTATTGAAAAACCTTTATTTTCGATTAAAAAAAACCACTGCAAAATGTAAAAACGTGTGTATTTTTTATTTTCTTTCACATATTTTGCCCAAAATAATTATGATAAAACTACAAAATTGATAAACAAGAGATATGATGTTAAAGCCCAGATTCTGCTGAAAAAAACAATATGTAATTTTTATGGGAAGTCCCAGAAAATCCCTTCAAAAATTACAGTTGAACATGGGGAGCGCAAAATAGTGAAAAATGCTCTGGCAACAGGGAGTGGGAAATGCTGCAGGTAGGCTGGCACTTAAAGGGTTAAAGGCCCCTGACTGAGACAGCCATGTTTTAGACCTTCCACCCTGCTTCATATAAAGGCTTGGTGACAGTTTACATCCTATTGTGGGTGATTTGTGGCTCACTATCCTGATGCCTTGTTTGACTACATGTCTGAGTTGGGGATCACAATTAAGTAAAGGGAGGTGTTTCTGTATTATTGCTTTAATTTTATAAAACTCCTCACTATATGAGGTGACAAAAGTCACAGGACCCTGCGAAATTCTAAGGGGTCCCTCTCTATTTTTATGGACTCCTTTCTTCCTAGTGTCACTGAGCATTTTATTTCTATCCCTACTTGAAGCTATCATCCTCGCCCGTTCCAACAGTTCAGGCGGATATCCCCGTTCAACAAATCTATTGGATATCAAGGTTAGTTCTTCATCGAACATCACATCTTGAGAGCAATTCCTCCGGGCCCTGATCATTTCGCCCACTGGTATTGCCCTGATGGTGTGAGGGGGATGGCAACTTTCAGCTCTTAAGGTGGTATTCCCCGCCGTCTCCTTTCTAAATGTCCTAGTTGTAATTTGGAGAGTATTACAATCTGCCTCTAACAATAAATCCAAAAAGGAAATTGTCATGGAATTATATTCTGAAGTAAACCTTAGGCCTAAGTCATTGGAGTTCAAATACTCCAGAAAAGGGGTTAATGTATCCTGGGGCCCAGACCATATCAAGATGAGGTCATCGATATACCGCCCGTACAATTTTATCTGTCCAAAAAAAGGGTTGTCACAACCAAATATCGTCCCCCTCTCCCACCACCCCATATAGAGGTTGGCCAGAGAGGGGGAGAATGGTGCCCCCATAGATGCCCCGCATCTTTGCAAAAAATATTGACCTGCAAATAAGAAATAGTTATGTTGCAACAGGTATTGCAGGGCCAAAATGAGGAAGGTTTTCAAATCATCTGAGTACTTGGAATAATTGTCCAGATGGAATTGGACTGCCTGTAGGGCCAAATTATGGGGTATAATTGAGTATAACGAGGCCACATCACAAGTAAGCCACCCATAACTAGGATTCCATTGAAACTCACGCAGTTGAATCAAAATATCACGGGAATCTTGCAGAAAACCGGGAAGCCTGCGTACTAATGGGAGCAATTGGGCATCCACCCACTGCCCCAGCCTCTCATTCAACCCCCCAATACCAGCCACAATCGGCCTCCCAGCAGGTGGACGCTGGGGCTTATGGATTTTGGGGAGGTGATGAAAGACTGGGGCAGTGGGGGAGGCCACAAAAAGAGCCTCAGCCTCATGTTGAGTGAGGACTCCCAATGCCACACCCTCATCCAGTAATATAGTTAGATCTTTCTGAAATTCCTCTACTGGATTAGATTTAAGTTTAACATAAGTGGGGTTGTCTGTCCTTGTCTATTTGTTTTTGGTCAGTTCACCACCCTGCATGCCCTGGGAAGTTTCTCGCCTGGGTAGGTCAGAATGATTCAATCTATCCATATTGAGATTCCTAGCGTACGCAAGTCTAAGTTCCAAGATGTCCACAAGGACAGCAGTTGCTATTGACACTGACTGTCCCACAGATAGGCATGTCTTTGTTCCTCCTCCTCGTTATAAGGAACTTACTCTGGCTACCTTCCCCCAGTTTCTCCGGGCTGCTTTAAAGTTAATACAGGAGCCTTACATCCAGCATTCTCCTATGACAACCTGGAGTCGTCAAGTGGCCTATTTTCTTTTCAAAGATGATTTGTTTTTCTGGGCTGAAGCATGGCTAAATCATAGTAAACACCTCAGTGAGAATTTTGTAGAGTTCCTTAAATTTATTGCCACATCTTACTTATGTATTCCTGAGGCTGACCTGAATCTGACTGCACTTTGTTCAGCCCAGAAATCGGAAACTCCAGCCAAATCTATTGCCTCTGAGTCTAACGTGGAGAATGAGGATGACCACCATCCATCTGTTCTGTCCTCCGTTCAGTCCACTAGGGTGCCTCCGTCTGCTGTTTATCATCAAACCATGCCGGTGACCCCAATAATCCAACCCGAGCCAGTAACGCTAGTGATTAAACCTGAACCTCACTGTGAGCCCATGCCTGAATCTGGCTGTGAGTCTGCTTCAAAATCGGTCTGTGACCCTGACCCAATGTCTGTCTTTGAGCCTGTCACATTCTCTGCCTATGAGTTTGAACCTGTACCTGTTTGTAAGCCCGGCTTAATGTCTGTTTGTCAATCTATATCTCCTGTCGAGTTCTCTCCTCCTGTGGGGTTCTCTCCTCCTGTGGGGTTCTCTCCTCCTGTGGGGTTCTCTCCTCCTGTGGGGTTCTCTCCTCCTGTGGGGTTCTCTCCTCCTGTCGAGTTCTCTCCTCCTGTCGAGTTCTCTCCTCCTGTCGAGTTCTCTCCTCCTGTCGAGTCCTCTCCTCCTGTCGAGTCCTCTCCTCCTGTCGAGTCCTCTCCTCCTGTCGAGTCCTCTCCTCCTGTCGAGTCCTCTCCTCCTGTCGAGTCCTCTCCTCCTGTCGAGTCCTCTCCTCCTGTCGAGTCCTCTCCTCCTGTCGAGTTCTTTCCTCCTGTCGAGTTCTCTCCTAGTTCACCTGAGGTAGGAGCGCCTGAGGTTGGTTCTCCTGCCTTGCCCGAGCCTCTGATGCCAGTGCCTGCCTTGCCCGAGCCTCTGATGCCAGTGCCTGCCTTGCCCGAGCCTCTGATGCCAGTGCCTGCCTTGCCCGAGCCTCTGATGCCAGTGCCTGCCTTGCCCGAGCCTCTGATGCCAGTGCCTGCCTTGCCCGAGCCATTGATGCCAGTGCCTGCCTTGCCCGGTCCAGTTGTTGCCTCTGTACCGGCGCGCCCAGTTGTTGCCTCCGTACCGGCGTGCCCAGTTGTTGCCTCTGTACCGGCGTGCCTTCCTGAGGGCTCCAGTAATATCTGCCCTAAGCCTGAACCTGATCACCATCTTTCGGGTAATCTTAGAGAAGGCCATGAAGATTCCCCACGTGTTCATGGTTTTGAAACACCTCGGGTTGCAAATGGGGATTTTTTCAATATCCCGCTGGCTCAAGGAGATCTGAAAGGGTTTCCTAAAGTCACAGGAAGGTCTGAATTTGGTTACCCTGGGCGCTGCCGTGAAGGTCCCGGTCCCCCTGGGCGCTGCCGTGAAGGTCCCGGTCCCCCTGGGCGCTGCCGTGAAGGTCCCGGTCCCCCTGGGCGCTGCCGTGAAGGTCCCGGTCCCCCTGGGTGCTGCCGTGAAGGTCCCGGTCCCCCTGGGTGCTGCCGTGAAGGTCCCGGTCCCCCTGGGCGCTGCCGTGAAGGTCCCGGTCCCCCTGGGCGCTGCCGTGAAGGTCCCGGTCCCCCTGGGCGCTGCCGTGAAGGTCCCGGTCCCCCTGGGCGCTGCCGTGAAGGTCCCGGTCCCCCTGGGCGCTGCCGTGAAGGTCCCGGTCCCCCTGGGCGCTGCCGTGAAGGTCCCGGTCCCCCTGGGCGCTGCTGTGAAGGTCCCGGTCCCCCTGGGCATTGCTTTCTTGATTTTGGTCCTGGAGGGACTGCCGTACCTGCGGAGTCTTCGCCTGCTTTGGGGCCCGCACCTGCTGGGTCTTCGCCTGCTTTGGGGCCCGCACCTGCTGGGTCTTCGCCTGCTTTGGGGCCCGCACCTGCTGGGTCTTCGCCTGCTTTGGGGCCGCTTCCCGCTGGGTCTTCGCCTGCTTTGGGGCCGCTTCCCGCTGGGTCTTCGCCTGCTTTGGGGCCGCTTCCCGCTGGGTCTTCGCCTGCTTTGGGACCGCTTCCCGCTGGGTCTTCGCCTGCTTTGGGGCCCGCACCTGCTGGGTCTTCGCCTGCTTTGGGGCCGCTTCCCGCCTGCCAGCTCCCTGGGTGTGAGTCGCCTGCATCGCCCCTGTCCGGCCCGCTGACCCCCTGGGCGCTGCCTTGAAGGTCCCGGTCCCCCTGGGCATTGCTTTTTGGATTTTGATCCTGGAGGGACTGCCGTACCTGCGGAGTCTTCGCCTGCTTTGGGGCCCGCACCTGCTGGGTCTTCACCTGCTTTGGGGCCCGCACCTGCTGGGTCTTCGCCTGCTTTCGGGTTCGCACCTGCTGGGTCTTCGCCTGCTTTGGGGCCGCTTCCCGCTGGGTCTTCGCCTGCTTTGGGGCCGCTTCCCGCTGGGTCTTCGCCTGCTTTGGGGCCGCTTCCCGCTGGGTCTTCGCCTGCTTTGGGGCCCGCACCTGCTGGGTCTTCGCCTGCTTTGGGGCCCGCACCTGCTGGGTCTTCGCCTGCTTTGGGGCCCGCACCTGCTGGGTCTTCGCCTGCTTTGGGGCCGCTTCCCGCTGGGTCTTCGCCTGCTTTGGGGCCGCTTCCCGCTGGGTCTCCGCCTGCTTTGGGGGCCGCTTCCCGCTGGGTCTTCGCCTGCTTTGGGGGCCGCTTCCCGCTGGGTCTTCGCCTGCTTTGGGGGCCGCTTCCCGCTGGGTCTTCGCCTGCTTTGGGGCCGCTTCCCGCCTGCCAGCCCCCCGGGTGTGAGTCACCTGCATCGCCCCTGTCCGGCCCGCCTCTCATGGGATGTCTGCCAATTTTACCCATCCAGATCATATGTCTGGTCCCATGCTACTTTTCTGGATTTTTTCTCGTATGCTGATTGAAGCATCTCCAGTGGAGTTGTTATTTAAAGCGTTCGGTGCCCGCTTTTTTTGAGGGGGGGTAATGTCAGGGTTGGAGTTCCTCCTTAGGCTTCTGAGCTGCTGCTGGTCAATACTGCTGGCTGGCTCTTTCTCTGGAACTTCGCCTGCATTGTGCTGATCCACCAGGAGATGGCTCTGTCCTGCAGAGCTGCTGGCAGTCAGCCAGCACCTGTAACTCCTCAGCCTATATAAGCTGATCAGCCCATTCAGGCAGCGGATTAGCATTTTGTTATGTCATCTTTATCCCAGAATGCTGTACCTAGATCCCAGGTACTCTGAAATCTGAACCTTGCACCCAGGACTCCTGCCTCAGCTCTTGTGTTTGCTCCCCCTATCCCAGCCGTGTTTCCACCTTGGAATTTGGACTTTTCTTTGATCCTTATGCATGCTTGTTGCCGGACTTCACCTTGTGTATGTACAGCCAGAGCGTGTTGGTTTCACCTGTATGTGTATTGTTCAGCCAGAGCGTGTTAATCTCACTTGTATATATGTATAGTTCCCTTACACATATATGTTCCCCTTTGTGATTTGTACACAGTTTGATTGTAGTGTGTTTGATGTGTAGTTACCACTGTTGTTTAGTTACCACTGTTTTTTCACTATTAAACACGGTTTCCCCCATATCCATTTCTGCCTCAGTCTCAATTTCTGGTCACTTTTTACAATTGGGATTTCTCCACTGGAAAATCCCTGACACCTTGTGCTTTTTCTACCAAAACAACCCTTTACATTTGCCCCATAAACCATATATTCCCTGAAAGTACACATTTTAAGCTTTCTAAACATACCCAGCTTGTTGTTGTGGGCTCATCTTTCTGGAAGTAATCCCTTGAAGAATTCTTAGGTTGCACAGGGTTTCACAAAAAAATGTATAAAAAAGCAAAATAAAAAGGTTTTCCTAAAATATCAATATGCAAATAAGAAAAAACAAGCTAAATCTGAAAGCACAAGGTCCCCCAAGCAGAACAATACCCAACATGCATAGGTACTATTAACCCTTTTAATTGCCAGCCAACTTGAACTTTTGTCTCATGGACCCCTTACCAGTTCACAAAGGGTTAACAGTTAAATAAAACACACACACAATAAAAATTATTTTATTAAAAAAAAAAAATGTACTCTTTACTCACCTTCGATCGTCAGCTCCTGTGTCCCTCGCTGATCTGCTGTCAGATGCCGGTGATCGGCAGCCAGAGGAGGAGGGGACGCAGGAGATCAGAGGATCTCCTGTCCCCTCCTTCTTTCACCACCGATCACCGGCATCTGACAGCTGAGAGGCCTGGAGCTGTCAAGACGCCAGCCGAGTGACGCCTTTTGGGGGCGGGGCTTCACGGCAAAATGGCGGCGCCCGTCAGAGGAAGAGGGGAGAGAGCCTTTCAGGCTCTCCCCTGAAGATAGAAAGCCCTGGGGGGGGGGATCGGAGGCCCCCCGGGGGAAGAGGAGGCCCGGCGAGATTGAGCGCACATGGAGGTGAGTAAATGTCATTTTTATTATTTTTTTTTTTTTTTACAGGAAAAGCCAGCGGCCACAAAAACGGGGGGGGGGGGGCAACTCCGGGCTCTCCCCTTCCTCCGGAGGAGCCCCGACGGGGGATCGGAGCCCCCCAGGGTGAAGAGGAGACCCGGCCGGTTCAAATGAGGGGTCAGGTAAGTGTTTTTTTTTTACATTTTGCAGGCGCTAGCAGGGGGCAAAGCCAGGCACGTAAATTTTACGTGGCTGGCGTTTAACGGTTGGAGAGGCAGCCACGTAAAATTTACGTGGCTGGCAATAGACGGGTTAAAGGACACACAAAACCAATGCAAAATGCAATATATTAATAAAACAGAGCCCTTAGAAGCTGATTTAGTATAACAAGGTGAAATTTGCTGGTTTGGGATGCCCATGCGGCCTGGTGTTTTTACAGGACGCACAAAACCAATTCAAAATGCAATATATTAATAAAGCAGAGCCTGTAGAAGCTGTTTTAGTATAACATATAGGGTGAAATGTGCGGGTTTGGGATACCCTGCGGCCTGGTGTTTTTACAGGATGCACAAAACCAATTCAAAATGCAATATATTAATAAAACAGAGCCTGTAGAAGCTGATTTAGTATAACATATACGGTGAAATGTGCCCATTTGGGATACCCTGCGGCCTGGTGTTTTTACAGGATGCACAAAACCAATTCAAAATGCAATATATTAATAAAACAGAGCCTGTATAGCCGGAGGTCCCTTTAGAGCATGGATTAGACAGAACTGCTATAGGAGACTTCACATGCAGGCTGGTGGTGGGTGGAGGGGGCCGGAGGCCCTGGTTGCTGACTTTGCCCTTAGACCTATCACGCAGTTGCAAACCCTTCAACTTCTACATTATCAGCGGTCGGTCGAATGCACAGCTGACACATCTAGGCAGCTAACACAATTTGAGCGCACCTGTTTAGGGTCCGGCCATTTTGGGGGAGCTTTGTCGTACTCCGAATCGTTGCTGATGGAGCCCCCGAATGACTTTGTTCCCTCATACGTGAGGGGATGGGAGAGGGAACTTCGCAGAACCTTTACGGATGAGCAAAAGCAAGCTATGATTCAGCTGGCACATAAGAGCTCTATTTTCTGTAAGTATCAGGAGACCACGTTCAAAATTCTCTCACGCTGGTACCGGGTCCCATCGTTGTTGGCGAATATGTTTCCCTCTTCCTCCCCCCTCTGCTGGAGGTGCTCAAGGGCTAGGGGGACTATGACACATATCTTTTGGGAATGTGAGAGGCTATCCGGCTTCTGGGGAGGGGTGAGAGAGGTTGTCAGGAAGCAGACGGATGTTGACTTGGGCGAGGACCCTGCATGTTACCTGCTTAGCCTAGCACTGGCCTCCATGAGATCTAGGCATAGGTCCCTTCTTGCCCCCCTCCTGAGCGCTGCCAGAACCTGCATTCCTGCTAAATGGAAGTCCCCTGACCCCCTACAACAGCGCAGTAGCTGGCCGTCGTTCAGGACATCTGTAGGATGAAGGAACTTACTGCTTCGCTAAAGGGGACCCTGGAAAAGCACAGGAGGACCTGGCAGGAATGGGACCGTTTCACTTTATCCCATGATTTCCTCCTCTATACGTAACACAGTTTCGTCGGGCTTCTTGGGGGAGGGTACTCCCCCCGATCCCCTTTCTTATCCCTAGTTACCCCCCTCTTTGCTTCTTTCCCTGCTGTTTCTGTCTTGTCCTCCCTCCTCCGTTCCCCCTGTTACTTGTTTCCATTTAGTTCCGTTTGCCTCTGATCTCTTACTTATAAAAAGAAGGTTGGAGGCATGGGTTGCAGTTGCTGCGGCACGTTGACAAGCAGCATCGCAGTCTGAAACACTCGGAGCGGGGTTTAGCGTAGCTCTGCACTTCTTTTTCTTGTGTGCTTTTGACTAATGGAAACTGAAGCTGTGTGGTTTTTAGTGGTTGTAATGTGTGTACTTATGTGGCACTGCGTTGCCGAGCGCTGTAATTTCTGCTTCCTTCAATAAAAACATTTAATTATAAAAAATATAAATATAAAATATATAAAAAAAATCGAGCCTGTAGAAGCTGCTTTAGTATAACAAGGTGAAATGTGCTGGTTTGGGATACCTTGCGGCCTGGTGTTTTTACAGGACGCAAAAAAACAATTCAAGATGCAATATATTAATAAAACAGAGCCTGTAGAAGCTGCTTTAGTATAAAAGGGTGAAATATGCTGGTTTGGGATGCCCATGTGGCCTGGTGTTTTTACAGGATGCACAAAAACCAATTCAAAATGCAATATATTAATAAAACAGAGCCTGTAGAAGCTGCTTTAGTATAACAGGGTGAAATGTGCCGGTTTGGGATACCCTGCGGCCTGATGTTTTTACAGTATGCACAAAACCAATTCAAAATTCAATATATTAATAAAACAGAGCCTGTAGAAGCTGCTTTAGTATAACAGGGTGAAATGTGCCGGTTTGGGATACCCTGCGGCCTGGTGTTTTTAAAGGGTGCACAAAACAAATTCAAAATGCAATATATTAATAAAACAGAGCCTTTAGAAGCCGATTTAGTATAACAGGGTGAAATGTGCTGGTTTGGGATGCCCATGTGGCCTGGTGTTTTTACAGGATGCACAAAACCAATTCAAAATGCAATATATTAATAAAACAGAGCCTGTAGAAGCTGATTTAGTATAACAGATAGGGTGAAATGTGCTGGTTTGGGATACCCTGCGGCCTGGTGTTTTTAAAGGATGCGCAAAACAAATTCAAAATGCAATATATTAATAAAACAGAGCCTTTAGAAGCCGATTTAGTATAACAGGGTGAAATGTGCTGGTTTGGGATGCCCATGTGGCCTGGTGTTTTTACAGGACGCACAAAACCTATTCAAAATGCAATATATTAATAAAACAGAGCCTTTAGAAGCTGCTTTAGTATAACAGGGTGAAATGTGCCGGCTTGGGATACCCTGCGGCCTGGTGTTTTTACAGGACGCAAAAAAAACAATTCAAAATGCAATATATTAATAAAACAGAGCCTGTAGAAGCTGCTTTAGTATAACAGATAGGGTGAAATGTGCCGGTTTGGGATACCCTGCGGCCTGGTGCTTTTACAGGACACACAAAACCAATTCAAAATGCAATATATTAATAAAACAGAGCCTATAGAAGCTGCTTTAGTATAACAGATAGGGTGAAATGTGATGCTTTGGGAAGCCCATGTGGCCTGGTGTTTTTACAGAACGCACAAAACCATTTCAAAATGCAATATATTAATAAAACAGGGCCTTTAGAAGCTGATTTAGTATAACAGATAGGGTGAAATGTGCTGGTTTGGTATATCCTGTGGCCTGGTGCTTTTAAAGGACGCACAAAACCAATTCAAAATGCAATATATTAATAAAACAGAGCCTGTAGAAGCTGCTTTAGTATAACAGGGTGAAATGTGCCGGTTTGGGATACCCTGCGGCCTGGTGTTTTTAAAAGATGCCCAAAACCAATTCAAAATGCAATATATTAATAAAACAGAGCCTTTAGAAGCTGATTTAGTATAACAGATAGGGTGAAATGTGCTGGTTTGGGATGCCCATGTGGCCTGATGTTTTTACAGGACGCACAAAACCAATTCAAAATGCAATATATTAATAAAACAGAGCCTTTAGAAGCTGATTTAGTATAACAGGGTGAAATGTGCTGGTTTGGGATGCCCATGAGGCCTGATGTTTTTACAGGACGCACAAAACCAATTCAAAATGCGATATATTAATAAAACAGAGCCTTTAGAAGCTGATTTAGTATAACAGATAGGGTGAAATGTGCTGGTTTGGGATACCCTGCAGCCTGGTGTTTTTACAGGACGCACAAAACCTATTCAAAATGCAATATATTAATAAAACAGAGCCTGTAGAAGCTGCTTTTGTATAACAGGGTGAAATGTGCCGGTTTGGGATACCCTGTGGCCTGGTGGTTTTACAGGACACACAAAACCAATTCAAAATGCAATATATTAATTAAACAGAGCCTATAGAAGCTGCTTTAGTATAACAGATAGGGTGAAATGTGCCGGTTTGGGATACCCTGCGGCCTTGTGTTTTTAAAGGATGCCCAAAACCAATTCAAAATGCAATATATTAATAAAACAGAGCCTGTAGAAGCTGCTTTAGTATAACAGGGTGAAATGTGCTGGTTTGGAATGCCCATGCGGCCTGGTGTTTTTACAGGACGCACAAAACCAATTCAAAATGCAATATATTAATAAAACAGAGCCTGTAGAACCTGCTTTTGTATAACAGGGTGAAATGTGCCAGTTTGGGATACCCTGTGGCCTGGTGGTTTTACAGGACGCACAAAACCAATTCAAAATGCAATATATTAATAAAACAGAGCCTGTAGAAGCTGCTTTAGTAAAACAGATAGGGTGAAATGTGCCGGTTTGGGATACCCTGCGGCCTGGTGTTTTTACAGGACGCACAAACCCAATTCAAAATGCAATATATTAATAAAACAGAGCCTGTAGAAGTTGATTTAGTATAACAGATAGGGTGAAATGTGCCGGTTTGGGATGCCCATGCGGCCTGGTGTTTTTACAGGACGCACAAAACCAATTCAAAATGCAATATATTAATAAAACAGAACCTTTAGAAGCTGATTTAATATAACAGGGTGAAATTTGCTGGGTTGGGATGCCCATGCGGCCTGGTGTTTTTACAGGACGCACAAAACCAATTCAAAATGCAATATATTAATAAAACAGAGCCTTTAGAAGCTGATTTAGTATAACAGATAGGGTCAAATGTGCTGAAATAGTATGCCCATGTGGGCTGGTGTTTTTACAGCATACAAAAAAAATTAAAACTAATCGAGGTATAAGAAATGCTTGTGTGTAACAGGGTTAAATATGCCACTGTCAAGATGAGATGCACAGTGGCCAGGAATATTTACAGCACAAAAAAAAAGCAATTTAAAACTGATCTGGCAAATGAAGTAAAAATAAAAAAAAAGTTTCCCAGTCACTTTGCTGTCCCTGCCTGGATCGTTCATGATTTTTCCCTATTTTTCCCTGGCTCTCCTTGGCACTGTGTGGATCTCTGTGGGTCTCCCTGACTCTCCCTGCCTGTCTGTAAGTCTCTCCCTGTCAGCAGCAACTTCCGTTCTGTCTGCAATGCAAGGCAGAAATGCGCACAAGCAAGATGGCCGCCGTTTATATAGCACTGTGACGTCACCGGGCTTCCTGGCTGCTGATAGGCTGCATGTGACCTTCCCATGATAACTTCCCCCAGGGGACATGTCCAGACATGCCCATCCACCATTTTACAATGGCTGTAATTGAAATAAATGGAGTTTAAAGGAAAACTTCGATCGATCGAATCGCGGGGAAATTCGGATTCGTTCAGAATCGAATTTTTCCTGAAATTCGGAACGAATTCGGGTTCGTCCGAATCGATTCGCTCATCTCTAGCCGTTGGCCCCAGATCCTGACAATTGGTGGAGGATGCGGTCAGGATCTGGAGCCAACGGCAAAGACAGTTTCCAATTTAGGGGAACAATTTACTAAGACAGTATAGGGTGGCAGGAGCTAAAGGCAAACAGGGTGGGGGGCACAGTGGGGTTAGATGTTGACTGTGTGGTGGCATATCAGCGGTAAATGCTGACAGAGTGGGGATGCAAAGGGTTAAATGCAGAGTTAGCAGGCAGAACATGTATAAACTTACGACAGGCTATGAGCTTCCTGGCTTCTCCTGCCCCAGTCTCAGTTGTGTCAAAGAAGTCCTATGATGAACAACAGGGTGGCCGGTAAAGCAGGTCCTGCTGACAGATGCCAATGGCACAATTGCAGCTGCAGGCTCTGTGTTTACCCCTTGGGGAGGTGTGATGGGGTAGAGTTAAAGGGCTAGCACCAGGATAAAACCTGTAGTACTGTGCCATTAGCACCATGCGGGGTAGTTTAATTAGAAATTTCCCCTTGCATTTAGGTGTATACATAACCTTTTATAATCATTAGTTAGATGGTGCTCAATGTTTAGAAAGGCAAATTTGTAAAGGTAGGAAAAGTATCTCAAGTGCAAAATATATTAAGTTGGAGAGTGAGACCTCACAATTTTTAATGTGCAGTAGTTATGTAGCATCAAATATTTATACAGGTGTAGAAAAACTTAGACAATCTGCAGATCACCGTCCGGTCGATCGCACGTCTCTTCCTGTTTCTCCGATATGGCGACACCCCCGCCATCAGTCACAGTAAGCTGCCACACATTTGGTGTTTGGGTTGCCCTAGTAACTTTTGGTGAGTCAGATCACAGTCCTCAAGTGCAAGTGCAGGGCACCCCCTCACTCACTGGTGGTGTCACTCGCTGCATTGGTAAAAGGGAGATCAAAATAGTCTGGTTATATAAACCCTTGGTAACAGTAAATGGCACAGCTCCCAAAGAAGCTAATATCATGGGCCCAGCACTCAGACTTAACACAGCAGATGTAGTAGAAATCCAATAGATTATGATTTGTCACAATACTTTCATGGTAGGCTCACAGACTTTCAAACCACAGCCAAATTCCTTAACCAGTTTAGTCCCTCTTTATTCAAAAGCTCATATTACACTTAGGTTCAGTTAATACTCTTTTAATTTATTGGGTTGCAGTTCACAGTTCACAGTTCTCAGTAGCAATGGGAGCAATAGGGTAGGGCCACCCCACCTTAATGGAACTACTCCCTCTAGGACAATTATGTGACTCTCTTATGGGAGGGAATTTTGCAGGGTAATATTCTCTAAGGGGGGGGGGGCTTCTCTACCATAGGGCTATGGCTTATTTAGTTCAGTCCCAATTCCATTATAGTCAAGAAGTACTGGGACAATGTTCCCAAATGGGTGCCCAGGGCATAAGAGCCTCCAACAATGGCAGCCACACCTTACCGGCCTAACAGCTGTGCCACAGGCACCTACAGGGCTCTCTCTTTAGCTCTCCAAACAGGTTCTTCTCCTAAACCCTTGCTCGCCCAAGCCGTATATCCTCCCGCATTGTGATAGCTGCTCTCATCTAGACTGGTGCAAACTGGGGTTTTAAAGGTAACCTACCACGGGCCCAACCCATTAAACCTCCAGAACATGTATGGACTCCTCCCCCTTTATATTGCCAGGGCTAAACCCACCCAGCTACCTGTCAGATGACCGTGCCGAAAGGGCAACCCCCCCTGGACATGGACCCAAACTTGTAAAGGGGCATCCCAAACTAGGAAGAGCTGGGGGAACCCAGCCAGGAGTAAAGTATCCAGTCAGACACTGACCATATGCTCTCAGTATAACGAAGGCCCCACAGCAACAGGCCTGAAAGACAGTCCACCAAAGATAGGGCCCCCATGGCATCCCATTGAAACCATGGCATAGCCCACCACCCCCTGCCAAACAGCCCAGGACTTGGGTTACCGGGATCAGAATGGAGGCTGTACATTCTCTACCAAGGTAAGCACACTCCTTGTCTCACCCTTCTAGGCCTGAGAACATCCTATGCCCTCCCCTACTAACCCTTCCTGCTCTCCCTACAGAGGTCCTAGATGGATGCACCAAGGGTGCCAGAAGATGGAGGGGGCCCTCTTGACAGACTGCGGCTGATCCTTGTCCCTGGAGCCCCCACTGACAGACTTCAATTAGTATTTTGGGATGCCACTTATATACAAATCAGATCCACTTCCCTTTAGTAGCTGAGCCCTTTTGTTTTCCCACAGGCATCTCCAACTCTTCTCCCTTCCCAGACCCAAAGGAAGAACCCCACCTGAAGTGTATTAACCCTTTCCATGTACAAAATCCCTTATTTCAAAAAAAGGTTGGTGTGGGGATTTTTTATTTTATCTGCTTGGGTTTATTGTCACATTTTTTTTTTTTACTGCCACACAAGGGGTTAAATGCAGAGAATGTATGTGTGTGTGTGTGTGTGTGTGTGTGGACATTCTGGTGCCAAGCTGAGATTAACCCCTCCTTACACACACTGTCTGTGCCCTTTAATTTGGCTTGGAAGGGAAAGGGATCGTGAAAGGGTATAGAAGAACGCCCCTCCCCTGTGGGTGGCTGGCCTAGAGTTGCCTAATGCAAGGTAAGGCTCTGCCCTTCTAGACTGCTGCTATTTATTGAGCTGGCAAATATTTTTGCTAATTTATCAGGAACGGTTTTCCTTGCTATTCCTCTATCTCAATTAAAAAAAAAAAACTTTCCTGGTACTCTGATAAGAACCTAAACAAATGTTGCTTAGCCAGAAATGCTTAATCGTGTGATTTATCTGGCTTTGCCACTAGATGGCTGCTGTGTTCCAGGCTCCAAGCTGTTTTAAAGCCCCCCTCCGCATTTCCGAAGAATTTGAAATCTCCTGCATCCCACACAATTTTCCCCCATTGCCAGGCAACACCTGCTAATGATGACCTAGTACAAGCAGCTGACAAGTCTGCAGGCTTCCCCCACCCAGGTTTTCAGTCATCAACATAGAAGACACTGCTGGCTTCATCTCGGGTTTCCAGTGGTACATTAATGACATCACTTCTTGCAGTATCAGCTGCCACATAGAGGTGTGAAAATCCATCATGACCCGCTTATGAACTAAATCTCAGCACAAAATGTAAATGTAAATTCAGTACATCACAATGCCAGTTAATTGTGACTGCAAATTCATTCTTCAATCTATTTTTGAAAATTGATTCTGGCTAGAAAACCTAGGGAGATGTTCTAGCTGTATCATTACTAGCAACATCACTAGCATTGCCCACCTTCCCGAGCTAATGCAGGAGCTTTACCTATTGCATAATTTGCATAATAATACTTTACAAAGTGTAAGTTGCTATTTTCTGCAGTCTTCTAGGATCACAATGTCTTATGAAATATAGAAGACCTGAGTATGTTAATGGCTTTCTACTTCCTAGGCTGGTTGGGCTTCACTGTGATGGAAAGGTGAAAGGCTATTATCACCAGGACATCAAATGCCATTTGTTTTTAGGGCAGCTGCACCTGTTGACACCCTGCATGTGTGTAAATTATGGGTATCTTAGCGGAGCTAGCTCCTCCCCACTGGACAACAATAGACTTTCAGAAGGGGGCACCTTACCTTGAGCTTGTGCATACATAGATATTTGTGTTCCGCATTAATCCCATCTGTGCAGTGACTACGAACACACACAAGTAAACCACACCAGTGAGTACACACACATGCCTTCGAGCAGTGGGCTACCCTAGCACTGGTGCCTGGGTAGTGCTTGGGGGCTTAGGCCACTTCAGTCATGGCCCAGCCAGAAATCAAACCTGCAACCTTCTGGTCAAAAGATCACAAATCTGGACAGAATGATTTGCCATTGTTCATTGAGCACCCCAGAACCTAGCAGATTTGCTAAAAAGCATACATAAAGCAGAAAGGTCTGCAGAAACAGTAAAGCTGGAGCCATTGCACAGCTTTAAAAAGTAAGTTCACTTTTGTAGACTTTCCCACGGAGACCTCAGATGCTCCTCTTACCTACCGCACATGTTATACCCGCAGTGTAGGTATGAGGCACTGGCCAGTTGGTTGAACATGGCACAATGTGGAGCATTCTTATTGACTACAATTTGCACCTCTGTAAACCAGGAACATGTGTGTACAGATGTGAGATGTTTGGCATTGGAGCAGGTGGCAGGTAAAAGGAGGGTCTAATGGCTTCTGACATTTCTTGTCTTGATGTCTTCAGGGAAAGTCCACAAAGAAATGTTATTCTTAATACAGTTAATAGGAACAACAACTGTTAAATACAGACTGTTTTAATACATACTCCTGACATCTTAAAACAGGTCAAAACCCGCACGGCTGGGTCCTGGAATCTAAAAGATTCTAGGGCCAGCCACTAGCCTTTTCCTGGATGCCCAGCTGTGTGAAACTTCTGCCCCAGGGTGCTGGTGACCTTATCTGATCCTGGCGGATTGTGAAAACCAATCGTCTCTCTCAAAACTGCCGGGGCCATGGCTTCGGTGGTGGAAAAGCACAGATTTCTTTGAAAACCCGACCACCACCAAGGCACAGCTGCTCTGGTGGGGGGCACACATTGACCCAAATATGGGTTTTCATCTGCTTTAAGACTTAATAGAGGTTAATTTGCGCTGGAAAATCAAATTCATATTGTGCCATTGGCTGTTGTAATACTTGCACAGATGTTACTCTTCTACGACTGCTGGTCAGGAGTGGCAGTGGGAATGTTCTTCTGGGCCCAGTGTGTTCCCTATGTGTGTTGGTGTGGGGGATAATTGGGTGTGGGGTACAGTTCCATAGCCGAAACATGCTTGACTACAAAATAGATGAAAACAAAGTTTCTCTTTATTCACTTCTTCAGGCATTTCTTCAACTACAATGCAATACACACCTTGAAACTTCAATACATTCTAACTGCAGTTGGTTCCTCTCCACGGCCAGATTAAGCGTGTCCATGATATGGAGCAATTAGTTTATGAGGCTCCCAATTAACATCATGGCCTTCACAAAATTCTCCTGAAAACCCACTCTGTCTCACCACACACGTGGCAAATGCAAAAAAAAATGTACAGTAAAAAAAATTGTTGGTCCCCAAAGCCCTGCAGCAGAGGGCATCCAGTTGCTGGATGCTCCGCCCCACATTCTGACGCATTCCACAGAGAAACATAAACCCTGGCACTGTTACATAATGACCCCACATCAACTGGCCATGAGTGGGACTTTGCTGGGTGGGTGCACACACAGGACACTGCTGGCATGTAAAAAATGTGGGAGTAATATGGCCAGAGTGTGAGTTCTCCTGGGGAACAGGCTGGTATGCAATGCAGGACATCCAACAAATGGATGCCCCCTGGCCGCAGGGCTCAGAGGACCAACAATTATGTTTGACTCTAGGTCACCTTTAAAGTGATCCTTCAACATTACCGAATGCCCCCTCGTAATTTTGCTCAGCCACCCTCAGGGCTGGCCTTTGGGGTGTGCACAGTTTACGACAGGTGACTGAAATAGGGGCATCTCTGAAATCTGGCCTGCATCCAGCTGGCGCCCCTGTATTTTTTTTTAAAGTGGACCAACACCCAGGATTTTGACTATCCTGGGTCTTGGTCCACTTCGGTGGGGCACCCCCGATCGGGGTGCCCCGCTGTGTGAAACCCCCCCTAACCCCCCGAATAACTCACCTCTCCCCGCTCCCAGCGCCAACGTACAAGGAACGTCTAAGCGGCGGCCGCCGCCGCCGCCTCCCTCGCGTCACTTTTGACGCGCGCGCACCCGCGCCGGCCATTTGCAGACGGCCGGCGCGGGCGCGCGCACGCCTACAGGGGCGCGAGGGAGGCGGCGGCGGCCGGCCGCCGCCGAAGATAAGGTAGGTGAGTTGGGGTGTTTGGGGGGGGTTTCACCCCGCGGGACATCCCGATCTCGGATGTCCCGCGGGGTGGGGGGTGATCGGCCCGGGAATCTTATAGATTCCCGGGCCGATCACCCGTGGGTGTTGGTCCACTTTAAAGTACCTCACCCCAGACGCAAAGTGGCAGAGGTGTGGTGGCAGGGGGGTTAGGTTGGGGCGCCGATCGCTGGACTTTTTTTTAATTCCCCCCCCCTCCCTTTTTTCTTGCACTTATCTCTTTGGTGGTGTAGTAATTTCTGACCCCATTGCTACCCACCAGCCTGCTATGTTTTTTTTTTTTTTTTCAACAGGTGGTCATTGGTGGCCAGCTTCAAAGCTGCCACTCCCACTCCAGTCTTATATAAAGGAGCCAGGCAACAGCTTGATGGTTCCTGGGTGGGGGTGGGGATTGAAGGGGCCATTGACTGCCAATGATTACCTATTAGAAAATAGCAGGGCAGTGGTCAGCAGCTGAGACCCAATCCACTGCACCACCAATAAGAAAAAAACAAGGTAAAAAGTAATCCAGCTGCTGCAGCACTGGGGTAGGGGCAGGTGTTACTGTGTTTTGGGGTTGGCTGCATGGAAACAGCAGAAGTGTAAACAATTTTTTTCTGGCTTTATTTGAGTGACTGCAAACCTGTGTAATTAGTCGAGAAGCAATGATCTACCAGCTAATGTGATCTAGGCAAGGCTTATATGTCAAATGTCTGAGATAAAAGCTATCTGCAGTTTAGACTAATTTCCCCATCCAACCCTGCTTCTGTAGGGTCAGCCACATGTTAGCCTGGGCCTGCAGAGTGTAAAAAAAACTCAAAGATCATGGGGGGGGGGGGGGTAACCACCTTGCTTTTCAGATTCTTTGCATACATACATACTTGTACTTTGTGGCAGGGGGCTTCATAAAATGGGTGTGAGATTTTCTACTGGGAATTAAAAGCAGGGATACAAGAAGGTAAATGTAAAGTAGAATTAGACCCTTATTTATGAAGGAATAGCGTCAGGTAGCGACTGGTGAGCGACCGGTAATGACGGGCACCGCCACGAGAACGCCGGCTCCCCAACCACAATCACACATTTATCAAGCCAACCCTGCTTAGCGACTGAGATAGCGCCAGATAGCCACTCATTCATCATTATTCCAGCCTCAGCCCACAGCGCCAGCGTCCGACCTTGAACAGCGACAGGTATGACCTCTCGCTACCTGGCGCTCTCCAATGCATTTCAATGGGACAATCTTTAAATATTCATAATTAATTGTTATTAATGTTTTTTTTTTTTTTAATGTGAAAAATTCTGTGACCACTTCTGCCATGTTAGATATTTTTTTTAAGGAAAAAAAAAAAAATTGTGCAGAATTGATATTACAGGTCTGATATTAATGTATTCATATTACAAAATAATTTAAAAAACTTGTTTTTTTTTTGGTTTCCAAAAATATGGTTGTTTGGGGGTTAAAAAACTACTTTTAACCCATCGCCGCCAGCGCTCTGGGGTTTAAGCATGCATTTCACAGCGCAATAATTTTTTGAGCGTGATTTGTTAATGAATATGGTGGGAGCCGGTCGCTATGGCCAGTCGCTATCATGCGCTCCCATACAGCGCGGAACCTGACAAATAGCGACTCCTCACCCAATATTCAACATTACTGCACACCGACTGAGTCGCTGTCAACAACCGAACAACGGCCAAGCACAGCGACTACTAGCGGGCGCTGTGAAAATACTGCTACAGTCGCTCAACTGTCGCTACCTGCCGCTATTAATGAATCGGCCTCCCCGGGTACATGTATGGGTATTTCCTTACTCAGGAACTACGTTACCAGTCTGTTACTCCAGGGTGTGACTTGAAGGGGATCCAAGACACCAGACACTGTAGGAAGCTCCCATTCTGGATGCCTCTCCACTTTCACCCCTATTCTTTTCATCCCACATTTTGTTTTTCACCCCAGCAAATGCCTTGCGGTGGCTGCTGTTGTAAAGTGTCTGTGTGGAGACTGCACGCAGAGGGAAGCAGCAGTGAGACTGAAATCCATGGTGAAGGTAGACAGAGATGGGCCCCAGGGTGGCAGCATCAGAGAGGTAACTGTCTTTAATCAGCCAGCCAGGGAATCAGTCATGGATTGGCATGGGTAGGTGGTGGAACATATGGCAGAGCAAGGTGTACTGGCTTGAATGTGGCAGAGACTGGTACTCTAAGACGACAAAAGGAGTGAGAGCACAGCAGACTGATGACAAGAAGTGGTGAGGTCAGGGCTAACTGGTTGATAGTGGCAGATTGCTGCAGTGGAGGACTTGGCAGCAGATGGTGGAGGGGTGAAGCTCGAGGTTGAGCATAGACAGGTGGACATGGGGCAGCAGTGGAAAAGAAGTCCAGGGCAGTTGTGTGACCACACCCCAGGACTCAAGGTGGTGGCAGCACCTGTGTGAAGCCAGGTAGCATATTACTGTTAAAGGAAAACTCCCTTTTTGTCAGGATTTTGGTGTTCTGCCTTATTGTTTTCCTTTTTTGGAATGTAAAATAATCATTTGTGTTAGGATGGTGCCCTTATACCTGTGATTTACTTATCATTGTGCTGTTCTCATATTCCTGGGCTCTGTTTTGCTACAGGGAACTGGATTCCATGGCCTTGAGTAAAAACAATGGACTACACGTCCCACAATTCTTTCAATGTAACAAGTGAGCTAATCTGCAGCTTTGGCTAAGTCTAAGCTGAATAATTACCTTTCCAGGTCAGAACCCTGCCAGTAACCCTTTTGCTCCTAGAACACTCCTATAAGTCTGTGATCCTCCCAAACTGAAGAAGTTGAATTTCAGCAGAATTAGTTAAACTTGTCATCCATGCCTTAGTCAGATGCGTAGCAAGCTACAGTGAAGAGGCCTCTGAAATATACTCGAAATTAACACTTGGCACACAATAATGGAAACTTTAAAAAAATGCCACTGAATGTGGAATTTCCCTTAAAGTTTGAGTATTGGAAAAGATGTGTTTTCATTTGCAGTATTTAAAGTAGAGATATTTATAGTAATTATGTTTATTGGAGAAGGTTTATTAGTATTGTAAGGTTGATCTACTGCATGACTGGGGAAGGAGGCATTTTTGGCTCATCCCTACTTCCATCATCATACTCCCTCAAATAATGATTCCTCACTACTTAATAGGAGCATATCTTATATGTTTCCCCCACCCTGTATATACAGATTGCCCACATTAAAAATCACCCTACCTGCACCTAGTGCACTTTCTGAGCGGCCCATGAAGTTTAGATGATGGAGACTAGTTTATAAGGGTTTTATGTTTTTCTGACCAAGTTCACTGACACAGAACCCCCATGCTCCACCCTTTTGCCCAAAGAAAGACAAAGACACTAGTCATAACATTCGGCTGTGGTGGATATATTGAAATATTGCTCACAACATAAACATTTCAAAACACATAATACAACCTTAACAATTTATGGTTTCCATATACCAAGCCTTGAGGGAAGTCATATCTTCTCACCTGACGAAGCACCAGGCCGAAGCTGACTTACCACCCACCTGATGTATACCAAGCAGAACTGAGGAGCGGAGCCAGCCACCATGTGCCACACTGCCCCCCTCTTTAAGCATCATTTCCAAGCCGCCCCCTCAAAGCTTGCAAAAAGAAGCTGTGAGCCGTGTACTGGTGTGGGCTCCCCAGGATACAGCGAAGCCACATGCGGGAAAAGCAACAATGACACCAGCATTTGTAATTCAAACTTTTACTACAAAGTATCAAACATATATACATATTTAACATATGAAACTCACTTCAAAAAAACTTGATTACACCCACTCAGCTTGGGCTGAGAACCCCTGTGCTACACAGCCAGATGACCCTGATTGGATGTTAAAGAAAGCACTGGTAATTTCACCTACCCCCCGAGGATGGGTTATACCCCTAAACACCCGTTTAGCGATTTAACCAGTTGTGTGTTTTAAGAAGCAATATTACAGACATTGGATGTGGACTTACCAGGAAGACCCATCATTCCTCCTTGGACAGGAATAGCCAGCAAGTAATCCTCCCATGACAGCAGCAAGGGACCCAGTCTGCCTGACAGCAGAAGCATCAGGCATTGTAGCGATAGCCACACCAGCCGGCCTGCTTGTGTTCATGCCAGACAATCTGCACCTGACTACACTAGCATGCCCACTCACAGCAGCAACCGCTGGCAGACTTGAAGTCACGTCTCCCAATATGAAGCAACATCCAGCTGGCGGACCTGGTGAAGAAGTGGTGCTATGTGGTCTCCAACTGGTGCACCACAATCAGGCTTAGACGATCACAATGGCAGTGGTCACGGAACAGTCGAGAGGCAAAAGTAACAGGTTGGTCGGCTACTAAGTGCCAAAGCCATTCCTCCTTGTGCCTCTCCATGAACCACCGATGAGGGACTCAATGGCACCAGAACACAACAAAGGGGACCTGATGCCAACTTTGATTTGTGTGACACCAGCAAAAGAAGTATGCTTCCACTCAGAGCCATAATGAATATTCCAGGGAAGGGCATATGCCACGTTTTTTTTTCCTTCTCCTGGGAACACATAACAGCTCCCCCCACAGACATGATGCTCCAGCCTGTTAAAGTGGACTGAAACCCAGCTGGATCGGCCCGGGAGTCGTCCGCTACACTTACCTTATTCCCAATCCAACGACACATGCGCGGGCCGCATCCCTGCTATCCCTCTAGCAGGGCGCGTCCCTGCACCAGCTATTTGTGAATGGCCAGCCTGGACGCGCTCCCTGTTAGAGGGAAGCGCGAGATGTGGCCACCAGCGTGCTTTGAGCCGCTGAGCTTAGACGTTGGGTTAGACGTCCATAGCTCAGCGGCGCTGATTGGACAAGCGGCTGCCCATGTGCCGTAGGACCACGGTGAGGTGTGTTGATCCGGGAGATCTGGGGTGTTTCAAAATTCTGGGTTTTGGTCCACTTTAAGGGGACCAAGGGGGGAATCCTTGCCTGTTTCTTTCTGTTTTGGTACCAGTGAAATGACCTTTAAGCAAGGTAGTACAGATAGTGCTAGAGCCTAGAAATCCTGGTATTTCACCACTAAGTGGTAACAGAAATGCCTCAGAGTGATACATGCATCAATTGTTTAAGGCTGTAATGGTAGAAAAATATTGGAGGACCATCCCAAAAGCCCTTGAATGGTATCAGCATCCTGAGTGCATTTTTGTACACAGTAGAGAGAAAGAAAGTCAAATGTTTACATACAAATATCAGTGATGTAAACAATACATAATACCATGACAACATAAATATACCAGACAGAAAAATGGCCACCCCCAAAAAAATTATAGTGGACCAAAACCCAGGATTTTCATTCTCGCCCCCGAGCTGTGTGAAACCCCCCTGGAACCCCCTAAAAACACCCAACTTTATAGGGTCTTACGGCCTATTCTTGTTGCTCCCCAACATCTCTTGCGCCCAGCCCTTCAGATAGGCTGAGCATGGGAGCGCACCACTGACTGCAAGGAGACCAAGGATATGCAGAGACCCATGAATATGGCGTGGGCCCCTATAAAGGTGAGTATTTGTGGGGGTTTCTGGGGTGTTTCACACAGCAGAGCATCCCTAGTAGGCGCTGCTCCCAAATCAAGTACCAAAACCCAGGATGATTGATGAGGAAAATGCCGGGTTTTGGTGCACTTTAATATGTGTGGTGAGTATACCGGTCATCCCAGGGGGATTGACAGAGTCATGCAAGTGACGTGACACAAGGGGCCCACTGGGAACTCTGTTGCCCAGGGCCCCACAAAACCCTGGAGTTGGCCCTGGATGCAACAGCTAAGAAACATTTAATGTGATTTGCAACTGTAAGTACATCAGGCCTATATGGGGCAACCAAACTAGGACCGTTACAAATATCTGCATGTTAATGATGACACTCAGGGCAACACTCACATTCACATATCAACAATCCACAGAGCAAAGGGAAAACTAAGAACTGTTAATGTTTAACATAATTTTTGTTGAGGATGGTTTAGGTTGCCCTTTTGGTAGTGTTGCTTTGCATTGCTTTACATCTATTGTTATTTTACCCATTTATCTGGGTGGTGTGTACAACAAAAAATTGACTATTCCACATTAATTAGAAAGTCCAGAAAAACAAAGCAAAAAAAAAAACAGAAACAGAACAAAGGATCATACTTCTCCACTACAAACTATTAAGCAGTAGAAAAAAAAATTGCACACACAACATTTGGGTATGGAAAATGTGTGCTCTTTTTCACTTTTCCAGTTGTAAATGATTTTTGACTGCACATGCAAAAAATTCACCTGTAAATTTGAGCCCATTCAAGCACATGAATGTAATTAAACTGCCTTTGTGATTCACCCCCAATCCAATTTTCCAAGCTATACATTTTTTCCTACCTTTAGTGAATCGAGTCCTATGTCTGTACTCGTTACGACCCTTGGGATTAGAGTTTTTTGTAGCAGGGATTATAATGTTTTTTTAAGACATTGAGGTACAGTCCTTATTTTCAGTGAGATCAGGAATATATATACAAAACTTGGGAATAATTTGCTGGCACAAGGTAAGACATTAAAGTGGACCAACAGTCAAAAATGACTTAAACCAGACCAACACAAGAAACCGTGCTCATATGCATCCCTCCCCAGGGTAATTTAGATTGCTGCACATCAACATTATTTTACCTTTTTCTAACTCCTGCAGTAGCAAATTTTAGAAACAAAATGGCAGCTCATGCATTTGCAGGCCACCTGCAAACAGGAAGTGCTGCTCGGCTTCCTGTTACTGTACATTGTCAGTTATGTCAGTTGAATCCAGGCAGCAGCATGGCTGTGATGCTGGGAGAGGAAGCTCCAAAATGGCCGCTTCCTTTCTTTTCCAGGCTGTGCCAGGCTGTTGGTCCTGGTTAAGACAATAGCCTCGATTCAGAGAGACAAAAAAAACTTCCGTTTTAGTTCCGATCTGTTTTTTTTTGTGAAATGTTTCCGTTCTCGTATGAGCGTACAAGCGATTCTATGCATGCATTGAAAACCTTCTGTAAAGTTTCCGTCCGTTCGTACGGCAGATTACGAATACGAGGATGTCATTTTTCCATCCAGACTTTTCCGTTTCATTTTCACATGTTACAACGTAGGCTTTCGTTTTTGCCCTTTTCCCATCGTATCCTCCAACGAATCTTTTATGTTTCCCGTTCGATTCTGTTTCCCTTTTTCAATAAGTCCAGACGGAAATCCTTACGATCTTGCGCCTGCGCACTACAAACTTAACTCATTAAAGTGCTCGCCTACATATTTGCCACCCTCACTTCTACTACAATGTTTAGCTAAATCACTAAGCACTGTCCTCCATCTTTCCTTTTTGACCCTTAAAGCTCACCCAAACCACTTAGCACTATCCTCCATCTTCCCTTTTTGACCCTTAAAGCTCACCCAAACCACTTAGCACTATCCTCCATCTTCCCTTTTTGACCCTTAAAGCTCACCCAAACCACTTAGCACTATCCTCCATCTTCCCTTTTGGACCCTTAAAGCTCACCCAAACCACTTCTTGGTTAGGTTCTTCTTCCATTTTAGCCCCCTAAAACTTACCCAAATCACTTCTCGGTCATGTGAATATTCATCTTTAAATATTTCTGGGCCCATTAGTTTTGTGTTAATGTATTTTGTAAATGAAATGACAATGTAACATTTTTTTTTTATACCATCATAAAATATATTTTAAAAATTTTTGAAAAGTTCAAATTTTTACAACTATAAAAAACAAAATACATAGAAATGGCAGGTCACTGAACATTATTCTTCATCTGTGGTCCCCAACGAGTTGCGCAGCTCCTGCATCTCACCCACCAACTGAAGGACCCTGACACTCAGTTGTGCCACTCTGGCACGTGTGGTCCCTGTTAAAAAACGTAAATTAAAATTTTGGTATAACCTTGTTGGGGTCATACTGCAGTGCCCCCCCCCTGTATGGTCCAAACACCTAAATCTGGACTTCAAAAGCCAGAGGGCCCTCGCCACCACAGCCCGGGTTTTGCATAGTGCCCGATTAGAGAACCCCTGGCCCGCATTCTGCAGGCAAAGAACGGGCATCAGGAGCAAGGGCGAGTGGCACATCTTGCAGTTCCTGCAACCGAATATAAAATAATTACACAAAGCAAAGGTAACCAACTAAAACAATAACTCCTACAACAAATTAAGATTCAAGTTCAACAATCCAAATATAAATCACAAAGGACATAAATCTAAAAAAATATATCAATTATATGGATGTGTGGAAAAATAAATGTTTACATGCTAAGGACTAATTAAGGTCAGCATTAAAATGCATCTATAAGGCATACATGAAATGTATTAATTCAGGTATGCATTGCTATACAATTTATGGACTCGGCCATGCTGATACATGCAATGCCTTGGTGCTAAAGGCGCGCAGACTCCTCCACATAGCCGCAAAACATGTTCAACAATAGCAATCCGAGCCCTCAAAGGTCTCGTAAGTGGATCAGAAATGAAACGGATTTATAGGGTGGTGATCCGTCAGAAATCAGCTCTCTGAATCAGACAGAAACCCAGCAACGGAAGTTTTCTGAACGAACGGAAAATTTCCGATTTTGTTTGGAAAATGATCCGAACTAACGGAAATGTTCCGATTTGCTTCCGTTCATCGGAAGCGCATTCCCGAACGTTCGTGTGAGTAGAAAATGGGCGAAAAAAAGCAAAAAAATGACAAACACCCACCAAAACTTTCACAGACAGCTACGGAAGTCCGGACGAATGTGTCTCTGAATCGAGGCTAATGAGCTGAAATCCCATTGGGGTCTGGTGCTTTCCTTGAATATTTGGGTTACCACATCCTCCTTAATTGACGGGTGGTTTTGTGTTGTGGGGATCTGTTCGTTAGTTTGGTATGGTTGGTCGGGCACAACATCTCCACTGCTGTCACATTGGTCCATTTCTATTTTAGAGGTAGCAAAATCAAAATGTGAATAAAATTTTCTGCTTGTTGCAGATTTTATTAGGAAAATGACGATGATGCTTTTTGTGGTTTGTAATCTGCTGTGGTTTGTAATCTGAGATTGCCTGAAGAAATTTTTTTCCCATGTATTTTAAATAGGCTACTTTGGCTCCTCTGAATTCCTTTGAGATGGAATTCCTCATCCTTTTGAACATGGGGTATTCCCTTCTTTGTGAGTTTCCTTTTTCTTTTGCAAATCAGTCTTCGCTTGGGGGTAAAAAAGATTTGCTGTTATTTCCCTGTCTCGGGTTGTATAGTGGTCATATGTAATAATCCAGTATTGTTACTTGTATTTGCTGAGTAGTACTTTAGCTGGCTTCTGTTGGAATGGGTTTGTGATGGTATACTGGATTATACTTATATTATACTGGAGTATACACTCACCAGCTAACTACACACACCTGTGTCCAGGCATTATGCAGGGAGCTTGATCATTATGTATTATTTGCTAAAAAGGAATAGGCAGGTTTTAGATATACGTTTTCGGGTCATTCTAGTGAATCTTTTTTAGAACTAAGTAGGGAGGCACATGTTTTTGTTGATCAGAAAAATGCAAGCTCTCTGAGGATTCAGGCTGCAGTTAAAGCGGATCTCCTGTGTAAATATAAAGCAGTGTATATCAATCTAATGCCAGTGGCTGAATGCAGCATAAGGCCTGCCTTAGAGGTTTTGACTGGGCTTGCCGCCACACCATTCAGCCCAAAGGGCTGTGCAGCAGCTGTAGGATTATCATAGCATCTCAGTGGTTTGGCCCCGCCCAGAGACTGAGCTTATGTCTGGAAGAAGAGCCCCTCCGAATGAGCCCGAGTACAACAGAGAGCAGTCCTTAAGTTGTAGCCCAGCCCCCACCATCTGTTTCCGAAATTGGAAGCCAAAAGCAGCATTCACACTGTAGCTCCGCCGCCACATGACATGACTCCGCCCCTCATGATGGCCCTGCCTGCCCTCCAACATTGGATGCCAAGCACAGCCAATGTGACCCTGGAAGGAGCAGCTTAGATTGTGTGCATGGCAACAGCCTGTACAGATGCTTGCTCTGGAGTGTCTGCTGGGTCCTAACTGGGTGTTCAGGGGTCCTGGAGACAGTTCCTAGTGATGGCCCTGGAACAGCAGCTTCTATGGGCTAACAGCTGTTCAGAGCCACCAATAGGAAATGCCTTCAAGATTGTAATCAGGTAGCAAGCAGCTCTATCAGATAAACTGATAGAGGGAACTATGTAGTCTACAGATCCTTTCAGTGGAGGTGCACTTTAAAATTTAGGCAAATAAGGCAGAGCATTTCTCAATTTGCTGGGAAGTGCACCCTCTATACATGACCTCTTAGGGGCATTGGGACAATCTCCATCTGTGCATCTCTGGCGTACAGGTTCCTTAACTGGCGTCAGGACATACCTCCCAACTTTTGAAAATAGAAAAGAGGGACATGTGCGGTGGTGCAGATTTTTTATTACTATTAAACCATGCATTAAACTATTAAACCACGCATAGCTGAAACTACATTATTTCTCCCTGCAGCACAGCCCATGTGCTCTGCCTGGTTGGCCCCACTGCTCCTCTGCTCTCCTCTCCTCCATGTGTTCTGTGGCCAGAAATCAAAGAAATAGTCCCCAGTGTGTCTTTTTGCCATGCATCTCCTGGCCGGCGGGTAGAAGTTGACATCAGCCCTGCTGAATACCTACCTCTCAACCATCCCGATAGCTCAATGCATCCTTGCCCTGCCTACCTGCATACGGGACACAGTGAAACCAAAGTGGGACACCGCGATGGCCAGTACAATCCGGGCCGGCCACGGAGGAATCGGAACGTATCGAAACGGAAGTATGCAAGGAGCCGATATAGGCGTTGCCACTGCTTGCAAAACCCCCAGTATAATCCTCAACGGGCTAATCATGGACACCATTCAAGAGACGCTAAATAATTTAAAGCGGACCAAAACCCACTGAACATCTGAAATGCATTTAGCCAAGGTCCTTGACGATACCCTTCTTAGGATGTATAACTAGAAATGGATATTTTCGCGTATCACATCATTTTGCTGTACCTTTCTGTAAGATGGCAGACTATCAGTCATTGCAGTAATTGCAGCAGTGGCAATGAATGGAGGAAGTGGGGCTTTACAGCTAAAACAGGCAACATTGGGCCTGAATCAGAGCTCGTTTTTTTCGGAAACTGATCTAGGTAACCGGGAAATTGCGAATGCTCGTATGATTCACAGCTGCTTTCCGAGAAAAGTTCGTAAGCAGCCATGTTTGCTTTGCATATGCATACAGTTTAGCTGAGCATTTATGGAATTAGCAGCTGAAGTAGTCTCAGAAGTCGAGTTTTTTTTACCTGTTTTTGGATGGAGCTTGTTGTAAAGCTCATTTTTCTCTGCTGTCCACCGCCAGTGTACCCATGCTAATCTGCATGTCCTTCACCATACTTACCTTTCTTCCCTTGCTGGCATCTAGGGCATCCCATGTAGTATGCAAGTCTTTCACCATACTTACCTTTTTCTAACTGCTTCCATCCAGGTCATCCCATGTAGTTTGCATGTCCTTCACCATATTTACCTTTCCTCCCCCTGCTGCCATCTAGGGCATCCTTTGTAGCCTGCATGTCCTTCACAATACTTATCTATTCCTAGTATGTCACACACCCCACTTCCAAATATTCATGACACTTGGGAACCCGGCCTGTAGAGGGCGATCTTGCAGAGATGACATGGAAAAAGGAGCCCCTCCTGGTCCATAAGTACTGGGTTCCTCCCACTATTCCTCAGTCTTTTCGTCTCTGCAGTCGGCGAAGCATTCAGAAGATGACTCTCCTTCAAGCTGCAGGTAGCCGGGTTTGCTCCCGGACCCTTTTTTTCTCTATTTCTGTCTGATACTCTTTAAACCTGTTTGGTTATATTGTATGCCTCCCAGCCCTGGCTGTATGGTTCAGGCAAAGGTAGATACATACACCTTCTGGTGTATACAGGAGTTTTACTCCTCCGTGAGACCCAAATGTGGGTAGGCGGTTTCCGGGTTGGTGTTCTCGGCATGGGATGCCCCTGTCCCTTTATAATTCCCTTGTGCCTTATGGGTGCATTTCTATCCTCTCCCCTTTAGTTCTCCTTTACCCTGCTGGGGTAAAAAGGAGGGGGGGGGGTTATCTGGGCTTATTTGTCACCATGCACACAAATAATAAAAAAATAAAAAAAAGATATATAAAATAAATCTTTATTACATATATATTATTATGTATGTTTACTATACTATTTAATAGGATATGTTTTATTTAGATTTTCCTATTTCTGTCTAGGCAGCATTCTTTTGCTTACCTTTTAAAGCTCTTTGTTTTCTGGCTATGTTCAGATTTGAATTTCCCTCCATTCTTGGTCATGTGATTCTGGGGGTGGGCGGGGCTTAGGCACACAGCAATCATTTCATTCTCAAGAGCACCTGGGTGCTCTTTGTCTGCCTGGCTCCTGTTGCTTCCCTATGGTCTTCCCTCATTGTGCTTGCTTTGACAGCACATATACTAAGATTGGAACAATACAGAGAGGATTAGCATGACCCCTGCGCAAGGATGACACGCAAATTCGTGAAGCGTTCCATACTTAAAGGTGCTGTGAGTACCCCTCAGCTTGCTGAAGGGAGTTTCTGCCATTTTTTTCATGCTTTGTCATTTATTGTATTGTGTGCATTGGTGACTGTTTGTTTTCCTTGTAGGTGGAAACTCTTTATTTTAAAGGGGTTTCTCCTGGTCTTTAGCCCTTAAAGCCTTACTTGGGGGTCCATTTATGTTAATATCCTCCCACTTGGGACTATTTAAAGGGGCATCCCGGGTAGCAATTGCGTAAATGTAAATGTGCTCAATTAACTATTATGCAGCAAACTGGGTCCCAGGCTTCGGCGTCTGCGGCTTCTGCCTTATCTCCTACTCTGCCATGTCTTGTCCATACCCACAGTGATATTGTCATGGGTGGTGAGTCGCATTCTGGTTTATGTGCCAGATTGGCTCATATTGAAAAATTAATGTCTAGCTCTGTGGCCAAGAAGGCCTCAGCTAAAAGGAAACATTTGAATCAGGCCATTCTGGTAAGTGAGTTGGATAATTGTGAAATGCTTTATTGGTCTGATCCTTCTCAGTTAGAAGAAGGAGAATTATATGAGGATTCAGATGTTCTGATGAACAGCAATTTGTTGGTACTGTGATTGAGCAGGGTGAAGCTAGTGTTGTGGATACCCCTAAGGCTCTTGCTCAGTTATTTGAGGTTTTGGTTATCACTCCTCCTGAAGTAGTCCCTCCTCAAAAAGGGGAATTCTTTGGAGTCTCTAAACCTCATTTAGAATTTCCAAATCAAAAGCATTTTGATTAAATTATTCTTAAAGAATGGGAGAAGCCTACGTGGCTTCCTGGCATTCCCTTGGGCTGGGACAAGAAATATCCCTTCCCAGCTGATACTGTTAAGCGTTGGTCATCACCACCTGTGGTGGATGCCCCTGTGCTTTATTTAACTAATTCTTCTGTGTTGCATTCTCCTGACTCCACTACACTTAAAGATGGAGAGGATAAGCATATTGATCAAATGGCGTGCCACGCTTTTTCCAGTGTGGGCTCGGCCTTGCTGCCTGTTGGTGCTTCTGCACTCATGACAGTGGCTATTAGGTCTGTTGTGAGAGACCTAATGAATTTCTCAGGGCTTGATGAGTACGCCGCTCTTAAGCGATGTGAGATGTTTGCATCTTTTGTACTTTCTGCCTTAGATGATACTCTGCTCATGTGCAGCAGAACCTCTGCCCTGTTAATCGCCATTCGGCGGTCAGTATGGATGCGGCAGTGGGCAGCTGATATTGTAGCGAAGAAATCGCTTACAGCGCTCCCTTTTGGATTCTGTCACTAAAGGAGGTAAATTACCTCAGCGTAAGAAACAACTTCGTTCCTTTTGTGAAGTGGCCTCTTTTAACCCTTCCTTTCGGGGGTCTAGATCCGGTAGAGGATCGGCCTTTTCAGCCCCCAGAGGGAATGCATGGAATAGAGGAAAGGGACGTGGCCGTCCAAGTCAGAATTGGGGGTCCAAAACCAAATCTGCCACTAAGCCTGCTCAACAATGAGGGGACGCCCTCACCCTTATGGGTGGGGGGACGGCTGCGGTTCTTCTTCCAGGTCTGGGGTCAGGAGGTATCAGACAATTGGGTTATGGAAGTAGTCTCTTCCGGTTACAAACTGGAATTCGAGTTCCGGCCTCCTCCCAGATTTTTCATGTCCCGGATGCCGTCAGATTCGGCAATTGCGCAGGGACTGCGGGCAGCAGTAGCGAATCTGTTAAACATGGCTGTCATCTGCCTAGTGCCTCCAGCGGAAAGGGGTTTGGGGTTTTACTTCAACCTATTCACGGTACCCAAAAAGGAAGGCTCTGTTGGCCTATCCTAGACCTAAGGAGACTCAATCAATTTATCCGTTTCAGAAAATTCTGCATGGAGTCTCTGCGATCAACGATCGATGCTCTCCGTCAGGTGGACTTCATGACATCCATAGACATCAAGGATGCTTATTTGCACATTCCTATTTTTCCGGGTCACCAGAGATTTCTCAGGTTCTCGATAGAAGACCAGCATTATCAATTTGTGGCCCTGCCATTCTGCCTTACCTCGGCCCCAAGAGTCTTTACCAAGATGCTGGCAGGAGTGATGGCTATATTCAGGGTCCAGGGCATCCGCATTGTTCCTTTTCTGGATGATCTTCTTATCGCGGCCTCCTCCCTCGAACATCCAGAGTTGGACACCAGGACAGTGGTCTCTATGCTAGAGAGGTTTGGATGGGTAATAAGTTACCCCAAATCCTCTCTCTGTCCGTCCAGGGAATTTCCCTTCCTGGGCCTGATTCTGGATACATTTCAGGCCGGGGTTTTTCTTCCTCAGTCCAAAATGGTTCTGATTCAGGACTTGATTCGTCTATTCTTGTCCAACCCTCGTCAGTCTATCCGTCTAGGGATGAGACTAGTAGGATTGATGGTAGCTGCATTCCAGGCAGTCCCGTTTGCCCAGTTTCACATAAGGACGCTTCAGCTCTTCCTCTTGCCAAAGTGGGACAGGTGCCCACTATCATTGAATCAGACTTGTCTATTGTCTCCCCACGTTTTGCAGTCCCTTCAGTGGTGGTTAATATCGCTCAACCTCCAGAAGGGCAAGTAATTTCTGACTCCGTGTTGGGAACTGGTTACCATGGATGCCAGCCTGGAGGGCTGGGGGGGCTTCTGGAAGAAGCATCAGTTTCAAAGATTGTGGGGGCCTCAGGAGGCTCATTCTCCAATCAATGTATTAGAGCTTCGGGCCATACGTCTTGTTCTACTTCGACCCATTTCTTACAGGGTCTGCCAGTTCAGATTCGGTCAGACAACCGAACAGCTGTTGCATACATCAATCACCAGGGAGGGACTCGCAGTTGGGGTGCCCTCCGGGAAGTGTCTCTGATCCTTCAGTGGGCAGACATCAATGTTCCCTGCATATCAGCAGTTTACATTCCGGGGATAGAGAATGTGGAGGCAGACTCCCTGAGAAGGGGATGTTCTCGCCAGGGAGAATGGTCTCTCAATCCAAGGGTCTTTCAGTTCCTCTGTCATAAGTGGGGGACTCCACAGTTGGATCTGTTTGCTTCTCGCCACAATCACAAGCTCCAGCTTTTGTGTCTCTATACCAGGATCCTCTGGCAGTGGCAGCGAATGCCATGTCTCTGGCTTGGAAGGATCTGGGGTTCCTATATCTGTTTCCCCCATTCTCCATGATCAGCAAGGTGGTGCACAAGTTAGCACTGGAGGAGGCGCCAGCAATTCTGGTGGCGCCAAGGTGGCCAAGACGTCTGTGGTACGCAGACGTCGTAAGGCTGGCAGTGGATCATTTCCATCTGCATCTTCTTCCAGATCTCATCATTCAGGGTCAACTTTGTTACCCCAATTTACAAATGCTGGCTTTGACGGCATGGCTGCTGAAGTCTCCATCTTGAAAGAAGAAGGTCTTTCTGATGTGGTTATTCAGACTCTTACTAGAGCTAGGAAGAAGTCTTCCTCTGTCATTTATTGCAGGACTTGGAGGTCCTATATTGATTGGTGTGAATCCAGGGCTTTGCCTTGTAGAGTATTTTCTATTCCTAGAATTCTGGAATATCTGCAACGAGGTCTGGATATGGGATTCCAGATTAGTACTTTGAAAGGGCAAGTCTCTCCCTTGGCTATTTTCTTTCAAAGGTCGTTTGCTCTTCATCCTTTGGTTAAGACTTTTTTCCAAGGAGTCGCGCATGTGCGGCCTCCCAGAAAGCCTATACTTCCTGTTTGGGACCTTAACCTAGTGCTTTCAGCTATGCAGGCCGCTCCCTTTGAGCCCTTGCAGGATATTCCTCTTCCTATTCTTACTCAGAAGGTTGCCTTTTTGGTTGCTATTACTTGTCCGCCGAGTTTCTGAACTGGCGGCTTTGTCTATTCTAGCCCCTTATTTTGAGAGGCATCAAGATAAGGTTGTTTTCCGTTTTAAACCGGATTTCCTTCCTAAGGTGGTGTTTGCTTTCCACCTAAATCAGGATATAGTTCTTCATTCCTTGTGTCCTAAACCTAGTAACGACAAGGAAAGGGTCTTACATTCTTTGGATGTAGTTCGTTGTGTTAAGTATTATTTAGTTACTACTTCCGCAAGACGGATGCCTTTTTTGTTGTGCCTTCTGGGCCCAAGAAGGGTTTTGCTCCTGCCAAATCTTCCCTTAGTAAGTGTATACGTCAGGCTATCATTGGGGCCTATTTGGCTAAGGGGAAGGTTCCCCCTTTTCGTGTCACCGCTCATTCTACTCGTGCTATTGGAGCTTCCTGGGCTTTTCAGCACCAGGCTTCTGTTGAACAAGTTTGCAAGGCTGCGACTTGGTCTTCTGTGCATACTTTTTCTAAGTTTTACAAGGTTGATGTGCGGGCCTCAGCGGATGCTGCTTTTGGCCGCAAAATTCTGCAAGCTGCAGTTATTTAAGTTATGCATTATTCCTTGGGGATCCCCACCCATTATAGACATTGCTATTGGATGTCCCAAGTGTCAAGAATATTTGGAAGTGGGGTGTGTGACATACTAGGAATAATACCATTTTGTGAGTACTCACCTGTAAAATGGTTATTACGAGTATGTCACACACCCCACTTCCCCCGCCCTTGTTTGTTCTAAGGGATCCTTTATACGGTGATTATTATTTTCAACCTATTTTTCATCGAATATAATTTGCTCTTCCTGGTTCTTCACTGCTTTTTAAAAAGACTGAGGAATAGTGGGAGGAACCCAGTACTTATGGACCAGGAGGGGCTCCTTTTTCCATGTCATCTCTGCAAGATCGCCCTCTACAGGCCGGGTTCCCAAGTGTCATGAATATTTGGAAGTGGGGTGTGTTACATACTCGTAATAACCATTTTACAGGTGAGTACTCACAAAATGGTATTTTCTTCCCCCTGCTGGCATCTAGGGCATCCCATGCTAGTCTGCATGGCCTTCACTATATTTACTTTTCTTCCCCCTGCTGGCATCTAGGGCATCCCATGTAGTCTGCATGTCCATCACCATACTTACCTTTCTCCCCCCTGCTGTCATTTAGTGCATTCCGTGCTAGTCTGCATGTCCTTACTTACCTTTGTACCTTAACTGCCATGTCGTCTGCTTCTACCCACTGTTACTCACCTCATACTTTGGTCACCTTCTGTTTTGGTCTTCTGTTGTTAGTTTGCTTAGCATCTGCTTTATGTAGTTGCACAGAAAACATGTCACCTTGCAGCATATAACTTTAAAACTAATTTTTTATTGTAATTTTTTTGGCTTGCAACTTTAAGGGGCTGTTAAATAAACCAAATTGTTTCCAATACAATTACCCACTCAATTAGGTATAAAATAACACAGCTGAGGGTAAGATTTGCTTGTCACTACTGACTTAGGAGCTCACTATGCCACAGCATAGGCACCACCACAGCCCCCAGAGTCAGGAACACAGGCATGGTTAAACCGGAACTTCACCATGATCTATTGAAAAGCCCAAACCCTTAAAAAATGATTCCCCAGCATCTAAAATTAATATATGTTAAGTTTTTAGTCACTTATTATTCTTTCTCCCACTGGGCTGCAACTCTGTTAAGGACTTTAGAATACGGGCGCCGCCATCTTGACTCAGAAGCATCACACTTACTGAGGAGAGGAGAGTGGGATAAAGTACAAGGGGGGTGGTTATAGCTGTGCTTTGCTCAGACAGACCAGAGCTAGGGTCAGGAAAAGTTCAGCAGTCCCAGAATACAGAGCAGCACAGTCAGAAGACACTTCCTGTTTGCAGGCTGCCTGATGTTCCATAAGCCACCATCTTGGATGTTTAAAGGCTCATAACATCTAGTAGATGCAGGTAAGATGATTTTTAATGTGGGCAATCTGTATGTACAGGGTGGGGGAAACATATAAGATAGGCTCTTATTCAGAGTGAAGGACCTCTTTAAGGAACCATCAGCACCCTGCCAAGATACTGCAGCCCCAGGACCCGCCATTCATCCTCCAGACACTCCCATGCTGATACCCACACTAGGCACTCTGAAAAGGTCACCCGCTGCACATTAAGGCATCAGCAAGGGGGGTCTGAAAACCAGGGCTCCACAAACCAACCAACGTTCAGGACACCGAAACACTATGTAGACCCCAAGACAGTCCACAGTGGAGCCCCATGCGGAGCCAATGGGGGAGTCAAAGTCTTAGCAGTACTGCCACAGGCAGGCCTGCTCTTTCCACGACCAGTAGCCTGGAATCCATCTTTTCTGGGCATGGGAGTGGCCATAGTGATTCCCCCTTCAGCCACTCAACATACCACAGCATCGGCCTCTCAAACTGGATGGTGTTGCCAAAAATTATGATCGATTGGCTGGATCCCGGTCCCGCTCAACCACCAAAGCATTATGGAAGCAGTTATGGTTAGAGATAGCCTGCAACATGAAGGGGGAAGACCTGAAAGTGTTGGTTCAGCAGAAACTCAGAACCGAACGGGCTGAGGGGTAAGTGCTGAACATCCAGAGGGCTGCTTGTACAGGAAACATTGGACAACTCAATAAAGCCACCCTTTCCTTTGTTTGAATCTTGCTTAAAAACTGGTGGCCACCTCCCCAAAACTCTACAATTTACCCATGCTGAGGAGCGAGTGTTGGGGATGTTCCACTCACACGTCTACCAAGGGTTGTCAGGCACCATGGACAGCGATAGATGGCATATGCCCACCAGTGGTAAGACTTGTTAAAAAATTGTAGAGGGGAGAGTAGGCCAGCCAAACACGCCAACCTTAGTTCCCACATAAAGGGTATTAGGCAACCTTTATTTGTAAACTCTAACATGGGTGTGAGCAGTGTGAGCATGGGTGTGAGCAGACCACAATTTAGGGACACACATCGATGTAGAACTTAGTATGTATCCCTTGTAGGGATTTTGAAGAGCCACATATACTGTTAATAGGAAATTACTAGTGCATTTACGTTGACTTTGCAGCAATACCCCAGCCAGCAGCTCCTCATCTGGAAGACCCGCCGCCTGAAGTCATAGCTGGCACCTTTGGTCTGGTTTGGCTAACACCAAGACAACCTCAAGGCCGGAACCAACCACCAGCCAGCCACCAAGGGAGCACAGTCCAGACAGTGATGAGGTAAATGAGTGAGCTTCCTAGGCAAAGGGCAGGGTGGAGGAAGAGGGTGAGCCCAAGGTAAAATTTCGGGCCCTAGAGGCTGTGTGATAACATTGTGAAAAACTAACACTAATGTTGACCTTTCTCCCCACAGACGGCACCCCTCCTGTATGAAATTAATGAGCTGGAGGAAGGGCACTCAGAACATCGCAATATAATCTGGACACCTCCACCGTCTGAAGCCACCACAGACACTGGCCATCTCCGCTCCTCCCTGCAGCTCCAGCTTCATTCTGCCAGTAGCAGCCCCAACAGGTCCACAGAGCACCCAGCACCAGGAGTCACCTGTCTTTGGTGAGGCGGTGCCAAATCACGAAGGAAAACTGACTGGCCAATACTTTTAGGAGAAACACCACTAGATATTTTAAAGTAGTGCAACGGACTGCCATTTTTTCCTGGCCCTTCAAAGGCTGGAGGCCAACCAGGTTGCCCTTTAAAGGCTGGAGAGGCTTGAGGCACAGCAAACTGAAAACAACCAAAGCCGGGCTACATCCCCCTAACCTAGCATACTGGACTTTAGTTACACTGGACAGGCATGTTTATGTATCAATTTTCTGTTGACCTCCATCCACAGTTGTGACATAACCCAACAACTTGTGACCATTAACATGTAATTAGAGAATAAATAACAAAAAAAAAAAAAAAAAGAAGTTTGGATGTTATATTATTTTATTATCACACCCAGATCAGACAATGGATATAAGAAATAAAAACTGACATAATTGGAGCAAAACAAATAATAAATTAGGAAAAAGTGGAATCCACTCTGGGTGCCAGCTTACAGATGTCCCGAGATCTCTTGAGCAAATAGCAGGGGTTGTTTCCTCCAAATATGTTGACATCCTCTCGCTTAAGGCAGTTATGGAGGCTGATGCAGGCTGTAATTATTTGAACCACCTTCTCAGGCTTGTATTGAAGGGCACCCCCTGTGTGGTCCAGACAGCAAAATCTGGCGTTCAAGAGCCCAAAGGGCTGGTGTGCTGCATTGGGCCACATTATATGCCACTGGCACCTTAAGAAGGGCATCAGGAGCCAGGGTAGCAACAGATAGTATCACAAACAAGTAGGGCCAAAGAAGAAAAAGGTAAGGCAGGATGCTCAGACTAAGCATTTGTAACTGCAAGAAGGAAGGCATTCAAAGAGGGGCATGACCACAGGTAAAGTGATGGAAGACAGGGATAGCAATTGGGTAACACATGAAAATTGTACATATTACGAAAAGGGGACACATGACAGAACTGAAATAGACATTGCAAATTCTACATTAACAATAAACAGGCAGATCCACTCCGGCAATAGCCTCAAGAGAGGAGACTAGGCTACAAGAAGGAGCTATGTGGAACTGAACATACCAAAACATATACTCCCGAGTAGTTGGGGGTGTCACAAAATCAATCGTTCAACGTTGGTTTGATCGAGCGATCTGCCACGTGGGTGTGGGCTGCTTCCAGCACAGAGAGCAATCCCACCAGAAACACCCACACACCAATTACATCAAGCTGCCACCGTGACTACACTTTAAAGTGGACCGTCACCCATGGGTGATCGGCCCGGGAATCTATAAGATTCCCGGGCCGATCACCCCCCTCACCGCGGGACATCCGAGATCGGGATGTCCCGCGGTGAGAGGAGACTAGGCTACAAGAAGGAGCTATGTGGAACTGAACATACCAAAACATATACTCCCGAGTAGTTGGGGGTGTCACAAAATCAATCGTTCAACGTTGGTTTGATCGAGCGATCTGCCACGTGGGTGTGGGCTGCTTCCAGCACAGAGAGCAATCCCACCAGAAACACCCACACACCAATTACATCAAGCTGCCACCGTGACTACACTTTAAAGTGGACCGTCACCCATGGGTGATCGGCCCGGGAATCTATAAGATTCCCGGGCCGATCACCCCCCTCACCGCGGGACATCCGAGATCGGGATGTCCCGCGGTGAGGGACCCCCCCAAAACCCCAAAAGAACTCACCTGATCTCCTCTAGCCGTGCGCGCGCCCGCGCCGGCCGTTTGTGAATGGCCGGCGCGGGCGCGCGCACTGTCAGAGGGGCGCGCGGGAGGCGGCGGCGGACGCGCTGCCTTGTCCGCCGCTTGTCCGTGGGAGCGTGGTGAGGTGAGTTTGGGGGTTTCTGGGGGGTTTTACCCCCCTGAAGTGGACCAAAACCCAGGATAGTCAAAATCCTGGGTGTTGGTCCACTTTAAACAATTAAATCGGGCCAGTGGAACCCTCCTCAATCACCATCCGATCAAACTCTTCTGGCGAGTAATCGAGACACCACCCACACACCTACACCCCTCTCCACATACAAACAGGGCACAGACAATCCATACTAATTCCGTCCCACACTTACCCTGTGGAGTGTCTGATCAGTTCTGCTGTCGATCAGATACAATCAGCTTGCAATCTGCTGGTTCCCACACAGTCACCATGCATCACTCCAAGTTAATTGCGAGTCATTCAACCTTGTAACACTATATGATTAGTTACGCTTTTCCAATCATACAATGGATTAGTTACAATCGATCTTACAGTCTATGGGTTAATACACATTTATGAGCGGTCATACAATCTTCAGAAACCAGGGTAGTTTGTAGAACTCCAGGACCACATGCGTACAATCTATAGCACCCATGACACTTGGCATATTTGCAATGTTGAAAAAAAACAAACTTAACGCATTCCAGGCTGCCAATCTTCAGAAACCAGGGTAGTTTGTAGAACTCCAGGACCACATGCGTACAATCTATGGCACCCATGACACTTGGCATATTTGCAATGTTGAAAAAAAACAAACTTAACGCATTCCAGGCTGCCATGATGTCAGGGAAAGAGATGTATTTTTCCTGCAGGACAGCAGTGCCATCAAAAAATTGCGTGGCTGAGGTTGGGAAATGCCAACTGACAGTGCCCCTAGCCTCTGGAAGAAGCCATTCCCAAAAAATTGGAGACAGCCAACCAATTAGGTCATACCTCTAATTGCAGCCTCCGATGCTGCAGATGCTCGTACTCTTCACAGAATTCGTCAAGGGGCTCCATCATAGCTGCAAATGATGCAGGCTGTATTTTCACAAGCAGCAAAAGACTGTCCAAGTTTTCCCTCTAACAAAAAGATGGCGTAAGTTTGAACTAAAAACCTATGGCTTTGAGAGGTCCGACAACCCACAAATCAGGTCTCTGAATCATGAGCAAGCGAAGGCAAAACATGTAAAATTACGGATGCATGGACGCCTTGAGCTGTATTTATACAACACTCAGTTTGGCATATGCATACCATACATTTATGCAAAAATGATAACTCAGCAAAAAAAATAAGGCTATGAATCACCCGACATGGAAAACCGAGACCAAATGTGGGCTTTGATGCCGTTCCCAATGGCGGGAATGCATGCGAGAGAGGCTCTGAATCAAATCCATTATCTGGGATTAGACTGAAGCAAGAGAAGTTAAAATAGGCAAAAGTTACTGTTCATGGGGGAGCAATTCAGGAGATGCTAGTTAAAAATGGGGGTTTATGTCCGCTTTAAATGTGAATAAGACTCCAGGACCGGGTTTACTTCCCCCAAGAGTTCACTCAGCTCACTTATCTCATCACCCCTGTTCTTGATTTTTGAAGTCTCACTAACAACTGGTATAGTGCCAAGGGATTGGCGCAAGGCAAATTTGTTGCCCATGGTCTTCTCTGGGTAATTACAGACCTGCAAACTTAACACCCATTGTGCGAAAATTGCTTGAAGGGCTCTTAAGGGACTAAAAAAAAAATATATATATATAGCGGCTCCAGCTGCCACCAAGGGTTAACCCACTACACCAAAGACGCCCTTAATCAGATACAACTAGCATAGTCAAAAATAGAATTTACTGATAAAAGTCCCACTACATTACATCACATACAATACATCCATCTACAAACATTCATATAACATAACGTACCCCAGGGTTCAGTGTTGGGCCTTTTGTTATTCAATATGTTTAAAAATGATATAGAAGATAGCTCTATTGGCCCTGTCTTTATTTTTGCAGATGGCACAAAGATATGTGGCACAGTGCAGTCTGTTGAAGATGTTTATAAACGTCAGGCTGACTTGGACACTGAGTGTCTGGGCATCCACTTGGCAAATGAAGTTAAATGTGGATAAATGTAAAGTCATGCACCTGGCGTCTGTCAGGGAATGGCAGGTCACGTGATCCAACTAACAAGCAACTTTGATCACACAAGCCCACTTTCCGAAAGCACCATCCGTTGGCCCACCTAGCGGGACTACCTGGCCCAGCAATGCCCAGACAACCAGATTCTTGGCTAAGGCAAAAAGATTGCTCAAGTTACATAAAGGTTTTAATGCAATAAGCACATAGGAAGTGATAACAAACATTCGGCTATGATGGAATGAATGCAAATGCCATTCTGAGAAGTGGGTTACAGGTTACAGTGAGTTACACACAGAGATACAACAGTCATAGTTACCTTAAAATGCAGATGTAGAGTAGTGATGATGAGCTTCTACATCACCTCCAGCACGCATGCAACATGACCTTCCTACCAAAACCCAGGATAGTCAAAATCTCGTGGTTTGGTCCACTTTTAGCAGACACATATTTAACATAAAGAATAACCCAAATTAAGATATCTGGTGTTATACATGAATATAAATATTTTAGTTTAGTTATCTGTTGTTGTCTATAGATAGTAGCAGACACATTATATGGAAACAGTCCCCTGGGATCAAGCAGAGGAACTAATAGTGTGTGTGTGTGCACATTTTGCTGTTTTAGATAAACCTATATCTGACGATGACAGATGGCACTGCCAAGTTATTTGTGCCTGCTGTGTAAATACCTTATTGTACAGTTTTATATTCAGTATGTAGAATTTACATAAAAAGTCATTATTTTTATGACAAGTTGTTTTTTCTTTATTGTCATACTTCAAAGATCCCATCAATGGCAGTGCTAGATGGGTATTTCAGAGAAAACTGCAAGAAAATGCAATTTTGAACCATAAAAAAATAGGAGAGAGACATATGTGCCTTTTCACTGCCAGTTACTTAAGAGTTGAACAGGTTACAGTTTATTTATGGAGCAGGTTGTGGGAATCATAGAGTTGAATGCTTCTATTAAAAATACTTTGAAGGGCCTCAGGGGTGCACTCAGCAGTCACCATTAGATGCATTTACCAATTCATACACCTGATCTGCACAGTTGCACAGCCCGGTATTCTTCAGTATTTTTAATATACTGTATATATTAACATTTTTTGGATTTTAAAAAAAGTGAAGTTGGTATGTGCATGCATATTTACCCCCTCACCCCTAAACATTTCTGATGCAACCAATTACCTTCACATGCATGTCACATGCTTAGTAAAATGATGTCTATCTGTGTTCATTCTGTGTCACATGGTCTGTCAGTATACACAACCTTTGCAATCATTAAGCAGGGTGCACCACTAACTAAACAATTCCATGAAGACTAACAAGCTCCAGAGCACCAGCAAATCCATTATCATCAAATGGAAATAACAAGGAACCACAACAACCTGCCAAAAGAAGGCTGCCCACCAAAACTCTTAGAATGGTCAAAGAGGGCATTAATCACAGAGACCAAAGGTAACTCTTAAGGAGCTGTAGAATTCCAAAGCTGAGACTGCAGTATTTGTCCATAGGACCACAATAAGCTACACACTCAATGGAACTGGGCAAATATGGAAAGGCTTGTTTTGAGTCAAAATGCCAAAAGGCATGTAGGAGACTCCCCAAATGAATGGGGGGAGGTGCTCTGGTCAAATGAGACCAAAAGAGAATGTTTAGGCCACCAAGGAAATATATTATGTCTGTTGCAAAACTGACACAACTAATCTCCCCAGAACACCATCCCCACAGAGAAAAATGAGGGTGACAACATCATGCTGTGGAAATGTTTTTCAGCAGCAGGGACCGGTTCCAGATTGAAGGGGAAATTAATGTGGCTAAATACAGGGATATTTTTGTGCAAAACCGGTTTTGGTCTGTCAGTGATTTAAGACTAGGATGGATGTTCACCTTCCAACAAAAAAATGACAGCTAAAGCAACACTCAAGTGGTTTATGTGCAATTGTGTACAGTAAATGGACTGGAATAATCTAGACCAGGGGTTCCTAACAGGTGGTTCTAGTACCTCTGGTGGTACTCGAGATCCACTCAGGTGGTACTCAACAAGTGTGCAGACTTACCTGTACCCCAACTGGATCTGCTGCCATCTGCATTTCACTCAAATGTGGTTTGCATCCTAAATGGAAAAAAAAAATCTGCAACGTGTTTTGTTTGGTTCATTTACTTTAGATGGCTTTGTTTTGTGTGATTTTATTATGGTTTTTGGTGACTGATAACACTTGCATACCACCCAGGTGGTGCTTGATATAATCAGAGAATAGAAAGTGGTACTTGATAAAAAAAAGACTGGGAATGCCTGATGTGAACGAAGCTCAGACCGCAATCCAAATGAGAATCTGTGGTCAGACATGTTCACCACCAGAAACCAACTAACCAATCGAACTTTTTGTTTTGTGTCTTGTGTCCGAGTGAAAATGCTTTATTTTATGCCACAAAAAGAAAAAAGGGCAATTATTTTTAAAGTGGACCTCCAGTCTCCGCCACTCTCTCCCCTGGTACTGTGGCAGGATAGGGGTTACAAAAAAAATGATTACCTTGCATCAGCTCCTTAGGTAGCAGCCACAAAGATACCACATCAGTGCATCAGTGCCGCTATACTACAGAACGGGACCACCCGATACTCATCTCTTCTGGGTTGTGCATCAGTTTATTGACATATACACAAGTCATACAAGTAGTGCATCATGTAGTGAAATGCTTTATACAACTGACCAGGAACAATTTGAACATAACATAATTATAATTAAATATTGTAACTTGACATAGTAACCATTATGACATAATGTACTGCTTATTTACATTTACATACATTTTTTACAAACTTTACACGTGCTTTCCTCTTCCTTTAGGTTACAGCAGTTAAGGCTAGCGAGGGTGTGACTGAGTGCTAAATATTGCTGCTATTAAGGATCAATCTGTCTTCTAGCCCCTCTTCCCTCCAACCCGTTGCCCTACATACCTTTCAATGTCACAGACCCAAATTTACTCTTCCCCGCCTCCTATCAGCTCTCTGCAGCCCCCTCATCTTTCTCCCTCAACATACTAGACGTCACTCTCCCCACCCCATCTGCTGGGTGCTCCCTGCACCCCCCCAATGTCTCCAGCCTCTCTCTCATATCCCTATTGGCCAGGTGCCCCCTGAACTCCCTTACCTGTAAGTGTCCTAAATGCCCTCAACAACCAGCTGGGTACTTCCACCTCTCTCCCTCTCTTTCACTGTCCAAATCCCTTCCACCTGCTGGATGCTCCCTATAGCCTCACTCATTAGCTCCTCCTCAAAGTCGTAGGTCCCCCTCTTCCCCCTCCTACTGACTTTACTCCTACAACACTCTCTGTCCCAGCCTCACACATCAGTGTTCGTTTTGGTATAAATTTACTCTGCCGGAGGGGGGTCCAGGGACTTTTTCTGATATTATTTTGCCACCTGTAAATTTTTAAGGCCTAATTAGTCAGAGGCAATGATACCTAGTTGTTTCTGATTTAATTAAAAGGTGGAAACACCCCCTCAAACAAAACGTCACTTTGGTAATACTATTGCATTTATTTATTCATTCATATTTGTATGTATATATACTAACCTATTTTCCCTCACAGGATCGCGGAGAACATTAAACCTTTATTTACTCTCCCTTTTAACCTGCCTATTTTAACAAAACTTTTTTTATCCACAGCGCACCTACACTAATCTTTTTTCCACCTAGGCCCACACCTAAGTAAGAACAGATTAACCCATCTACATTTCTCCTAGGGAATACAGGTTTTTCCCTCAGGTAGGAGCTGCTCAAATTATCTAATTGCGCTTTCCTCAAACCAACTCCTGTACATGCTGTTTATTCAGTGTTTCACATCTTATTAATGTAACATTTTTGAAAAAAACATGCATTATATATTTTTATGTTGTAAAAAGAGGGATAGCTACAAAACATACTGTAAGAGCATCCAGATCTGACGTAATTTTGCACTTGCAGTGCTTCATTTAAGATTCCAGACACCACGTCTATGAAGAAATCCAGCTGGATTGCCTTTACAATAGTGCAGAATTGCCAATCTGAGCTTTCCAGAGTTTCTCTTCTTCCCCTTGTCCTTATCAGAACCTCCCCTAACGTTTTAGTCCACAAAGGGAAGGCGATGACTTTCTGGTAATATAGCAGTACTGAACATATTCTAAGTGTGCCATACACTCCACTTCGATCTTCATGACATGTGGGTAATCTCCAGTAAAGGGCGAACTTCTGCAGAGATGAATATGCAAAGAAGAAAGCCCCTCCCAGTCCATATATACCTGGGACCTCCCACCAATTTCCCAGTTCCTTCTCTGCAGGGAAGGCGACAAGACAGAAGATGAAGACTTCTTTACTTAAAGGTAAGCCAGGCCTGCGCCCGGCCGTTTATTGTCCCTATTGCTGCCAGGACCCTTTCTAAATTGCCCCTATTTGAGCCTCCCAGCTTAGGCTGCGGGCCCTGGTGAAGGTAGGCAGCACCCATGGGTGCGGAAGGAGCATTGCTCCACTGTGAGACCTCACTATGGGGTAGGCGGTTACCCAGGTTTTGGTGATCCTGGTGTGGGATGCCCCATCCCTCTATGCTTATGGCTGGATTCTGGCAGGGTTCCCCCCTTCTGGGTCCCTTACTCCCCTCCAGGGGGGGGGTTGCCTGGCCGTTATTTCGGTTTCGTTCTCCTAGGCCCCTGTGTGTGTGTGGGTGTGTGAGTTTCACTGTGTGTGTGTGTGTGTGTTGACTGACAGGGTGTTTTCACTTCTGAGACCATATCTGGTGCCTTTGATTTAGCCTGGGGAGCTTCTCCCCCTCAGGCTGTGTTCAGGGAGGGGGCCGAGAGCCCGGCCCCGGTAGCCCCGCCCCCTTCTTTGGCGAGATTCTGTGGCTCAATCCTTGGGATCCACGTTGCTGGGAGGGGAAGCGTGGCCTGGCGAACGCGCGCTCTTCCTGTCTTTCTGCACTTCTTGGGGGCCATTTTGGTTTGCTGAGCTGTGCTCCTGGTGGTAAGGGCCTGAGGGCCACTTCCTTAGCTTATGTGGGGGCCCCTCTCTAGCGGGGGGCCCCCACTGATTTGCGGGCATGTGTGTGTGTGTCTATTTGTTTTTGGTTATCGCATGTCTGGAGCTGGGATATATAGATATATATATTTATATATAATTATGTATGTGTTATTGCCTTATATATATATATAGGGGATTGTACTTATGATGCCTGTTTGTGTGTTACAGATTGCATTGTATTTGGGCATATTAAGGGGTTCCTCCTGGTCCTGGGGTCCCTAGTGTAAAATTGATCACCTCAAGTCCTCCCACCGGGACTTTTAAGAGGCATCCCGGGTTGCTTAGGCGTAAATTCCCTGCAGTCTTGCGACTGACCACAAAAATCACCATATGGAGGCTCCGCAGGATACTGGGCTCGGGCTCCCTCTGGGACAATCTGGGCCATGTGTGGGGTTTGGGGTATCCCTTACGGGGGAGAATGTGCTGATCTGTATACCATGCGCACAAAAGGCCATAACGCGGCAGTCTGGTACCCAGCCTTCTGGGTCGGCTCCTCCCGCTTCATCACCTTCCCCTCCCCGCCTTATCTGTACTCCAAGTGACATTGGTGCCAGCGGGGAGTCGCACTCTGATGTTTGGGCTAGGTTGGCCAGCTTCGAGAAATTTATTGCTAGCACGGTGGGCAAGAAGGCCCAGGCTAAAAAGAGACATTTGTCGTCGGCCCAGCCCTTGTGGGATGTTGATGACGATTCCGTTGATTTGTCAGATTATTCCCCGTTAGAGGAGGGGGAATTGTATGAGGAAACAAAGGCTGACTATGTTCAGTCTGGGGATGCCAATGTCGGGCAGGCGCTGGGGGATGCCGTAGATACGGCCACTGTTTTGTCACATCTATTGGAGGTGTTGGATATTGAACCGCCTGAGGCGCCCCCTCTCAAGAAGGGGGAATTTTTTGGGGTCCGCAAGCCCCGTCTGGAATTCCCTGCCCAGGGTCACTTTGATGCGCTGATCCTTAGAGAATGGGAGAGGCCCAGTCGGCTTCCTGGTGTTCCTCAGGGATGGGATAAGAAGTATCCTTTCCCGGTGGAGGCGGTTAAGCGCTGGCCTTCTCCTCCCGAGGTCGACGTGGCAGTTTTAGGTTTGACCATCTCTTCTGTGCTGAACACCCCTGACACCACTTTCCTTAAGGATGGCGAGGATAAGCGCCTTGATCAGATGGCGCACCACGCATTTGCCAGCGTGGGCTCGGCGCTGCGGCCTATTTGTGCATCTGCCCTGGTGTCGCTTGCTACCAGGTCTCTTATCAGGGACTGGCTGAATGATGCTCAGTTTGATCCAGCCTGCGCTGAGTTCGCTACCCTTATGGATTTTGTCTTGGCTGCTATGGAAGATTCTATTGTCGTGTGTAGTAGGACTTCAGCCTTACTGGTGGCTATGCACAGATCGGTCTGGCTCCGCCAGTGGACGGCGGACGTTGGGGCCAAGAAGTCGCTCACAGCTCTTCCCTTCTTGGGTACGCGGCTGTTTGGAGATACATTGGATGCTGTTGCTAAAGGAGGTAAGTTACCTCAGCGGAAGAAACAGCGCTGTCCCTTTCGGGGGGCTGGCTCGTTCACTCCTTCCTTTCGAGGGGCAAGATCGGCTAGGGGTTGGGCCTTCTCGGGTGTCAGGGGCTCGTCCTGGAACAGGGGCAGAGGTCGGGCACGTCCCGCGGCTGCCTGGGGTTCCAAGCCCAAGCCTGCCGTTAAACCAGCTCAGCAATGAAGGGGCGCCCTCACCCACAAGGGTGGGGGGGGCGGCTGCGGCTCTTCTTCCAGTTTGGGGCCCGGGAGGTCACAGGCAATTGGATCTTGGAAGTGGTCTCCTCCGGGTACAAACTGAAGTTCGAGTACTGGCCGCCCCCAAGATTCTTAAGGTCTCGGGTGCCCTCGGACCCTCAGGCTGCACAGGGGCTCCTGTTAGCAGTGAAAAACCTTCTGGACATGGGGGTTATATGCCCGGTGAGAGACAGGGGTTACTACTCCAACCTTTTCACGGTTCCCAAAAAGGAGGGTTCGGTGAGACCCATTCTAGATCTCAAGGTTCTCAACAGGTCTATCAGAGCCAAAAGGTTCCGCATGGATACTCTGTGCTCGGCTATCAATTCCCTTCGCCAAGGGGATTTTATGATATCCATAGACATCAAGGATGTGTATCTGCATGTTCCGATTTTTCAGGCACATCAGAGATTCCTCCGGTTTGCGGTGGAGGATCAACATTTTCAGTTTGTAGCCCTTCCCTTCGGACTGACCTCGGCGCCAAGGCTCTTCACCAAGGTCTTGGCAGGAATAATGGCTCTGCTCAGAGCTCAGGGCATTCGCATTGTGCCTTATCTGGACGTCCTGTTGATCTCAGCTTCTTCCCTCTGTCAGGCGGAGCTGGACACCCACCAGGTGGTGTCGACCCTGGAGAGGTTCGGGTGGGTGATCAACCGCCCCAAGTCTTCTCTCTCTCCGTCTCATGTGATTTTGTTTCTGGGCATGAATCTGGATACCATTCTGGCCAGAGTGTTTCTGCCCCAGACCAAGGTGCAGGGGATTCAGGGTCTGATCTGCCTTCTTCTGGCCAATCCTTGTCCCTCTATCCGACAGGGGATGAAACTGGTGGGCTTGATGGTATCTGTCATGAATGACTCGCCTTCAGCCCGTGCCCGTGGTGTCCCTAGGCAACTGGCTGGGGATCCTCCTGCCCAGCAGCCGCTTCTGCCTCGGGTGCCATCCCCAGCGGCGCATGTGTCTCCAAGCAAGCCCTCCTCCCTTGCCCACTGTCATTCAACTCGTGCTTGCACACGTGTACAGTCAGCTCATGTCCTCCGGTGGTGCAATACACAGAATGGCCACTGGAGGCTGTTTAAAAGAGCGAAACCTAGGAGGTGCAGCTCTGAGCAGTTTGCCTGTGGAGTTCAGCTGGGGCAATCAGCCCAGAGCTCTCTGAGTGCACCAATCAGACCACAGGGCCGAAATGCACAAATCAGCTCACAGATCCAAAGTGCACCAATCACAGCCACTACCTCCCTGTCCAATCCAGCTGGGTCTACCCCTATAAAGGGATTGCCACTGCAGTGTGTCAGTGCCTGTTATAGCGCCTAGTACCAAGCTTGTCTTGTGCATTGAAGCTCGATTGATTTCCAGTTGCCAACCTCTGCCTTGCTGACGCCTCTCGATCTGAAACCCTGTTGCCGACCTCTGCCTGAACCGACTATTCTGAACTCCGTTGCCGACCCCTGCCCGAATCGACCATTCTCGATCTGATATCCGTTGCCGACCACAGCCTTGTACCTTGTCCTCGTGTTGTCTCTCCCCTCTGTACCGCTGCAAACTCTGACTCCCCGTGTCAACCTCTGGCCTGTCTCTGGACTTCCGCTACTCTCGCTCTTAGCCATTGGTTCTTCAGACCTCTATACCTGTAAGCTCTCATCATTTGAGTCATTGAAGTCCTGGGGGCAACCGATCCCGGGCAGGCGTATTCTGCGTCCCGGCAAGCGGGGGCTCCTACAGGTGAAGCTGACTGCGGAGATTGGGGGTTGAGGGCTTACCTAGAGGGCTGGAGTTACCAGAGCGTGACAGTATCCTCCTTCGAGGTGGTACCGTTTGCACAGTTTCACATGAGATCTCTTCAACTTCACCTATTGACGCATTGGGACAGGTGTCCGCAGTCATTGGATCAACCTTTCAGGATGTCTCCCAGGGTTCGGCAGTCCCTTCGGTGGTGGCTGGAATCGAGCAACCTGTTGAAGGGCAGATCCTTTCTGGTCCCTTGTTGGGAGACGGTTACCACAGATGCCAGCCTGTCGGGCTGGGGAGGTTATTGGAAAAGTCATCAGTTCAGCGGGGTGTGGGGTCCTCAGGAGGCTCACACCCCCATCAATGTCTTGGAGCTCAGAGCCATCCGACTGGTTCTGGCTCGGCTGACCTCACATTTACAGGGTCTACCGGTTCAGGTTCGTTCAGACAACCGAACGGCGGTAGCTTACATCAATCACCAAGGAGGGACTCACAGCAGGAGTGCCCTCAGGGAAGTCTCTCTGATAGTGCACTGGGCAGAGAGCAATGTTCCTTGCATTTCGGCAGTCTACATTGAGGGAGTGGAGAACACGGAGGCAGATTCCCTGAGCAGGGGATCCTCTCGCCAAGGAGAGTGGTCTCTCAACCCCGAGGTTTTTCTGGATCTTTGCCGCAAGTGGGGGACTCCGGAAGTGGATCTCTTTGCCTCGAGGCACAATCACAAACTTCCGGCATTTGTGTCTCTTTCTCAGGATCCTCTATCTCTGGCAGTGGATGCCTTGTCCCTTGCATGGAAGGAGCTGGGTTTTCTGTACCTGTTTACGCCCGTCTCCATGCTGGGCAAGGTAGTTCGCAAACTGGTTCTAGAAGGGGCACCAGCAATTCTGGTGGCTCCAAGGTGGCCAAGAAGGGTTTGGTACGCAGACGTTGTAAGGATGGCCGTAGATCAGTACCGGCTTCCCTTGTTGCCGGATCTGCTATCTCAGGGTCAACTACTTTACCCCAATTTACAAACGCTGGCTTTGACGGCTTGGCTGCTGAAACCTTCATTTTGAAAGAGGAAGGTTTGTCTGAGGCTGTTGTTCAGACCTTGATTATGGCTAGGAAGCGGTCCTCTTCTGGCATTTACTATAGAACTTGGAGGTCCTATATTGATTGGTGTGAGGCTAGGGCCTTGCCTTGCAGGGTGTTTTCGATACCCAGGATTTTGGAGTTTCTTCAGCATAATCTGGATTTTGGGTTCCAGCTTAGTACTTTGAAAGGACAGGGTTCTGCTCTGTCGGTTTTCTTCCAGAGGTCTTTTGCCTTACACCCGCTGGTTCCAAGGGGTTGTGCATGTGCGGCCCCCTCGGAAGGCTGTGGCACCAGGATAAGGTGGTTTTTCGTTTTAAGCCGGATTTCCTTCCTAAGGTGGTGTCTGCTTTCCACCTCAATCAGGATATTGTTCTCCCTTCCTTGTGTCCTAAGCCTAACAATGACAAGGAGAGGGTTCTGCACAATTTGGATGTTGTTCGCTGTGTGAAGTACTATTTGGTGACTACTTCTTCCTTCCGCAAGACGGGCGCTTTTTTTCGTGGTGCCCTGGGGGCCCAGGAAAGGTTTGGCGCCTGCTAAGTCTACGATTAGCAAATGGATTCGTCAGGCCATTGTTGGGGCCTATTCTGCTAAGGGGAGGACTCCCCCTTTTAGGGTCACTGCGCACTCTACTCGTGCGGTTGGTGCGTCCTGGGCTTTTCAGCACCAGGCTTCTATTGAACAAGTTTGTAAGGCTGCTACTTGGTCTTCCGTTCTTACTTTTTCCAAGTTTTACAAGGTTGATGTGCGGGCTTCAGCGGATGCTGTTTTTTGGCCGCAAGGTTCTGCAGGCTGCAGTGGTTTGAGTTGGTACATTCTTTACTGTTTCTGGTTCCCACCCATGACGGACACTGCTATTGGGACATCCAAAACATGTCATGAAAATTGAAGTGGAGTGTATGGCACACTTAGAATAATACCGTTTTGTGAGTACTCACCTTCAAAACGGGTATTATGAGTGTGCCATACACTCCACTTCGCCCCACCCCTTTTTTTCAGGTATTCTGGGGCTTTTACATGGTGAACCATTGGTTTTGATTGTTAAGGTTATAATTGGTTCTTCCCTTACTGCTTTTTTACACTGGGAAATTGGTGGGAGGTCCCAGGTATATATGGACCGGGAGGGGCTTTCTTTTTTGCATATTCATCTCTGCAGAAGTTCGCCCTCTACTGGAGATTACCCACATGTCATGAAGATCGAAGTGGAGTGTATGGCACACTCATAATACCCGTTTTAAAGGTGAGTATTTACAAAACAGTATTTTTTAAATACTGAATCTCTTCTTTTACGGGATCCATATGCTGATCATCACCAAGAACCATGTTCTACTTTAAAGAGACATCCCCAAAATGTATGTAACATCCATAGGTGCATATCATGAAGGCTGTTTTTCATTAGCCTGCATTGACTCTCACGGGGGGGATGGGTTGCATCTTGATACGTGGGCCAGAAGGGTGAAATTTAAGAGCCCTGGTCATTAATACCTATAAGCCAAATTCCAAAACCAGACCAAGTGGCAACTAGGAACTGCTATAACTGCCCCCCGTATAATCCTGCACTATCCAGGTATAACAGCAAATAAAGTATATATATTAAATAATTACAATTTTATTTTTTCCACAAAACGTACAAGCAAGACAATAACAAGTTGAAAAGCAATAAATGGGATCTAACACCTGTTACCATGACACAATATAAATAATGCAAGTGCTATATCAATAGCCATTATGATGTTAATGCATTCCTAACTATGACTAGATAGCCATACAACGTATCTAAGAAAGAAAGCTAACCCTGTACTACAAAGTGATACATAGATTAATGAAAGATATATAATAATACAAAATATCCTAAAAGTGAACAATTATATACACTATAGATGTCCTAGAGGACAGAGTCCTAAGAACTCTGTCTATCTCACCAGAAAGATATCTCACCCTGAGAGGTTAATAGGGCACCGTGCATAGACTAGTATAGCTAGAAAATGGTTGACAGATATTTTAAATGTAATACATTAGAAATAGTAGTTCCTGTTGTTTTCCCTACTGCTTATGTAGAGCTACATCTATACAGCTATTACCAAATACCTTGGCATGCCTGTCTCCAGTAAAAGTGGTCTTTGCATATATAGAGGAAAGAGGACTTAACAAATCAGGATGATTAGAAGATGCAGAGTGTGTAGTGTGTCCTTTCCCACTAGAGGCAACTGCACATAAACCACAGATGGAAGCGCTTGGGGAAATGTGGATTAGTCAGAGAGGTGTCTACTTGATTGGCCTGATTCAGAGCCTTTCTCGCATTCATTCCCACCGGCGGAAATTACATCAAAGGACTGTATTTGGTCTATTTGATTGCCATTTAAATATGGCTCAATGCTTCCGTGCGTCTGTATTTTACGTATTTAGCCAGCGCTTGTGTGTAATTCAGAGCCCTGATTTGTGGGTTTTCGGACCTATAAAAGCCGTAGGTTTCCGGTTCAAGCTTAGGCCATCTTTTTGCTAGCAGGAAAACTTGAAAAATCTTTTTTTGCTTGTGAAAATACATCCTACGATGGAGCCCCTTAACGATTTCTGTGAAGAGTACAAGCATCTGCAGCAGTGTGGGCTGTGAACCATGTACCTTCCAGAGCTTAGGCATACTCGCAGTTGCCTGGATATATCAGATGACTGATTTTCAAATTGACCCAACTGAACCACCTTTCTCTCGAGAAGCTTTAATCAAAGTTGCGGACATGGTTAGCCCCCCACACAAAAAAAGGGCACACAATTGGCTATATGACCAAATTGTTTGGCTGCCTCCAATTATTAGCGAATGGCTCCTTCCAGAGGCTAGGGGCACTGTCAGTTGGCATGTCCCAGCCTTCCCTCAGCCGCACCCTGACTAAATTTTACAATGACATGGCTGTCCTGCAGGGGAAATGCATCTCTTTTCTTGACAGCATGGCAGCCTGAAACGCGATGAGGTTGGGTTTTTTTAACATTGTAAATATGCCAAATGTCCACATTGCTCCTCCTTCATGCCCACTCTTCTCTCTTGAGGCTAGCCTAGCTTCCCCTTCCCCCAAACAGCTTCCCTGTGTTTCAATCTGTTTAGGTCCACAGTGCTCCTCCTTCTTGTCACTCTCTGCTTTTGAGGCTAGCCTAACTTCCCCTCCCCCCAAACAGTGTTCCTGTGTCCCATTTGGCCCTTGTTTTACATTATTTTTGCTGTTCATCTGTTGTTGCCAGTCTAGTGACCCTTTTTTATTTTTGCCTTCTTTTCAAGAACTGCAAGATGGGCCACTCTCTTTACATCTAATGTGTCGTTGGCCTGGAATTTCGCTTTTTCAGCATTTTGGACGGCTTCCCTGACTTCTCCCACAATGCATTTATATTGAGGAGTTCCAGTTTATACATCCGTTTTGAGAGTGCGAGCTGAGTGACAGTTGGCCTGTGGGTAAGTCTGTATATGGCTGGAGCAGATCTGCCTGTTTATTGTTAATGTAGCATTTGCAATGTGTTTTTCTTTTCTGTTATGTGCCCCTTTTTGTAATTGGTCCAAGTTTCTTGTGTTAGTCAACAGCGTTCCCTGCCCTCCATTACTTTGACTGTGCTCATAGCCCATTCTCCCTGTTGCAGTTACAAATGTTTAGTCCAAGCATCCTGCCTTACCTTTTGTTTGTTTTGCCCTACTCCTTTGTGATACTTACTAGGTTGTTTTGATGTAGTTTTGCCTGTATTTTGTTCCATTTGAATTTGTCTTTTGGGTATTCAGGTTATCCCTTGCTGCCCTGGCTCCTGATGGCCTTCTTAAAGCCCCAGACACCTTGCCAGGAGGTATATAATGTGGCCACTGCCAAACAAGGTCTGTAGTAAAGCATGTCTTCAAGCTGTTGAAGGCCAGATTTCACTGTCTGGGCCACACAGGGGGCGACCTTTGATACAAGCCAAAGAAGGCTGTTTAAGTTATCATGACGTGCGTCAGCCTCCATAACTTTGCCTTAAATTAGAGTATGTCAGCATATTTGAAGGAAACAAACCCCGCTTGTGCTCCTGAGATTCTGGGACATCTGTATTTTGGCACTCAGAGCCATGCATGGCCAAACCATTCGCCAACATTTGGTGGACTCCAAATGTCAGTTTTTTATATATCCCTTGTCTAGGTGAGATTAAATAACAAACAAACTTTTTTTTGGGGTGTTTATTCTCTAATTACATGTTAATAGTCACAAGTTGTAGGGTTATGGCACAGCTGTGAATGGAGGTCAACAGAAAATTCATACATAAAAATGTGCCTGTCCGAAGTAACTAAAGCTTGGGGACCCCCCAAAACCCAAAGGTCATTCCACTTTTTCCTTGCCTGGGTACCATCCTTCGGTTATGGCCCTGCTCCCTTCACATTGCGGGCTATCTCCAACCATAACTGCTCCCGCAGCGCTTTGGGGGGTTAAGTGGGACTGACATCCAGCCAATCGTTTATAATTTATGCAGAACCTCCAGCTGGGCATGATTAAATCGGCCACTCAACTTGCCCCTTGTTAGTTTGTGTCCAGGATGAGTGGCAGATGCTGTGGTCTGCTGGGTGGTGTCTTGGCTGAAGGGGGAGTCAATATGGCCACTCCCATGCCCAGAATGTATGGATTCCAGGATCTTTGCTGGGGAAAGAGCAGGTCTGGCTCTGGCAACACTGCTCACTATTGGTTCCACTATGGACTCAGCAGTAGGGCCTGCACTGGTGACTGTCTTGGGGTCCGCATAGTGCTCTGGTGTCCTGACCATTGGTTGGTCCGTGGAGGCTGTGCCAGGAGTCCCGGGAGCCCTACTTTACCGACTCCCATTGCCTCAAACTGCTGCGGGTGACCGCTCAGAGTGGCTAGTGTGGGTATCAAGAAGACAGGGTGTGGGTGTAAGGTGGCGGCCCCGAACCCTGCCAATGTCCTCTTCCTCCTCCCCTGAAACAGCACCATCACCACCATCAATGGAGGCGGCAGAAGAGGAGGGTGCGTTGGGCTTGGAGTCGGCCACAGCTCCTGCACACTCTGGTAGGCCAATACCCCAAAAAACACACAGGTTGTGCTGCATGTAAAGTCTAATAGCATGTTCGCTAAGTGCTGGTGTGTTGTTCTTCTCTGTCCCTACAGATTCATTAGAGGGTAAATATGCGGCGATGGCGCCACTTGAGCGGCACAAGAATCAGGTGGGTGTGAAAGCAGTGAAGCAGAGCAATACCCAAGCATTGCACAAACAACACATGGCCATAAATAACTCATGTTAGTAAGGGTAGGGTAAGTATGTAAAAATGTGCAGGCATGCAGGCAACTACATAAATCAGATGCTAAGCAAACAAACAACAGTGGTAAACAGAAGACCAAAACAGAAGGCTGCCAAAGTATGAGGTGAGTAACAGTGGGTAGAAGCAGATGACATGGCAACCAAGGTACAAAGGTAAATATGGTGAAGGACATGCAGACTACATGGTATGCCCTAGATGGCAGCAGGGGTAAGAAAGGTAAGTATGGTGAAGGACATGCAGACAACATGGGATACCCTAAAAGGTAGCAGGGGGAAGAAAGGTAAGTATGGTGAAGGACATGCAGACTACATGGGATGGCCTAGATGGCAGCAGGGGAGGAAAGGTAAGTATTATGAAGGACTTACAGACTACAATGCGTACAGTGGCGGGGGATGGCGGAATGCACATTAAAATAGCTGCTCTGGAAAGCCACGCAAGGATACAGCACACCATTAACAATGGACCCCATAACAAGTTATGCCTGTTGCAAATAAACCGTATGTGTATGCAAAGCAAATACACCACTTAAGCATGAACAAACTTTTCTCGGAAAGCGGCTGTGAATCATACGTTTGCAATTTCCCAGTTACAGAGATCAGTTCCTGAAAAAAAATGAGCATTCACGGGCAGGCTCTAAATCCGGCCGTATGTTGCATTATAGATGGCCATACTCTGGGTGTCAAGGTAGAGTGGGGCCTTTAGGTTGTAAACAGTTTGCTCCAGAGCCATACTGGAGATAATGTGCAGCTGCAGAGCAAACCAATTTCTAAACATATTCCAAAAAATTATTAAACAGGTAGCTATTTTGGGAGAAGAGTCTAGTTGCAGCACAAGGGATGCTATGGTATGGTAACATCTAAGCTGTCTTAGGGGGGCTGGGGCCACAAAGGGTATAAGGTCCTGACTGTACCCTGCTACGTTTAGCTTTGGTGGGCAATTACTACTTCAAAACTTTAGTTTAGCACTGTGGAGCACCCTGCCCTGGTTGCATAATAAGAGCATGGAGTGTGAAGAAACAGGGAGATTCAACTTTCTGTGATACAGTCCTAGACACTTGGAGGACATGGACACCTATGAAAAAGTGGGCACCTGTTGCATTGAGTACCCTTTTCTTCTACTGGCTGTTCAGGGAAAGTGGTCACATTTAAATTTATATAAGGGATTGGTGGAAAGAGGAATGTTAAAGCCCATTTCTGGACTAATGAACGTAAATAAAAACTCCCTTCAGACTCATCTAGTGCTGTGATGTCTTAAAATCACTTTGAAATGATTCTGTGTTCTCAAGCATCAACTCAAGCTCCTTTTCCTATTCACGAGTAAACAAGCTGTCTCGCTAATTGTAATTTGATATATGCACCCTAACCAGCAATGTAATTTTTTTTGTTTGATCAGAAGGAGGAACCTCTGGGGGGCAGGGATAGGTAAGTAGCAAAAGTGCATGACCACCAACGCAGTCAGGAAATATTATGTTAAGAAAGTCATCCGACAAATTCCAAGTTTCTGCCAGATGGTCTTTTGCTCTTCAAACCCAATGCCCCCCCACCTGTGTAAAAGGGTTGTTAGACTACCATGTGATTGCTCTGTGATCGATCAAAGATAGCGAATGCCCAGAGGTCACCTTGGTATGATTGAAGCCAAAATGTCTTGAATTTCACTATACTTTTACCAGTTCTTTTTCTCCAGTTCTGGTTCTGGGCAACAGTACAGATCTGAGTAACAGTTTTTATAATGGATGCTCTGATTTTGGAAGGAGGAGACAAAAGCCATCAACCTGATAAGGGAAATAAAGGATTGCTGGAATTACATATACTTAGTTTTCAGAGGAGACGCCTTGGGGGGGAACATGAATAACTTGTATACACATATAAATGGCCAATATATAAAATATGGGGAAAAGCTATTTCATGTAAAGTCTTCTATGAAGATAAGAGGGCAGTCCTCTATCTGGGAAATAAAAGATTCAATTTCCAGTCGTGTCAATCTTTTAAAAAATGTTTTACCATAAGAACTATAAATCTTTGGAATAGCAGCAACACCAAAAGGATTAAATGTTTTTTTAAGTAAATATATATAATAACTAATATATTCAAAATAATATATATATATATATATATATATATATATATATATATATATATATATATATATATATATATATATTGTGTATGGTAAAGTGCTGGATGGTATCTATTTCTCCCTTGCTTATCTTAATCAGGCATGATCCATGCCGAGTTTACTGGACCCTAGTCCACATTCCCAGTCCTCTATGGGTTTTTCCCCTAATCCCAGTTCTCACACAGGTGATGAGGCTAATTGCAAGAAAGCCTAATAAAAAGAGCCGCTGAGGTTTCCAGTTTGCTATTGGACTGCCTGGGATGTGGTGCCCGGCCTTACTGCTGCTAATACTGACAGTACTTAATTGCAGCGAAGGACTTTATGTGCTTTCCGTTCCTGGAACCTGTGGATTAACAGCCTGTACTTGTATGCCCTGAAAGAGGACCTGTCATATAAAGGACTTGCAGTATGCTGTAGTTATCCTACACTGGACATTGCTAGAGTTGGTGAGTTAACTGCTTGCTGTACTGCATTGTATGCTGCATCATTCTCTGAAGTGAAGAGATTTTTGCCTGTTGGAATTTATTTGAATTTATTTTTAATTTTTAATTTATTTTCAATAAATAAAATTGATTTGAACAAGAACTGTCTACAGAGTTATTGCCGTTGCCCCTAGATTCTGAGAATTGGTGGAGGATGCGGGCATTTGACTGTTGCTAGGGGCAACGGAATGCCAAAAAAACTCTGCAGTGACAGTTAACAGTGGATGGCTTGGGTGAAAGCGGCAACAAAGATGTCTCACCAATCGCAAATGGAGGAGGTGATAAAGCAGCTAATACAGGCTAATCTCGAGCAGCAGCAGGCCATGGAAAACCAGCAAGAAACAATCCGCCTGTTAATGGAGCAGACTGCTGCATTCAGAGAGACTTTTATGGCAAAAATCTCACAACCGGAGAAAAGCCCGGTTGAGACTGGTGGTGCAAGGAGAGCCGTTCAGTGGGTCTTGCAAAAGATGACTCCTGATGATGTTGTGGCCTACCTCACTGTATTCCAGAGATTGGCTGAGAGAGAGCAGCTGCCAGTTGCCGAGTGGGCAGACGTGATTGCACCCTTCCTGACAGGAAAGCCGCAAAAAGCCTATTATGACCTCAGGGAGCAAGATGTATGGGACTATGCAAAACTAAAAATGGAGATCCTTGCTTGCCTGGGTGTTACGCCAGCTGTTTGTGCCAGGAGAGTTCACAATTTGGAGCTTTGCCATTGATAAGCCTGCCCGGTCGCAGATGTATGACCTGATTCATCTGCTACAAAAGTCGCTGGAGCCCGAGCGTTCTACACTAGATCAAATTGTGGAAAAAGTTGTGGCGGACCATTACTTCAGGACCCTGCCGCCGAAGCTGCAGTGGTGGGTTGGACAAGGAGACCCTCAGACTGCTGAGCAGCTGGTCAACATGGTGAAAAGGTTCATAGCGACTGAGGGTAAGCGAGTTCCAGCTGGAGGTGTGTGGAAGGGTGTAAGAGGGAGCAGGGCTCTAGTCTTTGAGCGAGGGCAAAAGACTGCCCCCTAATCCTAGGGAGGACGCATGGGTAAGGAGGTCCAGTGTTCCCCAGTGCTGGAAGTACCATGAGTGGGGACACATAGCTGCTTATTGCCCTCTTTTCCCTGAGCACATGGAGTATGACGCTAGCCGCCGTATGTCCCTGTTTGCAGAACCTGCTTGTACCCCCACTCCGCGGTCAGAGACTGAGCCACATATGTCTGCGATAAAAATAAATGACTACTCAGTGAGGGCTCTTTTGGACTCGGGTAGCCTTGTAACTTTGGTATGGGCCAGCCTTGTGGTTGGGGATTACGTGCCGAATAAAAATGTCAGAGTGCTTTGCATCCATGGGGATATCGTAATTTATCCTGTATCCATGGTTAAGTTTGTGACTCACTCTGGAACACTGACCTACAAAGTCATCGTGGTAAAACGCCTTATGTAATAATAGGTCATGATTTTCCCTTGTTCTGGGAGTTGTGGGAAAGGGGTAACACTTCTGCAGCCAGCAAAGAATCTCCGGCAGAACCTGTACCCCTCCCTGTTAATGAATTATGTGAAATGTCTAATGGAAACAATAGTCCCCATGAGGTGCCTAGTGAAAATGTGGGTTCATCTGAGTGGTGCAGCGATGACCGGTTTCCTTTACATGTGTTAGCAGGTGAAGATGACGAGACTTCCCTGCCTGATCAGCGGGTCTTAGACCTAGAAGTGGCTCGGGGTAATTTTGGGACTAAGCAATTAAGAGACCCCCCTCTGCAGACAGCAAGGGCACATATTACGGTAGTGAATGGTGTACCTCAGGAACCAGAAGTTTCCACATTTTGCCATGAATCTGGTGTATCGGGTCTCCAAAATTAATAATGAAATTGTGGAACAACTTCTGGTGCCTAAAGTATACCGTCGCATGGTGCTGGATATAGCCCAGAATCATGTGTTTGGGGGGCATTTGGGGACTAATAAGACCCGAGAGAGTTCTCCAAAGGTTCTTTTGGCCTGGGGTATATGAAGAAATACAAAAGTACTGTGAGTCCTGCCTTACGTGCCAGTTAAGCGCCCCAACACCACATTTCCGGAGCCCCTTGGTGCCACTTCCCATCATTGAGGTTCTCTTTGAGAGAATTGACATGGATTTGGTGGGGCCCATTGTGAAGTCTGCTAGGGGACATCAATACATCTTAGTAGTGTTAGACTATGCTACCCATTACCCGGAAGCAGTTTCGTTAAGAAATATGGCCTCCAAGAATATTGCTAGGGAACTGTTTTTTATGTTCTCGCGTGTAGGAATTCTGAAAGAAATCCTAACTGACCAGTGCACGCCCTTTATGTCAAAGGTCATGAAGGAGCTGTGCAATTTATTTAAAATTACTCATCTCCACACCTCAGTGTACCACCCCCAAACAGACAGGTTAGTAGAGAGATTCAACAAAACTCTTAAACACATGTTAAAGAAAGTGGTAGAAAGGGATGGCCGCGATTGGGACTGTCTGTTGCCTTACCTCATGTTTTCCATCCGGGAGGTACCCCAGGTGTCTACAGGGTTTTCGCCCTTTGAATTAGTATATGGTTGGCATCCCAGAGGTTTGTTAGATGTAGCCAAAGAAACTTGGAAGACTGAGGCCACTCCATAAAAAAGTGTTTTTGAACATGTGGTCCAGATGCAGGAAAGAATAGACAAAGTAATGCCGATAGTCAAAAAGCATATGCAAAGGGCTCAGGAGGCCCATAGCCGGGTTTATAATAGATCTGCTAGGGTGAGGGCTTTAATCCTGGGGACCAGGTCCTGGTTTTTGTGCCCACAGTTACAAGTACATTTCTAGCAAAGTGACAGGGTCCCTATGAGGTTGTAGAGAAAGTGAGTGAGGTGAACTACAAGGTTCATCAACCAGGTAGAAGAAAACCCTACCAGATTTACTACATAAACTTGATAAAGCCATGGAAGGGTCGTGAAGCTTTAGTAGTCACTCCGACTATAGTTAAAGATGTGGTGCAGACAGTTCCCCCAGTCAAAATAGGTGAGACCTTATCAGGACACCAGAAGCAGGAGGTCAGGGAGTTTCTACAGGGAAATAGAGATAAGTTTTCTGACTCGCCTAATAAAACATCATATTAAAACTGAACACTACAGTAGGGTAAACCTTAACCCTTTAAGTGCCAGCCTACCTGGAGTTTTTGTCACACTCTGTTGCCAGACCATTTTGCACTATTTTGCGCTCCCCATGTTCAAATGTGATTTTGGAAGGGATTTCCAGGGATTTCCCAGGAAAATGATATATTGTTTTTTTCAGCAGAGTCTGGGCTTTAACATGAAATGTCTTGTTTGTCATTTGTTAGGTGTATTCTTAATATTTTTGGGTGAAATATGTGCAAAAAAAAAAAAAAATAAAATTTTTACATATTGTAGTTTTTTTTTGTAATAAAAAATGTAAGTTTGTCAATGAAATCTTATTGCGTGTGAAATCCCAATTTCTCCCGGTTACAGCGGTACCACATATGTATAGGTAGACACCCTTTCCTGCCCAGGAGACTCCCCCAAACTGAAACAGCGCTTTAGGGGATTTTCAGATAAAATACAACTATGCTACGCAATATGCGCACCTTGCAGTTTTTCCAGAAAAACAACCCTTTACATTTGAAATACCCCCAACAAACTATATATTCTCTGGAAGTACACACCTCAGGCTTTCTAGGCGTACCAGGCTTGTTGATGTGGCCATAGTTTTCTGGAAGTAATCCCTCAATGGATTCTTTGGTTGCAAAGAGTTTCCCTAAAAAAAGGATAAAAAAGCAGAATCAAAGCCACATTTTCCTAAAAAAACTATATACAAACAAGAAAAAACAAGTTTAATCTGAAAACGCAACAACCTCCGAACAGAACGATACCCAACATGCATAGCTACTGTCAAGGGAAGAGTTGCCAAACACCCCAAAGTAAAGCATGTGCGTAACGGTAATTTTCCTTGAAAATTTCAGCTCTGCAGACAAAGTGCGCACCTTGCGATTTTTCAACCAAAACAACCCTTGACATTTAGAATATCCCCCATAAACCATATATTCCCTGAAAGTACACACGTTAAGCTTTCTAAGGGTACCCAACTTGTTCTAGTGGGCTCATCTTTCTGGAATTATTACCTCAAAGATGTCACGCTCCCGGAACCTCAATTACCACTTGGACAACTCCAGCTCTCTTGGTAAGGGCCCCAACCCCCAATCTCCGCAGCCAGCTTCACCTATAGGAGCCCCCGCTTGCCGAGACGCAGAACACGCCTGCTCGGGATCGGTTGCCCCCAGGACTTTATGGCTCAAAGGATGAGGTCTTACGGTACAGAGTGCTGGAGAGCCCGCGGCTGGAAGTGGAATCGGGCAGCCGGTATGTGAGCGTAAGGATGGCAGTCCAATAGACAGGCAAGGGTCGGCAACAGGAGTGGAGATCGAGGATGGTCAAACAAGCGAGGGTCGGCAACAGGAGTGGAGATCGAGGATGGTCAAACTGGCAAGGGTCGGCAACAGGAGTGGAGATCGAGGATGGTCAAACAAGCGGGGGTCGGCAACAGGAACGGAGATCAAGGATAGTCAAAAAACAGGCAAAGTCGGCAACAGGAATCAGGATCAAAAATCGAGGGTAAACAGCTACAAGGGTCTAGGCGCTATAACAGGCAACGACAGACTGACTGGGTTGAGGTTAAATAGGGAACAGGCATCATTGGCCCTGGAGAATAGGTGTAGTGATTGGTGCAACTTTAAGAACCTCACAGGGATTGGTAAACACAGGGCGTGCAGCCCAGAACTCAGGGGCAGCTGATTGGCCCAGTCCCAGTGGGGCACTCCCACTGGTGCAGCTGGGCCTTTAATAGATTACTTAATCTTCCTCCGGCGGCCGCGCTGAGAGCAGCGCCGCCGGAGGGTATAAACAAAACGTGCTCGCGCACGCGCGCGAGCACGAGAGCTGACGCTGGGGCCGTCAGCTGAGGAGGCAGGCGCGTGCGCGCCAGCCGAGACAGAGACCGCCGCCCGCCGCGGCCGCCGGACAGGTGGCTGCGCAGCGGGAGCGGGCGGCTGAGGACCCGTGACGCCGCTGGAACGGGGAATCGGTAAGCGGGTGCTGACATTACCCCCCCCCTCACGAGGGGCCTCCGGACCCTCACCCAGTTTCCCCGGATTGTCACGGTGAAATTTCTTTACCAGAGCCCTGGCGTGAACATCCCTAGAAGAAACCCAGCATCTCTCCTCAGGACCATAACCAACCCAGTCAATTAAATACTGTATAGTATTACGCATTCTACGAGAATCCAAAATCTTGTTTACTTCATATTCTTGTGCATTGTCTACTAAAACCGGAGGAGGACCAACAGGAGAAGAGTCTTTAGCAGGTTTCAACAGAGAAACATGAAATGAGTCGGAGATCTTCATAGTAGAAGGAAGCTGTACTTTATAGGTAACATTATTAAGTTTTCTGATAATAGGATAAGGACCAATAAATTTAGGACCCAATTTATAAGAAGGCTGACGGAGAGCGATATTCCTAGTGGAAACCCAAACGAGGTCTCCACACTGAAGGATAGGTTCCTGAGACCTGTGACGATCAGCAAACTTTTTATATTTAACGCGCATAGTTTCTAAATTTTTCTTGACACATGCCCAAACCTCTTTCCGTTTCTGAAGCCACTCTTCTAAGACCGGAAAATCAGAAGGTGCTGCAGAAAAAGAAGAAGCCTTAGGATGCTTTCCATAATTACAGAAGAACGGGGAAATTTTGGTACTATCACTCGGCGCATTATTATACGCGAACTCCGCAAAGTCAATAAATTCCGACCACTGCTCCTGAGTGTCAGAGATGTAACATCTTAAATATTGTTCTAGGCTCTGATTCGTTCTTTCGGTCTGCCCATTAGACTGGGGATGATACGCGGAGGACAAAGAAACCTGAATCCCCAAACGTGAACAAAAATTTTTCCAAAATTGTGATATAAATTGCACACCCCGATCGGAAACAATATTTACTGGAATACCATGAAGACGAAAAATATGCGAGATGAACAAGCGCGAAAGTTCCGGAGCCGAGGGTAGCTTGGGTAAAGCAATAAAATGAGCCATCTTACTAAATCTATCAACGACTACCCAAATCACAGTGTTCCCATGCGAGAGGGGTAAATCAACAATAAAATCCATCGAGATGTGAGACCACGGTTCTTTAGGGATCTCAAGCGGAATCAGATACCCACTAGGGGCCTTGTGTACCCCTTTACTTCGTGCACAAACAGGACATGCGTCGATAAGGGTAGTGATATCACGTCTCATAGAAGGCCACCATACATGACGTCGAGCTAAAATAAAAGTTTTACGAATTCCCAGATGCCCGGCAGTTTTGGCGTCGTGGAATTCACGGATTACGTCGGAACGCAAATGCGGTGGCACAAATTGACGTCCTGCTGGTACATTTACAGGGGAATCATCTTGGAACGGCGCAAGAACATTAGAAAGATCGGGGAGTAGGGCCCCGACCACACAACCTGCAGGTAAAATAGGTTCCCCAAAATCTCCTCGATCTTTACACTCACCGAACATACGCGATAGAGCATCGGCTTTAGTATTTCTTACACCCGGTTTAAAAGTAATAATAAAATTGAAACGTGAAAAAAATAATGCCCAACGGGCCTGTCGAGAATTCAACCTCTTGGCGGAGCCTATATACTCAAGATTTTTATGATCGGTATATACAGTGATAGGATGCAGAGAGCCCTCTAACCAGTGACGCCATTCATCAAATGCCAGTTTAATAGCTAATAGTTCCCTATTGCCAACGTCATAATTTTGTTCCGCGGTATTAAATTTCCGAGAGAAATAGGCACATGGATGCATACGTTCAGGAGATCCAGAGAATTGCGATAAAACAGCCCCCACACCCAATTCAGACGCATCAACCTCAACAATAAAAGGTTTGTTGACGTCAGGGTGCACTAAAACTGGCGCCGAAGTAAAAGCCTGTTTTAGGACACGGAAGGCTTCAATAGCTGATGGTGACCAGTTAACAGTGAACGCGGCTTTGCGGGTGAGATTGGTGAGAGGTGCAACGATACTAGAAAAACCCTTGATAAAGCGTCGATAGAAATTGGCAAACCCTAAAAAGCGTTGTAATTCTTTTAAGGATTTGGGTTGCACCCAATCCCGTACTGCCGAAACTTTTCCCCCATCCATCTCCAACCCTTGACTAGAAATAATATATCCCAAGAAGGGAACGGAGGCGACCTCAAACATACACTTAGAAATTTTAGCGTATAAGTTATTCTCTCTCAACTTCTGGAGGACCAGTTTTACATGTTGCCTGTGTTCGGAGAGGTTCTTAGAGTAAATGAGGATGTCATCCAAGTAAACCACAACGAAGTTACCCAAAAAGTCACGAAACACGTCATTAACGAAGTCTTGAAAGACTGCAGGAGCATTACAAAGGCCAAAAGGCATCACTAAATATTCGTAATGGCCATCCTTAACATTGAACGCCGTTTTCCATTCATCCCCTTGCCGAATACGGATCAGGTTGTAGGCCCCCTTTAGATCTAGTTTAGAAAAAATTCGAGCCCCCACTACCTGATTAAATAAATCACCTATTAAGGGAAGAGGATAACGATTCTTAATAGTGATCTTATTCAAGGCTCTATAATCTATGCAAGGCCTTAAACCCCCATCCTTCTTCTCCACAAAAAAGAAGCCGGCACCCGCCGGTGAAGTAGATGGGCGGATAAAGCCTTTACTCAGATTTTCAGAAATATATTCCTTCATGGCCTGCTCTTCAGCTCGATTCAGATTATAGATTTTGCCCCTAGGAGGAATGGTTCCAGGAAGTAGGTCGATGGGACAGTCATAGGGTCTGTGTGGGGGAAGATTGTCAGCGGACCGCTCAGAAAAGACATCTGCCCAATCTATATAAGGCAGAGGCAGTTCTTGGGGCGAAATCTGCACACTCTTAAGGATGGTGGAGAAGCAATGTGATCTGCAGAAATTACTCCACTTAATCAGATCACCGGATTGCCAATTGAATACGGGGTTATGGAGCTTTAGCCATGGGTATCCCAAAACTACTGGTGTTTCCGGACAATCAAACACCAGAAATTCTATAAGTTCAGTATGAGATGAGCCGGCCACCAATCTGAGAGGGGGGGTCTTGTGACTGACCGGCCCTCCCAGGATGGCCTTCCCGTTGATGGCCAAAACCTGAAGAGACTTTTCTAGAGGTACCAGTGGAACTCCCAGGATGGAGACTATGTTCCGATCCAGGAAGTTACCTGCAGCTCCACTATCTACAAACGCAGATACTGCCTGTTTGGAAGGACCCCAGAAAAGCTCTGTAGGGATTAACATCTTATCATGGTGAGGGTAATGCTTCAATTCACCTAGGTCAGCACCCTCTTCCTGACCTAGGCAAGAAAGTTTCCCGCCGGATATCCCTTATTTGGGCAAGACCTGGCAAAATGCCCCGGGGACCCACAGTAGAGACAAAGACCCAAAGACCGTCTTCGTTGTTTCTCGTCCTGAGAAAGACGGGCTCTGCCAACCTGCATTGGCTCCTCTTGAGAGGGAGAGGAGGAGTTTACCCCACCAGAAGTTGAAGGGCTGGGAGTTTGTGAAGGTTTAAAAGGCGTAGTAGCTCTAACCCTTTCCCTGGCTCTCTCCCTAAGACGCCTATCGATCCTGATGGAGACCTGCATAAGCTGGTCCAAATCCTTTGGAGTAGGAAAGTTGACCAGGGCATCTTTAATATTTTCGGACAGCCCCAAACGGTATTGGCTACACAGGGCTGGATTATTCCAGGTAGATTCTACTGCCCAGCGCCGGAACTCAGCGCTGTAGTCCTCGGCGGAATTCCGACCCTGCTTCAAGGCCCGAAGCCTGTTTTCCGCCGTGGACTGACGATCTGGATCCGCATACAACACTCCCATAGCAGAAAAAAAAGATGTTACGGAGTGTAAGGCAGGATCTTCAGGGAGCAAGCTGAAAGCCCATGACTGGGGATCTCCTTGTAACAAAGAAATAATTAAACCCACCCGTTGGGTTTCTGTGCCAGAAGATAAAGGCCGCAGCCTAAAGTAAAGTTCACACGAATTCTTGAAATTTGAGAAGCCGGCCCGGTCTCCAAAGAATTTTTCGGGCAAAGGAACCTTAGGCTCAGGAATATGAGGTGATACAGCGGGTGCTGAAGTCTGGCGGGTTTCTTGGTTGGCCACCCTCTGGGCAAGTTGATTGATAGCGGTGGCCATCGCCTGCACTTGCTGTACCAGGTCTTCCATAATGATTTTTTTTTTTTTGGGCCTGTTATACTGTCACGCTCCCGGAACCTCAATTACCACTTGGACAACTCCAGCTCTCTTGGTAAGGGCCCCAACCCCCAATCTCCGCAGCCAGCTTCACCTATAGGAGCCCCCGCTTGCCGAGACGCAGAACACGCCTGCTCGGGATCGGTTGCCCCCAGGACTTTATGGCTCAAAGGATGAGGTCTTACGGTACAGAGTGCTGGAGAGCCCGCGGCTGGAAGTGGAATCGGGCAGCCGGTATGTGAGCGTAAGGATGGCAGTCCAATAGACAGGCAAGGGTCGGCAACAGGAGTGGAGATCGAGGATGGTCAAACAAGCGAGGGTCGGCAACAGGAGTGGAGATCGAGGATGGTCAAACTGGCAAGGGTCGGCAACAGGAGTGGAGATCGAGGATGGTCAAACAAGCGGGGGTCGGCAACAGGAACGGAGATCAAGGATAGTCAAAAAACAGGCAAAGTCGGCAACAGGAATCAGGATCAAAAATCGAGGGTAAACAGCTACAAGGGTCTAGGCGCTATAACAGGCAACGACAGACTGACTGGGTTGAGGTTAAATAGGGAACAGGCATCATTGGCCCTGGAGAATAGGTGTAGTGATTGGTGCAACTTTAAGAACCTCACAGGGATTGGTAAACACAGGGCGTGCAGCCCAGAACTCAGGGGCAGCTGATTGGCCCAGTCCCAGTGGGGCACTCCCACTGGTGCAGCTGGGCCTTTAATAGATTACTTAATCTTCCTCCGGCGGCCGCGCTGAGAGCAGCGCCGCCGGAGGGTATAAACAAAACGTGCTCGCGCACGCGCGCGAGCACGAGAGCTGACGCTGGGGCCGTCAGCTGAGGAGGCAGGCGCGTGCGCGCCAGCCGAGACAGAGACCGCCGCCCGCCGCGGCCGCCGGACAGGTGGCTGCGCAGCGGGAGCGGGCGGCTGAGGACCCGTGACGCCGCTGGAACGGGGAATCGGTAAGCGGGTGCTGACAAAAGAATTCTTTGGTTGCGCAGGGTTTCCCTAAAAAATTTATAAAAAAGCTGAATAAAAAACACCTTTTCCTAAAATATAAATATGCAAACCAGAAAAAACAAGCTAAGTCTGAAAGCGCAAGGTCCCCCGAACAGAACAATACCCAACATGCAGAGGTACTATTAACCCTTTTAATTGCCAGCCTACTTGAGATTTTGTCACCCTCTGTTGACAGGCCATTTTTCCCCATTTTGCGTCATGTTTTGCGCCATGTTTTGCGCCATTTTTGCTGGAACTTTCAGGAAAATTATATATATATTTTTTTGCAGCAGAGTTTAGGCTTTAACATGAAATGTCTTGTTTGTAAATTTTTTTTTTTTTTTACAATATTATTAAGTAAAAAAAATAAATAAATAAATAATTTTTTTAGAAAATTTACTCCTTTATTTTAAATAAAAAATGTATTTTATTAAGGAAAATCATATTGCATGTGAAAGCCCCATTTCTACCGATTAGAACGGTACCACATATTTATCGGTAGCCCCCTGTTCCTGCCCAGGAGACCCCTCTAACTGAAACAAGTATTTTATAACATTCACAAAAAAAATACAAATACCATCCACACTACAAAGGGTTAAATCGAGAAAAAAAATGACATAGGGTCCCCCCTCCCAGGGGAGGGAGACCCCATTTTTTTTTTTTGATTTTTAAGGGTTAAAAACCCTTAAAAATCAAAAAAAAAATTGACGTGGGGTCCCCCTTACCCAAAGTAACCAGCCCGGGACCAGCTATGGGGGCTTGTAGGCACAGAGTGGGGGGGCCAGCTTATGTGGCCCCCCCACCCTGCAGCCTACGAGCCCACATAGCCTATGTGGGCCCGGGCTCTTCTGCCCCCCCCGGCCTTTGGGGAGGCAGGTAATGGGGGTGCCGGGGGTTAATGGCAAGCCACCCGCTAGCGCAGGTGGCTTGCCATCCCCCCAGCCTTGTGAACTGGTATAGGGGTCATGGACCCCTTACCAGTTCACAAGGGGTTAAAAGTAAATAATCACACAGACACAAGCAGAGAAAAAAATATTTTATTAATTTTTATTTTTTTTTTACACTGTACTCACCTCCCATCCATCCTGGAGCACTCTGTCCCTCGGCGATCACTGGCTTCTGCTCACTTGCTAGAAGCCTTTTATAGCTGCTGGATGACAGAACACAAAGGGTTAATCAAAAAAAAAAATGACATAGGGTCTCCCCTCCCGGGGGGGGGGGGGGGGGCAGACGTGGGGTCCCCCTTGCCCACAGTAACCAGCCCGGGACCAGCTATGGGGGCTTGTAGGCACAGAGTGGGGGGGCCAGCTTTTGTGGCCCCCCCACCCTGCAGCCTACGAGCCCACATAGCCTATGTGGGCCCTGGCTCTTCTGCCCCCCCCTGGCCTTTGGGGAGGCAGGTAATGGGGGTGCCAGGGGTTAATGGCAAGCCACCCGCTAGCGCAGGTGACTTGCCAGACCCCTGAGCCCTGTGAACTGGTATAAGGGGTCACATGGACCCCTTACCAGTTCACAAAGGGTTAACAGTATAAATAAAAAGACACACACAGGTTTTGAAATATGTTTATTTAAAAAAAAAAAACATTTTACCTTTACTCACCTCCGATCTTCAGATGCATTGTCCCGCGGCGATCTGATGCAGGTGACAGCTGGGCAGAGAAGGGGGGAGGCAGGCGATCGGAGGATCGCCTACCTCCCTCCTTCTCCGCCCAGCCGTCACCGGCATCTGAGAGGAGAACTGCCGGGTGCCCCGATGACACCCGGCGGTGACGTCCCGAAGGGGCGGGGCTAAAATCCAAGATGGCGGCCGCCATCGGAAGATGCGACGGAGGGAGGGCTGTTATGCCCCCCTCCAGAAGACAGAAGACCCGGGGGGGTAATCGGAGCCCCCCCCATGAAGAGGAGAGGCGGCGGGAGTCAGCGGGAGCGGAGGTGAGTAACTGTCATTTTTTTTTTTTTTTTTTCAACAGGCAATCCCGGCGGCTGCTGAAACGGGGGGGGGGCACCCTATTCCGGGCCCTCCCCTGCAGCCGGAGAAGCCCCGATCGGCGATCGGAGCCCCGCTGGCTGAAGAGGAGACCCGGCCGGACCAAACAAGGGGTCAGGTAAGTGACTTTTTTTTAAACTTTTTTTTGTGGGATTGGGGAATGCCAGGCACGTAAAATTTACGTGGCTGGCACTTAAGTGACGGAGAGGCAACCACGTAAATTTTACGTGGCTGGCATTTAAAGGGTTAAACCGTACAGGATACCTGAAGCACGTCGAGAGGCGATCTCCTCTGAAGTCAAGCGCATGTTGGAGTTAGGCGTCATTGAGGGGTCTTCTAGTGGCTGGTCAAGTCCCATTGTCCTAATTCCAAAGCCCAATGGGACATGGAGATTTTGTAACAATTTCAGAAAACGCAATGAGGTCTCAAAATGTAATGCTTATCCCATGCCCCGGGTAGATGAGTTGGTTGAGAAGCTCGGGAGGGCAAGATACATCACAACAAAGGGGTATTGGCAGATACCATTGTCTGAAGACGCCAAAGAAAAGACAGCATTTTCCAACCCAGAAGGCCTGTTTCAATATGTGGTGATGCCGTTTGGGTTACATGGGGCCCCTGATACCTTTCAGAGACTGATGGACATGATCTTGAGACCACATTGTGATTATGCCGCTGCTTACCTGGATGATGTGGTAATTTTTTCATCTGATTGTAAAAGTCACCTCTGTAAGGTACAGGCCGTCCTAGACTCCATCAGTAATGCCGGTTTAACCATAAACCCTGAAAAGTCTGCAGTGGGTCTGGAGGAGGCAAAATACCTGGGTTACGACATTGGCAGAGGGCTGGTTAAACCCCAGATCAATAAGGTGGAGGCGATACAGAACTGGCCCAGACCACTTACAAAAAAACAGGTGAAGGCGATACAGAACTGGCCCAGACCACTTACAAAAAAACAGGTGAGGCCTTGTCCCGTGCCTAATTTCGCTGCAATGGCTGCACGGTTAACTGACTTAACACAGGGTCGTAAGTCAGTAATGGTGGAATGGACCCCAGAGGCAGAAAAGGCTTTTCAAAATCTAAAATCTGCCCTGTGTGAACAGCCCGTGCTGGTGTCCCCGGATTTCAACAAACAGTTTTTGGTAAAGACAGATGCATCTGACTTAGGTTTGGGTGCAGTTTTATCACAAGAGGTGAATGGGGAAGAACATCCAGTATTGTACCTGAGCAGGAAACTGACCCCAGCAGAGAGAAATTACGCTATAGTGGAAAGAGAGTGTCTCGCCATTATGTGGGCATTAGAAGCCCTAAAGTATTACCTGTTGGGTAGAGAATTTGTGTTGATGACAGATCATGCTCCTCTGGCCTGGATGAAACAAAATAAGGAGAGAAATTCAAGAGTGACCGGACGGCTTCTCTCCTTACAAAATTTTAAGTTTAAAGTGGAACATAAGCCGGGGAAGTTACAGGGAATGCAGATGCTTTGTCCAGAGTCTATTGTATGGTCAGTGAAAATTGTCAGACCTCTGGTCTGAAGAAGTGGGGGGGGGGGGAGATGTGGTAAAGTGTATGGGAAAGTGCTGGATGGTGTCTATTTCTCTCTTGCTTTTCTCAATCAGGCACGATCCATGCCAGGTTTACAGGACCCTAGTCCACATTCCCAGTCCTCTATGGGTTTTTCCCCTAATCCCAGTTCTCACACAGGTGATGAGGCTAATCGCAAGAAAGCCCGCTGAGGTTTCCAGTTTGCTGTTGGACAGCCTGGGACGTGGAGCCTGGGCCTTGCTGCCCCTAATACTGACAGTACTGAATTGCAGCTGAAGGAGTTTATGTGTTTTCCGTTCCTGGAACCTGTGGATTAACAGCCTGGTATGCCCTGTAACAGACTTGTATGCCCTGAAAGAGGACCTGTCATATCAAGGACTTGCAGTACGCTGTAGTTATCCTACACTGGACATTGCTAGAGTTGGTGAGGTAACTGCTTGCTGTACTGCATTGTATGCTGCATCATTCTCTGAAGTGAAGAGATTTATGCCTGTTGGAATTTATTTTAAATAAATTACTTATGATTTGAATAAGAACTGTCTACAGAGTCATTGCTATTGGCCCCAGATCCTGATAATATATATATATATATATATATATATATATATATATATATATATATATAATTTTTCTCAACCCTGCCCCTTGGTTGTACTTGATGGACATATGTCTGTTTTCAACCATATTAACTACAAAAGTGCCATGTTATTACCAGGGGAGATGCATGGAAGGTGGAAATCTTCATTAACTACAGATAAGGCAATTTCCACAGCCTGGTTTTGAAAAGATTACTGTGCCTCTTAAGTGTGTTTGTTTCTTCATTTTTCTCTTTTGATTTTCTTACAACTGTTGCTGTACAGATCTGTTTTTCATCTGTCTTGCAGACATCTCATTCTTCTTTACATGGTTGTGTAGAATGCTTCCACGCATACATAACAGGCAAAGCTAGGGTCTGGGCTTTTTCGCTTTCTCACTCATGCCAAGATGATTACAACCAAAGCTTCACAGTGGGAAGGAAAGTGTAAATCTGGCCTGAGTTAAATAGAGCAAATGCACACTAACATTCAGGATGAACTGGTTTTTTCTTCAAAAGAGTGGCATAGAAATTAAGGTCATGTGCTTTATGGAAACATTTTAAAGGTCAATTAAGTTAAAATTTATTGAAATTAAGTTAGTAAGATGCTTTCGATAAAAACCTGTAAAATGCTGTACGGTATGTGCACAGCAGCATCTGTTGAACAGTAATGCCCTATCCTCAGCTGCACCTTGATGTCAACCTGGTAACGGATTTTTCAGGAATTCTTCAGCATGACCACAGAGAGAGAAGCTCCACCCCCTGAGAGGAAACACAAACTGAAACAGAGGTTAAAAGCCCCACCCCTTGCTGCCCACCTCAGTCTTTCTAAAGTAACCCTTGGGATATGGGGGAATAATAGGTGGTCATGCTGAAGGATTCCTGAAAAATCCGGTACCGGTAAGTCTAATGGTGGTTTTTCCAAGTCATCCATCAGCATGACCACACATAGAGGATTAGGCAAGAAATTATACCTTAGGGGTGGGAAGCTGCAAGTAGTACCCTTCTACCAAATACCTGGTGTTTTGCACCAGCTATTTTGTCTATAATGTTTGAGGAAGGTGTGGGGAGAAGACCACATTGCTGCTTTGCATATCTCATCCAGTTGTTCTGCTATATGCCATTCTCTGGATCTTTCCAAATAAATGATCAGCGCTCTTCTAATATCTAGAAGCGAAAGATCTTCTTCCTTGCTTGCTCCAACTGGTAGTGTTGTAAGAATTATCTCTTGCGACCTGTTTGCAGAAGATGCTATTTTTGGCAAAAACAAAGGATTAGGCCTAAGAATCACTTTGTCTGGGAGTACTGCACAATAAAGTTCTTTCATAGATAAGGCCTGTAATTCACTTACTTGCCCGGAAGAAGTAATGGCTAGCAGAAAGCAAAATTTTAGCAACAACCATTTCCTTGGAACTTCATCTAGAGGTTCAAAGGGCGGCTCCAAAAAGCTTTTAAATACAATTGACAAGTTCCAGGTAGCAAATCCCTTAAATGTTGCAGGTCTTTTATGAATAACTGACTTGAAAAAACAATTGATTAGTTAATTCTGTCTCAATTTCTGTTCAAGGAAAACTGATACAGAAGTCTTGAGTCTTTGGCTATGGCTATGTTTTTTTCCTTTTCGTATTTGCCTAGTAGTCAATTTTTGACCCAAGCTGTTCAAGCTGTCAGCAGAAGTTTTGACGGATTCGGATGAAGAATGATGCCCTGATGAATGATATTCGGACCGTCTGGATGTCCCCAGGGACCCTTCTTTACCATCCTGCCTAATTCCGCAAACCATGCTCTCTTCAGCCACAATGGAGCTATGAGGATGACACTGATCTCTTAGTTACATAATTAATACGGTTGAAAAAAGACATATGTCCATCAAGTTCAACCAAGGGGACCTCTTCTTGTGCTATCTTTCGGATAACATGCGGCAGAATTAAGGATGAAAGAAGGAAAGGCATAAGCAAGATGAAACCTCCATGGATGTGCTAGGAAATCCATTGCTAACACATCCTCTCCCCTTGTCAGAGAATAAAATGTCTAGCATTTTGTATTGCTGGCATTGGTAAGCAGGTCTGTCTGCAGAAGAGCCCAAGTATTCATGATATAAAGAAAAACCTCTTGGTTCAGATACCATTCTCTTTGCTGAATCCTGACTTGACTTAAATAGTCTGCTAGAGTATTGAGGGTCCCATTCAGATGAACTGCCAATACTGACCAGAATTGATCCTGTAAGGGTAGGAGAATGGAATCTGACAGGTTCATTAGAGCTGAGGATCTGGTCCCATCCTGGTGGTTAAATAAGGTACTGTGGAGGCTTTGTCTGACCTTATCTGTATGTCCCTGCCTAGGGATGAGCGAATTGATCTGGACGAACCCGGATTCGTTCCGAATTTCATGAAAAATTTGATTCTGAACGAATCCGAATCTCCCCGCGATTCGATCGATCGAAGTTTTCCTTTAAACTCAATGACAGGCATTCTAAGATGGTAGACGGACATGTTCAGACATGTCCCCAGGGGCAAGTGGCGATGGGACAGTCACATGCAGCCTATCAGCAGCCAGGAAGCCCGGTGACGTCACCTTGCTATATAAAGCGGCGGCCATCTTGCTTGTGCGCATTTCAGACTTGCATTCGTGAGACAGCGGTGGTTGCTGGCTGCAGACAGGGACAGACAGTTAGTCATAGTTAGGTGAGAGTTAGCGATAGCTAGAGACAGTTACAGATAGGTAAAGAGAGACAGATAGTTAGGGAGATTTAGAGTGGTAGACAGAGCTAGGGAAAGATAGGTTTAAAACCGGAACAATCCAGCAGCATACAAGTCACATTGACAGGGTGCCTAGTGCTGCCTATGATTCATATTTCATAATTACTGGGTTACTGTTAATATATTTGGTTTAGTTTAAATACAGCTGCACACTGTGCATGCAATGCACATGCTATTTAACCCTATCTGTTAAACAAAAGCATTTCTCATACTTGGATTAGTGTGAAAAGTTTCTGCTCAGCTTAAAATACATTACGCCACACTGGCATCCCAAGGCACATGCTATTTAACCCTATCTGTTAAACAAAAGCATTTCTCATACTTGGATTAGTGTGAAAAGTTTCTGCTCAGTTTAAAATACATTACGCCACACTGGCATCCCAAGGCACATGCTATTTAACCCTATCTGTTAAACAAAAGCATTTCTCATACTTGGATTAGTGTGAAAAGTTTCTGCTCAGTTTAAAATACATTACGCCACACTGGCATCCCAAGGCACATGCTATTTAACCCTATCTGTTAAACAAAAGCATTTCTCATACTTGGATTAGTGTGAAAAGTTTCTGCTCAGCTTAAAATACATTACGCCACACTGGCATCCCAAGGCACATGCTATTTAACCCTATCTGTTAAACAAAAGCATTTCTCATACTTGGATTAGTGTGAAAAGTTTCTGCTCAGCTTAAAATACATTACGCCACACTGGCATCCCGAGGCACATGCTATTTAACCCTATCTGTTAAACAAAAGCATTTCTCATATTTGGATTAGTGTGAAAAGTTTCTGCTCAGCTTAAAATACATTACGCCACACTGGCATCCCAAGGCACATGCTATTTAACCCTATCTGTTAAACAAAAGCATTTCTCATACTTGGATTATTGTTAACACTTTTTGTTCAGCTTAAAATACATTACGCCACACTGGCATCCCAAGGCACATGCTATTTTAACCCTATCTGTTATACAACATAAGCGTTGATTAGCATCAGCTTCATGAAGCTACTTTAGTTTGCACTTGTTTTTGACTGCTTTCAATAAACCAGGCCGCAGGGCACCCCAAAGCTGCACCTTGCACCCTATCTCTTATACAACATAAGCGTTGTTCAGCATCAGCTTCATTAAGCTACTTCAGTTTGCACTTGTTTTTGACTGCTTTCAATAAACCAGGCCGCAGGGCACCCCAAAGCTGCACCTTGCACCCTATCTCTTATACAACATAAACGTTGTTCAGCATCAGCTTCATTAGGCTACTTCAGTTTGCACTTGTTTTTGACTGCTTTCAATAAACCAGGCCGCAGGGCACCCCAAAGCTGCACCTTGCACCCTATCTGTTTATACTAAATAAGCAAATACATAAAAATGTCAGGCAGACAAGTGCCAGGATGTTCAAAGAGGAGTGGCAGAGGCCAAGATTCAGCAGGCAGAGGTCGCAACAGACTAGGGGCGAGTGGCAGCAGGAGTCACGGTGAGAGACCTGATCTGCCAGTATCTGCTAGCGGTCGTGTCTCCACCAGTAACGCATCTGCCATGGTAGATTGGTTAACGCGCTCATCAACATCATCACAAGTTACGTCTGAGACCCCCTGTCTAGGGTCGGTAGGTTCCTCTGACACAACCCTGAGTTGGCATGCCCCGAGAGCAGTCCCTGTCCTCCCATTGCCTCTGTCCTACGCCGTTCCCTCCCCCAGCGATGTATCCTATGCTTTGAGTTCAGCTCCACTCTTTAGTGAGGAGGACGATCAGATAGAGGACAGTCAGCAGCTACTGCCCAGCCATGAAATGGAGGTGGCTTCTTTAGCTAGGCAGACAAATAGTGATGTGGACAGTGTCGTGGGTGTTGCAAGATTTTCAGCTTCTGCGCCAGACACTGTTGAGGAAACCGAGAACATCAGTGACGTACAGCCACAACTAGGTGATGATGATGATGATGAAGCCGATCGCACTTGGGAGCCGGGTGATGAAGGGGCTTCATCGTCATCATCAGGAGAAGAAGGGCGCAGGTTGCCTCGGAGTCAGCAGCTCAGGCAGCAAGGTGTTAGCAGCATGGTTGGCAGTCAGCATGGGGGCACAACTGTAAAGCCTGGAGCCAAACGGGGCCGGGGTAGAGCACCTGCTGCGCGGCAGGCTACCTTACCGGGAGGTAGTGGAGCAGGGGTTCCTGTGGTCACCGACAATAGCAGCGAATCAGTGAAGCCTGTTGGTGGGAAAAGTAGCTGCTCGGCAGTGTGGTAGTTTTTCCTGAAGCATCCGCAGGAGGGTAACATGGCCACATGCAAGATATGTAGGCAGAAGGTGAAGCGTGGCCAGGGCCCAAATGTTGGCACCACGGCCCTGCGTCTACATATGATGCGTCACCATAAAGCGACCTGGGAGAACCGAGGCTCCCAAGGGGTGGTCCAGTCTGCTTCCTCACCGAGTGGCACGCCGCTCCCAATTTCTGCCAGCCAAGGCTCCAGCACCTCCGCCGAAGGCAGCTGTGCGTCATACCCATCCTCTGTTGCTGCTGCTCCTCCTCCTCCAAGTCATGCATCCCGCCAGCAATCCATCAGCGAAGCCATGTCCAAGAGACAGCAGTATGCGCCCACTCATCCTACGGCGCAGAAGCTGAATGTCCTGTCCAAGTTGCTGGTGCTGCAGTCGCTCCCTTTTCAGGTGGTGGACTCTGCACCTTTCAGAGAACTGATGGCTTGTGCCGAGCCGAGGTGGAGAGTCCTAAGCCGTCATTTCTTTGCCAAGAAGGCAGTACCAGCGCTGCACACTTTTGTTGAACAGAAGGTGGGCCAGTCCTTGAGCCTGTCGGTGTGTAGCAAAGTGCATGGCAGCGCCGACGTCTGGAGCTGTAACTACGGTCAGGGACAGTACATGTCGTTTACGGCCCACTGGGTGAATGTGGTCCCTTTGCAGCAGCAGCAGCAACTTGGACAGGTCACGCCGCTTCGGCCTCCGCGCTCCCTGCCCGTTGGGCCTGTGACACTGTGCTACTCAGCCTCCTCATCCTCCGCCATCTCCTCACCCTCCACTGTAGGCTCAAGTCTCAGTGCCCCTCCAGTCTACCATGTGTGCAGGGCACGGAGGTGTCACGCAGTGCTTCACATGGTTTGTCTTGGCGAACGGAGTCACACAGGGGAGGAACTGCTTAAATGTATTCATCAGGAAATCCAAACATGGCTTACTCCAAGAAAGCTTAAAATGGGAATCATGGTTACCGACAATGGGAAGAACATTTTGTCTGCGCTGCGCCAAGGAAGGCTGACCCATGCCCCCTGCATGGCTCACATCTTCAATCTGGTTATCAAGCGGTTTCTGAAGTGTTCCCCCCATCTGCAAGACATCCTAACAACTTCAAGGAAACTTTGCATGCACTTCAGCCACTCATACACCGCCAAACACACCCTTCTTGAGCTACAGCGTCAGAACGGTATCCCCCAACATAGTCTGATTTGCGATGTTTCCACCCGTTGGAATTCCACGCTTCACATGTTGGACCGATTATATGAACAGAGAAAAGCCATCACGGATTTCCTGATGATCCAAGCGGATAGGGGGACTCCCCTGTGTAACCAGTGGCAGCTCATACGTGACACCTGCCGTTTGCTCAGGCCCTTTGAGGAAGCCACTTTATTTGTCAGTCGGCAGGATTACGGGATGAACGACGTGATTCCACTGCTTCATGTACTACAGCACATGTTGGAAACCATGGCTGGTCAGGGCACTGGAGACATGGCGTCTACATCTTACGGCCACATGAACCCAGTTGGAGCTGAACTGGAGGAGGAGGAGGAAGAGGAGGAGGAGGGGCACAGTGAAACACAGTTTAGACTTGGCGAAATGGCTGGTTTATCTAGTCAGCGGACAGGAGAGGAGGAGCAGGAGCAGCCAGAGGAGCTAGAGGGTTTTGAGGAAGGCAAGACAGAGGACCCGGACACACCGTGGCAGTATGCAGTGGAGCTGGAGACATGTAGTCCATCCGAGTCACTTGCGCAAATGGCAGGAAGCATGCTCACGTGCTTGCGTGGTGACCCCAGAATTGTTTCCATTTGTCGGCGGGATGACTTCTGGCTGTCCACCTTATTGGACCCTCGCTTCCGGCACAAAATGGGGGCATTTTTTAAACCCGCCGAGAGGGAGGACAAACTGAACTACTACAAAGACATTCTACGTAGTCAGTTGGCCGATGCCATGGTCCATACTCTCGCAGGTCTGACTCGAGGGGACCTCGGCGCTCACCTTCCACTGCCATGGCTGTGGGGGTTGGCAGGAGCAGCAGCAGCAGCTCCATCAGCAGCAGCCTCAGTCTTCAGTCACTAATGAGTAGCTTTCTACACCCACATAGTGAGGCTACTCATGAGCAGCAGGAAGACCTGGAGCAGGACCTCAACCAGCAGGTCATGTCATACCTTGACATGACCATGCCAACACACCTTGAGTATCCGCTGGGCTTCTGGGCAGCCAAACTTGATTTGTGGCCGCAACTAGCAGAGTTTGCCCTGGAAAAGCTGTCCTGCCCGGCAAGTAGCGTGCCATCTGAGCGGGTTTTTAGTGCGGCGGGGGCCATAGTTACGGCGAGGAGAGCTCGTCTGTCAACTAAAAATGTGGAGAGACTCACCTTTGTCAAAATGAATCAGGGATGGATCAGCCAGGATTTCCACCCACCAATACCTGATGCATGCGACTAGATTCAGCATGGTGCCACGTTTTACACTTTCCAAATGGTGCAAAACATATTTATGTCTTTAGGCCAACTTTTGGGCTCCTGCTGATGCCAACTTCAGGGTGTGCCTTCCAACCAATTTTTGGCCTCCTGCTGATGCCAACTTCAGGGTGTGCCTTTCAGCCAATTTTTGGCCTCCTGCTGCTGCTTGCAACTCCAGGGTGTGATTCATTCAATTTTTGGGCTCCTGCTGCCAACTTCAGTGTCTCTTTCAGCCAATGTTTGGGCTCCTGCTGCTGCTGCTTGCAACTCCAGGGTGTGTCAGTCAATTTTTGGGCTCCTGCTGCCAACTCCAGTGTCTCTTTAAAGTAATGTTTGGGCTCCTGCTGCTGCTTGCAACTCCAGGGTATGATTCATCCAATTTTTGGGCTCCTGCTGCCAACTCCAGTGTCTCTCTCAGCCAATTTTTGGCCTCCTGCTGCTGCTGCCAACTCCAGGGTGTCTTTCAAGCAATGTTTGGGCTCCTGCTTATGCTGCTGCCAACTCCAGGGTGTGCCTTCCAGCTAATGTATGTGCTCCTGCTGCTACCAACTTCAGGGTGCCTTCCAGCCAATTTCTAGGTTCCTGCTGCTGCCAACTCCAGTGTCTTTAAATCAATGTTTGAGCTGCTGCTGCTGCTTGCAACTCCAGGGTGTGATTCATCCAATTTTTGGGCTCCTGCTGCCAACTCCAGTGTCTCTTTCAGCCAATGTTGGGCTCCTGCTTGCAACTCCAGGGTGTGATTCATCCAATTTTTGGGCTCCTGCTGCCAACTCCAGTGTCTCTTTCAGCCAATGTTGGGCTCCTGCTGCTGCTTGCAACTCCAGGGTGGGATTCATCCAATTTTTGGGCTCCTACTGCCAACTCCAGTGTCTCTCTCAGCCAATTTTTGGCCTCCTGCTGCTGCTGCCAACTCCAGGGTGTCTTTCAAGCAATGTTTGGGCTCCTGCTTATGCTGCTGCCAACTCCAGGGTGTGCCTTCCAGCTAATGTATGTGCTCCTGCTGCTGCCAACTTCAGGGTGCCTTCCAGCCAATTTCTAGGTTCCTGCTGCTGCTGCTGCCAACTCCAGGGTGTGTCAGTCAATTTTTGGGCTCCTGCTGCTGCCAACTCCAGTGTCTCTTTAAAGCAATGTTTGGGCTCCTGCTGCTGCTGCTTGCAACTCCAGGGAGTGATTCATCCAATTTTTGGGCTGCTGCTGCCAACTCCAGTGTCTCTTTCAGCCAATGTTTGGTCTCCTGCTGCTGCTGCTTGCAACTCCAGGGTGTGATTCATCCAATTTTTGGGCTCCTGCTGCCAACTCCAGTGTCTCTTTAAAGTAATGTTTTGGCTCCTGCTGCTGCTTGCAACTCCAGGGTGTGATTCATCCAATTTTTGGGCTCCTGCTACCAACTCCAGTGTCTCTTTCAAGCTATGTTTTGGTTCCTGCTGCTGCTGCTTGCAACTCCAGGGTGTCATTCAGCCAATTTTTGGGCTCCTGCTGCCAACTCCAGGATGTGTTTTAGCCAATATTTGGGCTCCTGCTGCTGCCAGCTCCAGGGTGTGTTTTTCAGGCAATATAGGGGCCCCTCATAGTGATGCCACCTCAACTCTCTGTAATTGTGCCGCTGTGCGATTCTAAAAGCGATGCCTCTGATCTGCATGTCCTAATTATTTACAGTATTATTTCAGTAACCCAGCACGCATCCTATGCGTGTTACAGCAAGGCAGAATGGTTTACAACCCTATTGAGGCTCTAGGAAGCTCAGAAATAGCCATTTTTAATAGCGATTCGTCGCGAATAAATTCGGGTCGAAACGATTTTTGTTGGAAAATTCGGCGAATCAGTCGAATCGAATTTTTCAAAAGTTCGCTCATCTCTATCCCTGCCTGCTATGACTGGGACTGACAGGAATTGCCGTAGTCATGAGACCCAGGGTTTTCATGATCTCTCTTATGGAGACCTGGGGGGCTGCGATCTTTGAGCATCTGCTCTGATCCTGTCCACCTTTTCTTGCGGAAGAAAAATATTTTGTTGAGTGCTGTCTATGCTGAACCCCAGAAACCTGCATTGCTCACTGTGCCTTAGCGTGGATTTTTCAAGATTGATTACCCAACCTAAGCTCTTTAGTAGGGCCAGGGTCTTTTCTTGATCTAATAGGAGCTCTGGGATTGATTTATTTAATAGGAGGAGGTCATCTAAATAGGGGATCACCATGATTCCCTGCTGTCTGAGGTAGGCCATCGGTTCTGCCAGGATCTTTGTGAAAATTTAGGAAAATTGAGAACTGGCAGTGCCCTGTACTGGTAGTGAACGATTTCTTGGTCCAACTGATCCGAAAATCTCAGATAATTGCGGTGTACACTCAGAATGGGTACATGTGAGTAGACATCCTGTAAATCTAGGTTCCCCATCAGGGCATCCTCTATAAGAATGTTCCTGAATGAATTTATTGTCTCAATTTTGAACTTTTTGTATGGAATGAACCTGTTCAATCGCTTTAGAATCGAGAGAGAGTAGAGCCTACTCCTCGGGAGAGCACTGTTTCTATCACATTTTCCTGCAGAACTAGAAGGAAAAATTCTCTCTTCTTGGGGTCCCTTGGGAGCTTGGTCACTAAAAAAGATGACTGGAGGAGGGATGAAAATACTAACTGATAACTCTTCTCCAGTGTTTGTAGCACAAATTGATTTTGGTTGACCATTCTCCAAACAGCTGCGAACCTGGACAGTCTTCCCCCTACTGGGAGTTCGTTGTCAGGATTGCGGCTTAGGTTCCGCTCTCTCAGGGGAAGTCTTTTCCCTGCTTCATTTGACCTGGCCAGGATAACATCTAGCTCTGCTCCAAAGAGGAAAATTAAATGGAATGCCACAAAGCTTTCCAGACCAAAAATTTAACCAGGGTCCTTCTGGTGCAGGAAATTTAGGCTGGGGCTTTAGCTGTAGCTCTAATGATCTCCTCTGAAGCATTTGTAAGGAAAGATACGGCTCTGATAAGTCACTAGCAGGTCCTCTGAGGGCACCTTATTCTTCATGTGATCCTTGAGATTATTAATCCATACAGCATCAGATGCTAGAGCTGGCATCAGATGTCGGTGCGGTAGCAATGGGCACTTCTGACTGAGTGACCATACCCCTTTGGGCATCCCGTATTGCGGCAATCTCCTGCCTCATTACCAGGATTTCCCTGAGTAAGGCCACTGAGTCAGCATCCCTTTTCGCTTTATCACACTCCTGGCACAGAGACTGCTGCCAAGTGTCCAGGAGAACATTGCTGCACTCTTCACGGCGTTTAGATTTCTTGGATGCTTTTGCTTTTAATTTAAAGGCTTCAACTTCCTTTATTTTATACATTTTTGTCTATGAAAAAATATTCAAAAATGTCAGTGTCGAAAGTCAAAAAAAATCACTTAAAGGCGCGACACACCCATAACTTACTCAGTTGTCTGGGAATTAAAGGGAACACAGCACAACTCGTGCTTGGTCAAAAATATGTGGGAATAAGCCCCAACTGTACCAGGACCTCAGGTGAATTCCACCTGGTTAAGCGTCCAGTGGTCAGTGGGCATCTCCAGAACTCTGGAGTCTGAAAAAAATAAACTAAAATAACAAATTGGCTGAAGTCTAACAACACATGTTAGCACAATCTGTCCAGTGGTTTCACATGGAGTAATGACAAAGAACTGAGTTGGGCAGAAAGGGGTGGGGCTTTTAACTTCTGTTTCAGTCCCCAGGGAGGGGACGTTAATAACTCAACTTTCAGCATGTCCTGCTGCATCCCCTACATCCCTGGCAGCGGATGTGGCAGGATGCGCCCCCCATTGAATTCATTCAGAGCCCTTAGCCGAAATGAAGCAAACATAGCAAAAGGTCCTGATTGGACGAGAACCTATGCATGCGCCATGAGAGAGAGAAGAGATAGATAGATAGATAGATAGATAGATAGATGATGGATAGAGGGGTGGATGGATAGACAGGCAGATGGAAATGTTGATAAATAGTCAGAGGGATAGACAAACTTGTGGAGTGAAGTAGCCAGAGAAAAGTAACAGACATGACCTGTACACACAGTGCAGCCATCCTCTTGCTGCCCCCCCCTTCTGCAGCTGCATTGCAATGGGGCTCTGTTTACATTTGAAAGCATACCTATCCTGACGCCCTCCATGCCTCCCCTGCCTCTCAGCTCCTCCAGGAACTGCAATTCGTACCTTGTGCCTTCTCCTGGAGCTCCCGGCTTCTTCAGTAAATTGCTCGCTGGGACAGACTTCATTCATTTCCAGCGGAGGCAGTGGGTGAGGCCACTCATTCGTCAATTGCCAGCCAGCCTGTAGAGGATATGGGGCAGGGTGGCATTCCGACATGTAAGTAAAGAAAACACATATCTTATGTTCTGTAGTGCAGCAGGGGAGGGGGATGCAAGGAGGCTGACTTGTTGGTGCTGGGGACAGACACTTTTGAGGCGTGGTGCGACAGCCAACAATGTGCAAATGAGGAACATGGAAGGGTGTTGTCTATAAAACAGAGATGGATAACAACGGGGTCACAAACACACACTGATATTAAGCAATAACCATTCACGGTGCAAGCATATCCCAACAATAGGCTCGATTCAGAGGCACATTCGTCTGGACTTCCGTAGCTGTCTGTGAAAGTTTTTGTGTGTGTTAGTCATTTTTTTTTGTTTTTTTCATTCATTTTCCATTTGTACGAACGTTCGGGCTAATGCGTATATGCGCTTTCGATGAACGAAAGCAAATCGGATCATTTGCGTTAGTTCGGATCATTTTCCCATCAAAATCTGATATTTTTAGTTCGTTCTGATAACTTATGTTATTGGTATGGGCTTGCGTCTCATTCAGAGAGCTGATTGCCAACGGACCACCACCCTATAAACCAGTTTCCTTTGCGATCCCCTTACGGGACCATTTTGACCTCGAATAGCCTTATTATGAACCAGTCTAGTGCCTTTGTGGAGCATGAGGAACTCCAGCTAATGGGCATAGAAATTTGTTTTCCTGATGACATGGTAGCCTGGAACGCGCTTAAGCTTGAATTTTATAATATCGCCAACATGCCCAACGTCATGGGTGCCATTGATTGCACCCACGTTGCCTTGGTGCCTCCGGCAGCCGACGAGCACATCTATAGGCAAGTTCTATATATTTTTTGGGATATAGTTGTCATAAATGGTATTTTAAATTTATCTTAATCCCTCCTTGTAAAATCCCTCCTTGTAACTAGTCCCTGTGAAATAGCTGACTCTCTATATTCATCCCTCCTTGTAACTAGTCCCTGTGAAATAGATGACTCTGTATATCTCTTAATCCCTCCTTGTAACTAGTCCCTGTGAAATAGCTGACTCTGTATATCTCTTAATCCCTCCTTGTAAATTCCCTCCTTGTAACTAGTCCCTGTGAAACATTGGAGCGTATTTAGCTTATACAATGTTTTTCATGTCGCACAAAGGAAAACATTTTCACGTGGTCCTTAAATAGGCAATTTACAGTTAATCTTTACTTGATGCAACATACCTCTCCTTTTTTGGGGTGAAAAATACTTATGTACTTAGTTATTGTTATTTGTATTGGCCAACATGTTTTGGGGAGGGTGTTATGAGTTAGTGTTTGAGTAGTTTACCTAGCCTTGCTAATTTTTTTTTTTTTCCTTTTATCCCAGGAACCGCAAAATGGGCCACTCAATGAATGTCCAAGCGGTGGTGGCCCCGGACATGCGGTTCCTTAGTGTTCTCGCCGGGTTTCCAGGCTCATCCCATGACGCGTACATCTTGTGTCGATCTGGATTGTACCATCGGTTTGAGTCTGGAGAATTCTCCGGTGGATGGCTCCTTGGTAAGTTGACGCAAATAACGTCATTCACTTTTCAATGTATGCCTATGAATATAGTTTATGACCCATGTCTGAAACTATGGATGTTTTTACCCCTTGGTTACATGTGAAACCGTACCTTAACCATTATATTTAGCAAACCACAAAACCTTTACAAATGTGTGACCAGCATTTCAAAATTAGAAATGTCAACTTTCTAGTAAATTACTTATTATTCTTCCCTACGCTCGGCTGCAATTATGTTCTTGCCTTTATGATAGGGTCTGCGCCATCTTTGCTTAGAAGCATGACACTTACTGAGTAGAGGAGAGCAGGATAAAGTGCAGGGGGCGGGTTAGAGCTGCTTGCCTCAGACAAAGCAGATCTGGGTTCCTGAAAAGGTAAGACATCCAAGAATGCTGAGCAGCACAGTCCTAAACCAATACCTGTTAGCAGTCTGCCTGATTTGCCCTCATCCGCCATCTTGGCTTTTTTAATGGTCCGAACATGCATTAGATGGTGTTAGGCTGTTTTTTAATCAGAGCAATATGTATGTTCAGGGTTTCTCTCAAATATTACATAGCCTCTTAGTCATGGTGATGGCCTGTTTTTCTGTTTACATTTTGGGAGTAATGTGGACTTAATGTTATTTTTGTCTTATTTTTTTTTAAGGGATTCCAGCTATCCACTACTTCCCTGGCTGCTGATGCCCGTCCTTTGGCCACAGAATGCGCCACAGGATGCCTACAATCGGGCCCACAAGAAGACCAGGGCCGTGGTGGAGAGGGCATTTGGCCTGTTAAAAACCTGCTTTCGTTGTTTGGACCATACCAAGGGGGCACTACAGTATGACCCCAAGAAGGTCATAGATATCATTCTTGCATGTTGTGTGTTACATAACTTTGCCATAATGCAGCGTGTCCCCCGGTATTTGGATCTGTCCCCCTCTCCACCCAGCCAGGACCCAGATGAACAATACCTTGGCACACCTAGTGCCTCTGGCCAAGCAGTTTGGGCCAATTTAATTTCTACACATTTTTCTTAATTTTTTGGTCCTGTGGTTTTTTTGTGTATGTAATGTTTTTATTTGACGATAATTTGGATTTGTGAATCTTGAAGTTTTTGTTTGTTTAACAACTAGTAATAATTTAATAATTTAATAAAATAATAATTTAAAACAGGTAAAGTCACATTCAATATATTTATTACAAATATGTACATTTGTAGTTTAAGGGCACTTGCATACTTCATGTACATAAATAGGACCACATAAATAAAAAATTTCGGCAAATCATGCCACCTAGCAATTCTACACATCCAGGACTTTAAAAGTAATGCAGTCCAGGGTGAAGTATTCATGCAAAAAAAACATACAGACATAGGGAGCAAGCATTTGCATGTCAATATTGGCCCAGCAATACATAGGACCGCATACACACCCTCTCCTGCTTGGTCACATTTGCCACAGGCACAGGTGTAAAGCAGCCATACCTATGCCACATCTACGCCTGTAAGTCAGTGGCCCACCCAAACAAGAAGCCCCAGTCCAAAGCCAAGTCCAGTCCAATCTCGGCCAGGTATTAGTTTGCCAGGCCAGAATGTCCCCCAATCATGCCTACAAACAGGATGAGCCAAAAGCAATGTAATTAGGCCCAAGCCTGCAGTGCAACAGCTTGAGTGGCAGGTTCAGTGAGGCTTGAGCTCAGGCATTGGCATCTCAGCACTCTAATGAGCTATATGGCCGCAAATCCAAAGCATACAAGCCAAGCCATACCAAAAGGCTATATTGGTAGGGCTCACCAGACAGGTCAATACAGTGGGGGTGTAGAGCAAAGATGTGTAGCAGATACAGGGCAAATAGGGGTTAATATGGTTGATGGCCAAAAAACCCTGGTTGTGGTCCTTGGAGGTGGCCCATCACCTGGGCATGTGTGGCATTCATAATCTGCAACTGTTGCAACATGTTTCTATTGGTTGTTCGAACTTCATCCAGCATGGCACTGAAATTACTACTTAAGGTGGCCATGTGGGTGTTGCTAGTTCGACCTTCCTCAAGCATGGCTGTGAAATTTGTGGCTAAGGTGGCCATGTGGCTGTTGGTCGACCTAAATTCTGTCAGCATGGTGTTTAAGGTATTATTTTAGGTCTCTAATTGTGCATGATGCTGCTCATTGTTTCTTTGATTTTGTTGGCGAAATAAACGCCTCTCATGGTGCCATGCTGACTCCATGATCGGCACGCGCCTCCCCTGGGAAACTGGGCGACGTAGCTGAGTACACCTCCCAATTCCCCGGGCTGGGGCACGTGCAGATGATGGTCCTCTAGTTCGACCAACAGCCACAGATGTGCTTGGCAAATCCTCTGCAGCAGACATACCACTGGGGACTGTAGGCTCAGTCTCTGCATGCTGCCCACAATGGGCTGGCAGCATGCGGCCAGCTTCACTCTGCTGCAGAGGATTTGTTGTAGAAACATGTTGGGACAGTTGCAGATTATGTTCCAGGGGGGTCTGTTCTGAAGGTCCCATCAAGGTGCCATCCTCCTCCAGCTCCTGGATTTCCTCCATCAGTGTGTGGGTCTGTTGGGACATGTAAAAAAAAAAAAGGTTCAGTTTGGGCCCTAAATATTTTTGTTGTGCAAATTATTCATGTAAATTCACATGCATCAGCAGATTCAGAAAAATACCCTTACCGTATATATCGGATCCTGGCTCCTAGGCAGCATGGAAGTTGACGGCGTGGTCAAACTGGCTGAGGCTTCCACACTAACTGAGGGATGATGCTGGCCTGTATTGTTTACAAAAAGGCATGTAAACACACAAATATGCATTGGTGATCTGTATTACTACATATGCGTCACTAAAACACGTGGCCAATGGCAACTCCCCGAACGGGCCAAGTTGGGCTTCACTATGAATGTCATTATCTGTTAGATGTATTAAGCAACATGTAGATACACATTGGTCACCTTAAATAAAAAAAAGCATGCATGTACTGGCTGTTATGAGGCTTCACACATCCCTAAAGGGCCATTGGGGCCCACACTCAGCTTGCAAATAGCATTTGGCTTAAGAATATGCTGGTTGCCATTCTTCCTAGGTAGACCTTTCCCTGACCCCAGATCAAGTATTTGAGACCAAAGCACAGCTCAAACCCAAGTGGCCTGAAGACAAAGGTGGAAGTGTTGGATCTGATTGACTCGAATCACATAACAGGCAGTCCTTTGCTAATGTAAAGACTTTTATAGTGTCCATAAATACTCTCCAAGGCCATGTATGGACAAGCAAATTAGAAAATTAACATTCCACAGACATTACACACCCTGTTAAAACTGTAACCTCCACTACAAGGCACTCCCTAGGGGCATGTGTTCATATATGCCTTTGAGCCTCATTTTACACGTTGAAAACACACACATACACACTAACATTACTAACCTGCAGGAATAGTAGGGATGTCCGTGTCGCCCCGAGTGTCCCTCTAAGGCCACGGGATGTATCAGGCCCAGCACCATCTCCTCAGCTCTGGAAAATTGTAATTTAGTGGGGAAGCCTCCCCCCAGTTTGTAAGCTGAAAAAGATAGTTTGGTAAATGTAGGAAAATGGGGACAAAACAAGAAGCAGACAAATCCACAAAGCAGATATTTACCTGTAATTTCGCTGATTATTTTCTTTCTTCCGTGCTGCATACTTCAGGTCCGATATTTTGCGTTGAATCTGCTCCACATCTTTGAGCTCATCCCCCGCTGCATTGACCTGTCTGGTGAGCTCCTCTAAAATTTCTGCTTTGCGCATTTTGCTGGTTGCTTTGGATCTGCGGCCATATAGTTCATCATAATGTAAGGAGAGCCCACTAGCCAATGCCAGAGTTTGGACCTCCCCAAACCTGCCACTAAAGTGGCCTCAGTGCAATGTGCGCCCTGTTGCTTGATGTTCTGGCTCATCAGTGGTTGTAAGCAAATCGGGGGACATTCTGGCCTGGCTGTGTTGGGGAGAAATGTAGGACAGGTGACTGGCTTCAGATTGAACTGGACTTGGATATGGACTTGGGGTTCTTGGCTGGGTGGCCACTGAACTAGCAGGCGTAACTGTGGCATATGGAGAGTGCCTTGCCACCTGTGCTGGTGCCAAATGTGGGCGAGGAGGAGAGGGTTTGGTGGATGATGTTGGGCTTCTTGCCCTGTGCCTCTGTGGCCCCTTCACACTTTCATGCCCCTGGGAGATTGTTGGGACGTGGGTGGGGTGATGGTGAGCTCTGGCTGCTGGGGCTTCTGGCCCGGTGGGTTGGCCTCTTGTCATGGGAGCTTTTCCCACATGGGTGGGGTGATGGTGAGCTCTGGCTGCTGGGGCTTCTGGCCCGGTGGGTTGGCCTCTTGCCATGGGAGCTTTTCCCACGTGGGTGGGGTGATGGTGAGCTCTGGCTGCTGGGGCTTCTGGCCCGGTGGGTTGGCCTCTTGCCATGGGAGCTTTTCCCACGTGGGTGGGGTGATGGTGAGCTCTGGCTGCTGGGGCTTCTGGCCCAGTGGGTTGGCCTCTTGCCATGGGAGCTTTGCCCACGTGGGTGGGGTGATGCTGACCTTTGGGGGCTGGGGCTTCTCACCCTCTTGGTGTGCTTTTTAGGGGCCGTACCTGTGTGCTTGTTGGCCTGGCTCCTTTGGTTTGGTGCTTGCTGGTGCCTTCGTGGTTGTGGTCGCCTTGGCCTGCCCACTGCGGGTTTCCCACAGCTTAGCCTTTGGCATTTTTGAGCAAGTGGTGGGGCCTGCAGAAGCCTCCTCACACTTCTCTGCCTTTTTGCTGCTGCCCTCCTTTGCTGCTTTGGCCTTAGCGCCAGCTTTTTTGGGTGCCATAATGTTGGGACTCTGAAACAGAATGAGCTGTGGGTCCCGGACCCTTTAAATACTAATGCCTGGGTATGACGCTTATGCGTTCACGTACGCATGCGTACGGCCGTTCGTCCGGCCGTGCGGAACCCGGAAACCGCTGGGGCATTACTTATCTGCTGCAGACAAGAGGCAAGATGGCGCCCACAATATTCACCCGCCAACAAGAAGAGATCATTGTGCTTGTAAGTGTCTTTTAATGCCTTTGATTTGCCATCTAAATGCATGCCTAGCCCTTAAGGAAGCGCAGGAATAAACGGTTTGTTTTATAAGTGTCTAAAACTCTGTGCCAAACAGAAGTTAGGGCCCACACGTGCGAACAAAGACTTATGCCAGCTACAAGGATTGTATTAGGCTAGAAATGTTTCTGTTAATGTCATTTAGTCAAATGATCGATTTGTGACAGATTTTTGTATGCATTTTGATCGAAATCCTATGTTTATTTTTTGTTTTGTAGACGATGCTGGAACGCAGGTACGACTACCTGCCCTACTCATTTGAGAAGAGGACCGTCGCCCTGGAGATAGTTTCCAGAATCCAACATCAGACGGACACCACCTTGGCCAGGCAATCTTACCCAGCGACGCAGGCGGGAGCCTCTGGTATGTACTCTTCATTTAACCACACACACATATACATGCTATTTACTACAAAGCTAATTCCCTTAATCTGTTTTTCTAGATGCTGGAGCTGGTGAAGATGTGCAGTCTGCAGCAGATCTCGCCCAGGAGGCACAGGGAGAAGGTGAGTGATGTGACACACACATTGAAATTGACATTTGAAAACTGTTGACTAAGACATTATAAGTGACCCTATTATGCCATGTCTCTACAGCCTCTACTTCACAGCAGTGGCAGGGCCCAGGACGTAGGGTTGTCCCCAACGAGGCAGGCGTCGGCCACCAACCAAGTAAGTTGGAATGTCATTCTTTTGTAGTATGTGCTAATTGACATGATCACCCAGATACATCAAGCCATAGTCAATGGCATTAGCAGAATGACCTCTGCCCACTTATTTACATTAATGACTTAGCAGAATGACATCTGCCCACTTCCTTAGATTAATGACTTAGCAGAATGACCTCTGCCCACTTCCTTAGATTAATGACTTAGCAGAATGACCTCTGCCACTTCCTTAGATTAATGACTTAGCAGAATGACGTCTGCCCACTTCCTTAAATTAATGACTTAGCAGAATGACCTCTGCCCACTTCCTGAGATTAATGATTTTGCAGACTGACATCTGCCCACTTCCTTAGATTAATGACTTAGCAGACTGACATATGCCATCATGATTCTATCCACAGGTGAGAAACATGTATTTGTCTCAAAATAATGTTTATTTTTACATTTTATACAGGGACCACACGGGCAAGAGTTGAAGAAATGAATAGAAGGGTCCTTGAGTTGGTGGCCGATATGCAGCAGCTGGTTGACTCATTGGGGACAACAGAAGAAGACTAGTGTTCTGGGTCCTGCCACTGTGTTGTATATATGTATATATTTTAAATATTTTAAATGTTTTTAAATTTTTAATGTTTCTATAAAAAGACCAAAAAAAGTTTGTCACATTGTTGAAAAAAAAACATTTTAAAAAAGCCAAACAAAAATGGCCTTCTGCTATAAAAATAACAAACAAAAGTTTCAATGTCATTTTTTTCAAAAAAAAATACATTAACACCAAACGAAGGGTGAAATAAATATTTAGAGATGAAGATTCAGATGCCCGCGAAGTGATTTGGGTAAGTTTTAGGGGCCTAAAGTGGAAGAAGAACCTAACCGCGAAGTGATTTCGGTAAGTTTTAGGGGCCTAAAATGGAAGAAGAACCTAACCGCGAAGTGGTTTGGGTAAGTTTTAGGGGCCTAAAATGGAAGAAGAACCTAACCGGGAAGTGGTTTGGGTAAATGTTAGGGGCCTAAAATGGAAGAAGAACCTAACCGGGAAGTGGTTTGGGAAAGCATTGTATTAGAAGTGAGTGAGCCAAATATGTAGGCGAGTACTTTAATGAGTTAAGTTTGTAGTGTGCAGGCGCAAGATTGTAAGGATTTACGTCCGGACGATTATTTATTGAAAAAGGAATACAAAATCTATCGGGAAACGTAAAGGATTCATGGAAGGAGACGATGGAAAAAGGGCAAAATCGAAAGCCAACGTTGTAACATGAGAAAATGAAACAGAAAAGTCACGCTGGAAAATGACATCCTCGTACTCGTACTCTGGCATACGAACGGACGGATACTTTACTGAAGGTTAGCAATGCATGCATAGAATCGCTCGTACGAGAGTGGGAAAATTAAAAAAAAAAAAAAAACAGATCGACACAAAAACGAAAGTCTTTTTTGTCTCTCTGAATCAAGTCTAATGTTTCATGTCAACGCAGAGTCCACTTACAAACAGGCTCAGGTTGGCTGCAAAAAGGGAGTGTGGTGGATGTTGAGGTTGGCATTATGCGGCCCAAAAACAACAACACCAAAAATACATTAGGCTAAGACATTATACATAACAAATGCTTCATTCAAAATAAATGTTTACAGGACAATGCAAAGGCAAGGGCATGAAGAAGGTTGGCTTGATGCTGAGGAGCTGGACATCATGTGGCCTGAAAAACACAATGACAAAACACTATGAACAACCATCGCTATTTGTGAAATGAAACAATGCCTATAACTATTGCTACCTACAAATAGACAATTCGTGAGTATAGATGCACTTTAAAAGTTGCCCAAAGCGTAACTGTTGAGGATACAGAGTCATGATTTATACTGAAATAATCCATGATTTTTGGCTTCCATCAGTATGGCCTCATCTGTCAACAGAGTATCATTTAAGACCCAGAGTGTCGGATTACTTTTAGTAATGCTACTGCTGCTACGGGGGACCCCCTGGTGACAGGTGATGTAATTATATTATTTAATATTATTTTTGTTTTTTATGTTTGGTACCTTGTCTGGATAACATTTCTTACCTGTGGATAACCGCACTTCAGCACTTTGTCTTTTTTATGAACATGCATTCTACTGCTTTCTTTGCACAGTAGGCACATATTATCTATGCACTTAGCACTTAGCACTTTAGTGTGTTACTTATCTATTGATTAGGTAATTGTCTTTCTTAATTGTTTATAGTTGTTTTAACACCATGTTCACATTGTTTACACACTAGTAGTTTTTCATTTGGTTCCAGGCATGTGTGAATTGCCAGAATATATGCTATAATTATCTATCTATTTATATATTGTCTGAGGATACTAGTCACCTCTCTTTTTTTCTTGGATTAGTCCAGGACCACAGTGCTATATTATTTTTACTTTTAGTATTAAACCGGACCTTCACCATGATTTATTGAAAAGCCCAAACCCTTAAAAAATGATTCCCCAGCATCTAAAATGAATATATTTTAAGTTTTTAGTTACTTGCTTATTATTCTTTCCCCCACTGGGCTGCAACTCTGTTCAGGACTTTAGGATACGGGCGCACACATCTTGACTCAGAAGCCTCACATACTGAGGAGAGGAGAGTGGGATAAAGTACAGGGGGGGTGGGTTATAGATGTCCTTTGCTCAGACAGAGCAGAGCTGGGGCCAGGAAAAGGTTAGCAATCCCAGAATGCAGAGCAGCACAGTCAGAAGGCACTTCCTGTTTGCAGGCTGCCTGTTGTTTCATGAGCCGCCATCTTGGTTGTTTAAAGGCTCATAACATGCAGTAGATGCAGGTAAGATGATTTTTAACGTGGGCAATCTGTATGTACAGGGTGTGGGAAACGTATTCAGAGTGAAGGACCGCTTTAAGGCTATTATAAGTGATCGACATTAGGTCATGACCTGACCATATGATGGGAATTATAGCAGTATGTCATATCTGAGGAAGGAGATGTCTATGGATAAAAAGAAGGTCTCTCCTAGTATGTAGTCTATGTGGGGCTGAGTAATGGGTGTAGTCCTTTGTACAGAGGCATGATTTCCTCTATACATCAACCAACCCCATTTCCATGAAAGATTATCCCCCTTTGCTGGGACTTCAAAAGGGAGACTAAACAAGACATAAACATCACCTGCCCAATGTTTGTAGTGTAATAATTCATGGTGGTTACCTCTGTGTCCTGAAGATAGTCTTGTAGGAGCAGGAAGTGGCTATTTGGATCTGTAATCTGCATGTGGATGGAGTCCAGTTTTGAAATGCAGTCCATACTCCCCTTTGCTTGACTGGCGATGACTGAATAAATAGTATGCATTTTGAGTTAAGGAATTTTAAGTATGATTTGGACATCTACTCTCATCAAGTTGAACTGTTTAAATGCTCTGGACCTCTTGTTAGGAACATTTTGTCCCTGAAAATACAAAGAGACCAATTATAGAATGAGTGTTTCCAGTAGGGTATTTCATACTGTAAACAGTTGGTAAGTAAGGGAGGAAAGAAAATTGCAAGCTGTGAGAGCTTTAGAAAGATTGGGATATAAACAGTAAGTAATAAAAAAGCAAAAAAAAATGCAAAATGCACAGTGTTTGCTGGCACCGCCACAAACATTTTCGTGACTTCAGGAGATGATAGGGGGCTGGTTAGTAACATAGTAACATACAGGCTGATTAATTACTAGCGCCAGCTATCTGCAGATAAGCGTCTGTACAGAGGCACTAAGAGCGACCGCTAGTAGACGCTGTGTTCGCTGTGATCGGGCGCTGTAACAGAGCGCCTCAATCACTGTAGTAACCTGGCCGGCATTGATGAATGAGATGTTGGGCGTTCTAACACCAGTACAGCGTTGCAGGGAGCGAAAAATAAGCGCCAGCTCATTGCGACTGACTCTCAGTGACTCACACCATATTCAGCAAAAAAACACACACACACAGCATCGGCGCTCTGGATCTGGTCGCTATAACATAGAGCGTCAGAAGATGTGTGATTAAAGTCTGTTTTTGAACACATATCTCCCAGTAACAAAGCGAAAACACATAGAATTACATTGTTGTAACATTGTAACATTAATACTTTAATGCCAGACCTGTAATGATAATTCTGCATATAAATATAAAAAAAATCAAAAATGTTTTCAAAAATGACTTTTTCTAGGCCAGGAGAGGTGACACAGATATTTGAGAGAACCAATACATTAAAAACAAAAAAACATGTTTAAAAAAGAAAAATGTATGGAAGAGGGACAGGTAGCGTCAGGTCTTACCTGGAGCTCTGGAAGCTAGAGCTCCGGCGCTATACGCTGAGCCACCTGTAATGATAAATTGGACACTACATGGTGCTGTTAGAGTCGCTCACCAGAATTGCTTTCATAAATGTGGTATTGCGTACAGCACCCAGCGTTCACCAGACACTGCCTGCCGCTACGAGGCACTACCTGCCGCTATCCCTTCATGAATAAACCCCATAGTATGTAAGGCTGAATAAAGACTTGAGTCCATCCAGTTCAGCCTGTTTATCTTCTTCCAGTGGTCTAGTCTCGCCATAGCTGGAAATGTTATTACATGTCAGGAAGGCATCCAGGACACTTTTACTGTATCCTTTATAACTATCTCCTCTGTCAGCGAGTTCCATAGTCCTACTACTCTTACAGAGAAGAATCCCCTTCTATGTCGGTGGAGAAAGCACCTTTCCTCTAACCTTAGTGGATGCCCTTGGGTTATGATTACGCTCCAGGGTATAATTAGATTGTGTGACAGATCTTTGTATTGACTATATATATATATATATAGTTATTAGATCACCCCTCAGGCATCTCTTTTTCAAACTCAATAAACATAACTGAAACTAGCCACAACTACTATTTATTACCGGGGAGGCCGATTCATCAATAGCGCCAGGTAGCGACAGATGAGCGACTGAAGTATGGCGCTATGAGCGCCGCTAGCGTCCTCCGCGGGCGGTAGCGATTCGCTATAGCAGGCCTCCTCAGTCGCTACCTGGCGTTGTTGGGAACAACGCCTACATTGCTGAATATGATGTTGGACCTCAGCTTTGTAGGCGCTGTCAGTCAGTTTGACGACGCTATTCAACACAGCGCCTGCGCTTTGCTTTGCTGTGGGCTGGGAATCAAGTACCTTCAGAATAAAACACATTGCAACATGTTTCTTTACTTTTTTTAGTTTTTATTTTGTGTTGAAAAGGAAATAAAATTAAAACAGATATTACAATGTAAAGGAAAATTAAAACAGAATTAAACACATAGCCACATGTATTTTATTTGTTTTTTATTTTTTAAAGAAAAAGGAAATACAATTAAACCACCAATGAGAATGAAAAGGAAAATAAAAACAGAAATGAGAAAGAAAAGGAAAATTAAACCAGAAATGAGAATGAAAAGGAAAATTAAACCAGAAATTAGATTGAAAAGGAAAATTAAAACAGAAATGAGAAAGAAAAGGAAAATTAAACCAGAAATGAGAATGAAAAGGAAAATTAAACCAGAAATTAGATTGAAAAGGAAAATTAAACCAGAAATGAGAAAGAAAAGGAAAATTAAACCAGAAATGAGAATGAAAAGGAAAATTAAACCAGAAATTAGATTGAAAAGGAAAATTAAACCAGAAATGAGAAAGAAAAGGAAAATTAAAACAGAAATCAGAAAGAAAAGGAAAATTAAACAAGAAATGAGAAAGAAAAGGAAAATAAAAACAGAAATGAGAAAGAAAAGGAAAATTAAACAAGAAATGAGAAAGAAAAGGAAAATTAAACAAGAAATGAGAAAGAAAAGGAAAATTAAACCAGAAATGAGAAAGAAAAGGAAAATTAAAACAGAAATGAGAATGAAAAGGAAAATTAAACCAGAAATTAGATTGAAAAGGAAAATTAAACCAGAAATGAGAAAGAAAAGGAAAATTAAAACAGAAATGAGAAAGAAAAGGAAAATTAAACAAGAAATGAGAAAGAAAAGGAAAATAAAAACAGAAATGAGAAAGAAAAGGAAAATTAAACAAGAAATGAGAAAGAAAAGGAAAATTAAACAAGAAATGAGAAAGAAAATGAAAATAAAAACAGAAATGAGAAAGAAAACGAAAATTAAACCAGAAATGAGAAAGAAAAGGAAAATTAAACAAGAAATGAGAAAGAAAAGGAAAATAAAAACAGAAATGAGAAAGAAAAGGAAAATTAAACCATAAATGAGAAAGAAAAGGAAAATTAAACAAGAAATGAGAAAGAAAAGGAAAATAAAAACAGAAATGAGAAAGAAAACGAAAATTAAACCAGAAATGAGAAAGAAAAGGAAAATTAAAACAGGAATTAGAATGAAAAGGAAAATTACAACAGAATTAAACACATAGCCACATGTATATATATATTTTTATTTTATTTTTACACTAAAAATGAACTAAAATTAAAACAGAAATGAAAATGAAAAATCCAACAGAAATTAGAAATCAAAGGAAAGTTCAGTAAAGTTTTGGAAAATGAAATGAGTGATCACGGTGCATCTCGGGGTGCCTGAAAAATTAAAAAAAGTGCAGTTAGTATATATCTTTAAATTTGTGTTTTCGCTGAAAAAAAAAATTGCATTAATTGTTAACCAACATTTGCGTCTTACACCCCCCTTAGAGTGTTTTGGGTCATCTTACACCCCCCTTAGAGTGGTTTGGGTCATCTTACACCCCCCTTAGAGTGGTTTGGGTCATCTTACACCCCCCTTAGAGTGGTTTGGGTCATCTTACACCCCCCCTTAGAGTGGTTTGGGTCATCTTACACCCCCCTTAGAGTGGTTTGGGTCATCTTACACCCCCCCTTAGAGTGGTTTGGGTCATCTTACACCCCCCCTTAGAGTGGTTTGGGTCATCTTACACCCCCCCTTAGAGTGGTTTGGGTCATCTTACACCCCCCTTAGAGTGGTTTGGGTCATCTTACACCCCCCCTTAGAGTGGTTTGGGTCATCTTACACCCCCCCTTAGAGTGGTTTGGGTCATCTTACACCCCCCCTTAGAGTGGTTTGGGTCATCTTACACCCCCCTTAGAGTGGTTTGGGTCATCTTACACCCCCCTTAGAGTGTTTTTTTTCTCATTTTGATGGGAGGTCAAATACATTTACCCAGTAGTGCAGTACTTGGATTAGAGTGAAGGGTAGTTAGCTTACCGCAAAAAAGGAAGTGATCATCCTTTCCCTTAGCTCATCGCCAGTCTGGGTGTCCTCACTTCTTCCTGCGGGCAAGTTGGGGATTTCTGGCACCAGTGCTGTCTCCTCAGGGGCTTGAATTCGGTGGCATATGCAAATGTTATGGAGCACACAGCAGGCGAGGATGATCTTGGAGACCTTCTGTGGGCTGTAGAGCATCTCTCCTCCTGGCCGTGCCAAACAGAGAAAGCGTGCTTTCAGCAGGCCGATGGTTCTTTCCACAATGCTTCTGGTCTTGCAATGTGCTGCATTGTAGCGTTCATAGGCAGAGGTCCGTGGGCTCCTGACCGGAGTCATGACCCACGTTCTCTGCCCATATCCCTTGTCCACTGTAGAAAAAACACAAGGAGAGAGACAGCAATTAGTACTAGTACATGTTTTGTTTATCTTTTTTTATAATTTGGCTTACTAGGCCACATATTTGAGTCAAAATACTTTGACATGGTTAATTTTTTACCCAGTAGCCAGCCAGCTGGCATTTCGTTGTTCTCAAACTTCCGGCACAGGACTGTCCGCTGCAAGACGTAAGAATCGTGGCATGAGCCGGGGAACCCCGATCTCACCGCCCGCAGCCTCATGTCTGGGTCACAGACAAGCATGATGTTGATGGAATGAAATTGCTTTCTGTTTCTGTAATACAGCTCCTGTGCACGGGGAGGGCGGAAAGGGATATGTGTACCATCAACGCACCCTAGCACATTCGGGATCCCTCCCATCAGATAGAAAGCATGTTTTATTTTGGCAACCTCTTCCTCATCCTCAGGAAACTTGATGTAAATTGGGATTAAATCACAAATCGCCAGAACTACCTGGATTAGTATGCGGCTCATAGTAGCCTGGCTTATCCCGCTGAGGAGGGCGGAGGTTGCCTGGAAGGTCCCTCGTGCCAAAATATTCAGCGTGGCACACAGGCGTACTATGCCTGGAATGGATTGAGTGCGTTTGGTGGATGGCTCGATTTTGTGCTTAATCTGATCATATAGGGACTGTAGTGCAGCACGATTCAGACGGAAGTGGCTCCCGATCTGCTCGTCAGTTAAGTCCCATACTGAAAGGCGGATTGCAAAGGAGCGGGGTGCCCTAAGCCTCACAACACCCCGCTCCCTTTCCTCCTGCTCTTTCAGCATACACATACATCCATCCACCCAGACACCATACATCACCCTCTTATCCATCACACACACTCAAGAGATATACAAAATCAAAAAAACAAAAACAAAAACCACAAACACACCACACACACACAAACAATCACACTCCACACACACCCGCTACAATGCAGCTCACCACAAAACCAGAACTATAGTGGTCCAAACCACCAGCCTGCTGAAAAACAGCTTTCTAAGTTAGGCACAACCAAGAGGGGAGTTGCTGCACAGCCCACAAAAGGCCCCAAAATCAAGCCTCACTTGCTGTATGCTCCACAATATTTGCATATGCCACCAAAAACAAGCTCCTAAAGAAACAGCACTGATGTCAGAAATCACCCAACAAGCCACAGAGAGTGAGGACAGAACCCAGACAGAGACTCAAATGAGCTAAGGGAAGCAAGCACCGCACCACACCACAGCCTTTGCCACAGTGTAAGAATACCAGAAGCTTGCAAATTCCTTCCATTTATACTTCACTTTCAAAAAGGACAGGTCCGCTTTGCCGCCTTTTGCGTTGCTCTGCTATTTCCGGGCGCCAATTAGCCGACCCAGGTGTGCGTAAAACGGAGTGCGCACGCGCACGCTAGTAGCGCTACTAGCGTACGTGAGCCGAAACTTGCGTGCATTAACGGACATGGGCGAAAATTCAGTGGTGGGCCAATGAAAGGTAAGCTGCTGTTTATTTAAATAGCCGTTAGGCTAGCCACATGTCACAAGGGTTTCAGATACATCAGTCCATTGTTGTATTTGGGTGTGTGTTGTTTGGTTAATGAGGTCTGTAATGAGTTAATTGGCTAACACACATGCTTCAGTCAGTGCAGTGGAGGTGTGGCTAGAAGGAACTGGGCTGTATGTGTGAATCAATTAAGTGGACTGGTTTGTGATTGGCTGGTAGAGCACATAAAACCTGCCCAACCCAAAGAGATTGCGATGCCATTCTGTAGTCTGCATGCGTGCTTGTTGGGTGTGTATTTGTGTGTGTGTGCAGCTACAGGATGGAGCCAAATTCAGGACATCTGCCGGCCACAGCAGGCCCAAGTAGGAGTTTGGTGGGTGCTGTGCGCAGACCTCCCTTACAGAAAAGGGCCCAGCCTGAAGGTGGGGCAGCACCCCAGGCTAAGCGCCCAGGTGCCAAGAGGGAGCCTGAATTTAATTTGGCGGAGAATAATCATCTTGTGCGCCTTACACTTGCTAAATGGGAGCTACTCTTTGGCTCCCAAAGCAAGACCATAGGCAAACAAGAAAGAAGCAAACTGTGGGATGCCATTGGTGTGGAGCTTAGTAGCACTGCTCAACACCCACGTAGTGGCCCATCCTGCAGGAAACGCTTCTACACTTTGAGAGGGACCCTTATGAAAAAGATGAATCACGATCTTGATGTGGACAGTGGGACCATCCAGGCTCCAAAGAGTACCTACAGGCCGTATGAGGAGATGCTGAAGGCCAAAATTCCACTGGCTCGGCTGCAGGGTGTGGATCCTGGGGATGACACCACAGGTTGGACTGAAGGTACATATTTTCTGCCTTTTTATAAAAGCTACTGTTAATGTATGTGATTAGCATTTTCTCTTTCTGACCAACTAACAGTAGGACCTGTGAAGTAGTACATTAGACCTCATACATTTTTTACTTTCCTGTCTGTTGCTTTCTGCATAGGTGCACATGCTGCTGTCCGGGATGTGCCTCAGGACACACAAACTCCTGCCCTTCAACCAACCTCAAGCCTAACCCAGTCTGCCATTGAAGGTATTTACCACTAATTTCGGTGCTGGTTGTTTGGGGAACAAATGGGTGTGGGAGCAGCTCCAACAATCGAGTGGGGCACTGTGGAGTATTAATAATATGGACCTGCGGCCTAATTTCACGCCCACTTTAACACTCACAGCAACTAACTAACAAGGCCCTAACATGTGTAGATATGTTGGAAGCCAGAGATGTGTGGCCATATATCTGCATATAAATGTGGAAGCCACACTGGCCTTGATTAGTGAATATTAGTGAATGAGCTGCTCACACACACCTTAATGCATGTTGTATTTTTCCACGCACATTAACAATGGCTCAATGTTTGCTTGATTTTTGCCTAGCTCCCACGCCATTGGCCCCAGCATCCCCTCAGGAGCCAAGCTACTCTTTGGATGTCGGTAAGTGCATGTGTCCACCTTGCTTTATCCACTTTAACCCAAGTGCATGTGTCTCATTCCTCTTTTTTATTGGTAGGCCAAGTGACTGGTTCATCTTTGGACCCCACTTCCGATGTTGCAGGTCAACAGGACCCTGTTGGTGTGTATAGCAATACATAATGTATCCTTTATGCTGTTTCTGTTACACTGGTTCGATTTGGTTAGTCTTATAATCTACATGTTTGCTCTGTCAACTTGAAGATGCCTCTTGGGAGTGCTTATTCCCTCCCCAGGGTCAGTCTAATAGTTCTTGGAGTGATAGCAATGTATTTTGGAGGACATATTTTTGGACAAACATTCACCGTAGTAGTTTGATGAATATTTAGAGCCATTACTTGTGTTTTTTAGTTGACCCGAATATCGGAAGTGGCTGTCCAGAAAGGGCCCCTCAAGTTCAGGCTGCCAGAGATGAGGGTAAGTTGTTTTGCCTTGCTCTAGTCTGTATTTTGGCTCTACTTTTGTGGCACTTGCTTCTGGCAACTTGTGTGTCCACATGTATTTTAAAGGTCCAAGCTCGAGTGAGGGCCCCACTCCAGACATCTGGGAGATTGCGGGTATGTGTAATTTAAGCAATGTGTCTGATCTTATTTGCAAAAATTATTGCCTCTTAGTCCTCTAACATACATGTTAACAATCTGAGTTTAACAGATACCTTTGGTCTAGTGTGCAATTTTGCACTTTGTTGAGGTATGGCCTCGATAGCCTAGCCAGGTAACATTTGAGTTTGGTCCACTGACCTACTAACCTGACTTTCCTGTTTAGCATATGCCAACTTGCCGGACATCTCTGATGTTGAATTGCCCCTCTCTGGCAGCGATACCTCGAGCCTACCTGTGGCGGACGACACGCAGGTAACATGGCTGATTTAGACGACCTATAACCACATTGCCATGTTCGTGGGTAGTGGATGAAGCAACATGTCACATTTCCTTTCTTTGTCGTTTTGGCAGGAGGCGGAACCAGAACCCCAAGCTGGGACCTCTTCCCAAGTCCCATGTGGCCAAGCTTCCGAGGCTCAGACAAGGGTAAGTTGTATAGTGACTGTATGGGCAAATTATTTTGAGGGGCATACATGCATTGTTTCTGTTTGTCTAAAATGTTGTTTTCTATTTTGTTAGCCTCAAACCCCAGCAAGAGGAGGTGTTGCACCAACCAGTGCCGATTTTTACCAGCTAGGGGTCCGGATGCTGGAGGACTACAGTCGCCAACAGCCGCGTGATGGAACTAATGAGCGCATTGCGGCGTTGGAACAGCAGGTGCTGATGTGTCAGCAACAACATGAGGCCCAGCAGCGCCAGATCGACCTGTTGATGCATAACCTTCAACAAAACCAGCAACTTGGTCGGCTGGCCAATGCAATTGAACAATCTATACAGCAGCAGCAACAAGCGATACAGCGGCAGGACCAAACTTTGTTGTTGATACAACAGCTCATACAACAGCAGTCTATATTTTTTACTGCACTGTTGTCCCCCAACACCGCCCCTAGCAATGACTCCCAACCTCCCCGGCCACCCAGCCAAGAATATTAATTTTGTTTGTTTTTGTTTCTGTAAATATATTGGCTTAACCCACCTCTAAATTGTGTTTTTCCTAAGACATAGCTAATAACACAGTCAGGGATGAGTATCTTGATCTAGATATGTCAATGTATTTGTAAATTTAGGCCACACATTTGAGACCATAGCTTACTATGGTTAACACATGAAATGGCTCCAAAGGTATGGCTAAATTGACACAAAAATGGGTTTAGAGACAGTTAAACTATGCTTTGCAAGGCACCACACTGTAATGATGTGAATCAAAAATTTTTAATTTAAAACCTGGCCAACAGGGCCAACATAGCCCAACAAAGGGCGTCAACAGGCCAGCCTTCCCCCCACCCTAACGACGCCGCCGGCGCCTCTTCTTGGCCAGCAGCATCAGCTTCAGGAGCCTGATCTCCCGCCACAGTCTGCGATGCTGGTTTTCACAAGCTGTAGAGATGTAGAAACAACAATTTATTAATAAATTGAATGTGACCTCAACAGACACAGATGTAGCAATGTAATGTCAGTGTGTCCAATTAGGTGACACTCACATTAACATTGTTGGCCACTGTGCGCTTATTTGTTAACATGATATGAGTACTATTGACTGGCAGGAATTTGAACAACACATCCCAAGCATACATTTACTCTTAAAGTGTACCAACACCCACCGGTGATCGGCCCTGGAATCTATCAGATTCCCGGCCCGATCACCTCCCTCCCCGCGGGACATCCGAGATCGGGATGTCCCTCGGGGTGAAACCCCCCCAACACCCCAAAATCCCTACCTCAGTTTCGGTGGGGCACGGCCGCCGGGCCCTCCCTGGCGCCCCTCTAGACGTGTGCGTGCCTGCGCCGGCCGTCTGTGAATGGCCGGCGCAGGCACGCGCGCGTAAAAAGGGACGCACGGGAGGCGGAGGAGGAGGAGCCACTTTGCCGCGGCTTGTACGTCGGCTGGAGGAAAAGTGAGTTCAGGGGGTTGTCACACAGCGGTGACGATCAGGGGTGCCCCACCGTAGTGGACCAAGACCCAGGAAAGTCAAAATCCTGGTTGTTGTTCCACTTTAACTCTTGGGAAGCAAAGAAGGTATAAGTCCCAGTGTGTCCATTTATGTGTTTAGTCACAGCCAAACATCAGGGCCTAAGTCCTAACGAGTAAACGAGTTTGCCCTATAATGTTAGAGGTCCAGACCTAATACGGCCCATTTGGTTGTGTCTAAGGCACAAATAGTCTCTATGTGGCCAAATGAAGAATGTGAGGCAACAATCAAGCATGCAGACAGGCATGTTGGATTATTGTACAAACACATGGAATCTAGATGTGTGTGAAATTAACACATAGGTACATTTCAAATGTCTGCAGATGTGACTAGAAGACATAGGTTTCACAAGTCTTTAGGCATATGAAGTGGGATGTACTCACCATCGCAGCTGTGGCGGGGGCCCATGCTGCTGGCCGTCCCTGGAGCTGGGGTGGGGAGGAGGTTTTCTGGCTCCTTCTGCGTAGCAACATCTGTCAACAGAAAGCAAAAGAAAAAAACACAATTAGTGGGCCAATGACACCTGACTATTTGACATCCATCTGGTTATGGAGTCTGAAAAATCAAAGGCTTGCATGGTTACATACAGGTTGACCAAAATTAGCATATTTCCTGGTCCATGAGTTAATGTAAATTAGTTATGGTTGCAACATGTATCCCTAAAGATAATGTGCAAATAACATAGACAGTGCTATGTAAAGGACTCATTAGCAGTTGATTGGCTAATGTTACTAGTGTGCAACATGTGTTAGCGGGAACAACTTAACCCAAGAAAAGAAATGAGAACACCCATCATGGTGTGGGCAGAAACATAGTGGTGGTTGCCAGTTGGCTAGCACTGTAGTGGGGTTTGTGAGGTTAAGGTACATTATCAAACCAGCTGTGACAATGGACCAGGAAACATGTGTCTGTTAAAAGTGGGCCAAGACACAGGATTGCACCAATTCTGTGTTTTGTTCCGCTTTGGCAGAGCACAACAATTTGAGTGAGACAACGTCCGCCGCCGCCGCTGCCTTCCGCACATCACTCCTCCAGTGTGTGCGCACGCGCAGCCCATTAGGAAACAGAGCGCAGGCGCACACACATCTAGAGTGGCACACAGGAGGCTGGGACGGTGGCTTCAGCAACCCCCAAAGAGGTAAGGAGTTTGTGGGTTTTTTTTTTGGGGGGGTGCCCTGGGTGAGGGATGTGATTTTTCAGGGAAGCTTCGAGAATCAAAGCACTATCAACAATGTTTGTGGGTCCACTTTAATGAATGTCATAACATAGGGAATGTGATGGATAACAACAAACACTTACCACGACTATGCCCGTGGAGAATGCTTCTCCAAAAGGCCATGGAGGTGCCGCCTATATGATGCCCTGCAAATTAGAGAGGAATGGCAAGGGCTAAGTACAAATTGCAAGATGAAACCTGTCACAGACTAACAATGAAAAAAAGGACACTCACCAGGGGATGAACCGCCACTTGAAGCCCAGGGAGGGCTCTGAGGAGGAGGCGGGGAGCCTCGGCTCCTCACACTCTGGTCGGAAGATCCACCAGGCAAAGGGCCACCCTCCTCCCTCTCACTCCCTGCTCCTTCAGGGAGTGTGGGAGAGTCCATTTCTACCACCCCACTTGGACTCCCCACTTGAGAGTGGCCCCTTGCCTGGTGAGACTCCTCAGACTCAGAGTGTGAGGAGCTGAGGCTTGATCCTGCCAGCCCCCCAGCAGCACACTCCTCTGGGGCGTCATCCCCTTCCTCCCCTGGGTCCTCTAAATAGGACCCGCGGGAGGGACCCTCCCCCGATGACTCCCCCGAGTCCGCCTGCCTGGTTCGGGGAAGGAATCCCTTCCCACGTTTCCCCAGGGGAGGACGCTTATCTGTGTTGAGGGGGCGAAAGAAAATAATTAATATAAAGAGCACAAATGGACCCAGCTTAGCAGATGATTCGGCAAAAAGTATAAACATAGCATAAGCTTTAACTTACCTGATGCGTAGGCATCATATAGGCGGTACACGCCTTCAGGGTCCCGGCGCTTAAGGTCCGACCACTTCTGCTGTATAGCTCGGATGGAGAGCTCGGTGTGGAAGCGCCGGGACACTGTGGCCTTCACCTCCATGGCAATTCGTTTTTTTCCCCCACGGGCATAGTCGTACTGTTTCACGCAGAAGTCCTATGAGAAATGAAAAAAAAACACAAATCAATACATGACATCAGAACAATGGTATAAACAGTTATACAGATCAAAGTGGACCCACACCCAGGATTATCACTATTCTGGGTTTGTGTGCACTTTGGTGGGCCACACCAATTGTGGGTGGTCCGCTGTCTGAAACCCCCTTGGAAGGCCACAAATACACCACTGAGGACGCTCCCACGTGACTGCGCCAGCCGAGCACAGCGCTCTGCGCCGCTGTGGTATGCGCATACAAGGCCGTTTGGACGTGCATACCAGCTCAGCTGGGTCTGCGCGGCAAAGTACGCATGTGGCGTTTGACTCTAACAGGGAGTGCGCCTGCACACAACATTAACAAATGTCTTGCGCAGGGGTACACCCTGCTAGAGGTAAGCGCAAGAGGCATCCGCAGCTCACGCATGCACAGATGGGACGGGGCTGAGGTAATTTTTATGGCCCTCCAGGGGGGGGCATCCCCGCAGGACATCCAGAATGGGGATGTCCCACGGGGAGTGATCCAATTGGGCCAGAAAAATTAGAAATTTCAAGGCCAATCCCCCCTGTGTGTTCTGCAACTTTAAGCCTAAAATACACAAACCAAATACTCACTTTGACCACCTGGCCATTAACGCGGCTATCCACCCGGAAGCGCCTTTTCTTTGCATCGCCAGGAGGGGAAGGGGTGGGAGGGGTGCTAGGTGGGGGAGGTGAGGTAGGTGGGGGAGGTGGGGGAGGGGTGGTGGGGTCGGAGTCGGAGGAGGAGCTGGGGAGGCGCATGACTCTGCGTCTTGGCAGCATTGTGGAAACGCTAAGGAGGAAACAGGAACCGGAAATGACCAAAGCGACATGGGAAAAAAAAAAATAATAAAACGCTCCGCGCACCAGGAACAAGCTATTATCAGCTATGTGCAAGCTAAGTGGCGGAAAAAATAAAATGACGCTTGAAAACAAGCTATTGGCATAAGCGCTAGACATTTTTAGCTTTAGGTGGCTTTGAAACGCAAAGGAGGATACCGGAACCGGATATGACGCAAGCAACTGTGATTAAACATTCAAAAACAAAGATGCGCGCAACAGGGACAAGCTAATATCAGCTATGTGCAAGCTAAGTGGCGGAAAAAATAAAATGACGCTTGAAAACAAGCTATTGGCATAAGCGCTAGACATTTTTAGCTTTAGGTGGCTTTGAAACGCAAAGGAGGATACCGGAACTGGATATGACGCAAGCAACTGTGATTAAAAATTCAAAAACAAAGATGCGCGCAACAGGGACAAGCTAATATCAGCTATGTGCAAGCTAAGTGGCGGAAAAAATAAAATGACGCTTTAAAACAAGCTAGGGCCCAAGGCGCCACGAATTATTAGCTTGATTTAGCAGGGGGTTCTACATACTGTAATGCATAGGTCCTTATAAAGCAAACCAAGTTGTGCTTAAATATACAAATCTTATTCCTTCCTAAAATCATCACAAAATCAAAGTAGACAACTACATGATAATGTGGCACACATGAGAATGCATAACGGGTTGTTATGAGCTGGTACGACTGAATGTTAATCCTGCAATATGTGGCCAGGCACGCTCACAACTACAGTGTATTCATTAACAACGACTGGGGTCGCGGGAAGTGAATTCCTTGCAAATGGCAGAAGGGCACATGTATGAACAGCACAGCGCCGCACAACGCAGCGCAGCGAGGCACAGCGACGCTCGCGCCGCCACATAGCGAATTAAAACAGCGACTGCACAAACTCTGACCAACACAGATTCATCAAGGACAGGGCTGCCGAATAGCTTGGGCGCTGACAATTTCGAAGAGCGAACGTGACCGCCCAACCTGACAGGCTACAAAATAGCTTTACAAGCCCCGTTTGTGGTGAAAACAAGCGATTTTGATGCCAATGAGTTTGGTTGGAGGAGATGCAATTCCCATGTCACTCACAACATTACATTGTCAAAAATAATAAAAACGTCAAAAACATAAAAATAACCAGCCAGATTAATAAAACATATCACTATAAACATGTGTTGAATTTTGTGCCAAAGAAAAGAACACAAAAACCACTTAAAACAATCATTGCAGCGTCTGCCATTGAAATGTATGGGAGAGCGGCAGGTAGCGCCAGGTCATACCTGTCGCTGTGATGGGATTAGCAGCGGCGCTGTTCGTTGCAGTCGGCTTCATGATGAATGCCGCGCTTGCCGTCGCTCTCGCCGGCGCTAGCCTCATTTAGCTTGATAAATGCGTCATTGTGGCCGACGCCGGGCGTACTTGAGTCGGTAGCAGACGTTAGCTGGCGGGACATGGCGCTCGTCAGACACTACCTGACGCTATCGCTTGATGAATAAGGGCCTAAGTTTTCTTCCTTTGAATGAGCTCCAGTTCTGATACGTCCTTATGCATTGGTGCCCAGAACTGTACATAATATTCCATATGGGGTCTGACCAGTAACTTGTACAGACAGGGTATTTAGTGTTCATGCTGCCTTAGGCACTTCATATGCTGGCACCCCTTTTTGTTAGGTGACGTTTAGCAGGGCCGGTAGGGAAAAAGAAAAGAGCTGGAAAAAAGAATAGAAAAACTGACAGAAAAAAGAAAGAGAAGGAAAGACAAAAATAATGAAAGGAATGACAGATAAAAATAATAGAAGGAAAGAAGAAAGAAAAAGAATGGCATAACTGATGAAAGAAAAAAAAACAAAGAATAGATGGAAAGAAAGAAAAAGGACGAGTGGAAAGAATAGAATAGAATGAAAGATAATAAAGAATAAAAGGACTGCTGGAAATATATGACAGGAAGACTGGATAAAAGAAAGAAACAAAGAATAACGGTTAAGAGAAAAGAATAAAAAAGGGAACAAAGGTGGATCCTATGAATGTGCAGAGGCCCCAGAGGTCCTATTATATATTACCGGCTTCCCAGCTCCCAACACACAGGAGTCACATGGCCACAGCAGTAAAGGGGAGAGGATGTAGCTGGAGACTGCCTTTTAGCTGTTGTGTCCTCTCCCCCCTCTACACACACAATGTGGTTTGGGAGCATTTGTAAGGAGGCATTAACTTTTTTTTTTTACTATAGCAGTAACGTCTGTGCCCCCCTTTGCAGGTGGCCACCCTAGGCACAGGCCTAGGTTTGTCTAATGCTGAATACAGCCCTGTGTACAGGGGTTAAGTGATGCTCTGGCCATGGGCACCTATGCCCCTGTTGATGTATTCCATGATCATGTTTGCTTTGGCAGCTTCTGCCTGGCATTGATTTATACAGCTTATTGTTAACTAAAACCCCTAAGTCCTTTTCCATTGTAGTTTTACCAAGCATTTCTTCATTTAATGTGTAACCATGGTACAAATGTTTGCTTCCCAGGTGCATAACCTTACATTTATCTGTGTTAAAAATAATTTGCCATTTAACTGCTCATGCTTCCAATTTATCGGGCAGGCAGATTCATTACTAACGCCAGGTAGCGACAGATGAGCCTCTGTAGAGCGTATTTCAGAGTGCCCACTATTAGTCGCTGTGCTCGGCCATGGATCATTGTTTCAGAGCACCTCAGTCCCTGTCCGGAATTGATGAATATTATATGTGAGTCGCTATACTACGCTGTATGTGAGCGAACCGTAACGCCAGCTCAGTACCACCGACTAACATCACATTCAGCAAAAAAACAGCCACAAACATCGCCAGCGCTCAAAATCATGTAATTGTAGCCCATAGAGCCAGAGGCTGTGTGATTAAAGGCTGTTTTTGTACATGTATCCACTAGTAACAAAGCAAAAACATATGGAATTACATTGTTATAACATTGTAACATGAACACCAGACCTGCATTATTCATACAAAAAGTTTTCAAAATGTAATTTTCTTGCCCAGGATACATGTCAGAAGGTTTGTGTTTTTTTTTTTTTTTGTGGGGGGGGGGGGGGGGAGAATTGGGATCAGGATTAAAGGAGCACTATCACGAAAAAATGGCCCAATTATTAAAAAAACATATAAATATGCTGGATGGGGGGAGGAGGGGTCACTTATACACCAGCATCAGGAAATATCCAGCAAGGCTTGTTTTTTTATTTTAATGGTAGAAAGAGGACATCAGGGGTAACAGGCTCTGTCACCCCTCATAGACTAAACCTGTAACCCCTGGATTTTATTCCTACCAGGGGAAGAAAACTACAAGCTTGGAGGGAGTGTTATTCAGTTCGGGTGTACAAGTGACCCCTTCTCTCATTAGCCAATGTGTTTAAATGGATTTTTAATATTACACAATTTTGTGATAGTGCTCCTTTAAGGATCATCCATAGAAATGTATGGGAGAGCGGCAGGTAGCGACAGGTAAGACGTTGTGCTTTGCAAGACTGAACGGTGCTATACGCTGAGGCTGAAGAAGAATCGGGCGCTACATGGCGTTGTTCTAGTCGCTCACCAGATTCGGCTTCATAAATGTGTAATTGCGTGCAATCTCCGGAGTTCACCTGCCGCTATCTGGCGCTACCTGCCGCTGTACAGGCACTACCTGGTGCTATGCCTTCATGAATAAGGCCCCAAATCTGTTTGTAGCTGCCTGCTGTCCTCTTTTGTGTTAATTATTTTACAAAGTTTACTATCATATGCAAAGATTGAGACTTTACTGTTTAATCAGCAGCCTATGTCATTGATATAAATAATGAAGAGAACTGGACCTAGAACTGACCCTTATGGTACTCCGCTAGTAAGGGTGACTCAATCTGAGTATGTACCGTTGATAACCACCCTCTGCTTCCAATCATTAAGCCAATTTCCCATCCATGTGCACACGTTTTCCCCCAGTCCAAGCATTCTCATCTTTTGTACCAGTCTTTTATGTGGAACAGTATCAAATGCTTTACAAAAGTCAAGATATACAATATCCAATGAATCCCGCCTGATCCAATCTTGAACTTACTTCCTCATAAAAGCCGATTAGGTTTGTCTGGTAGGAGTGATTTCTCATAAATCCATGCTGATATGGAGTAATATGGTCATTTTCACAGAGATACTCCAGGAAAATATCCCTTAAAAACATTCCAACAGCTTGCCCACCACATATGTTGAACTTACCGATCTGTAGTTCCCAGGTTTCCCCCCCAGACCCTTTTTGAATATTGGCACCACCATTGCGAAGCGCCAATCTCTCGAAACAGCCTCCGTAATTATTGAATCTACAAATTAGAAATAATGGCTTGTATATTACTGTATATTACATAACTTCCTTAAAACACTGGGGTGTGTGCCATTTGGTTCTGGGCATTTATCTGCTTTATCTGCTTGAGACGGCACTGCACTTCTTCCTTGGTTAGCCAAGTGACATTTAAGGGAGAGTTTGGCTTATTGCTCTGCATTTCACCCAGCTTGTCTCATTCTATTGTGAATATGGACGCAAAGAAGGTGTTTAGTAAATGTGCTTTCTCCTCGTTCCCCTCTATAGGCTTTTACTGTTTATGTAGCTAAAGAACATTTTGGGGTTAGTTTTACTTTCTTTGGCAATCCATCTTTCTGACACCAGCTTTGCTGTCCTTATCTGTTGTTTACATAGTTTATTTTCTTCTTTATTGTTTTGTAATGCTTCCACGGTCCCTTTCTGCTTTAAACATTTCAATGCCTGTTTTGTAGTTTATTTATTGCCCCACTAACCTTTTTGTTTAGCCCCATTAGTTTACTCTTGTTTCTAACCCTTTTATTCCTGTAAGATATATATTTATCACAATGAGGATTTCTTTGAAAGTATCCAATTTATTGTACTTGTTGGAAAGGTAGCCATCTATTTTTTAGACACAAAACGTTTACCTTTATGAGATCCACAGGTTTCAGCACCCCAGTCTATATCTGGGTAGTTAAAGCCCCCCATAATAACTACCTAATTTAATTTAGTTGCTATATCTATTTTCCTTAGCATTAAGTTTTATGCGGATTCGGATATATCTGGAGACTTGTAGCCCCCATCAATATTTTTTTTTAGTTTCTACCTCTATGTATTTTTGCCCACACAGATTCCACATGGTCATTTCCCTAACATATATCCTCCCACAGAGTGGCCTTAAGAGAGGATTTAACAAATAAGCAGACTCCACCCCTTTGTGATTTTTTATGGTCCCTCCTCAACACACAGTAGCCCTGTAGGTTTACTGCCCTGTCATAGCTTTAATTCAGCCAGGATTCTGTTACCCCCACTGTGTCATATTGTTCTTCTGATATTATCAGTTCTAGTTCATCCATTTTATGTGTCAAACTTCTAGTATTTGTAAGCATGCATTTGAAATGCGTATGGTAATTTTGTATATTGCCCTTATTCCTGCTATATGTGCCCCCCCTCTTCACTCCCAGATAGACTAAACCCCTGGATTTTATTCCTACCATGAGAGAATAAACTACATGCTTGGTTGGAGTTTTTTAAAGGTCAAGGGCCATATTGAAATAATTGGAGAAGCCTATGAGTGGGGTTTAGATGATGAAAGATTATTAGAAAATAAATAACTTGACCGCCTCCCAATCTCCCCCCTGTGAAATTTTTCACTGAAGTAGGAAAATGAAGAACACACTGGTGAGACATTAGCAACAACTGGTCAAACGCCATTACCGTGTACACTGTTTTATTAAAGTATTCAGTAATTTTTGTATACCCACTGTAACCATCTGAAGTTAATTTAAACACAGTATGACTAACACTGATAAGGCTAATGAATACAGGTAGCAGGAATATGGTGTACAAGTGAAGTTGGATCCATTTGGGGAGTGGAACCCCCCACACAAATTAATACAAAAAAATGAATTGTCAATCTTCAGAACTACCATCCAACTGTTGTAGCAGAGAATCCACAGACTATGTAATCAGAGATGCCGACATTTAAACACTATGAGAAAGAGAACAATTCACAATGGCCTAAGCTGTAATTACATATAATGAAACTATGGAAAGGTAGAATATTCTTATACTGTGCATAACAATATGAACTCCGGTTGAGACTCTCACAGGTGTTGTTTCTCTGGCTGGTTGATATGTACTGGAGTGGGTGGTCTCAGGTCAATCTTGGTAACATACTGAACTGGCAGATTGCAATTTTAGGAAGTAAAGGGTCGATGATCAAAGTTCCAACCTGGCTTAAATTAGGGACATAGATATTCTTAAACCTTTAAGCGGTCCTTCACTCTGAATAAGTGTCTTATCTTATATGTTTCCCACACCCTGTACATACAGATTGCTCACATTAAAAATCATTCTACCTCCATCTACTGCATGTTATGAGCCTTTAAACACCCAAGATGGTGGCTCATGGGACATCAGGCAGCCTGCAAACAGGAAGTGCCTTCTAACTGTGGTGCTCTGCATTCTGGGATTGCTGACCTTTTCCTGACCCCAGCTCTGCTCTGTCCGAGCAAAGCACAGCTATAATCCGTCCCCCTGTACTTTATCCCGCTCTCCTCCCCTCAGTAAGTGATATGCTTCTGAGTCAAGATGGCGGCGCCCGTATCCTAAAGTCCTGAACAGAGTTGCAGCCCAGTGGGGGAAAGAATAATAAGTAAATGACTAAAAACTTAAAATATATTAATTTTAGATGCTGGGAAATCATTTTATAAGGGTTTGGGCTTTTCATTAAATCATGGCGAAGGTCCAGTTTAAACCAGCTGGGAATTATGAAATGCCTGGGGTTCCAGCCATATGAATGACAGGTCATCGACTGAAGCTGGTTTGAAAGGTTTGCAACAATACCTGTTTTTTGGGCACGTTTTTTGGGCTGTCATTGCCAGTTGGGTGGAGATGATATGTTATTTGGCATGTTGGTGTGGGGTATTTGAAAAGGAGCTGCCTTCCTTTATAAGTAAAGAAGATCTTAAAAGGGAACCCTCTTTTATATCTGATGCCTTGGGCTTGGATTTGTATCTGCAAAAATAGTTTCCAAAACCGCCTTTTTAATAGGGTGATTTTTGATAGGTCAGCCTAGACCCCTATTGATAGGTGTGGTTCTAGAAGGAAAGACATGAAGTGTCTCTGACTGCTTTGGAAACCATTTTCTTGGTCTTATGGAAATGAAATGTAACAATAATTTCCCTATTAAGGCTTTATGAGCCTTGTCAAGTTCTAGCCTCTCCAATTAGACTTATCCGGGAGGAGATCCTGAAGTAGTGCACTTATGGTACAACTTGCATCTTCCATCTACTCAGGTAGTCTCCTAAAGCATATATTTGAGTGTTTGGTGTGGTCATGGAGGTTTTGAAGGTGGTAAACAACCTACCTAGAGTTTTTGTCACCCTCTATTGTCAGACCATTTTTCACTATTTTGTGCTACACGTGTTCAACTGTGAATTTTGTATGGATTTCCTGGGAAAATTATATATTGTTTTCTCAAAACATCCTTTGGGCAGAATATGCCTGAGACCTCCAGGCTCCTCCCACCAAGGGGAACACGTGACCACCATCCAAATAAATTCTTGACTCCTCCTACTCTTCCCCAGTTGTTTTCGTGTTCCTCCGTGAGGATAGGAACTGATAGAGTATAACTTTCTATCTTAATTCAATAATAAGGTTTCAGGGATCACAGCCCTGTGCGAATCACTTGCTATTCAAATCCTGATCAGGATGACCACACAAGAACCACAGAGGACAATTCTGTAGCAGCAGCCTGATAATCTTTATTGGCCACGTGGCAGAGGTAGATATAGTGTTATACGAATACAATCAGCAAAAAGAGAAGTAAAAACAACCAATCATAAGCCATTAGGTGGTCTATCAATTATCCAATAAAATCAAACTAAAAGGCCGGATATACATCCATAATTGTTTAGTATCCGAACAGTACTGCAAGGGTTACAACTTTGAAGCATGCGCAGTATAACAGGACAAAGGGTCAGAAGGCCAGGCTAAGTGTCAAACCTCAGGACAGGGTGACTTATTGTGTGGTTACACTTTGGGGAACAAGGTCTAAGTTTTAGGAATTATAATTTATAACTTGGTACATAAAGGAGAACTTAACGGAACCTATCTGGATCCTGTCTTGTGATGTCTGGTTGCGAAACATGGAACAACAGTGTAAGAACAGAAGAATAATTCCATGCCAAGGGAAATACCAAGACCTTAAAAAATTACTCTTCACTCTAACAGAACCAGACCACTAGCTCCTGGACCGATTGGTTTAGGGAAGGTTCTTCCGGTGCTATGGGCCTGATTTTGCAGGGGGTCCATTTCTCTGCCCCGAAGGTTTTTTCTATACCTGAGGCCCGGGATACCCTATGGGATTTTAGGCCAAATCCCATTCTTTGTTTAATCAAAGGGGGGTAAGCAATATGTTTGCCCTCTTACTGAGGATGATTTTACTGGAAGAAGCCGGGGTGGCCGGACCCCATTTCAGAATCAGGGCAGAGACCAATCTTTGGGAAAATTGTTTTTCCTTTTAATGGTGGGCAGTAGGGAAGAAATCCCTGGAATTATTTTCCCTAGGGATTCTCTATTACATGTCTAGTGTTGTTATGGCGCATCTGGTGAATAATTCCCAGGATGATTTGGTTCTGGGTTCTCCACAGATTTATTTATGCAGTCTATACAATTAAAAAAAATGTCTGCTATACTTTTAAGAGGCGGGGAAGAAAGGAGAATAATGGGATCTCTACTTTCTTCCTCACCTATCACTAGTTCTAAAGGTGCAGTACCTGCTTTTGGCGGTAGAGGGTGATGTTTCCTCTACTCCTCCTCTTCTTCCGGGTTTGTCCTCGGGAGCGCCGCGTTCCTTCACTGCTGCCACACCGACACCGCTGTGGCGGCCGCCGCACCGCCGTCACCGCCGTCACCGGGGGAGGAAAAATGGGATCATTCCTCGGGAATGCCGCATTTTCCTTGCTGATTCGGGTGAGCGTTTTTCTCGAGTGCGCGCACGCTGGCCGGAAATTTATGCTGCCTGTGATCCTAAGCTTCTTCCTCCCGGACTGCTGATGTCACATCCCGGCGCCCGGGGGATTTTCCTGCTTCCCAAAAACACGTGCTTTGCCTTAAAGGGCCAGCACAGTGTTTTGGATATATGTATCATGGCCTCCCCTTCCTGGAAAATGTATGAAGGGTAAAATGTTTAATTATGGGATTTGCTCCTGCCCTATTTTAGGCGGACTCAGGATGCATTTCTTGGTGCCTCATGACCAGAAACATGGCAGACTAGATGGATGAATTCTCCATTGAACATACTGATAATGATGATAATGATGCCACTGATTTACCTCTTGTGGATCAGGAAGCATCCATTTTTATGCCGGCTGCCGAATCTGGGAGGAGGAGGCCCAGCTCTGCCCCGGTAAGTCAATTTATTTATACTTTAAAGGGCAGCTTTCTATTTTGTAGGGTCTTAGCTCATCCCCCAATATTTTGCTTTTGTCTTTTAGTCTAAGACCCCGGACAAAGCTTCTAAAAGTGTACCTAAAGCCTCTTCATCCGGATCTAAATCCACAAAAAAGCGTAGAAGATGTCCGTTATGTGATACAAAGCTTTCAGATTCCTACAAAAACCCCCTTTGCCAAGTTTGCACAGACAAAGTGGTCAATAAGGAGCATAATGAGGATCTGGTGAGGATCTCCATGAGCCAGAGGGCCCAAGAGAATACGGACAGCCAGGTGGCTTTGATTTTGATTTTGGAAGAATGGAAGGACCCTTCTAAGAAGGTTTTCAGGTCTCGGGGTCTAAAAGGCAGGTATCCTTTTGCAGCCCAGGGGCGGAGAGGAAAGAGAAGCAGTTTACGGCAGTATTTTGGACATGAGGTCAAGGGGAGTTATTGTTCCAGTTCCTCGCAATCAGCAGGGGAAGGGGTTTTACTCCAGCATCTTTCTAGTAAGAAAGGCCTCAGGAGGGTTCAGATTATCCCACGTGGGTTGGGTTGTGAACTTCAACAAGTCAACCTTGGCTTACGACTTGGTAACGACTTACTTGGGGTTTGAAATCAATTCGGTCCATCAGGTCCTGATTCTGCCTCTTCGGAAGATTCTGACTCTACGGGAAGCAGTTTGTCTTCTCTGCACTGGACCAACGCCGACCATAAGACAGGCAATGAGGGTGTTGGGACTTTTGACTTCAACATTCCCGGAGGTGAGATGGGGACAGCTACACTCCAGATTCCTTCAAATGCACATTTTAAGGAACTGGGAAGGAACTCAAGATGGTCTGGAACTACCTTTACCAATTTCAGAGGGAATAAGATGCTCCCTGAATTGGTGGTTGGAAGAGAAACGATTTTCAGATGGTGTTCCTTGGATGGATCCCAAAGAAATGATGGTGACGACAGATGCCTCAGCTTGGGGCTGGGGAGCCCATTGCAAAATTTGGACAGTACAGGGGAAATTGTCCAAGGGCCTGAGTCAATCCTCTTCATATCTAAGAGAATTTGTAGCAATAAAGGAAGCCTTGTTGGCATTGAGCCCTCATCTAATAGGGAAGTATGTACAGATCAGATCGGACAATGCTACCTCGGTGGCCTACATAAATCATCAAGGGGGGACGAGATCCTTGAGATTGATGACAGTAGCAGCAGAAATCTTGTGTTGGTCGGAAGAAAATCTGGGGTCCCTAACAGCGATCCACTTGAAAGGGTCCTTGAATCAAGTAGATTTTCTGAGTCGATCACAGATAAAAGAATCAGAATGGTCTCTGGATCCAGATGTATTCAAACTATGTTTTCTCTGGAAGTACTCACCTTATGCTTTCTAGGCGTACCAGGCTTGTTGAAATGGCCACAGTTTTCTGGAGGTAATCCCTCAATGAATTATTTGGTTGCACAGGGTTCCCCTTAAAAAAAAAGAATAAGAAAGCAGAATCAAAGCCACATTTTCCTTAAAAACAATATGCAAACAAGAAAAAACAAGTTGAAACAACTTGAAAAAAGCAAAGGCCCCCTGAACAGAACAATACCCAACATGCATAGGTACTGTCAATAGAAGAGTTGGAAACATCCCAAAGTAAAGCATGCGCGTAACGGTCATTTTAAGACTGAAAGAAATGACCACACCAGCCTACAATAGAAAAAGTGTGCCTTACTGGCTTCCGGCCGGAGTGCGTTGGTCGGCTCCAAGCCTCGCTTTCGTTTTGGAGCCGCTGACGCACTTCCAGCTGGGGGTGCGTCTGGCGGCGCAGCAGTGTGCGATCTGCTATTGGCGCGGGAGCATGGCAGGTCAGTATTTAAGGGGTAGAGGGGGGTCATATTGACTACTACTTTTTGGCCCAGATGAAGTAACGGGGCGCCGTTACGAAACACGCCAGCTGGGGCGGGGAGAGGCGGGGAGAGTGACTGTTCCCCTTTGGGTAATATACATGGCATATGTGTTGATTACTTTGATTCTCTTTCTCTTCACTTGGCGGTCCTCATAGGCATTATAGTTAGGGGAAACCTGTTAGAGCACTTTTTCTGCATACATTTTGCACATTGATTACCTTTGCACTTTATATATTTATATATGTTATCCATGAGGATTAATTCTGCACTTTATTTATTTATTGATACGTGTTCATCATTATGATTGAAATCACAGTATATATTGGATTACAGTACATGTTTATATGTATATAGGAGGATCAGTCAGTCCACAGTACCCCCTGGTGGTCATTTGTTATGTGTTTTTTAAAGCTTTTTAATGTGTCTATATGTATTTTGCAAGAATAAATTAGTGATTACTTGATTAGAATTTGGTTTTGGTGGTGCCATATTTATTCTGGTGTTCTTTGGGGGGCTGTGGGGCCCTCTACTTTTTTTAATTCACGTAACAGTAATTTTGCTTGGAAATTTCAGCTCTGAAAGTGTGCACCTTGTGCTTCTTCAATCAAAACAACCTTTTAAATTTGGAATACCCCCAACTAACCATATATTCCCTGAAAGTAAATACGTTAAGCTTTCTAGGCGTATCCAGTTTATTGCAGTGGCTTCATCTTTCTGGAAATGATCCTTCCTCTTTGTTTGCACAAGGTTTACCTAAAAAAAATGAATAAAAAAGCAAAATAAACACATTGTCCTAAAATATTAAAATGCAAACAAGAAAAAACAAGCTACATCTGAAAGTGCAAGTTCCCACGAACAAAACAATACCCAACATGCATAGGTACTTTTAACCCTTTTATCTGCCAGCTTACTTGAGATTTTGTTATCCTCTGTTGACAGGTCATTTTTCACCATTTTGCGTGATGTTTAACTGTGATTTTTGCAGGAACTTCCAAGAAAACATATTTTCTTTTTGCGGTGAGAGCTGAGCCACCAGCGCCTCCCTTCTGCAGGGGGAGGTGCGGCTCGACTCCGCCGAGCATCTTCACGACGCACTTCCGTGCTCCACGCTGGAGCGCAGGTGACGTCAGATCTGGCCGGGCGACGTGACGCACTTCCGGCCGGTGTGCGTCCACCGCCGGCCGGCGTCTCTCGGTGCTGCGGGGGAACAGACGCAGGTGGGTATATAACAGGGACCCACAGCACCTTCTGCCTCACACTCTGACTTGAGAAAGAGACTATACATCTCAGAACGTGTGGGCTTTCTGGGGGGGGGGGGGGGGGGGGCGCATATGCTGGCCTGGACATTTAAAGAGATAAGTAGCACTACTTTTTTTCCAATCATTTGGCCTTTTTTGGTACATTTATTACTTGTGGTAGTAATTGGGTACTCTATTTGTCTGCTTTATAGAACAACACATAAGGTATTTACATGGTGCATACATATTTTTATGTCTCCCAGAAACAGCTGCATGGGTTCAATGCTTGGCTATAGCACATCATCACAAGCCACTTTAAGGAAGGACTCATGTTAACCTAGCAAAATTGAAAGGGTTAAAATAGACCAAAACACCCCCTATTCAAGGGTAAAGCACACTCTTTACCTTTAACCCTTACAGAGGGGGTATTGCGATGCCTATTAGCCCATTATGTTTAGGCCAGCATGGGTTTTTCTCTAAAGTGGCTGGTGAATACAATTTATGGAACAATTTTCCCACCATAAACTACATAGACTTAATAGGGCTGTCCAGTCAAAATCAGTAAGGCAGCAAGAGGCTCACCTAATGTTTATCCCATGTGCCACTACTAACAGCCACTGACTATGTTTTGGCAAACAACTGTGGTCCCGCAGCTGCATCACAGAAGAGTGCGCACAGGACTCATAAAGAGGGGCCATGCCACACACTTCCCAATTCAGCAGCGAACCAGCAATTGAAGCATAGAAAGCAGCTTCACCTGGACTATATAGGCTATTTACACATAATCAGATGTTTTGAGATAGTGGACCGACTGGCATACAAAACAGGCAGACACAGGTAGAATCACAATTCCATAAGTCCATAAAACAAATAATGTTTTCTTTTCTTCCCACAATATTTTTATTGAAGATATGTAATTGTTACAACCAAAAACAGCTTACATTTCAATTTGTAAAAACCATATCCAGTTGAAATCATTTTCATATAAAATAGAGCTCAAGTGAGATGTTATACAGAGCATTCAATGCATTTAGGAAACAACAGCGGCTAAAAGTTTAAGTACAGAACATAATAAAAGAATAAGAAGGATAGCCGAAGAGTGAAAAAAAAGGGAAAGAGGTTACGGGGTGGGTGTCCATACTACCACCAAGTCAAAAAGGGTAACACTAGGTTACAGAAAGGTGGGAGCTAAGGTACAAATAAGTGACGATCAAAATGTTTAGGCTGGAAATGGGTGATCCAACCTTCCCAGGTAGCTAGGAAGGGAGTAAGATCCCCCTGCATTGAGGCAGCCATCTTTTCAAAAAGCATTACCTCGTTAATACGAGGTATGAGGCTTCCACTGGAAATGGACCTATTCTTCCATGACCGAGCAATAGTCATTTTAGCAGCTGTTAGGATATGCCTCACTAGCTCAAACTGTGTTCTGGAGCAGTCGGGAGGTCTTAAGTTTAGAAGAGCTAATTGAGGTGAGGGGGTCAAACACAGGCCTGTTGCCTTCAATATAAGATAAAATACCTTAGCCCAGAACTGTTTAACCAGCCTACACTCCCACCAAATATGAATGTAGGTTCCTTGCTCACGACAGTTTCTAAAGCATTCTGAAGAGTACGAAGGGCAAAACTTGTGAACTCGCTCTGGAACCAGGTACCAGCAGGGTAGAACTTTGGTATTAGTCTCTTGGGCGCCTGTGTGAAGGAATTTAGTAAATGAGTCCCTCCATACTGCTTTCCAGTCCTCATCCGAAAGGTTTATACCAAGGTCCTCCGCCCATCTAGTAGTGTAGGCCGGAAGGGATTTCCCATCTACCTCACCCAATAACTGGTATAGCGTGGATACCGTCCCCTTACCGAGAGGCTGCGTCTCACAAATAGACTCAAAGGATGAGGAAGGTTTTGGTACTTGCCCCAACTCTGATTTAGCTCCTATATAATAAGTAATTTGCAAAAAGTGAAGAAATTCTTTACTCGGTATGTCCCTAAGTGATTGAAGGTCGGAAAAGGTTATCATACCCCTATGCGATAAAAAATCTTTGAACTTCGTTAAGTTGTATGCCCTCCACCAGGAGAAGGCCGACGGCTCCTGGAAAGCAGGGAGGAATTCAGGATTGCCAAATATAGAGAGCAAGGGGGTCTGAGGGGAGGAGAGGTTACCTCTCAATCTATTTGTCTTCCATATTTTGAGGGAGTGGTTCAAAACAGGACTGTCAATGTCTTTATAGGTCGACGACGGCAGCCATAGTAAGTTCACAATCCCTATCGGAGAGCAGCTGGTCTGTTCGATGTCTACCCACAGTGGTCTCTCCATACCAGCGTGGACGGCAGATAGTTGGGCAATCTGACAGGCAGACTAATATCGTGCTAAATTTGGAACCCCAAGGCCCCCCTGGTGCTTAGGTCTGTATAGTGTCCCACGATTAACCCGCGGTTTTTGCTTCCCCCAGATAAAGAAGTTCAAAGACGCTAGGAGACCCTTAATAAAGGAAGCCGGAAATTGGAATTGGAAGGACCCTAAAAAGTAAAGCATTTTAGGAAGCCAAGTCATTATAACCGCCGTTATCCTACCTAGCCATGACAGGTGCAGTCTGGTCCAAGTGGATAGAAGAGCACGATGCTCCTTAGCAGGGTAGTTGGCGGCGTAAAGGCAATCATAGTTGGCTGTAAGGCGGACACCCAAATATTTAATGTGGTGCTCTTGCCAGGAGAAACTAAAAGAAGATTTAAGTGTGGCCACTGTACCCTCAGGAAGAGAGATGTTGAGTGCTTGGGACTTTGAGGCATTAATTTGTAGGCCGGATATTTTGGATCTGATAAAAGCTCCCGGATTGGAATACAACGAGGCAATCCATGCCGTGAAAGAGGGACCCATACCCCACTTCTTCAGAATAAACTGAAGGTAGTACCATGCCACAGTATCAAATGCCTTGCGGACATCCAGGGTTAGTAACATGGCTTTGCGTCCCTCCTTCCTGGCATGATGAATTTGATTAATAGCCTTGCGGATATTATCCCCCACCTGATGGTGGGGAATAAATCCTGCTTGCTCTTTGGAGATTAGAGACCCTATGAACTTATTGAGTCTTGTCGCCAGGACTTTAGCGAGGAGCTTAACATCAATGTTTAATAGAGAAATGGATCTATGGTTGGACCAAAGAGTCAGCATTGGGTTTAGGTATCATACAGACGGCCGCGGTGAGTGCATCTGTACTCCACGAGTCACCTCCACTAAGGGAATTACATATGCAAACCAGGTGTGGGGAAAGTACTTGGGAGAATATTTTATAATAAAGGGCGGTGAAACCATCTGGGCCCGGCTGTTTTCCAATTTTTAAAGAGCTAATGGCATCCTGGACCTCAGAAAGCTGAACCGGCATCTCTAATGAGGCCCTGGCCTCTTCAGAGAGGGAGGGTAGTTGTAGTTGACCTAACAATTTCTCAGCAAGGCGCTCATCTAGTGCAGCCTTAGGCTTGTAAAGGTCCTCGAGATGTTTACTAAATGTCGCTACCACCCTCACAGGGTTGCTTGAAAGTGAGCCATCCAGGGTCTTAATACGTAAAGGTTTAACCCTCTGTGAAACTCCTTTAAGCCTTCTGGCCAGAGGGGTGTTAGGTTTATTACTAAGATGATACCATCTAAACCTAGATCTATTAATTTGGCGTTCGGCCTCACAGGAGAGGTACATATTAAGCCGGTCGCCGGCCTGATTAAGGGCAATCCTATTCCGCCTGGAAGGGCGGGTCTTATAGTCGGAAGAGGCTAGGTGGTATGCATCTAGTAGTGTATTGAGCTGCTTCTTATACACGGCCTTTCGTCTGGCTGATTCTTGAATGAAATGACCACGGAGAACGGCCTTATGGGCTTCCCAAAGCAGAGCATCTGAGCTTACAGACCCTGTGTTATCCGAGTAGAAGTCCTCAATCACCTTTTGTGTACGTTCAAGTAGGATCTCATCAGATAACATGGGGTCGTAGAGTTTCCAGGATTTTTGTGGGGATCTTTGCGTAAGGGAGTTTAATTCAACTAAGACCAAGTCGTGGTCGGACCAGACAATTGGTACTATAGAAGAGTGTGTCAGGAGAGGCAAGGAGGGAAGCTGTAAGAAAATGTGGTCGATTCTAGTAAAGACTTTGTGCGGACAGGAATAATGGGTATAGTCTCTCCTTGTGGGGTGAAGTTCCCTCCACGCATCAGCTAAATGATAGTAATTTAGAAGGAAGCAGAACGCCTTTCCCGAGGAGCCATCCTTAACCGCATCAAAGGGACGATCGACCGCATAGCGATCCAGAGTCGGATGCAAGGTTTGGTTAGAATCCCCGGCTACTATCAAGAACCCCTTTACCAAGGGATCTAGGGTCTTCAAGAACTCCTCAAAAAAAGCGCCCTGATTATGATTTGGGGCATAGTACGTGGCAATCGTAATTGGTTGATCTTGGACTGCACCCACAATTATGAGGAAACGACCCTGAGGATCTCGTATTGTCTGCTCCGAGGAGAAGGGGAGTGAGCGCTTAAAGGCGATGAGAACCCCTCTTTTTTTGGCATTGGCTGAGGCCGTAAAAAAGAGGAGGTAATCAGCGCTAAGGAATTTGGGAGTATTATTCTTGGTGAAATGGGTCTCCTGAAAGCAAACAATATCAGCATGAAGAGCCCTCATCTGACGAAAGGCCTTGACTCTTTTCTGGGGAACATTCAGGCCTTGCACGTTAAGCGAAACCAATTTAACTGCCATATTTAAGATGTTTAAAGGCTATTACTATGTAGAGGATGGACACCCAGGGACGGGAAGAAGGGAAAGCAAAAAAAGTGGACAGAGGGAGAAAGCTTGATAAAGACATATTAGGAAAAAACCTAAGGGAGGAGGAAGTGCCTCCCAACTTGAAAACAGAATTTCCCACTGGGGCTAAGAGCCCTAAGCCCCAATGGGGAATGCTATCGCAACAAGGGACCTCCAAAAAGAGGTTAGAATCAAAACTGGCGGAATGGCTGACCCACAACGGGAGGTCAGTATCAAGAGCTTCCCAACTCGGCGGAAGCCAACGGGTTGGGGAGCTTGGAGTGTGCAAGACATAGAACCTGGGCCTTCGGCCCGCAATACAGTTAGCAAAACATTAAACAGCAACGATTTATACTATCAACATTCTATAGGATAAGGGTGATGGTGCTCATCTGAATATAGCATTAGAACTTTGAAAAACTCCTTTGTTCATGAAACAGAATTATAGAACCTAAAGCAAGGGTGCACTTGTAAAATAAGTGTCCGGTTAGACATGAAACCACAGCTAAAGTAAACTGTAAATAACACTAAATGGGAACAACGTAATAAAAGCCAAGCACGATCACCAAAGGATCGAGGTGAAGAGTAAGAGCCCCAGCATAACACACCGGGAATCTCACCCATCACCCCTCTCCAGAGGCCGGCTTACTGAACTTTTGGGACAATGCAGTCACTGACTTGCTCGTAGAGGGAGTGCTACTCCTTGGACCGCGTTTATCCTTGGGTGCTGGCAAGAAGGAAAGTGCTCTCTTCTTTTGTGGAGGGGGGGTTGGAACTACGGCATGGGCTTTCAAACCCGTTGATGCCAGGATATTCTCCAATTCTTGTGGCGTGGATGCCTCGTACCTCTGGTCAGAATAGAGAAAAGAGATTTTGAAGGGGAACCCTCATTTGTATCAGATTCCTTTGGCCTGCAGAATTTCAAAGGATGGTTTCATAGCTCGCCGCCTGCCGATAGTTTGTGGAGAGATGTCGGCAAATAGTTGGTAGTCAAAATTCTGAAATTTCAGTGAACTTTGATCCCGCGCAGCCGCCATGAGCAATTCTTTTGTACGGTAAAAATGGAATTTTACCAGAACGTCCCGCGGAAGGCCATCTGCTCTCTTCTTCTGCAAGGCCCGGTGTATCCTGTTGAATTCCAATCTCTCAATTGGGATGGATGGGGCAAGCTCCTGGAAAAGGGCCGTAGCTGTGGATTGTAAATCAGTGACACATTCTGGGATACCCCTGATTCTAATGTTAGCTCTACGGGAGCGATTCTCCATGTCCTCAAGCTTGTGATGAAGAGTGAGGTTTTCGTTTCTCAGGGCCTCTAGTTCCATTCCAAAGAAGGACAGCTCAGAGTTATGCGCTGAGTGTTGCTGTTCGAGATCATCAACTCTTTGGCCCAGTTCTTTGATTTCTGCCGAAAGGTTGGTGGAGGTCTGAGTTGTAATGTTTAGTGCCCGATGCTCAAGGGCTTTCTCAAGCATGGCCTCATACCTATCTAGCGGCGGCGGTTGCGGTTTAGAAGGGAACCATGCAGGGAGTCGTCCATCCAGGACTCATCCTCTGGCAGAAGGTCAGAGGGGACTTGAGGGTCACCCTGGGGGAGCGTAGATGCTTCCATCCTAGACGTAGGACGTGGGTAAATTTGATGCCGAGATTAGTTGGAGCCACGTAGCAAGGCCACGGAAAGTAAGACCTGCAACACCGTCAGATTTTGTTAATAGCTAAAATAGGTGACTAAATTAAAGGGTGAAGGCGGACCTTAAAGAGAAGCCAAAGGAAGACCCATACTCATCAAGATACAAGTGAGGACTTTTCTCCTTTAAGAGGGCTCAAACACTAGGCGAGAGTCACTTCTATAGTAAGCAATAACAGAGAACATGCAGAAGAGAGACTGATGGTACTTGCTGTGCTTTCTGGAGACTGCGCTGCGGACTGTAGAGAAATGACACCCATTCAGTGCTGATGTGAGCTGCAAAAACAGCCAGGTGTGTGGGCGCAGAGGTATAGCCTTGGCTGACGGGTGAAGCAGTAATCCGGTTCACTTATCAAATGTGTCTGATAAGAATTGTGGAGCCATCCATATAGCTAATATGGCATCACTTGGCAATATTAAGGGGCAATGTGGACCATATTTCAGGAGCTCGAGCCCCCACTTAAGAAGAGCCTTCCCCCTTAAATAGGTAACTGCGCCAGGGAGGACACTAGCAATGGCAGATGCTGCTGAATCCAAGATGGCGGCGGCCGCTCCGCTCTGCCTGCTGCCCAGCATGATTTCGGGACCCAGCTAGTGGAGCCTGAAACCGCTAGTCACTGCAGGCTGTGGGGGGGCCGGGGAGCCAGGTACCAGCGGAGCGTGGATCTAGTCATCCGCGCCCCGCACGCATGCGCACTCCACAAATAATATTTTCTTCAGCAAAAAGTCAAATGCATATAATTCCCGAGCTCACCCAGTAACAGGCTTTTCAGGCAGATGCTGTTTCTCTCCAGCTTCCAGCAGAGCAGCGGGCTTTGCTCCCTCCTGCTGCTTAGTTTGTGTCTCTTTTGTCTCCCTGACACCCAGCAGCTTTTCCCTTAATGTCAATTCAGATGCACACCTGTGTGTTCCTCCAGCAATTTGTGAATCCTGGACTGGAGTACAAGTGTGGCCATCCCACCCAGACTCTACAGCCACTCCTAATTGCCAGACCTGCAAGCCACTAGCTTTACCTGGGACTTACAATGTCATAATGGGTACATATAAAACCCCACCCTGCTTGCAGGGGGTGTTAAGACATGCGGAATGGAAGCCCTTAAAGTGGACCAAAACCAAATGAACTTTTGAAATACATTTGGCCAAAGCCTCTGCCGATGCTCCTTCCTTAGGGTGTAGAACTAGAAATGCTTACTTTCACTTTTCAAATTGTCCTGGAACACTTTTTTGTTGCTGTCCCTTTCTGTAAGGGTGGCAATGACATCATTGCCACAAACAACTGTGTCAATGAATGGAGGAGGTGGAGCTTTACAACTAAAATTGGCGACTTTATCTGGGATTAGAGTGAAGCAGGAGCAGTGAAAATTGGCAAAAGATGCTCTTCATGGGGGAAGCATTTCAAAGGACGCTAGTTAAAAATGTGGGTTTTGGTCCACTTTAACCCTTTTACTGTCAGCATATCTTGAGATTTAGTCCCCCTCTGGTGCCAGACCATTTTTCAATATCTTGCGCTATACATGTGTGATTTTTGAAGGGATTTTCCAGGAAAATTATATATAAGTCTGAGCATTAACATGGATTGCCTTTTTTGGCCTTGATTTAATGTATTCTCAATATTTTTGGGCGAAATATGTGGAAAAAAAAAAAATATATATATATTATTTACAATTTGTTTTGTTTTTTTGCAATAAAAAATGTATGTTTTTCAATAAATCATATTGCGTGTAAAAGTCTGGTTACAACAGTACCACATATGTATTGGTAGACACCCTTTCCTGCCCAGGAGACCCTGCCAAACTGCAATGCTTTAGGGGATTTCAATACAACTGCTATGCGCACCTTGCAGTTTTTCAAGATAAACACTACACAAACTATATAATTTCTGTAAGTATGCACCTCAAGATTTCTAGGTGTACCAGTCCTGTGGGCACAGTTTTTTTTTAAAGTCATCCCTCAATTAATTATTTGGTTACATAGGGTTTCTCTAAAAAAAATTACAAAATTGAAACAAAGCCACATTTACCTATAAAAAATATGCAAACAAAAAAAAAAAAACAAGTTAAATCTGAAAAACCAAGGTCCCCCAAACAGAAAAATGCCCAACACACATAGCTACTTTCAAAGGTAGGGTTGCCAAATACCCCAAAGTAAAGAATGCATTAAAGGGTAATTTACCTAGAAATTTCAGCTCTGCAGGCAAAGTATGGCCGTTTTTACCTTTTGGACTTTGAAGCCTGGCGGTGAGAGTCGCTGACAGCTTTACCATTGGAAATGCTTGATTGTTATTAATGCTATGTGAGTGCAATACTTTTTAGATTAAATGCTTTTTTATATCAGCGGTGTTGCACTATATGTTATTTTTCTTCATCCCCTCATATATTCCTGGAATATGAGCCTTGGTTTTTGCATGAGCGGATTTTGAATATTCCTAAGTGGAAGAGAAAGTTATCTGTCAGCTCCATACATTCTCCTACAACTTGGGATGTGATTTATCGATATGGTTTGGGATTTCTTGATTCAAGAAAGCTTTTCAATGATTTATATCTGGTAAGCCTCCTGTCTACTTGGTGGTGGATTTGCACTGGAATTGATGACAATCACCGGGTGCTTTGAATTTTGGAAGATTTCTTTTCAACTTATTTGGATTTTTTAATAGACTGTTCATGTAGCTCTGTGTTTTTTTTATATATTTATTGTATTACTATTTTCTGGGTGGAGGATTCCAGTTGTTGCACGTTGAGCTTTTGTGTTTCAAGACAGCGCGGTACTGTTGCTTGTTTTTTTAAAGTATGAATGTTGCACTTTTTCAACTAAAACAACTGTTCACATTTGAAATACTTCCCACAAAACACAATACCTCCCACAAAAGCTTTCTAGGCATATGCAGCTTGTTGACGTGGGCACATCTTTCTGGAAGTAATCCCTCGAAGAATTATTTTGGCTGCACAGGGTTTCCCAAAAAAATTTATTAAAAAAAGGAAAATAGAAAACAAACACATATTCCTTAAATATCAATATGCAAACAAGATAAAACAAGCTAAATATGAATATGAAAGCGAACAAAACAATACCCAACATGTATAGCTAAAGCTAATTCCAGAGCTCACTCAGTAACAGGCTTTTCAGGCGGACACTGGTTCTCTCTAGCTTACAGATGCAGAGGGGTTAGCTTCACATCTCTTTTGTCTTCCTGATATCCAGCAACTTTTCCCCTAAAATAATCTCAGGTGCACAGGACTTTTCAACCAGCAATTTGTGAACCCTGGACTGGAGTATGAGAGTGCTCATTCCACCCAGACTCTACAGACACTCCTAAATCCCAGACCCAGAAATCCAGATGAAACTAACTGCTTGACAACCTAGCTGTTACCAGCCAGTAGCTTTATCCCAGACTTATGCCACTGAAAGCCTCAGCCTCCGGCTTACAATATATATATGTATACACACACACACACACACACACACACACACACTAGTAAGTTGTTCAGAATGGGTGGCAATTTTTGCGCAGTTCAGACTATTTGTGACAAAATGTTGAAGTGGAAAAGGACTGAAGTGGGATGAGTTTTCTGTAGTTACTGGTTCTTTTAAGGGGCAACTGGAGAGGCATTCCACAGGGCCATGGACCAACTTGGTTGTGTGCCAGGGCCCCCAGGGCAACGATTGTGGGTTCAACCAGCCGCTGATGTCAAGCCCTGCTAAATGTGCATAAAGCACTGATTGGACAAGCGCCCTTGCATGCACCGTGGGAACAACAAAAAAGTGACTGGAGTGGATGATCACTTGTATACTTCCCTTGTCTGTGATCCCGCAGTGCATTTGCGGCTGCATTTCTCAGCTGATGCACACTCTATAAGTCTCCAGGGATGCCTGATGCACTCTACTTGGAGTATCCCGATTTGGGATGTCCTCTGTGTGAAAGCCCCCATATTGCTGCCCATGCCAGGCATTTGTGAATGGTCAGCATGGGTATGACCCCAGCTTGAGGCTAGCAGGGATGCGGCCGTCAACACACTCACCTCCATTTGTACTTTATTCAACAAGACCTCTCAACTGCTAAGAGAAGCTGAATGAAGCCAAACATGCTGATGGGCTGCGTGCCCACACATGCACCATTGGATTGCAGGACAGGTACGTTTTACAGATGAATCAGGGGTTTCACATAGCAAGGCATCCTGAATTAAGATGCCCAGGGAAAATGGGACCAAAATCTGGGATATTCAAAATTCTGGGTTTTGGTCTTTCATAGAGGGTATTCGGGGTTTCACAGAGAGGGTATGTGATGAGGGGCCCACTGACTGTCACCCACAAAACCCTTGAGCCGGGCCTGCCATGGAGTCTTGCCAGTATGGGAGCTGGGCACTCTCTTCAATCCAGTACTCCAGACCAGAAGGCTTTTGAAGAGGATGATTAGCTCTGCAGCTGAGGGCTGCTAGATGGGCTGAGGTGGATGTAGCACCTGTAGCCAAGCTATGGAGAGTGCTGCAGTCAAGGATCCCTTAAAAGTGTGAGCGCTGGTAGCCTGCAGGTAGCCACTGAAAAGCTGTGTGGCCTGCAGGTACCAGCCACTGGAAAGCTGAAGAAGGACAGCCTGGTGCAAGGACCACCAACTCCAACTGGGGAAGAATATTGTGAGTAGGCCTAAGAGGCATAAAGATACCTGAACTTTCTATGTTTTTGCTGAAGTTTTGTTCCTGTTTGGTTTCTGGAAGCATGAAGAAAATTAACCACTTGATTTAATAACCCCCTGTGTAAGCCTGTGTCTATGCCCAAAAAGATCCAGAGTTGCTATAATATCTATATAAAAAATCAGCCAAACTGATGCATATTCCAGCAACTCAGATTTTGGTGTATGCCACCTTGGGTTTATATGCTGTAACGTGTGATAGTATTCATTTGATACGTTTTGCAAGATAAATAATCGCACAAAACCACATTTAAATGCTAAAGGTTTTTGATTTTAGAGCATGAATAGGAGCATTTGTAATTTTGCATTGCATGTGAAAATGTAAATCATAATATTAGCCATCTGGGGTGGATAAATATTAGAGATGAGCGAACTTTTGAAAAATTCGATTCAACTGATTCGCCGAATTTTCCGACAAAAATCGCTTCAACCCGAATTTATTCGCAACGAATCGCTATTAAAAACAGCTATATATGAGCCTCCTAGAGCCTCAATAGGGTTGTAAACCATTCTGCCTTGCTGTAACACGCATAGGATGCGTGCTAGGTTAGTTAAATAATACTTTGAATAAATATCACATGTAGATCAGAGGCATCGCTTATAGAATCGCAGAGCGGCACAATTGCAGAGAGTTGAAGTGGCATCACTATGAGGGGCAGGAGCCCAAACATTGCTTTAAAGAGACACTGGAGTTGGCAGCAGCAGGAGCCCAAAAATTGGATGAATCACACCCTGGAGTTGGCAGCAGCAGCAGCAGCCCAAACATTACTTTAAAGAGACACTGGGGTTGGCAGCAGGAGCCCAAAAATTGGATGATTCACACCCTGGAGTTGGCAGCAGCAGCAGCAGCAGCAGGAGGCCAAACATTACTTTAAAGAGACACTGGGGTTGGCTTCAGGAGCCCAAAAATTGGATGAATCACACCCTGGAGTTGGCAGCAGCAGCAGCAGGAGCCCAAATATTACTTTAAAGATACCCTGGGGTTGGCTTCAGGAGCCCAAAAATTGGATGAATCACACCCTGGAGTTGGCAGCAGCAGCAGGAGTCCAAACATTACTTTAAAGAGACACTGGGGTTGGCTTCAGGAGCCCAAAAAATTGGATGAATCAAACCCTGGAGTTGGCAGCAGCAGCAGCAGGAGCCCAAATATTACTTTAATGATACCCTGGGGTTGGCTTCAGGAGCCCAAAAATTGGATGAATCACACCCTGGAGTTGGCAGCAGCAGCAGGAGTCCAAACATTACTTTAAAGAGACACTGGGGTTGGCTTCAGGAGCCCAAAAATTGGATGAATCACACCCTGGAGTTGGCAGCAGCAGCAGCAGGAGCCCAAATATTACTTTAAAGAGACCCTGGGGTTGGCTTCAGGAGCCCAAAAATTGGATGAATCACACCCTGGAGTTGGCAGCAGCAGCAGCAGGAGCCCAAACATTACTTTAAAGAGACACTGGAGTTGGCTTCAGGAGCCCAAAAATTGGATGAATCACACCCTGGAGTTGGCAGCAGCAGCAGCAGCAGGAGCCCAAACATTACTTTAAAGAGACACTGGAGTTGGCTTCAGGAGCCCAAAAATTGGATGATTCACACCCTGGAGTTGGCAGCAGCAGCAGGAGCCCAAACATTACTTTAAAGAGACACTGTAGTTGGCTTCAGGAGCCCAAAAATTGGATGAATCACACCCTGGAGTTGGCAGCAGCAGCAGCAGGAGCCCAAACATTACTTTAAAGAGACACTGGAGTTGGCTTCAGGAGCCCAAAAATTGGATGATTCACACCCTGGAGTTGGCAGCAGCAGCAGCAGGAGCCCAAACATTACTTTAAAGAGACACTGGGGTTGGCTTCAGGAGCCCAAAAATTGGATGAATCACACCCTGGAGTTGGCAGTAGCAGGAGCCCAAACATTACTTTAAAGAGACACTGGAGTTGGCTTCAGGAGCCCAAAAATTGGATGATTCACACCCTGGAGTTGGCAGCAGGAGCCCAAACATTACTTTAAAGAGACACTGGGGTTGGCTTCAGTAGCCCAAAAATTGGATGATTCACACCCTGAAGTTGGCAGCAGCAGCAGGAGCCCAAACATTACTTTAAAGAGACACTGGGGTTGGCTTCAGTAGCCCAAAAATTGGATGAATCACACCCTGGAGTTGGCAGCAGCAGCAGGAGCCCAAACATTACTTTAAAGAGACACTGGGGTTGGCTTCAGGAGCCCAAAAATTGGATGAATCACACCCTGGAGTTGGCAGCAGCGGCAGGAGCCCAAACATTACTTTAAAGAGACACTGGGGTTGGCTTCAGGAGCCCAAAAATTGGATGAATCACACCCTGGAGTTGGCAGCAGCAGCAGAAGGAGCCCAAATATTACTTTAAAGAGACCCTGGGGTTGGCTTCAGGAGCCCAAAAATTGGATGAATCACACCCTGGAGTTGGCAGGAGTTGGCAGCAGCAGCAGCAGCAACAGGAGCCCAAACATTACTTTAAAGAGACACTGGGGTTGGCTTCAGGAGCCCAAAAATTGGATGAATCACACCCTGGAGTTGGCAGCAGCAGCAGCAGGAGCCCAAATATTACTTTAAAGAGACCCTGGGGTTGGCTTCAGGAGCCCAAAAATTGGATGAATCACACCCTGGAGTTGGCAGCAGCAGCAGGAGCCCAAACATTACTTTAAAGAGACACTGGAGTTGGCTTCAGGAGCCCAAAAATTGGATGAATCACACCCTGGAGTTGGCAGCAGCAGGAGCCCAAATATTACTTTAAAGAGACACTGGAGTTGGCTTCAGGAGCCCAAAAATTGGATGGTTCACACCCTGGAGTTGGCAGCAGCAGCAGGAGCCCAAACATTACTTTAAAGAGACACTGGAGTTGGCTTCAGGAGCCCAAAAATTGGATGAATCACACCCTGGAGTTGACAGCAGCAGCAGCAGGAGCCCAAATATTACTTTAAAGAGACCCTGGGGTTGGCTTCAGGAGCCCAAAAATTGGATGATTCACACCCTGGAGTTGGCAGCAGCAGCAGGAGCCCAAACATTACTTTAAAGAGACACTGGGGTTGGCTTCAGGAGCCCAAAAATTGGATGAATCACACCCTGGAGTTGACAGCAGCAGCAGCAGGAGCCCAAATATTACTTTAAAGAGACCCTGGGGTTGGCTTCAGGAGCCCAAAAATTGGATGATTCACACCCTGGAGTTGGCAGCAGCAGCAGGAACCCAAACATTACTTTAAAGAGACACTGGGGTTGGCTTCAGTAGCCCACAAATTGGATGAATCACACCCTGGAGTTGGCAGCAGCAGCAGCAGGAGCCCAAATATTACTTTAAAGAGACCCTGGGGTTGGCTTCAGGAGCCCAAAAATTGGATGAATCACACCCTGGAGTTGGCAGCAGCAGCAGCAGGAGCCCAAATATTACTTTAAAGAGACACTGGAGTTGGCTTCAGGAGCCCAAAAATTGGATGAATCACACCCTGCAGTTGGCAGCAGCAGCAGCAGGAGCCCAAACATTACTTTAAAGAGACCCTGGGGTTGGCTTCAGGAGCCCAAAAATTGGATGAATCACACCCTGGAGTTGGCAGCAGCAGCAGCAGGAGCCCAAACATTACTTTAAAGAGACACTGGAGTTGGCTTCAGGAGCCCAAAAATTGGATGATTCACACCCTGGAGTTGGCAGCAGCAGCAGGAGCCCAAACATTACTTTAAAGAGACACTGGGGTTGGCTTCAGGAGCCCAAAAATTGGATGAATCACACCCTGGAGTTGGCAGCAGCAGCAGCAGGAGCCCAAATATTACTTTAAAGAGACCCTGGGGTTGGCTTCAGGAGCCCAAAAATTGGATGAATCACACCCTGGAGTTGGCAGCAGCAGCAGCAGCAGGAGCCCAAACATTACTTTAAAGAGACACTGGAGTTGGCTTCAGGAGCCCAAAAATTGGATGACTCATACCCTGGAGTTGGCAGCAGCAGCAGCAGCAGCAGCAGGAGCCCAAACATTACTTTAAAGAGACACTGGGGTTGGCTTCAGGAGCCCAAAAAATTGGATGAATCACACCCTGGAGTTGGCAGCAGCAGCAGCAGGAGCCCAAACATTACTTTAAAGAGACACTGGGGTTGGCTTCAGGAGCCCAAAAATTGGATGATTCACACCCTGGAGTTGGCAGCAGCAGCAGGAACCCAAACATTACTTTAAAGAGACCCTGGGGTTGGCTTCAGTAGCCCAAAAATTGGATGAATCACACCCTGGAGTTGGCAGCAGCAGCAGCAGGAGCCCAAATATTACTTTAAAGAGACACTGGGGTTGGCTTCAGGAGCCCAAAAATTGGATGAATCACACCCTGGAGTTGGCAGCAGCAGCAGCAGGAGCCCAAATATTACTTTAAAGAGACACTGGAGTTGGCTTCAGGAGCCCAAAAATTGGATGAATCACACCCTGCAGTTGGCAGCAGCAGCAGCAGGAGCCCAAACATTACTTTAAAGAGACCCTGGGGTTGGCTTCAGGAGCCCAAAAATTGGATGAATCACACCCTGGAGTTGGCAGCAGCAGCAGCAGGAGCCCAAACATTACTTTAAAGAGACACTGGAGTTGGCTTCAGGAGCCCAAAAATTGGATGATTCACACCCTGGAGTTGGCAGCAGCAGCAGGAGCCCAAACATTACTTTAAAGAGACACTGGGGTTGGCTTCCGTAGCCCAAAAATTGGATGAATCACATCCTGGAGTTGGCAGCAGCAGCAGCAGGAGCCCAAATATTACTTTAAAGAGACCCTGGGGTTGGCTTCAGGAGCCCAAAAATTGGATGAATCACACCCTGGAGTTGGCAGGAGTTGGCAGCAGCAGCAGCAGCAACAGGAGCCCAAACATTACTTTAAAGAGACCCTAGGGTTGGCTTCAGGAGCCCAAAAATTGGATGATTCACACCCTGGAGTTGGCATCAGCAGGAGCCCAAAAATTGGCCTAAAGACATAAATATGTTTTGCACCATTTGGAAAGTGTAAAACGTGGCACCACGCATCTAGTCGCATGCATCAGGCATTGGTGGGTGGAAATCCTGGCTGATCCATCCCTGATCCATTTTGACAAAGGTGAGTCTCTCCACATTTTTAGTTGACAGACGAGTTCTCCTCGCCGTAACTATGGCCCCCGCCGCACTAAACACCCGCTCAGATGGCACGCTACTTGCCGGGCAGGACAGCTTTTCCAGGGCAAACTCTGCTAGTTGCGGCCACAAATCAAGTTTGGCTGCCCAGAAGTCCAGCGGATCCTCAAGGTGTGTTGGCATGGTCATGTCAAAGTATGACATAACCTGCTGGTTCAGGTCCTGCTCCAGGTCTTCCTGCTGCTCATGAGTAGCCTCACTATGCGGGTGTAGAAAGCTACTCATTAGCGACTGAAGACTGAGGCTGCTGCTGATGGAGCTGCTGCTGCTGCTCCTGCCAACTCCCCCAGCGGCCATGGCAGTGGAAGGTGAGCGCAGAGGTCCCCTCGAGTCAGACCTGCGAGAGTATGGACCATGGCGCAGATAGGCATCGGCCAACTGCCTACGTAGAATGTCTTTGTAGTAGTTCAGTTTGTCCTCCCTCTCGGTGGGTTTAAAAAATGCCCCCATTTTGTGCCGGAAGCGAGGGTCCTATAAGGTGGACAGCCAGAAGTCATCCCGCCGACAGATGGAAACAATTCTGGGGTCACTACGCAAGCACGTGAGCATGCTTCCTGCCATTTGCGCAAGTGACTTGGATGGACTACCTGTCTCCATCTCCACTGCATACTGCCACGGTGTGCCCGGGTCCTCTGTCTCGCCTTCCTCAAAAACCTCTAGCTCCTCTGGCTGCTCCTGCTCCTCCTCTCCTGTCCGCTGACTAGATAAACCAGCCATTTAGCCAAGCCTAAACTGTGTTTCGCTGGGCAACTCCTCCTCCTCTTCCTCCTCCAGTTTAGCTCCAATGGGGTTCATGTGGCCGTAAGATGTAAACGCCATGTCTCCAGTGCCCTGACCAGCCATGGTTTCCAACATGTGCTGTAGTACATGAAGCAGTGGAATCACGTCGTTCATCCCGTAATCCTGCCGACTGACAAATAAAGTGGCTTCCTCAAAGGGCCTGAGCAAATGGCAGGTGTCACGTATGATCTGCCACTGGTTGACATTGAAGTTACACAGGGGAGTCCCCCTATCTGCTTGGATCATCAGGAAATCCGTGATGGCTTTTCTCTGTTCATATAATCGGTCCAACATGTGAAGGGTGGAATTCCAACTGGTGGAAACATCGCAAATCAGACTATGTTGGGGGATACCATTCTGACGCTGTAGCTCAAGAAGGGTGTGTTTGGCGGTGTATGAGTGGCTGAAGTGCATGCAAAGTTTCCTTGAAGTTGTTAGGATGTCTTGCAGATGGGGGGAACACTTCAGAAACCGCTTGACAACCAGATTGAAGATGTGAGCCATGCAGGGGGCATGGGTCAGGCTTCCTTGGCGCAGCACAGACAAAATGTTCTTCCCATTGTCGGTAACCATGATTCCCATTTTAAGTTTTCTTGGAGTAAGCCATGTTTGGATTTCCTGATGAATACATTTAAGCAGTTCCTCCCGTGTGTGACTCCGTTCGCCAAGACAAACCATGTGAAGCACTGCGTGACACCTCCGTGCCCTGCACACATGGTAGACTGGAGGTGCACTGAGACTTGAGCCTACAGTGGAGGGTGAGGAGATGGCGGAGGATGAGGGGGCCGAGTCGCACGGTGTCACAGGCCCAACGGGCAGGGAGCGCGGAGGCCGAAGCGGCGTGACCTGTCCAAGTTGCTGCTGCTGCTGCAAAGGGACCACATTCACCCAGTGGGCCGTAAACGACATATACTGTCCCTGACCGTAGTTACAGCTCCAGATGTCGGCGCTGCCATGCACTTTGCTACACACCGACAGGCTCAAGGACTGGCCCACCTTCTGTTCAACAAAAGTGTGCAGCGCTGGTACTGCCTTCTTGGCAAAGAAATGACGGCTTGGGACTCTCCACCTCGGCTCGGCACAAGCCATCAGTTCTCTGAAAGGTGCAGATTCCACCACCTGAAAAGGGAGCGACTGCAGCACCAGCAACTTGGACAGGAGCACATTCAGCTTCTGCGCCGTAGGATGAGTGGGCGCATACTGCTGTCTCTTGGACATGGCTTCGCTGATGGATTGCTGGCGGGATGCATGACTTGGAGGAGGAGGAGGAGGAGCAGGAGCGACAGAGGATGGGTATGACGCACAGCTGCCTTCGGCTGAGGTGCTGGAGCCTTGGCTGGCAGAAATTGGGAGCGGCGCGCCACTTGGTGAGGAAGCAGACTGGATTCTCCCAGCCTCGGTTCTCCCAGGTCGCTTTATGGTGACGCATCATATGTTGACGCAGGGCCGTGGTGCCAACATTTGGACCCTGGCCATGCTTCACCTTTTGCCTACATATCTTGCATGTGGCCATGTAACCTCCTGCGGATGCTTCAGGAAGAACTGCCACACTGCCGAGTAGCTACTTTTCCCACCCCCTGGCCTCACTGATTCACTGCTGCTGTTGCCAACTCCAGGAACCCCTGCTCCACTACCTCCCGATAAGGTAGACTGCCGCACAGCAGGTGCTCTACCCCGGCCGGCTCCAGCCTTTGGAATTGTGCCCCCATGCTGACTGCTACCACCTTGCTGCCTCAGCTGCTGACTCCGGGGCAACCTGCGCCCCTCTTCTCCTGATGATGACGATGAAGCCCCTTCATCACCCAGCTCCCGGGTGCGATCGGCTTCATCGTCATCATCATTATCACCGAGTTGTGGCTGTACGTCACTGATGTTCGTGGATTCGTCAACAGTGTCTGGCGCAGGAGCTGGAACGCTCGCAGCACCCACGACACTGTCCACATCACTATTTGTCTGCCTAGCTAAAGAAGCCACCTCCATTTTTTGGCTGGGCAGTAGCTGCTGACTGTCCTCTATCTGATCGTCCTCCTCACTAAAGAGTGGAGCTGAACCCAAAGCATAGGATACATCGCTGGGGGAGGGAACGGCGTAGGACAGAGGCAATGGGAGGACAGGGACTGCTCTCGGGGCATGCCAACTCAGGGTTGTCTCAGAGGAACCTACCGACCCTAGACTGGGGTCTCAGACGTAAGTTGTGATGATGTTGTTGATGAGCGCTTCAACACCAAAAGTGAGCAGTAACACTCAGCCTCCAACAGGCCTGCCTAGTGTAAATAAGAGAGCTGCTTAGTGTAAATAAAGAGGGGTATGCTATGTTACAGAATGGGATGCCCCAACAGCCAGCAGTGCACCTGGCAGCAGTACTACTATGCACAGCAAAAGTGTCTTTATCAGGCCTAATTTCTATTAGAATAAGTGCAAATGGTTATTATGGTATTAAATAGAGGCTGGTGTAGTCACAGAATGGGATGCCCCAAAAACCAGAGAGCACCTGGCAGGCAGCAGTAAGACTATGCACAGCAAAAGTGTCTTTATCAGGCCTAATTTCTATTAGAATAAGTGCAAATGGTTATTATGGTATTAAATAGAGGCTGGTGTAGTCACAGAATGGGATGCCCCAAAAACCAGAGAGCACCTGGCAGGCAGCAGTAAGACTATGCACAGCAAAAGTGTCTTTATCAGGCCTAATTTCTATTAGAATAAGTGCAAATGGTTATTATGGTATTAAATAGAGGCTGGTGTAGTCACAGAATGGGATGCCCCAAAAACCAGAGAGCACCTGGCAGGCAGCAGTAAGACTATGCACAGCAAAAGTGAATTTATCAGGCCTAATTTCTATTAGAATAAGTGCAAATGGTTATTATGGTATTAAATAGAGGCTGGTGTAGTCACAGAATGGGATGCCCCAAAAACCAGAGAGCACCTGGCAGGCAGCAGTAAGACTATGCACAGCAAAAGTGTCTTTATCAGGCCTAATTTCTATTAGAATAAGTGCAAATGGTTATTATGGTATTAAATAGAGGCTGGTGTAGTCACAGAATGGGATGCCCCAAAAACCAGAGAGCACCTGGCAGGCAGCAGTAAGACTATGCACAGCAAAAGTGTCTTTATCAGGCCTAATTTCTATTAGAATAAGTGCAAATGGTTATTATGGTATTAAATAGAGGCTGGTGTAGTCACAGGATGGGATGCCCCAAAAACCAGAGAGCACCTGGCAGGCAGCAGTAAGACTATGCACAGCAAAAGTGTCTTTATCAGGCCTAATTTCTATTAGAATAAGTGCAAAGGGTTATTAAGGTATTAAATAGAGGCTGGTGTAGTCACAGAATGGGATGCCCCAAAAACCAGAGACCACCTGGCAGCAGTAAGGCTATGCACAGCAAAAGTGTCTTTATCAGGCCTAATTTCTATTAGAATAAGTGCAAATGGTTATTATGGTATTAAATAGAGGCTGGTGTAGTCACAGAATGGGATGCCCCAAAAGCCAGAGAGCACCTGGCAGGCAGCAGTAAGACTATGCACAGCAAAAGTGTCTTTATCAGGCGTAATTTCTATTAGAATAAGTGCAAATGGTTATGGTATTAAATAGAGGCTGGTGTAGTCACAGAATGGGATGCCCCAAAAACCAGAGAGCACCTGCCAGGCAGCAGTAAGACTATGCACAGCAAAAGTGTCTTTATCAGGCCTAATTTCTATTAGAATAAGTGCAAATGGTTATTATGGTATTAAATAGAGGCTGGTGTAGTCACAGAATGGGATGCCCCAAAAACCAGAGAGCACCTGGCAGGCAGCAGTAAGACTATGCACAGCAAAAGTGTCTTTATCAGGCCTAATTTCTATTAGAATAAGTGCAAATGGTTATTATGGTATTAAATAGAGGCTGGTGTAGTCACAGAATGGGATGCCCCAAAAACCAGAGACCACCTGGCAGCAGTAAGGCTATGCACAGCAAAAGTGTCTTTATCAGGCCTAATTTCTATTAGAATAAGTGCAAATGGTTATTATGGTATTAAATAGAGGCTGGTGTAGTCACAGAATGGGATGCCCCAAAAACCAGAGACCACCTGGCAGGCAGCAGTAAGACTATGCACAGCAAAAGTGTCTTTATCAGGCCTAATTTCTATTAGAATAAGTGCAAATGGTTATTATGGTATTAAATAGAGGCTGGTGTAGTCACAGAATGGGATGCCCCAAAAACCAGAGAGCACCTGGCAGCAGTAAGACTATGCACAGCAAAAGTGTCTTTATCAGGCCTAATTTCTATTATAATAAGTGCAAATGGTTATTATGGTATTAAATAGAGGCTGGTGTAGTCACAGAATGGGATGCCCCAAAAACCAGAGACCACCTGGCAGCAGTAAGGCTATGCACAGCAAAAGTGTCTTTATCAGGCCTAATTTCTATTAGAATAAGTGCAAATGGTTATTATGGTATTAAATAGAGGCTGGTGTTGTCACAGAATGGGATGCCCCAAAAACCAGAGACCACCTGGCAGCAGTAAGGCTATGCACAGCAAAAGTGTCTTTATCAGGCCTAATTTCTTTTAGAATAAGTGCAAATGGTTATTATGGTATTAAGTAGAGGCTGGTGTTGTCACAGAATGGGATGCCCCAAAAACCAGAGACCACCTGGCAGCAGTAAGGCTATGCACAGCAAAAGTGTCTTTATCAGGCCTAATTTCTATTATTATAAGTGCAAATGGTTATTATGGTATTAAATAGAGGCTGGTGTAGTCACAGAATGGGATGCCTCACAGCAGACTTGAGATCAGTTCAGTATATATGCACAGTTAGTGTATAAGCAGCCTGAAAACGCTAACAAAGCCAGTCAGCCAGCCAGTAACACTCAGGCTGGATGAAAAAAAAAAAATCTCCCTGTGACTGCCTCCGATTTTTCCTAACTTTCCCTGCTTTTCGCTGACTTTCTGTCTGTCTCCTTCCTGTCTGCTGCCTGTCTCCAGCCTGTCCCTGTCTGTCCCTGGCTCTCTGTCTCTCCCTCACTACAGCAGCGTCCTGTCTCTCACGAATGCAATAGAGAAATGAGGAAAAGCAAGATGTCCGCCCGACTTAAATAGCGCTGTGACGTCACCGGGCTTGCTGGCTGCTGATGCATGTGACTGTCCCAGCTTGCACTGGCGCGGGGTTGATGTCTGGACATGTCCCGTCCGCCATCTTAGAATGCCTGTAATGTAAATGAATGGATGTTAAAGGAAAACTTCGAGCGATCGAATCGCGGGGAAATTCGGATTCGATCCGAATCGAATTTTTCATGAAATTCGGATCGAATCCGGGTTCGTCCGGATCGATTCGCTCATCCCTAATAAATATATCAGGGGCCTGATCATTTGTTCAGAAACCATGAAAAGCACAAAAATCAAGGTAAGTGGACAACTGAATGCCCATAACTGATTGACGTTTAAAAGAACATTTGCATTAACTAGACAAAGTAACAAAATGTCTTTCAATATTTTCAGGCTGTAACAAGCTGCATGATGAATGGTATCATTTACTGTAAACCAACAGAAAGTTTTTTCAATGGAACAGGAAATAAACCAAAGATGAGAGTAAGATTTTAAACAATTGTTACAGAGTAGTAAAAGGCAAAATGTTTAAACTTGTGTTGTTCACACTTTCCTTTTCCTCTGTTAAATTCCTACTGTGAATGGGTATTGAGCTGTATGACTCAGGCTGGAATAAACAGATTAACTTAAAGTGTTTTCAAAAGAAATCTCCTCCAAACCAAGAAGTTAGAAAATGTGCTTATAATGTGAACTGTCAGAGCAGTGGATTTCCATTGGGTAGCAACACAGATAAATGGGGCTATATAGAGGTTTGTACTAAGATAAATTAGCCAATCTGGACGTTGTAGTGGCAGAGAGGATAGAACCCCCCCCCCCCCCCCCTTTTACTGAAAAAGAGCTGCAGTACAGTGCTGAGGACCTTGTCGCCAGTGGAGACTGGAAGTTTCTTTTCATACACAGAGATCACCAAAGCTCGAGTTCATACCGAACTTTGTGAGTCCGGATTCCAAAACCTCAACACAAATCTGTGCTCTAGTTCGGCGTTTGGCCTGAATGTGGAAAAGCTGGTTGATGGGCAGCTGAGCAACCCATCAACCTGCTTCACCTAAGGGTGCAGCTGCAGGAAGCATTGCTGTAACTTACCTCGGCCCTGGATTCTCTACCTGGTCAGGACTGGAAGTTTCCACTAGTGATGGGCGTCCGGCCACGAACACAGATAAAGTCTCCGGGAGGACACTCCTTGTGCCAGCACTGCCAGCTAGCGCTAGAAGTGTCCTCACCCATGAGAACCAGTGGCCATCTTTCTGTAGCCCTAGCTGGGGCTGACTTCAAACACCCCTGCCGCTGACCAGGAAGAGGATTGCAGGCCGGGGTAAGCTGCCACAGCCACCACTCAAACTTCCCCATTGATTTTAATCTGGACTGGGGTCAGGTCCCTGATCCCTAAATTGTATTCACTGTTGCCAGGCTCAAACTTTGGTGGGGGGATTCGCTCATCCCTAATCATTTCCAATGGAATCTGGCTTGCCCCACCAACCAAAGTCAGATCATATGAAAAGTTATGGGATCATGAGCTACAGTAAATTAGAAGTGTATCCCAGTTGACTCCCAGTGGAGTAAAATCTCAGAGTTCCCCACATCTCTATGCTGACGCTCAGTTGAAATTACGTTTTTTGAACAAACATTGAGGACTTGAAAATGGAAGCACACCTCTTCATGTTTGCCATTTAAAGAATAAGTAACATAAGAGGCAATCTTGTATCTTTGTCTGTAATCTATTTGAGGCAATTTCTGATATCTTTCTTTAGGTGCTGCCTAAAATACTCAAAACTAAAAGGTCCCACCCTTTAGTTTTAATTTATTTTTGAATAGTGCAAGTGAGTGAGAGGAGCTATAAATATTTATAGTTTATCATTCATCAGATTGCCATTGTATGCTTGCGAAAACATTGAAATTTTCACCACGCCTTAGTGAGTGTACATGTGCCTGGAGCGGTGGGCTGCCCTAATTATGGCAGCCAGGTAGCACTTGGGGGGTTAGGTACTTGGCTCAAAAGTGCTTCTGTCATGTTCCATGGCCTGGGAATCTAACCTGAAACTCTCCGGTCACAACCCCTAATCCCAAATTAACCTTCCAAATCTTCTTGCAAGCATAATTCTGCCCATAACTGGAAGTGGCAGATGATGCAATAAATATCCCACTTAGAAAGGCAGACCCATAGGCCAGCAGACACATTTAACCAAGGTAAATCGGCCTTGGATAGTCACTAGAACAAAAACTTTAGAACAGTGCTCTAAAGGGAACATATGGCATTGGTGTTCCCTAAAAGCCAACCCTCCCCATCAACATTATTCTCATATTCTCATTCTCATACGTTCCATTCTGCGGAGGCATACCGATTACATTTTAGATTCCAGGCTGTCCACTGGTGGATTTTGTTCTGCTTTAGTCCCTGTCCAGACACAAACCGACTTCCTCCCACCGTATCCCCATTGAGAACAGTGTAAAATTAGGAATTTCAAAGCATCTCATAATCTCAGATTATATGTAAATACCACTTGTATTTTAAGCAAATCTCATGTCTGGGTTGTGGCTGAACTGATAAGGACATGTCATGATGCAGCTTTTAGATTCATGAGCATGCTTTGCTGTGGTCAGAGACATCTGCAAGACTAGAATTAATGCTGAGAGCACCAAGGGATAGAATAGCTGCAGGGTATGGGACAGGCATTGGGTGAGGTGCTTTGCTGTGGGGTTTACAGCCCCTTTAAATTATTGCTAAAGTTCAATATATATATATATATATATATATATATATATATATATATATATATATATATATTTATCGTTTACAATTGTCAAAGGCATTGCTCCTCACTAGTCTTGTGGATTCAGGGAAAATGATTTGTCTCTAAATGTAAAATCATGCACTTAGGTAGAAAGTATCGCACTATGTTAGCCAAGAATTTGGAAGAGTGAGATTTAGGGATACTGATTACTGAAAGCAGTAAGAGGAGTGGACAATGAAGCCAGGCAGCAGAGGAAGCAAGCAGGATGCTCCACTGCATAGCTTGAGGCATCTCTAGTAGCAGAAAGGAGGTTATGATGCCGCGGTATAGAGACCACACTGAGGCCACAGATCGAATACTGGGTGCAGTTCTGGAGACCTTACCCACAAAAATTCAAATAGAGACTTACCTTAATATGTACAGAAGCAAATCAGGGAAAGAGAGAACATGGAGCCTTATTGAAAAAGCGCCAGAGCCACACAGCACCATTTTTTTGGCCTCAGTGGCACTCAGCGTCGATTTAAGAAATTTAAAAAACGGTAGCGCAGATGTGACTGCCAGCAAGCATCTTATTTAACACTTGCCGAAAAAGGTTGCTTGCCAGGCGCTCTGATTGAAGCAGTGCCAGATGTAACCTGGCACTGTAAGTCAAGGTCCCATAGTGCACAATGGGCAGAACTGGATTGAAGTGTTAAATGTGTTTAATATTAATTATAAGCATTTATTTGTACAGAACTTTGCATTGGGACTTTAGAACGCAGTGTGGTATTCCCCCATCCCATTCCACAAGGCAGTGTCACATTTCCCCATCCCATTCCCCAATAGCAGTGTGGCATTTCCTATACGCAGTATGGCATCCCCCTCCTATTCCCCAAAGAAGGCAGAAGAAAATTTAAAAAAAAAAGTCTACTGGCATGTCCCGGCACGCTTATAACACAAAGTTGTGAACAAACAAAGAAGAAAAAAAATCCGATAAAACAAGCACACCAAGCACATCATTTTGGCACACAAAATTGAAACTTTTAGGCCATTGAAAGTGGAATCAACCTTCTATTCATCTATTCAAGTTAAACAATCCTTGCTTACACTATAATTGCCTGACTCTCTAGATGCAAGGTGTGTTGAATCTATAGTTATGACCTCAAAATTGGTGCCTTCCTCTTGCTCTGTATTTGACCTTTTTGTTACGACTTTACCAATATTATCATTCATCGTTTTTTTCTATTGCTGTCTATTGTCTGTTTCATTTGCTATTTCTTGGTGGAGATTGTAAAAAAAAAGCGTTAGTTATGCCGAGTGCCCATCTTTTTTTCATCTGACATTCATGAATATGGTCTGATAGATTTTCTATTACAGAGTCTAACATTTAATTCTAAATGTTTTATTCAGCTGATAGACTTCTAGAAGTGGCAACTTGCCAGGATTTTGAATAATAAATACCTAAAATTAATTAACCTAGTTTTAAACATAATTGAGTTGCATGTATTATAATTACTTTGATCTTATTGGAAGTCTTTGCTTGATGAAGTAATGTAGTACTTATTTGAAGAGCTTAATGTTTAACTTTAATCATTATTAGAGGTACATTATTATTTTCAGATTTATGGCAGAACATAAAAATATGCTGTATTAAAATACATAAAAAGTTAAACACTTGTTTCTGACCAATAATAGTAGTAGGTAATTGTTTTTTCTGCTTCAAAGCACCGGTAATTACAGAGATTATACAGACCTACATGTCTTCCCCCCACCAGCTTCATCAGCCAACCCAATCAGAAAATTATCTTTAAAAGATTGCATAAAACAAGTCCTCCCTTCTAATTTGGGATTATATTTCCCCTTGAGATCTAATCACACCCCCTCGACCCTCTATTTAGTAACCTCATGTTTGTCCCTGGCATGCACAAATCTGTCTTTAAATCATGGGCCTATAAAGGCCTCTACAGATATGCAGACCTTGTTTCATCCCTTAAATGAGGCAGCTACACAGCATTCAGCAAAGTGGTGGGCTGCGTTCCCTCGGAACACTATAGAACACAACAAATATGTAGCACATGTATACCTGAGGGGTCTAGCTATTCAGGCGTGGGCTTGGGGGACCTCCCAATGTGCGTCTGTGTCCAATTACTCCAATGAGACCGACTAAGGGCACATATTTTATGAGCAAGACTTCAGGTACACTTGAATCTTCATAACAGGTCGCACAGTCATATTCCAACAGTTGATCCATAGCAGTTTCTATAGCACATCATTACATCCAGTTGGACTTGTACAGGTGGTGGTCACGCATTCTGGTCCCTTAGCAGGATATGGAGGCCTTAGCTTTCTCTGTCAGCAGCTTGGACTGAAAGGTTCACTCTTCCTTAAGTTGCTTGTTAGGTATGAATGTGGCTCCTCTGTTTTTTCCTTCTCCAGTGACTGCTCCCAGCTGACCCTGCTCGTACCATCCATCCTCACTCTTGGTTACTACAATAATGAGAAGAGTCTCCTCTAACTAAAACTACTTTACAGATTCCCATATGTTATATATCTAAGGAGGTCCCTATATATCTTGTTGTTCGATACAATGTTGCTTACCTCAACCAATGGTAGCACCTCTTTATTCTCTATTTTCTGTTTTCTCTTGTAAACTGTTTGAGAAACCTCCAGAGCCATAATTCACTCCTTATCCAACAGTGGCTTCATGTTGTGCAACTGCAGGACAGAACTGAGCCACCACTTCAAGGACCTCTGAAAGTAGTTGTTGACCACTTGTTGGCCACAAATAGACCACTTTCTCCTTTCAATGAGGAAAACATCTGTAGGTTTTGGTACACTTCCACCACACAAGGGCAGTCAGAAGATATTCCATTACTATTTAATCAAGTCACCAAAACATATGCCAAACCTTCCTACATGGATGGCTGGGATAGGGACCTGGAGACTACCATAAACTTGGCTGTCTGGAAACATCCAGAATCACAAAAGGCCTATTACTGACAGCCAGGTAACATTCGACCTGACCTGGACCCCATGGATAACCCACACCAATAACACCTCCTGAACCTCATTATCTCTAACAGACCCCTGCTGACCCAACCATGTCTCCTCCCCTCCTCTCCTCTCTGCTCTAAAATCTTCACTCCCCCGCCTCCTCTTTCTCTTATATTGCCCTTTCTAACAGCTCTACCTCCCACCTCTCCATCATGGTAATACTCGTATCGCTAGGTTTGTGGACGAGAATTTAAAACCGTTGGTGAAGGTTTTACCTTCCTTTATACTAGACACTAGTGATGTCCTACGTAAGGTGATGCCCTTCCAATTGGAAGGGGACTGGCTTCTAGCCAGTATTGATGTGAAGAGCCTTTACACCTCCATTCCCCACACGATGGGCCTAGAAGCGGTGTCCCGATATCTGGAAGATTTGGGTCCCTGTGATGCCGCATATAATGAACTGGTGGTGGAGCTGTTGGAGTTTGTTTTGTTGAACAACTTCTTCCATTTCCACAGGGACTTCTACCACCAGATACGGGGCACCGCGATGGGAGCGGCCTGCGCCCCATCATATGCCTGCCTGCACCTTGGATGATGGGAGGAGGAAGAGGTGTATGGGCGGCCTGAGTTTGGGGCGCAGGTTGGTCTCTGGCTTCGTTACATTGACGATATCCTGGTGGTGTGGAGGGGCACCCCGGAGTCTTTTGAACTTTTTGTCGCTCAACTAAACGAGAACAGTCGAAACATACGACTGACGAGCAAAGTTGGCCCCCACGAACTAGAATTCTTAGCAAATTGCTTACCTCCACGTTTAGAAAGCCCACAGCAGGTAATACCTTTTTGCATTATTCCAGCCATCATCCTGCACCTCTACGCCGTGGAATTCCCCTGGGACAGTTTCTGCGAATTCGCAGAAACTGTGGGTCAAAACAAGACTATAGCCTCGATTCAAAATCCCAAATGTCATTGTTTTCGTATTTGAAATCGAGAGGTTTTGTGGGTGTTTGTCATTTTTTCCTTTTTTTTTTGGACATTTTCGACTCACACGAACGTTCGAACATAGACGTATATGTTCTTTCGTCCATCGAACTTAAATTTGTTGTTTTACGCTACTTCAGGTCTTTTTTCCTTCGAAATCGTAAATGTTTCGATCGGTCAAATTATTTACGCCATTGCAATGGGCTGGCGATTAATTCAGAGAGCTGATTGCCAAGTATTCCGATGCCCATATAGTCATTTCCTTGTCGAGCGTCTTACGGCACCTTTTTGACCTCGGGACTAGGCAGCCAAACGTGATGGAGAGTGACTTTGAAGAGCATCAAGCTCTTCTTCTGTTTGGCATTGATGGGATCCTGAGGTCAGAGGCCAGATTGCACCGGCGGCGACGCATGAACATCAATGGCATGCATGACGTTGAGTTGTTCGAGCTGACCAGGCTTAATCGCGCTTCCCTCCATAAATTGTATAGTGAGCTGCGGCCATGGTTAGCCCGCACCACAAGGAAGGGGCAAGCAATTTCAGGTATGACCAAGATGCTTGGCTGCCTGCAATTTTTGGCGAACGGCTCGTTCCAGAGGCTGGGTGCCCTCTCCGTGGGGATGTCACAGCCTACGATGAGCCGTGCACTATCCCTTTTTTTGGAAGGCATGGCTACCCTAACCCCCAAATATATTTTTTTCCCAGATGATATGGTAGCCAGAAACGCCATTAGGCTTGGTTTTTATAATATCGCCGACATGCCCAACGTCATTGGTGCCATTGACTGTACCCACGTCGCCCTGGTGCCTCCGGCTGCCGACGAGTACATATACAGGTAAGTATTAATTTTTGGAAGATTTGTTCATTTTGTGATAACCTTCCTTGTAATGCTCCCTCCTTGCAAATATCCCTCCTTGTAAATATCCCTCCTTGTAATGCTCCCTCCTTGTAATGCTCCCTCCTTGTAAATATACCTCCTTGTAAATATACCTCCTTGTAATGCTCCCTCCTTGTAAAGTTCCCTCCTGATCGAAATGTGTGTGTTACTTTTACACAAAGCCTTGCTAATGTTTTCTTTTGTTCCTTTTTTTACCAGGAACCGCAAAATGGGCCACTCCTTGAATATCCAGGCAGTGGTGGCCCCGGACATGCGGTTCCTTAGCGTACTCGCCGGCTACCCAGGCTCAGCCCATGATGCGTACATCCTTAGACGATCAGGATTGTACCGACGGTTTGAGTCTGGGGAATTTTCCGGGGCATGGCTCCTTGGTAAGTTAACATAAACCACATAATGTAGTTGTGGATGTTTGTTTGTAATTAGCATTTTGCTGTAATGTCTGCAAAAATTACACCTTCAACAACCTTCTTGCCATGTTAAACCACACTTGAATGTTAGTTATTAACCAACCAAGCGTTTGCCCAAGTTTGGCCTGCATTAGCCACATTATAAATTATCTGTGTGTCTAATTTAAGAATCCCTCTTCCACCACCCTCGTGTGGAATAGTGCACTTAACTTTAGCATAGTTTAGGACCCATCTTTGCTTAGATGGTTTGCACTTCCACAGGAGAGGAGAGCGGGATAAAGTGCATGTAGCGTGTTTCTGCTGTTTGGGTCTCACACAAAGCATATAAGGGGTCATCCAAACCTACATCCTAAGCACACTTTGAAAGCCAGAGCTGGGATCCTTATGAATGATTGCCCATCATCCTCACTCTTTGTATGTTGTACTTTTTTAAACCTCGAGGACATATGTTTAGTTTTGGACTGGGACAGTGGCAAATGTTGCCTCATGTTGATCACACAATTGACAAATAGCCTCCTATTGATGTTGCTGGTGCGTTTATGTTCTTACATGTTTTTTTTTCTAATCTTATGTATAAGGTGATTCAGGATACCCGCTGCTGCCGTGGCTCTTGACGCCAGTACTCCGGCCCCAGGATGCCTCCCAGGATGCCTACAACCGTGCGCACCGCAAGACCAGGGCTGTGGTAGAGAGGGCCTTTGGTCTTTTGAAGACTAGGTTTCGTTGTTTGGATCATACCGGGGCCGCCCTGCAATATGATCCTAAAAAGGTCATAGACATAATAATGACCTGTGCGGTTCTGCACAATTTTGCAATTTCACAACGGGTCCCCCGGTATGTAGATTTGGCTCCCTCTCCACCCAGCGAAGACCAGGAGGACTCATTTCTGGGCACACACAGTAGTGTGTCCGGCCAAAGTGTGCGGACTAATTTGATTGCGACCCATTTTTCTTAATGTAACCTGTATTTGCCTTTGTTTAACATTGTGTTGTTGATTTTGTTTGGTTTCCCTTTGTGTATGTTTCGTTTTGTTTGTTGTGTACAACTAAGTAATGAAGTAATTACTCATCACAGCCCTAATGCTTTACGACTCTCTTTTTTGGATGTGTGAACTGTGTGAATGTCCAAGTATATTTTTCTCTGTGACACCAAAAAAGAGACAAACACATTTCTGAGCCACAGGTGTCTTTAACCCTTTAAGTGCCAGCCTACCTGGAGTTTTTGTCACACTCTGTTGCCAGACCATTTTGCACTATTTTGCGCTCCCCATGTTCAAATGTGATTTTTGAAGGGATTTCCAGGGATTTCCGAGGAAAATGATATATTGTTTTTTTCAGCAGAGTCTGGGCTTTAACATGAAATGTCTTGTTTGTCATTTGTTAGGTGTATTCTTAATATTTTTGGGTGAAATATGTGCAAAAAAAAAAAAAAAAAAAATTTTTACATATTGTAGTTTTTTTTGGAATAAAAAATGTAAGTTTGTCAATAAAATCTTATTGCGTGTGAAATCCCAATTTCTCCCGGTTACAGCGGTACCACATATGTATTGGTAGACACCCTTTCCTGCCCAGGAGACTCCCCCAAACTGAAACAGCGCTTTAGGAGATTTTCAGATAAAATACAACTATGCTATGCAATATGCGCACCTTGCGGTTTTTCCAGAAAAACAACCCTTTACATTTGAAATACCCCCAACAAACTATATATTCTCTGGAAGTACACACCTCAGGCTTTCTAGGCGTACCAGGCTTGTGGATGTGGCCATAGTTTTCTGGAAGTAATCCCTCAACGTAATCTTTGGTTGCAAAGAGTTTCCCTAAAAAAAGGATAAAAAAGCAGAATCAAAGCCACATTTTCCTAAAAAAACTATATACAAACAAGAAAAAACAAGTTTAATCTGAAAACGCAACATCCCCCGAACAGAACAACACCCAACATGCATAGGTTCTGTCAAGGGAAGAGTTGCCAAACACCCCAAAGTAAAGCATGCGCATAACGGTAATTTTACTTGAAAATTTCAGCTCTGCAGACAAAGTGCGCACCTTGCGATTTTTCAACCAAAACAACCCTTTACATTTGGAATATCCCCCATAAACCATATATTCCCTGAAAGTACACACGTTAAGCTTTTTAAGGGTACCCAGCTTGTTGTAGTGGGCTCATCTTTCTGGAATTAATTCCTCAAAGAATTCTTTGGTTGCGCAGGGTTTCCCTAAAAAATTTATAAAAAAGCTGAATAAAAAACACCTTTTCCTAAAATATAAATATGCAAACCAGAAAAAACAAGCTAAGTCTGAAAGCGCAAGGTCCCCCAAACAGAACAATACCCAACATGCATAGGTACTAATAACCCTTTTAATTGCCAGCCTACTTGAGATTTTGTCACCCTCTGTTGACAGGCCATTTTCCCCATTTTGCGTCATGTTTTGCGACATGTTTTGCGCCATTTTTGCTGTAACTTTCAGAAAAATTATATATATTTTTTTTGCAGCAGAGTTTAGACTTTAACATGAAATGTCTTGTTTGTAATTTTTTTTTTTTTTTTTACAATATTAAGTGAAAAAAAAAATAAATAAATAAAAAATTTTTTTTAGAAAATTGACTCCTTTATTTTAAATAAAAAATGTATTTTATTAAGGAAAATCATATTGCATGTGAAAGCCCCATTTCTACCGATTAGAACGGTACCACATATTTATCGGTAGCCCCCCGTTCCTGCCCAGGAGACCCCCCTAACTGAAACAAGTATTTTATAACATTCACAAAAAAAATACAAAAACCATCCACACTACAAAGGGTTAAATCGGGGAAAAAAATGACATAGGGTCCCCCCTCCCAGGGGAGGGAGACCCCATTTTTTTTTTGATTTTTAAGGGTTAAAAACCCTTAAAAATCAAAAAAAAAATTGACGTGGGGTCCCCCTTACCCAAAGTAACCAGCCCGGGACCAGCTATGGGGGCTTGTAGGCACAGAGTGGGGGGGCCAGCTTTTGTGGCCCCCCCACCCTGCAGCCTACGAGCCCACATAGCCCATGTGGGCCCGGGCTCTTCTGCCCCCCCCTGGCCTTTGGGGAGGCAGGTAATGGGGGTGCCGGGGGTTAATGGCAAGCCACCCGCTAGCGCAGGTGGCTTGCCATCCCCCCAGCCTTGTGAACTGGTATAGGGGTCATGGACCCCTTACCAGTTCACAAGGGGTTAAAAGTAAATAATGACACAGACACACATAAAGAAAAAAATATTTTATTAATTTTTATTTTTTTTTTACACTGTACTCACCTCCCATCCATCCTGGAGCACTCTGTCCCTCGGCGATCACTGGCTTCTGCTCACTTGCTAGAAGCCTTTTATAGCTGCTGGATGACAGATTACAAAGGGTTAATCAAAAAAAAAAATGACATAGGGTCCCCCCTCCCAGGGGGGGCGGACCCCATTTTTTTTTTATTTTTAAGGGTTAAAAACCCTTAAAAATCAAAAAAAAAATTGACGTGGGGTCCCCCTTACCCACAGTAACCAGCCCGGGACCAGCTATGGGGGCTTGTAGGCACAGAGTGGGGGGGGGCAGCTTTTGTGGCCCCCCCACCCTGCAGCCTACGAGCCCACATAGCCCATGTGGGCCCGGGCTCTTCTGCCCCCCCCTGGCCTTTGGGGAGGCAGGTAATGGGGGTGCCAGGGGTTAATGGCAAGCCACCCGCTAGCGCAGGTGGCTTGCCATCCCCCCAGCCTTGTGAACTGGTATAGGGGTCATGGACCCCTTACCAGTTCACAAGGGGTTAATAGTAAAAAATGACACACACACAGAGAAAAAAAAATCTTTATTTTTCTTTTTTTACACCATACTCACCTCCGATCCGACGTCCCTCGCCGCTGTCCCGCGCCGATCACCTCACTGACAGATGCCGGTGGTGATCGGCGCAGGGCGGGTGACAGGTGCCTCCTCACCTGACATCCGCCCTGCTCCGATCACCACCGGCATCTGACAGATGCCGGAGCTCGGAGGGGGTATAGGAGGAGCGGGATGACGTCATCCCGCTCCTCCCACAATGGGCGGGGCTAAGCTGCGGCGGCCATCGCCGCCATTACAAGAGGTGAGGACCCGGAAGAGGGTCCTCACCTGAAGACTGCGCAGCCCAGGGGGGGGATCGGACCCCTCCCTGGTGAAGAGGAGACCCGGACAGAAGGCTCGGGCGCGGAGGTGAGTAAATGACAGTTTTCGGGCCCCCCCCTGAAGACGGAGGACGACGGGGGGGCGATCGGATGCCCCCCCCAAGGAAGAGGGGACCCCAGGCTTCACAGGGATACCAGAGGTAAGTGATTTTTTTTTTCTATTTTTTAACTGTTTGGGGGAAATGCCAGGCACGTAGTTTCTACGTGCTTGGCACTTAACGGTAGGAGAAGCAACCACGTAGAAACTACGTGCTTGGCATTTAAAGGGTTAACTGTTTATTTTTAAAAAATAACAGCACAAACTTGGAGTTGCTGCTCACTCCAATTTGCAAACAAAATATATCTAACAACAAAGGATAAATGTTTAGATCAACCATGCCAATAATAAAAAAAAAAAAAAATCATGCTTGACAACATTTGCCACTGCCACAGGTGTAAACCTGGTACAGGTGTAGAAGCTTGAGTGGCACGTTCAGTGAGTATTCAGATATGGCCTTGGCTAGTGGCCTACCTCACCACTCTAAGGAGCTATATGGGCGCAAATCCAAACCACACAACCCAAGGCATACACCAAGGGTATCTTGGTTTGCCTCACCAGACAAGTCAATACAGGGGGGATTTAGAGCAAAGATGTTGTACAGATTCACGGTGTGGAGACATTAATATGGGTGATGGCCATAGTACCCAGGTGGTGGCCCTTGCTGATTGGACCTAACGTGGGCCTGTGTGGCATTCTGAATCTGCAACTGGTCCAAAATGTTTCGCATGATAGTTACCATTTCACCCCTGTAGGCCCGGTTGTCATTGTTGGCAGTCTCCATGTGGCTGTTGAGGGTCCGCAATTCTGTCTGCACAGCCTGTAATGTACTATTTAGGGTCTCGATCCCGCCATGCAGTGCCTCTCGGTTCCTTTGGTTTTGTTGCTGGAAGGTAACCCTCTCGTGGTGCCATGCGTCCAAAATTGCCATGCCCCTCCCCTGGTTGTGCCGTAGCTGATTCCGCCTCCCCAATCCCCTGGTTCGGGGTCGTGCCGATGAGGTTGGTCTGGGCCCCTCAACAGACACAGGCATGCTTTCCCAATCCTCAGCAGCAGAGAGAACACTGGGGACTTCAGGGTCAGTCTGTGCATGCTGGCCATGATGTGCAGCCACCATGCAGCCAGCTTCCCTCTGCTGCTGCGGAGTTGGGGTTGAAACATTTTGGGCCAGTTGCAGATTCTGTCCCAGGGGTAGATCTTCTGAAGGGCACATAAAGGATCCATCCTCCTCCAGCTCCTGGATTTCATCCATGAGTGTGTGGGTCTGTATGGACAGAGACAAATTAGATGTTAGCTTGGCCACTACATATGTCAATCTGTTAGTATTAACATGCAAAGTAACATGGATAACTGACATTTGCTCCATAAACTTACCGAATATATCGGATCCTCCCTCCTAGGCTGCACGGAAGTTGACGGCATGTCCAAACTGGCAGTGGATTCCACAGTAGCTGAGGGATGATGCTGGCCTGCATGAGAAGCAAAGACACTATGTAAACACACACCTATGCATTGTTGACGGGTCAAAAGACATATGCCGAATTCTTTAACGGGTCAAAGCTGTCATGGGCACTACAACAAGGGTGACAAATAAGCTTCAATTTCCATGCCATTATCTTTAATACTTTTATTCAATAACTACTTCCACATTGTTCACCTCAACTAAGCCAAACATTAAAGTTCTGCTTGTTCTGTGGCTGACAACATCCCTTATAGGCCATTAAAGCGGACCTTCACTCTGAATAAGAGTCTATCTTATATGTTTCCCACACCCTGTACATACAGATTGTCCACATTAAAAATCATCCTACCTGCATCTACTGCATGTTATGAGCCTTTAAACATCCAAGATGGCGGCTTATGGAAGCCGCCATCTTATCAGGCAGCCTGCAAACAGGAAGTGCCTCCTGACTGTGCTGCTCTGCATTCTGGGACTGCTGACCGTTATCTGACCCCAGCTCTGCTCTGTCTGAGCAAAGCACAGCTATAACCAGCCCCCTTGTACCTTATCCCACTCTTCTCTCCTCAGTAAGTGTGATGCTTCTGAGTCAAGATGGCGGCGCCCGTATCCGAAATTCCTGAACAGAGTTGCAGCCCAGTGGGGGAAAGAATAATAAGTTAGTGACTAAAAACGTAAAATATATTAATTTTACATGCTGGGGAACTGTTTTTTCAGACTTTGGGCTTTTCATTAAATCACACTGAAGGTCCGGTTTAAGTGTACACACTCAGCCTGGACATAGCAGGGACCTGTTTTTTTGGAGGCCTAGCAATGTATGTTTTCCTAATTCAAACCAAGCCTGTTTTTTGCTTTTTAACCAACCCCAGGTCACACACAAGTAGCCAACAGATCAAGATTGAAGTGTGTGATGTCATGGAGTGTAAAGACATAACTGCCAGGTTAATGGGAACCAGCAAACTTTGAAACTCGGGTTCAATGTTCATTCACGTCTTGTATGTGGCCAAAAAATCAGAAGTTAACTGGCCACACACATGCCACACCCTGGCCCCCCACAGAAATCCCCTACAAGCCACAGCCTAGGCGCATGGCTTAACAGATGTGTTACTGGCTAATTGTGCATGCTCACTAATTGTAAAGGTCACATAAAGCTTACTCACCTGCAGGACGGGTCGGTGAATCTGTGTCCCTTAGGGCCGCGTGGCCCTCGACGGCGACTGGATGCATCAATCCCAAAATCATCTCCTCAGCCGGTGTAAACTTGAGTTTGGAGGGAAATCCTCCTCCAGTTTTCATGCTGCAAAACATAGTTAGGCTAATTTAGAACCAGGTGGCCAATACAACATCAAGTCAAATCATAAAGCTAACATTTTTACCTGTAAATCCGCCTTTGATTTTCTTTCTTTCGCGCAGCATATTTGAGGTCCGATATCTTGCGCTGAACCTGTACAACATCCTTTAATTCTTCCCCCGCTGCATTCACTTGTCTGGTTAGGTCGGCCAAGATGTTTGCTCTGCGCTTTTTGGTGGTGTTTTTGGATTTGCGCCCATATAGCTCCTCATAAACTAAGGTCAGGCCACTAGCCAAGGCCATAATTTGGCCCTCACCAAAACACCCACTCAACTGCCCTCTTCGCAATGTGCGCCCTGTTGTTTGGGGTTGTGGCTCCTCCATGGTGACATCCAAATGGGGTGACATCCTTGCCTGGGTTTGTGGGGGATAATGCAGGGAATGGTGGCTGCCTGGGGATTGGACAGGACTGGGCAAGGGACTGGGTGTTCTGGCCTGGCTGGCCACAGAAGTCCCAGGTGTGGATGTGGCATAGTAACCTTGCCTTTCCACCTGTGCCGGTGCCAAATGTGGGCAGGCAGGAGAGTTTAGTTCTGAGGCTGAAGTAGTGCTGCCCTTGGAGGTAGTAGGGCGGCCCAAGGGTGAGGGCGATCTTGCAGGGCCGGCCCTCTTCTGCTGTTTTTTTTGGGCCACTCTTGGGGGGCTTCGGGACCTTGTTCTGGCTCTTTGTGGGCTGCGTGCCCTGCTTCGGCGTCTAGGGGGGCTGCGGGACCTGGTTCTGCCTCTTGGGGGGCTGCGTGCCCTGCTTCGGCGTCTAGGGGGGCTGCCTGGGGACCTTGTTCTGCCTCTTTGTGGGCTGTGTGCCCTGCTGCGGCATCTAGGGGGGCTGCGGGACCTGGTTCTGCCTCTAGGGGGGCTGCGTGCCCTGCTTCAGCGTCTAGGGGGGCTGCGGGACCTGGTTCTGCCTCTTTGTGGGCTGCGTGCCCTGCTGCAGCATCTAGGGGGGCTGCGGGACCTTGTTCGGCCTCTTTGTGGGCTGCGTGCCCTGCTGCGGCATCTAGGATGGCTGCGGGACCTGGTTCTGCCTCTAGGGGCGGTGCGGGACCTGGTTCTGCCTCTTGGGGGGCTGCGGGACCTGATTCTGCCCCTTGGGGGGCTGCGGGACCTACTGCGGCCTATTGTGGGTGTTGTAGTGGGGCAGGGTGGGGTGGGTCTTCGGACTCTCTTACCCGTTTTGGGCCCAGTAGCCATAATAGCCTTTGTGGGCTGTGTCTTTGCTTTGGCTGCCTGCTCCTTTTTTTGCCCATAGCTGGTAGTTGGCTGGGCCGGCGTTTTGGTACTAGGCCGTAATTTTGCTTTGGGCTGTTGCGACCTTGTTTTTGGCCCTTCGGAAGGCTCCTGCCGCTTGGCAGCTGAGGGATGATGCTGGCCTGCATGAGAAGCAAAGACACTATGTAAACACACACCTATGCATTGTTGACGGGTCAAAAGACATATGCCGAATTCTTTAACGGGTCAAAGCTGTCATGGGCACTACAACAAGGGTGACAACTAAGCTTCAATTTCCATGCCATTATCTTTAATACTTTTATTCAATAACTACTTCCACATTGTTCACCTCAACTAAGCCAAACATTAAAGTTCTGCTTGTTCTGTGGCTGACAACATCCATTATAGGCCATTAAAGCGGACCTTCACTCTGAATAAGAGTCTATCTTATATGTTTCCCACACCCTGTACATACAGATTGTCCACATTAAAAATCATCCTACCTGCATCTACTGCATGTTATGAGCCTTTAAACATCCAAGATGGCGGCTTATGGAAGCCGCCATCTTATCAGGCAGCCTGCAAACAGGAAGTGCCTCCTGACTGTGCTGCTCTGCATTCTGGGACTGCTGACCGTTATATGACCCCAGCTCTGCTCTGTCTGAGCAAAGCACAGCTATAACCAGCCCCCTTGTACCTTATCCCACTCTTCTCTCCTCAGTAAGTGTGATGCTTCTGAGTCAAGATGGCGGCGCCCGTATCCGAAATTCCTGAACAGAGTTGCAGCCCAGTGGGGGAAAGAATAATAAGTTAGTGACTAAAAATGTAAAATATATTAATTTTACATGCTGGGGAACTGTTTTTTCAGACTTTGGGCTTTTCATTAAATCACACTGAAGGTCCGGTTTAAGTGTACACACTCAGCCTGGACATAGCAGGGACCTGTTTTTTTGGAGGCCTAGCAATGTATGTTTTCCTAATTCAAACCAAGCATGTTTTTTGCTTTTTAACCAACCCCAGGTCACACACAAGTAGCCAACAGATCAAGATTGAAGTGTGTGATGTCATGGAGTGTAAAGACATAACTGCCAGGTTAATGGGAACCAGCAAACTTTGAAACTCGGGTTCAATGTTCATTCACGTCTTGTATGTGGCCAAAAAATCAGAAGTTAACTGGCCACACACATGCCACACCCTGGCCCCCCACAGAAATCCCCTACAAGCCACAGCCTAGGCGCATGGCTTAACAGATGTGTTACTGGCTAATTGTGCATGCTCACTAATTGTAAAGGTCACATAAAGCTTACTCACCTGCAGGACGGGTCGGTGAATCTGTGTCCCTTAGGGCCGCGTGGCCCTCGACGGCGACTGGATGCATCAATCCCAAAATCATCTCCTCAGCCGGTGTAAACTTGAGTTTGGAGGGAAATCCTCCTCCAGTTTTCATGCTGCAAAACATAGTTAGGCTAATTTAGAACCAGGTGGCCAATACAACATCAAGTCAAATCATAAAGCTAACATTTTTACCTGTAAATCCGCCTTTGATTTTCTTTCTTCCGCGCAGCATATTTGAGGTCCGATATCTTGTGCTGAACCTGTACAACATCCTTTAATTCTTCCCCCGCTGCATTCACTTGTCTGGTTAGGTCGGCCAAGATGTTTGCTCTGCGCTTTTTGGTGGTGTTTTTGGATTTGCGCCCATATAGCTCCTCATAAACTAAGGTCAGGCCACTAGCCAAGGCCATAATTTGGCCCTCACCAAAACACCCACTCAACTGCCCTCTTCGCAATGTGCGCCCTGTTGTTTGGGGTTGTGGCTCCTCCATGGTGACATCCAAATGGGGTGACATCCTTGCCTGGGTTTGTGGGGGATAATGCAGGGAATGGTGGCTGCCTGGGGATTGGACAGGACTGGGCAAGGGACTGGGTGTTCTGGCCTGGCTGGCCACAGAAGTCCCAGGTGTGGATGTGGCATAGTAACCTTGCCTTTCCACCTGTGCCGGTGCCAAATGTGGGCAGGCAGGAGAGTTTAGTTCTGAGGCTGAAGTAGTGCTGCCCTTGGAGGTAGTAGGGCGGCCCAAGGGTGAGGGCGATCTTGCAGGGCCGGCCCTCTTCTGCTGTTTTTTTTGGGCCACTCTTGGGGGGCTTCGGGACCTTGTTCTGGCTCTTTGTGGGCTGCGTGCCCTGCTTCAGCGTCTAGGGGGGCTGCGGGACCTGGTTCTGCCTCTTGGGGGGCTGCGTGCCCTGCTTCGGCGTCTAGGGGGGCTGCCTGGGGACCTTGTTCTGCCTCTTTGTGGGCTGCGTGCCCTGCTGCGGCATCTAGGGGGGCTGCGGGACCTGGTTCTGCCTCTAGGGGGGCTGCGTGCCCTGCTTCGGCGTCTAGGGGGCTGCGGGACCTGGTTCTGCCTCTTTGTGGGCTGCGTGCCCTGCTGCAGCATCTAGGGGGGCTGCGGGACCTTGTTCGGCCTCTTTGTGGGCTGCGTGCCCTGCTGCGGCATCTAGGGGGGCTGCGGGACCTGGTTCTGCCTCTAGGGGCGGTGCGGGACCTGGTTCTGCCTCTTGGGGGGCTGCGGGACCTGATTCTGCCCCTTGGGGGGCTGCGGGACCTACTGCGGCCTATTGTGGGTGTTGTAGTGGGGCAGGGTGGGGTGGGTCTTCGGACCCTCTTACCCGTTTTGGGCCCAGTAGCCATAATAGCCTTTGTGGGCTGTGTCTTTGCTTTGGCTGCCTGCTCCTTTTTTTGCCCATAGCTGGTAGTTGGCTGGGCCGGCGTTTTGGTACTAGGCCGTAATTTTGCTTTGGGCTGTTGCGACCTTGTTTTTGGCCCTTCGGAAGGCTCCTGCCGCTTGGCTGCCTTCTTCCCAGTTTGCTCCTTTCCAGTTTTGCCATGAGTTTTTTTGGGTGCCATTTTGATTTTTGAGAATAATGAGCTGTGTGTGCAGGGACCTTTAAGTAAGCTAGCCGGCGTGTGACGTTTACGCGCCGGCGTGTGACGCGTACGTTCGCACGGCCGTGCGGAACCCTCTGGGACATTACTTATCTGCTGCCGAGAACAAGAAGCAAGATGGCACCCACTATCTTCACCCGCCAACAAGAAGAGATCATCATCAAGTGTCTTTTAAGGACTTTGCTTTGATTTGTAAATGCTGCTCTACATGTGAAGGAAGCGCAGGAATAAATGGCTTTAGTAATAAATGTGATAAACTACATGCACAACCAAAGGCACGCCACACACGTGCCAAACAACATTTAGGCCAGATTGTGAAATTACTGAACCCTAGAAATGTGTGTGTGTTAATGTAATTACCCCAAAAATGTATTGCTGACACATATTGATAGGTATTTAGAAGTAAATTCTATGTTTGCTTTCTGTTTTGTAGACCATGCTGGATCGCAGGTACGACTACCTGCCCAACACATTTGAAAAACGCAACGTCGCCCTGGAGATAATCTCGACCATACAACAGCAGACCAACACCACCTTCACCCACACGCAGATCATGCAGCATTGGTCGGACCTCAAACGGCTGCACATGCCCCGGGTGCGGAGGTTCTTTGGAATCCATTTTCCAAGTAAGTACATTGCGATTGCATGCAATATGTAACTAAGACAGAAGGTAGGCCTTTACTTAGAATGCCTTTTCTTTTCTAGTGTTGGAAATGGATTACCGAATTCGCCACACCCGGAGGCGCACAGGCCGACCAGTGCTGCATGATTCTGCAGCTGGGAGTGAAGGTGGTGTATCTCCAGGGCGACGGTCCGACCCCTCCTCTGTTGGCTCCTCCGACCAGCCCCTGGACCTTACCACAGAGGAGGGGCGGCACGGCGTGGGCAGGGAGTCATACCCTGCCACGCATGCGGGAGCCTCTGGTATGTCACTCTTCATGTATACGCACACACATATACATGTTTGCTCCTGAGAGCAACAAACTGAATCCTTTTTTCTTTTTTTGAAGATGCTTCGGGAGCGGGTGAGGTAGTGGAGGAGGAGGCAGCAGATATGCTCGAAGAAGAACCTGGAGAAGGTGAGTGATGTGACCCAGACTTTGAAAAAAACATTGGAGGACTGCTGAATCAGACCTTAAAACTGAGCATATTTTCGAAATTTCTACAGGCAGTTCTTCACAGCAGAGCCAGGACCAAGGACATCGTGTTGTCCCCAACGAGCCATCTATCGGCCACCAACCAAGTAAGTATTCATGTCATTTGTGACATTTCTGTGTTACTTGACCTGAACACACAAATCCATCAAGCCCTAGGCAATGGCACTCGAAGACTTACCTGTGCCCACTTCATTAGCTTAATGACTTGACAGACTTACCTGTGACCACTTCATTTGATTAATGACTTGAAATAATTACATGTCGCTTTTCGTGGTTTGTTAAACTAATAAACGTTAAATCCACAGGTGACAAACATGTATAGTTAGGCAACTAATTTTTGGCCGAAAAATTGTTACAGGGACCACACGTCAAAGACTGGCGGAGCTGAATCGGAGGGTCCTTGAGTTGGTGGCCGATCTGCACGCGATGCGTGACACGTTGGGGACAACAGAACATGAAGAGTAGTGTCCTTGGTCCTGGACCAGTTTATTTGTATATAGTTTTTAAATATTTATTTGGTACATTTTAAAAGTTAAATGATTTTGTAAATAGTTTTTAATGACATCTTTAAAATCTTATTAAATTAACAATAAGCCAAAAAAATGCCACACTAAAATGGCTGGTTACAATAATAAACCACAGAAAAATACCCAATAATTCGTGTGTCAATTATTAGCACAAATACATTGTCAAGAAACAAAGGGTAAATTACTGTTGAATAAAGCAACATTGAAATGACCGGGAAGTGGTTTGGGTAAGTTTTAAGGTGCGCTAACTGAAGCAAAAACTAAGCAGAAAGTGGTTGGGGTGAGCTTTAAGGTGCGCTAACTGAAGAAAAAAATAAGCAGGAAGTGGTTGGGGTGAGCTTAAAGGTGCGCTAACTGAAGAAAAAAATAAGCAGGAAGTGGTTGGGGTAAGTTTTAAGGTGCGCTAACTGAAGCAAAAACTAAGCAGGAAGTGGTTGGGGTGAGCTTTAAGGTGCGCTAAATGAAGCAAAAACTAAGCAGGAAGTGGTTGGGGTGAGCTTTAAGGTGCGCTAACTGAAAAAAAAATAAGCAGGAAGTGGTTGGGGTAAGTTTTAAGGTGCGCTAACTGAAGCAAAAACTAAGCAGGAAGTGGTTGGGGTGAGCTTTAAGGTGCGCTAAATGAAGCAAAAACTAAGCAGGAAGTGGTTGGGGTGAGCTTTAAGGTGTGCTAACTGAAAAAAAAAATAAGCAGGAAGTGGTTGGGGTAAGTTTTAAGGTGCGCTAACTGAAGCAAAAACTAAGCAGGAAGTGGTTGGGGTGAGCTTTAAGGTGCGCTAAATAAAGAAAAAACTAAGCAGGAAGTGGTTGGGGTGAGCTTTAAGGTGCGCTAACTGAAGAAAAAAATAAGCAGGAAGTGGTTGGGGTAAGTTTTAAGGTGCGCTAACTGAAGCAAAAACTAAGCAGGAAGTGGTTGGGGTGAGCTTTAAGGTGCGCTAAATGAAGCAAAAACTAAGCAGGAAGTGGTTGGGGTGAGCTTTAAGGTGCACTAACTGAAGAAAAAAATAAGCAGGAAGTGGTTGGGGTGAGCTTTAAGGTGCGCTAACTGAAGCAAAAACTAAGCAGGAAGTGGTTGGGGTGAGCTTTAAGGTGCGCTAAATGAAGCAAAAAATAAGCAGGAAGTGGTTGGGGTGAGCTTGTTAGTGCTAGATATGGGAACACATATATGTGTGCGAACAGTTTAATGATTTAAGTCTGTATTTGTGCAGGCGCAGGATCGTAAGTTTGTGGCTCCAGACGATTATTTTATAAAAATTCGATTAAAGTTGCTCGGGAAACGCAAGGGATTCGTTGAGGTAGACGATGGGAAAGTGTTAAAAACGAATGCTGCCGTTGCAACCAGAGAAAAGGAATCAGAAAAGTCACGCGGATAAATGACATACTCGATCTCGTACTTTAACATACGAACGGACGGCCACTTTACCGAAGGAAACGAATAAATGCAAAGAATCACACGCATATGCATACGAGAGCGCGAACGTTCGAAAATAATACAAAGAGCGGCACTGATACGACTGGTTTGTTATGTCTCTCTGAATCAAGCCTTATGTACGGGAGGCACGGCATCTCACCAGGAGATTTCGTGAGAGAGGATATCCGCATAGGCTCCTGCGGACTTGTTGCAAAAAAGCCCTTGATTTGGATAGGGGGGACTTATTAAGAGGTAAAAAAGTGATAAGAAAGACAGGTGGCCGACTTCCTCCCCCTGGTGACCAACCAGTTAGATTGATTACACAATTTGGGACGCAATGGGAACAGTTTCGCCTGATTCTTGAGTCGAATTGGCATATTTTGTGCCTGGACTCAGTAGTAGCCAAATGTGTGGGCCCGAGACCACTCCTGACGGCACGTCGTGCACCAAATATTCGTGACTTGTTGGTGCACAGTGATTTGGTAGAAGGTGCCAAGGGTAACGGAATTGATAAGCTACACGGATCGTTTAGATGTGGCCATTGTAAGATCTGCCCATTTATGGATAAAACTACCTCTTTTTGGGGCCCCAAAAATATTGGAAGACCCTGCCCTATTAAAGAGTTTATTAATTGTGCTTCCTCCTATGTGGTGTATATGCTCACCTGCCCCTGTGGTAAGAAATATGTCGGCAAGACTAAGCGTGAACTTAGGGTGCGGATAGGAGAGCATGTGCACGACATTAGGAGTGGGAATGACTGGAGTCCTGTGGCGGAGCACTTCCGGTTGTTCCATCAGGGGAGACCAGTAGGATTGAAGGTATGTGGGATCTTTATCCTCCGGAAAGAGGGGAGGAGAGGGTTCCTAGACATAAGATTGCTGCAGCAGGAGGCTCGTTTGATTTATGAGTTGGGGACAATGGCCCCTGATGGGCTGAAAGTTGAATCAGGGCTTAATGCGTTTTTGTAAGTCCCTGTAACAGTGCCAACTAGGTCCTCAGGAAAGGTAGGGAGCCTTGCAAACCCACACCCCCACTCCACCCACCCCCCCTTTTTTCTGACGAAGCTCCAGTGGGCGGAGCGAAACACATGTCGGCGGACGGCCGGCCCACCGTCTTCCCCGCTCCTCCGTGTCTCGGCTCTCTGAGTGCGCTGCTGATGGGACCTCGTCGGCTCATGTCCACGCTATATATTGGTTGGCGGCGGGAGAAAGGTCTATGTTGAGAAGTCTGCCCTAGGTCACAGAGTTTGACTGCAGCATGGACGCTGAAAACAGGACGGCTTGATGCGGTAGCCAGTGTATTGGACTACAATGCGCAGCTAAGTATTCATTTCACCAGTGCAATTTAAATGGCGTGTCTGCACATTTGAGCGGCGGACCTATGTACCAAGGTGTTTCATTATGGCTGATCAATAGCCTCTTAACTGGCTGAACTCTATGCTTGGTCCTTAAAAGCTGCGCTTACTACAATCAACGGGAAAGGGGATCCCCTAAATTTACAGGCCTGTAACATTGGACCCAATAAGGACACCAAGAGGCTGATCCCTGGAGTACCTTATCAACTTAGCGACAGCTACTTGGGCGATAAATTTACGTCTATAAGTCTAACCAAGACTTTTCATTGAATTGAATTACAAGCCATTTAGATGTTAGACACCTGGACACTCAATTGATGCTGACAGCGCAGGGATTTTTATAGAGTTAGCACTCCTAGTGGAGGCGTAAAATAATTTTCCCTATTTTTTTGGAGCCTGAGAAAAGGAGGAGTGTGTGTGAAGTGAGTGTGGCTGATGAGGCTGCATGCATGGGGGGGGGGGGGGCATTTTTTACAATCACTTTATATGTGTTTTTATTGTGTATAGCTGGTGTGTACCTATGTAAGTGCCATATTTTGATACTACTAAATAAATTATGTGTTGCAATGGCTATTAAGCCTTATGAGCCTGTTTGTGCCTGTTCTAGCATTTAACCAAGTTTAAGTGTTTTTTCTGTAATACTCCTTGCAGCTGGTATTTAACATTATACCCTGGTCTGGTCTCAGAAATGCACTGTTGCTATCAAATACATAATACATAATATTATCTCTATTACCTATAGATATATTCACATCTCATAGACTCCAGGGCCAGTTTTGGTCTACTTTAAGCATACCCAAGTGGAGATAGTAGTTGAATGGAATTCAGATCTCCACATTCTCATCTCCACATTTTGGGACAATGTTACTAAAGTTGAGTGTAAAGATTTAAGTCTCTCACTGTACAATCTACATATACAGTTTTTGTAATTACATTTTAAGCACTAATTCAGCCAGACCATTGTTGTGCTTGTGGTCAGGGTTGGTGTGTAATGCAGATAGACCCTGCTATGCTGAGTGCCACAGCCAGACTTGAAAATGTAGATGACCCAGGGACCTGGTTCAGGCAGCGGGCAAATGGCGACATAGAATTGTGGATCTAAAGGACATAGCAAATAGTTAGTATGAAAGCTCTGGAGGTGGTCAATCTTGGCAACTGTTCAGGCCAGCAAATCTTGATATGGTCAGCAATGCGTATAGTAGTTCTGGACAAGGTCAAATGTGTCAAATTGCCAAGAACTAAGACCTGGATGTGGCCACAACAGCTTGTTGGCAACAGTGGATCTAGACAGACATGGCAGGTTCGGCAACAGGGACAGCAACTTTAGACGTGGTCAGACATATCTGGGTTGACAGAAAAGAGTCCAAACAGGTAAGGTAACAGGTGAATTTAAAAGCAAGGGAAAGGTTGGAATAGAAAGGCAACCCAACAAACATGATTATAAATAGGCTTGTCTAGTGCTGCACAAATATGCCTCTGTATAGTTCTGATGCAGAACTGTGTCGCATAATTTGGTTTTCTATTATGAAATTGAATAATATTTGCATGTAGAAGCAAAATTCTGGTTGCGTTTCTTATGTCAGGAAGGCAGATAAACCTAAATTGCACTGCATGCCTACCAAACACATACGGAATACTGTGCTAAAATATTGTTGAAGAAACACCCTATCACTAATGGTACTGTTAAAATTGTAAAGTTAAAGTTACTAATCTTTCTATATAAAAATACATTCTTTGACTTGTCTTAGACCTATTCAAGACCGTTGAGGGGGTAATTACCTGCATGAAAGGTCCCTCAGATGTGCTTCCAATCACCATATTTGGGGACAAGGTTGGGGACTGTTTGATAGGCTATTGGAGCTGAAGCAACTAGATGCTAGGCAGTAGATGAAGAGCCATTCAACGCCGGAGATGACATGGTAGGTGGGAATTAAGGGGAAATATTTCTTCCAATGCCAGGTGTTGGCAGTAGTTGAGAAGCAACTGTGCAGCTCCATTAAAAAAAAATCTGCATAACGAGCTAGCATTGGTACCTAGGATAATGCAACTGGTTCAAAACATTTTCACAATCACTTCAACTTCAAACTCTTGCTTGGCACCCACCGAAACTGATGGTGTCAAAGTTTGGTCTGAATGTGAATAGACTGATTTTAGAAGGGAAACATGAAAGAAATTGGAATACTACATAGAATAAGGCAACTTCCAGATGGTAAGTGATATGGTTAATGCTCTGCAAAATTCTGAATGGTCCCCACAAATCTTGGATGGTACTTTTAAGGCTAGATCCTAAAAGTGCATGGAGGGAGATTTAGGAATTTTTAGTGAATCTCTTTGAAATAAGGGAATATGGTCATAGACCCAGTAAAGGGGTAAATACCCAGTTTAGGAATGGGCTTGCATAGTTAATACAACTCTAGCCCTGGGCCGGAGATGCACACAATGGTTTTGTTTTTAGTTGATGAATGAGCAAACTATTCATCCCATCAGTGGCGTAATGACTGGGGGCCCTGTCGACTGCAGTGCAACCACTGGTCGTTACACAAATGTGCAGTAGTGGGTCACCCTGTTCACACAGCCTGGTGAGGGGTTGCCACCGACGGCTTCCCTTTTCAGTCCTCCCCCCTCTCTCGCTTGCTTCCTCCCCTCCCCCTGAAATTAAGCAAGCGCCAGCATGTGATTGGCGCTTGCTAGCCAAGGGGCCGGAGTTACCTCTCTCCTTGATGTGCCCGGAAGCAAGAGGCATGCTCCCAGCCTTTATCCTTCACCCAGCCCACATCATTCCAGCTGCGCTGCCACCTGCTTACAGGTTTGGGGGAAGATTAGGGGGCAGCCATCACACAAGCCCCCATCTCTGCCACCACATAAGGCCCCTGGACCAAAGCACCCCTGCAGCCACCCAGGGCCTCTCCCCCCCTGCAGCCACCAAAAGGGGCCCTGCCCCCCCCCGCAACAGCCACACCAGGTCCCCTGGCTCCCCCACAGCCTTCACAAAGGGCCCCTGCAGCCACCATCAGGGACCCTGGCCCTTTGCAACTCCAACCAGTGCTTTTATTTACTAAAACGCAAGTTTGACAAATTTCCGATTTCATAATTAGTAATGAGTTCTTGGAAGGAACCTTCTCCATGTCAAGGTCGAGTTGTCCACCTTGATGAAAACAGTGTGGGAAACCAGGATAAAGCAAGACCAGGACAGTGAGCTAGGTTTGCCACTATACAATTCAAATCAGTATAAATCAGAGGATATGACAGAAAAGATATTGAACTTTTTTTTAAAAAAACAAGACTAATCGCTACAGAACCTAAAGACTTTAGAGGGTGGGGGGGCTGGGCGCATTTATAACAGCCATCCCTTTTGCTGGGTCCATGGTTAACCTCAGATGGAATAAAACCCAAGGGGACATTCTGGACATTCTGGAGTTTTTGCAATACCATCCTCACATATTTATTATGCAGAGACAAGGACATGGAGTAATCCAATATGGGCAACCTAGCCCATCATGAACTTCTGTGAGAATTCTTGGAGGACATATAACAAATTCTTGGAGAGGTGTATTACACAAACTTATACCAATTAAGTTAGTATTTAGTATTAAAAACATTCTTCCACTTATTGCACTGTCAAATTCGAATAAGGACCAACTTAAAAACCTTGCCCCCTCCCATCTCTCCCAAGAGATCATTAGTAAGTGTAGTCCTGACCACCCAAACAACAATAGGGTTCTCACCTTTTGACTCACGTAGCTGATACTGATGTGATCCAGCGATTAGGTGAGTTGCTTATTGCCATGGTAGGCCCAATCAGCTGCAGAGGACAAATGGTGAGTGTGCTTTTGCTTTTTTATTTGGGCGGTCAATCACGTTACTAGTTGGTGCGTGTCTTTTGTCCCATCCTTTTTCTTCACAAACAGAATTCTGCTTCTGATGTGTTTGGTCCTTTACAAGACTTTGATGTACTGCTTCATGGGAAGATTATAAAACCTTCCAGGAAGAAATTCAGTGAACAAATTAAACATAGAAAAGCTAATTATTTTTTACTTATTTATGGATTTTATTAATTTTCTTGCTTTCTATGATTATCCAGAAGCCTTTTCCTAGACCATTTTATGCAGGGCAATCACCCAGGTGTTATCTTCCAAATTAGCCTCCAAAACCCATAAAAAATATATATTTTTTTCTCTTTATTGGTATATTTCTTCAATTTTTAGATTTCTGGGATTATTTTCAGTACTTTACCTAGCCCATTTTGTACAGGGCAATCACCCAGGTGGTCACCTTGATTTTCAGCCCTCTAGCCCTTGCTAGCTACATTTTGCAGCCATTTTTGGGCCCAAAGTTTGGGCCTCCAATGACCTCAATGGGTTTCGGATTGGCAGACCCCAACACAAACTTTGCTGGCAAGTTCGGTCGAACTTGACGACCCGAATCTCTACTGACACACTCATCACTAATAAACACCCAAAACATTTCAATGATTCTAAATTTAATTTTAATATTTCAAAATATAAAATCCTACACCTGAGGAGACATATACACATGGAACATACTAGACCATGTGATTTCCACCTGCACTCATCCGTCTGTACTTACCTTTTAAACTGGACCAACATCCTTGCACATTTGGAAAAAAATCACAGTTCCCCTATCTGCATGCATGATACTGAATCATTGTCAGCACTCACATTTGCTACTACATCCACTAAAGCTGAAACACCACCCCACAGATTTTGTTCTAGTGGCAGCCAACTTGGAGCTTCCTTTCCCAGCAGCCCAGCCATGTTGCTGACTGAATGCAAATGACCTAACCCCGCAATGCACAGCATCAGGAATCCTCCCCTTTGCAGGCAGCCTGCAGCTTCATGAGAAGCCATTTTGTTTTCAAAATTGACTACAGCAGTTACGAAAATATAAATTAATTTTATGTGCACCAATCTGCAAATTGCTTTGGGGAGGGATGCATATTAGTACTGTTCCTTGTAAGGGTGTTGGTCCGGTTTAAGTTCACAATTACCTATGCTCCATATGAGTATGATAAAGTATGCCAACCGCCAGTAGCAGAGCCAAAGAAACCACCTTATTATTATTCATTATTTATACCCTATGTATGTTTCACAATCATTTCACAAATCATTAATTCATTCAGAGTATTCTGAATGTTCCAAATGGGTGCACTGTATATTTATATTTTGTTACTGTATTTTTACCATAGTACAAAGGGCTGTGAAAGATAAAATAAAGGAAATAAAATATGCTTGTCTTTTTTCCCCTCCCAGCAGCTTTCTCCTAATCCAGGTCTGGTACCTTCCGCTTCCTCTAATTCTTCCACTGCCTCCCCTGCCTCGGCACACCTCCTCTATTGCAGTGAATGAAGTTGTGCATGATCCAATTGCAGTGACACAGTGGGAGTTAGAGTCACAAATGACACAACTTCTATGGATGTTAGTCGGCTCCCAAGAAATTTTTGAGCATACACAAGCTTGCAGGGTTCGATGCAGGCATGTTTTTGAGTATCAAACAGGAAGAAAGCTGCTACAGGGTAGAAAAGGTGATTTTTTTTTTATTCATGTACCATATTTTTCACTTTTATTTCCCCAAAGGTAGGGGGTTGTGCATGCATCTTAAGGGACGAATATTAACAACAAAAAACTAAACTGACATAACTCCTGTGTTGCTGGCCAGGCTGCCACAGCCACTGGGAGACCCGAAGATAGATGAGCGGGAGGTCATTGCATTGCGCTTGCACATGCCCTAATGAACTGTACAGGCTTGAGGAATTTACACACAGCACCTGCGGTGACATGATGTGTGTCCTGCTATGCGCTGCCATTATACTAGGCAAAGTGCAGGTGCATCTACTTAGTCAGCTGACTGCATTCATGAATCTCTCTTAACTGTATATGATCTAGGATTTGCTTTACCTTGCTACTTGGATTATCCTTAGCAATGTGCACCTGTGTATGACCTCGGCTTCCCTCTGGACTCTGAAACTTTGCCTCTCTCTCTCAGACAGCTTTACAGTGATTGGGTAGACATGCTGGGGCAGAAATTTGAGGGGGCTGTGAATAGATGGTACCACTTTCTCCAGTTCAGGATGCCCGCTGTGTGAGGCCCCGTTGTTCACTTGGTTTTCTTACCTGTCCGACGACCCCGCAGCACCTGTGCAGCCGGCATCACTCTTGTCCCAGCCGAAAGATGCGAATGATGTTGCCTGGGTGTGGGCTGGGATTTCACTCAGCTTCTTCAGCCGCACATAAATCTGTATGCCCAGAGAAGTTGAAGTTGGAGTAGAGCCGTGTCTGCTCCAAGGGCTCGTTGGACAGGTAAGAAAACCGGATGAATGGTGTTGTTCACACAGTGGCCCCAGGGGAATGGACAAAAACATGGAATAATGAAAATCCTGTGTTTTGATTCATTTTAAAGAACCTTATGCAAAATAAAGTGAAAGTCTGCCATGGGTTATACCGTATGGGTAATTTTGTAGCTCTGCAAAGCTTTCAACCTGTTTCAGGCTGTGGAGAGAATTTTTTTTCTTTTGGGGGGGAAGCTCTCTACATTTCTACATAGTTGTATTGACAAAACAATAATCAGTATGGTTGAATCAATATCTGGAATTTCTCTATAGTTTTGCTTTTTTAAAGCAGCTGAAAAGCCAAGCAGCGCCCCTGCAGCTTAAAGTCACCTGTCTTTGCTGAAAGCCACATCCCTCGTTTCCCTGTAGCTGAGGCACAATCCCACACCCAGCTATTTTAATAGGATGGGTGCGGAGGCACTTCCCAGTCTACAGGGAATCCAGGAATATGGCCAATAGGCTGGTCACATCAGCCGGCATTCTTGAGATCAGCTAATAAGTGATCTCAAAAATGGCAGGTGGGCCTAAAATATTTTCTAAATCTGGGCCATCGCCATTTTCTCATTAAATAGAGGGCATCCTTTTGGCTACCAGCCTTTCAAGTGTCAAACCTTTCTTAGTGAATATGAGCGTTGGACAGTGAATCCTAATTTACAGGGAGGCCTGCCTGGTGGTGCTGACCTGTGACTGTTGGGTACACATTTTGTTTCATAAGCAGCAGGAAGTTTTTGACCTCCATTGCCACTACTTGCATAAAATGATACCATTGTTACATCTACAAAATGGCAGAACCTGATCCTGATAAGACCTAAGATTTTCACTATATTCATTATTAATCCTGCCTGGGACATTCCAAATTTGGATGCCCCGCTGTGTGTATCCCCCAAAATTTACAGTGCAAACAGAATTCCAGGACTAGGTCCGGTCCTGGCTCAAAACAAACCAGACCCAGCATACCCACCACACCTCTAGATAATTTTGGTTAAAAGACAACCATCCTTTATTTTGGAAATATTAAAATCTCAAAATACAAAAGTGTATACATCTAATTTGTACAAATTTCAATTCATTTGGTATACAATACCTAGTTACAAACTGTACCATTTACATACTTGCTTCTCAAAACAATACATTTTGTATAACAGTGATAGCATGATTAAATTCTTAAAAACAAGGTGACTATTTTGTCTTACTGGTCCGAAGATCGGCCAGACAGGGCAGACATGTTTCGCCACGTAGGCTTCTTCAGTGCCCTAATGTACATAGTAAAGAAAAGGGAGTATGATTTAGCATAGATGTAAATGAATATATGGCTTTATACATCACTTGATGTATACATCACTTAATTCAAAATCATCTCTTTTTGTTTTTACGGCACACTAGGATCAAATATGCAACTTATATGGCAATTATTCCTTAATAATTCCTTAATAATAATTCCTTAAAACTTTTGGTCTTTCCCTCTCTGCAATGGGTCATCATTAAAAATAACATGACTACTGTTTGTGGTCTCTTTTAATATGCTAGGATCTCTAGATATCTTCAATTATGGGACTCCAGTGGGGACATAGATGAATAGAATCAAATACCAAGAAACCTGACTAATAAAAAAGGAGGGATAAGTGGTGACTCCTCATCTCCACCAAGACCTGACATTCTCTGATGACAAAACAAAAATCAGGTAAATAAGAATGGTCCCTATTTTGAAGAAATGGGTTCGGTTATAGTGTATTACCATTCCAATTATTAAGGAATAATTGCCATATAAGTTGCATATTTGATCCTAGTGTGCCATAAAAACAAAAAGAGATGGTTTTGAATTAAGTGATGTATACATCAAGTGATGTATAAAGCCATATATTCATTTACATCTATGCTAAATCATACTCCCTTTTCTTTACTATGTACATTAGGGCACTGAAGAAGCCTACATGGCGAAACATGTCTGCCCTGTCTGGCCGATCTTCGGACCAGTAAGACAAAATAGTCACCTCGTTTTTAAGAATTTAATCATGCTATCACTGTTATACAAAATGTATTGTTTTGAGAAGCAAGTATGTAAATGGTACAGTTTGTAACTAGGTATTGTATACCAAATGAATTGAAATTTGTACAAATTAGATGTATGCACTTTTGTATTTTGAGATTTTAATATTTCCAAAATAAAGGATGGTTGTCTTTTAACCAAAATTATCTAGAGGTGTGGTGGGTATGCTGGGTCTGGTTTGTTTTGAGCCCGGACCGGACCTAGTCCTGGAATTCTGTTTGTATAATTCATAGTGGACCAGCTAATACCAAACCCCCTCTATACACAAAAGGAAGGGTCACCAATGGGTCAGACTGATTTACCCAGCAGGATAAATCAGTCTTGACATTCAGTTGTCAAAATTTACAGTGCCTTTTTCAAGTTCCCACGGTCCCTGTGTGAGGCACTTAGCCAATGAGACTCTCATGCAAAAAAAGCTAAGTGGAGTGCTTGCCTCCTCCTTCATTCCTACTTTTCTATAGCTTTGGTGCATGCCTGCACCACTCTTTCAGAAATGTCTGCCACAGGTATGTGCCTAGGTTAAAGGTTTGAGGGAATGAGTTGCGTGATCGCATTCTCCCCATGGATACATACAATGGGGCATCCTAAAGAGGGAGACCACTGGCCTAGGGTCTTTTAGAAATTAATGTAAGCCCTATAGTTAGTTATCCAAGTACCGTTCTGGGTTAATCTAACATCTTAAGTGCTCTAACGGCTTCGGAAGTCTAAATAATCTGGACAATTCCATTGAAAAACAAAACAAAAATTAAGAGGGTAAAAATAAAAATGAATGGGGTTATGTGGTTAATTAAACAGTCACATTAAACATCTTATATCAGCATGATATGGGCCCCAGAATATATGTGTGATGTCCCAGGAAAGCCTAATATAATGAGGTAATTTAAAAAACTAAAGAGACGATCTTGGAACCATCATTGATTCTCATGAGGTACTCTGCTAAAAACTGGGGAACCGAACAGGTAATCGCTGGCATTCGTCCAACTATGCTGAACCTACACCAACATAGTCGGGGTGGACATGGCACATTTTGTTTGCTAAATTTGGCAAAACCAGTGTAAAACAACGAAACAGTTAGTAAATCAGCCCAAAAATGTTATACCTGTTAAATGTATAACAAATATAATTGAACCTTATACAGTAAACTTGCTATAGCGTCAGTTCAAAACCTGGTGAGAAGACTTCAGTACCAGGTAATAATTTACACCCGGTAAAAAAGGAGTGAGAATTCTCACCAGGCTCTAAATCAACCCCATTGCGGTGCTCCCAAAGCCATTGACCACTTTGGATTAAAAAAAATGACTAAACAAAAAATCCACCTGATGGCACATTTTGTTTCAGCGAATGTCTCAAAGAGACTGTCTCTACTTCTTCAGAGCATGGCTCAATGCAACTATCAACCATACAGCAAGAAAAAAACCTAAAAGCCAATAGCTTAAAAGTCATTAGCTTAATAATAATAACAATTAATAACAATAAAGCTTAGCATTTAATATGCATTATTAAAAGGGTCTCAATGCCTGTTTGTCCATTTAAATCCAATAACCACAGAAAAAGCAAGCATAAGTTGATCATCACCATTAGGGATGAGCGAACTTTTGAAAAATTTGATTCGGCTGATTCGACAAATTTTTCGACAAAATTAGTTTCGGTCCGAATTTATTCGCAATGAATCTCTATTAAAAACGGCTATTTCTTAGCATCCTAGGGCCTCAATAGGGTTGTAAACCATTCTGCCTTGCTGTAACACGCATATGATGCGTGCTGGGTTAGTGAAATAACACTGTAAATAATTATGACATGCAGATCAGAGGCATCGCTATTAGAATCACAGAGCGGCACAATTGCAGAGAGTTGAGGTGGCATCACTATGAGGGGCCCCTATATTGCCTGAAAAACACACCCTGGAGCTGGCAGCAGCAGGAGCCCAAATATTGGCTGAAAGACATCCTGGAGTTGGCAGCAGGAGCAGCAGCCCAAAAATTGGCTGAATGACACCCTGGAGTTGCAAGCAGCAGCAGCAGCCCAAACATAGCTTGAAAGAGACACTGGAGTTGGCAGCAGGAACCCAAAAATTGGCTGAATGATACCCTGGAGTTGCAAGCAGCAGCAGCAGCCGGAGCCCAAACATAGCTTGAAAGAGACACTGGAGTTGGCAGCAGGATCCCAAAAATTGGCTGAATGACACCCTGGAGTTGCAAGCAGCAGCAGCAGCCCAAACCTAGCTTGAAAGACACACTGGAGTTGGCAGCAGGAGCCCAAAAATTGGCTGAATGACACCCTGGAGTTGCAAGCAGCAGCAGCCCAAACCTAGCTTGAAAGACACACTGGAGTTGGCAGCAGGAGCCCAAAAATTGGCTGAATGACACCCTGGAGTCGCAAGCAGCAGCAGCAGCAGCAGCCCAAACATAGCTTGAAAGAGACACTGGAGTTGGCAGCAGGAGCCCAAAAATTGGCTGAATGACACCCTGGAGTTGGCAAGCAGCAGCCCAAACATAGCTTGAAAGAGACACTGGAGTTGGCAGCAGGAGCCCAAAAATTGGCTGAATGACACCCTGGAGTTGCAAGCAGCATCAGCAGCAGCCCAACCCTAGCTTTAAAGACACACTGGAGTTGGCAGCAGGAGCCCAAAAATTGGCTGAATGACACCCTGGAGTCGCAAGCAGCAGCAGCAGCAGCCCAAACATAGCTTGAAAGAGACACTGGAGTTGGCAGCAGGAGCCCAAAAATTGGCTGAATGACACCCTGGAGTTGCAAGCAGCAGCAGCAGCCCAAACATAGCTTGAAATAGACACTGGAGTTGGCAGCAGGAGCACAAAAATTGGCTGAATGACACCCTGGAGTCGCAAGCAGCAGCAGCCCAAACATAGCTTGAAAGAGACACTGGAGATGGCAGCAGGAGCCCAAAAATTGGCTGAATGACACCCTGGAGTTGCAAGCAGCAGCAGGAGCCCAAACATAGCTTGAAAGAGACATTGGAGTTGGCAGCAGCAGCCCAAAAATTGGCTGAATGACACCCTGGAGTTGCAAGCAGCAGCAGCAGCCTAAACCTAGCTTGAAAGACACACTGGAGTTGGCAGCAGGAGCCCAAAAATTGGCTGTATGACACCCTGGAGTTGCAAGCAGCAGCAGCCCAAACCTAGCTTGAAAGACACACTGGAGTTGGCAGTAGGAGCCCAAAAATTGGCTGAATGACACCCTGGAGTTGCAAGCAGCAGCAGCAGCCGAAACATAGCTTGAAAGAGACACTGGAGTTGGCAGCAGGAGCCCAAAAATTGGCTGAATGACACCCTGGAGTTGGCAAGCAGCAGCCCAAAAATAGCTTGAAAGAGACACTGGAGTTGGCAGCAGGAGTCCAAAAATTTGCTGAATGACACCCTGGAGTTGCAAGCAGCAGCAGCAGCAGCTCAAACCTAGCTTGAAAGACACACTGGAGTTGGCAGCAGGAGCCCAAAAAAATGGCTGAATGACACCCTGGAGTTGCAAGCAGCAGCAGCTCAAACATAGCTTGAAAGAGACACTGGAGTTGGCAGCAGGAGCCCAAAAATTGGCTGAATGACACCCTGGAGTTGCAAGCAGCAGCAGCCCAAACCTAGCTTGAAAGACACACTGGAGTTGGCAGCAGGAGCCCAAGAATTGGCTGAATGACACCCTGGAGTTGCAAGCATCAGCAGCAGGAGCCCAAACATAGTTTGAAAGAGACACTGGAGTTGGCAGCAGCAGCCCAAAAATTGGCCGAATGACACCCTGGAGTTGCAAGCAGCAGCAGCTCAAACATAGCTTGAAAGAGACACTGGAGTTGGCAGCAGAAGCCCAAAAATTGGCTGAATGACACCCTGGAGTTGCAAGCAGCAGCAGCCCAAACATAGCTTGAAAGAGACACTGGAGTTGGAAGCAGGAGCTCAAAAATTGGCTGAATGACACCCTGGAGGTGCAAGCATCAGCAGCAGGAGCCCAAACATAGCTTGAAAGAGACACTGGAGTTGGCAGCAGCAGCTCAAAAATTGGCTGAATGATACCCTGGAGTTGCAAGCAGCAGCAGCAGCAGCCCAAGCCTAGCTTGAAAGACACACTGGAGTTGGCAGCAGGAGCCCAAAAATTGGCTGAATGACACCCTGGAGTTGCAAGCAGCAGCAGCAGGAGCCCAAACATAGCTTGAAAGAGACACTGGAGTTGGCAGTAGGAGCCCAAAAATTGGCTGAATGACACCCTGGAGTTGCAAGCAGCAGCAGCAGCAGCCCAAACCTAGCTTGAAAGACACACTGGAGTTGGCAGCAGGAGCCCAAAAATTGGCTGAATGACACCCTGGAGTTGCAAGCAGCAGCAGCCCAAACCTAGCTTGAAAGACACACTGGAGTTGGCAGCAGGAGCCCAAAAATTGGCTGAATGACACCCTGGAGTCGCAAGCAGCAGCAGCAGCCCAAACATAGCTTGAAAGAGACACTGGAGTTGGCAGCAGGAGCCCAAAAATTGGCTGAATGACACCCTGGAGTTGCAAGCAGCAGCCCAAACATAGCTTGAAAGAGACACTGGAGCTGGCAGCAGGAGCCCAAAAATTGGCTGAATGACACCCTGGAGTTGCAAGCAGCAGCAGCAGCCTAAACCTAGCTTGAAAGACACACTGGAGTTGGCAGCAGGAGCCCAAAAATTGGCTGTATGACACCCTGGAGTTGCAAGCAGCAGCAGCCCAAACCTAGCTTGAAAGACACACTGGAGTTGGCAGCAGGAGCCCAAAAATTGGCTGAATGACACCCTGGAGTTGCAAGCAGCAGCAGCAGCCGAAACATAGCTTGAAAGAGACACTGGAGTTGGCAGCAGGAGCCCAAAAATTGGCTGAATGACACCCTGGAGTTGGCAAGCAGCAGCCCAAAAATAGCTTGAAAGAGACACTGGAGTTGGCAGCAGGAGCCCAAAAATTGGCTGAATGACACCCTGGAGTTGCAAGCAGCAGCAGCTCAAACCTAGCTTGAAAGACACACTGGAGTTGGCAGCAGGAGCCCAAAAAAATGGCTGAATGACACCCTGGAGTTGCAAGCAGCAGCAGCTCAAACATAGCTTGAAAGAGACACTGGAGTTGGCAGCAGGAGCCCAAAAATTGGCTGAATGACACCCTGGAGTTGCAAGCAGCAGCAGCCCAAACCTAGCTTGAAAGACACACTGGAGTTGGCAGCAGGAGCCCAAGAATTGGCTGAATGACAACCTGGAGTTGCAAGCATCAGCAGCAGGAGCCCAAACATAGTTTGAAAGAGACACTGGAGTTGGCAGCAGCAGCCCAAAAATTGGCCGAATGACACCCTGGAGTTGCAAGCAGCAGCAGCTCAAACATAGCTTGAAAGAGACACTGGCGTTGGCAGCAGGAGCCCAAAAATTGGCTGAATGACACCCTGGAGTTGCAAGCAGCAGCAGCCCAAACATAGCTTGAAAGAGACACTGGAGTTGGAAGCAGGAGCTCAAAAATTGGCTGAATGACACCCTGGAGGTGCAAGCATCAGCAGCAGGAGCCCAAACATAGCTTGAAAGAGACACTGGAGTTGGCAGCAGCAGCTCAAAAATTGGCTGAATGATACCCTGGAGTTGCAAGCAGCAGCAGCAGCAGCCCAAGCCTAGCTTGAAAGACACACTGGAGTTGGCAGCAGGAGCCCAAAAATTGGCTGAATGACACCCTGGAGTTGCAAGCAGCAGCAGCAGGAGCCCAAACATAGCTTGAAAGAGACACTGGAGTTGGCAGTAGGAGCCCAAAAATTGGCTGAATTACACCCTGGAGTTGCAAGCAGCAGCAGCAGCCCAAACCTAGCTTGAAAGACACACTGGAGTTGGCAGCAGGAGCCCAAAAATTGGCTGAATGACACCCTGGAGTTGCAAGCAGCAGCAGCCCAAACCTAGCTTGAAAGACACACTGGAGTTGGCAGCAGGAGCCCAAAAATTGGCTGAATGACACCCTGGAGTCGCAAGCAGCAGCAGCAGCCCAAACATAGCTTGAAAGAGACACTGGAGTTGGCAGTAGGAGCCCAAAAATTGGCTGAATTACACCCTGGAGTTGCAAGCAGCAGCAGCAGCCCAAACCTAGCTTGAAAGACACACTGGAGTTGGCAGCAGGAGCCCAAAAATTGGCTGAATGACACCCTGGAGTTGCAAGCAGCAGCAGCCCAAACCTAGCTTGAAAGACACACTGGAGTTGGCAGCAGGAGCCCAAAAATTGGCTGAATGACACCCTGGAGTCGCAAGCAGCAGCAGCAGCCCAAACATAGCTTGAAAGAGACACTGGAGTTGGCAGCAGGAGCCCAAAAATTGGCTGAATGACACCCTGGAGTTGCAAGCAGCAGCCCAAACATAGCTTGAAAGAGACACTGGAGTTGGCAGCAGGAGCCCAAAAATTGCCTGAATGACACCCTGGAGTTGCAAGCAGCATCAGCAGCAGCCCAACCCTAGCTTTAAAGACACACTGGAGTTGGCAGCAGGAGCCCAAAAATTGGCTGAATGACACCCTGGAGTCGCAAGCAGCAGCAGCAGCAGCAGCAGCAGCCCAAACATAGCTTGAAAGAGACACTGGAGTTGGCAGCAGGAGCCCAAAAATTGGCTGAATGACACCCTGGAGGTGCAAGCAGCAGCAGCAGCCCAAACATAGCTTGAAATAGACACTGGAGTTGGCAGCAGGAGCCCAAAAATTGGCTGAATGACACCCTGGAGTTGCAAGCAGCAGCAGCCCAAACATAGCTTGAAAGAGACACTGGAGATGGCAGCAGGAGCCCAAAAATTGGCTGAATGACACCCTGGAGTTGCAAGCAGCAGCAGCAGCAGGAGCCCAAACATAGCTTGAAAGAGACATTGGAGTTGGCAGCAGCAGCCCAAAAATTGGCTGAATGACACCCTGGAGTTGCAAGCAGCAGCAGCAGCCTAAACCTAGCTTGAAAGACACACTGGAGTTGGCAGCAGGAGCCCAAAAATTGGCTGTATGACACCCTGGAGTTGCAAGCAGCAGCAGCCCAAACCTAGCTTGAAAGACACACTGGAGTTGGCAGCAGGAGCCCAAAAATTGGCTGAATGACACCCTGGAGTCGCAAGCAGCAGCAGCAGCCCAAACATAGCTTGAAAGAGACATTGGAGATGGCAGCAGGCGCCCAAAAATTGGCTGAATGACACCCTGGAATTGCAAGCAGCAGCAGCCCAAACATAGCTTGAAAGAGACACTGGAGTTGGCAGCAGCAGCCCAAAAATTGGCTGAATGACACCCTGGAGTTGCAAGCAGCAGCAGCCCAAACATAGCTTGAAAGACACACTGGAGTTGGCAGCAGTAGCCCAAAAATTGGCTGAATGACACCCTGGAGTTGGAAGCAGCAGCAGCAGCAGCCCAAACATAGCTTGAAAGAGACACTGGAGTTGGCAGCAGGAGACCAAAAAAATGGCTGAATGACACCCTGGAGTTTCAAGCAGCAGCAGCTCAAACATAGCTTGAAAGAGACACTGGAGTTGGCAGCAGGAGCCCAAAAAGTGGCTGAATGACACCCTGGAGTTGCAAGCAGCAGCAGCCCAAACCTAGCTTGAAAGACACACTGGAGTTGGCAGCAGGAGCCCAAGAATTGGCTGAATGACACCCTGGAGTTGCAAGCATCAGCAGCAGGAGCCCAAACATAGCTTGAAAGAGACACTGGAGTTGGCAGCAGCAGCCCAAAAATTGGCCGAATGACACCCTGGAGTTGCAAGCAGCAGCAGCTCAAACATAGCTTGAAAGAGACACTGGAGTTGGCAGCAGGAGCCCAAAAATTGGCTGAATGACACCCTGGAGTTGCAAGCAGCAGCAGCCCAAACATAGCTTGAAAGAGACACTGGAGTTGGAAGCAGGAGCTCAAAAATTGGCTGAATGACACCCTGGAGGTGCAAGCATCAGCAGCAGGAGCCCAAACATAGCTTGAAAGAGACACTGGAGTTGGCAGCAGCAGCTCAAAAATTGGCTGAATGATACCCTGGAATTGCAAGCAGCAGCAGCAGCAGCAGCCCAAGCCTAGCTTGAAAGACACATTGGAGTTGGCAGCAGGAGCCCAAAAATTGGCTGAATGACACCCTGGAGTTGCAAGCAGCAGCAGCAGGAGCCCAAACATAGCTTGAAAGAGACACTGGAGTTGGCAGTAGAAGCCCAAAAATTGGCTGAATGACACCCTGGAGTTGCAAGCAGCAGCAGCAGCCCAAACCTAGCTTGAAAGACACACTGGAGTTGGCAGCAGGAGCCCAACAATTGGCTGAATGACACCCTGGAGTTGCAAGCAGCAACAGCAGGAGCCCAAACATAGCTTGAAAGAGACACTGGAGTTGGCAGCAGGAACCCAAAAATTGGCCTAAAGACACACTGCAGTTGTCAGCAGCAGCAGGAGCCCAAATATTGGCTGAAAGAGACACTGGAGTTGGCAGCAGGAGCCCAAAAATTGGCCTAAAGACACACTGGAGTCGGCAGCAGCAGCAGGAGCCCAAACATTGCTTGAAAGAGACACTGGAGTTGGCAGCAGGAGCTCAAAAATTGGCCTAAAGACACACTGGAGTTGGCAGCAGCAGGAGCCCAAAAATTGGCTGAAATAGACACTGAAGTTGGCAGCAGGAGCCCAAACATTGACTGATAGACACACCCTGGAGTTGGCAGCAGGAGCCCAAAAATTGGCCTAAAGACACACTGGAGTTTCCAGCAGCAGCAGCAGGAGCCCAAACATTGGCTGACACACTGGAGTTGGCAGCAGGAGCCCAAAAATTGGCCTAAAGACACACCCTGGAGTTGGCAGCAGCAGTAGCAGGAGCAGGAGCCCAAACATTGCTTTAAAGAGACACTGGAGTTGGCAGCAGAAGCCCCAAAAATGGTCTAAAGACACACTGGATTTGCCAGCAGCAGCAGCAGGAGCCCAAACATTGCTTGAAAGAGACACTTGAGTTGGCAGCAGGAGCCCAAAAATTGGCCTAAAGACACATTGGATTTTGCAGCAGCAGCAGCAGCGGGAGCCCCAAAATTGGCCTAAAGACACACTGGTGTTGGCAGCAGCAGGAGCCCAAAAATTGGCCTAAAGACACACTGGATTTTGCAGCAGCAGCAGCAGGAGCCCAAACATTGGCTGAAAGAGACACTGGAGTTGGCAGCAGGAGCCCAAAAATTGGCCTAAAGACACACTGCAGTTGTCAGCAGCAGCAGGAGCCCAAACATTGGCTAAAAGAGACACTGAAGTTGGCAGCAGGAGCCCGAAAATTGGCCTAAAGACACACTGGAGTTGGCAGCAGCAGCAGGAGCCCAAACATTGGCTGAAAGAGACACTGGAGTTGGCAGCAGGAGCCCAAAAAATGGCCTAAAGACACACTGGAGTCGACAGCAGCAGCAGGAGCCCAAACATTGCTTGAAAGAGACACTGGAGTTGGCAGCGGGAGCCCAAAAATTGGCCTAAAGACACACTGGAGTTGGCAGCAGCAGGAGCCCAAAAATTGGCTGAAATAGACACTGGAGTTGGCAGCAGGAGCCCAAACATTGACTGATAGACACACCCTGGAGTTGGCAGCAGCAGCAGGAGCCCAAAAATTGGCCTAAAGACACACTGGAGTTTCCAGCAGCAGCAGCAGGAGCCCAAACATTGGCTGACACACTGGAGTTGGCAGCAGGAGCCCAAAAATTGGCCTAAAGACACACCCTGGAGTTGGCAGCAGCAGTAGCAGGAGCAGGAGCCCAAACATTGCTTTAAAGAGACACTGGAGTTGGCAGCAGAAGCCCCAAAAATGGTCTAAAGAAACACTGGAGTTGCCAGCAGCAGCAGCAGGAGCCCAAACATTGCTTGAAAGAGACACTTGAGTTGGCAGCAGGAGCCCAAAAATTGGCCTAAAGACACATTGGATTTTGCAGCAGCAGCAGCAGCGGGAGCCCAAAAATTGGCCTAAAGACACACTGGTGTTGGCAGCAGCAGGAGCCCAAAAATTGGCCTAAAGACACACTGGATTTTGCAGCAGCAGCAGCAGCAGGAGCCCAAACATTGGCTGAAAGAGACACTGGAGTTGGCAGCAGGAGCCCAAAAATTGGCCTAAAGACACACTGCAGTTGTCAGCAGCTGCAGGAGCCCAAACATTGGCTGAAAGAGACACTGAAGTTGGCAGCAGGAGCCCGAAAATTGGCCTAAAGACACACTGGAGTTGGCAGCAGCAGCAGGAGCCCAAACATTCGCTGAAAGAGACACTGGAGTTGGCAGCAGGAGCCCAAAAATTGGCCTAAAGACACACTGGAGTTGGCAGCAGCAGGAGCCCAAAAATTGGCTGAAATAGACACTGGAGTTGGCAGCAGGAGCCCAAACATTGACTGATAGACACACCCTGGAGTTGGCAGCAGCAGCAGGAGCCCAAAAATTGGCCTAAAGACACACTGGAGTTTCCAGCAGGAGCCCAAACATTGGCTGACACACTGGAGTTGACAGCAGGAGCCCAAAAATTGGCCTAAAGACACACCCTGGAGTTGGCAGCAGCAGTAGCAGCAGCAGGAGCCCAAACATTGCTTTAAAGAGACACTGGAGTTGGCAGCAGAAGCCCAAATAATGGTCTAAAGACACACTGGAGTTGCCAGCAGCAGCAGGAGCCCAAACATTACTTGAAAGAGACACTGGAGTTGGCAGCAGGAGCCCAAAAATTGGCCTAAAGACACACTGCAGTTGTCAGCAGCAGCAGGAGCCCAAACATTGGCTTAAAGAGACACTGAAGTTGGCAGCAGGAGCCTGAAAATTGGCCTAAAGACACACTGGAGTTGGCAGCAGCAGCAGGAGCCCAAACATTGGCTGAAAGAGACACTGGAGTTGGCAGCAGGAGCCCAAAAATTGGCCTAAAGACACACTGGAGTCGGCAGCAGCAGCAGGAGCCCAAACATTGCTTGAAAGAGACACTGGAGTTGGCAGCAGGAGCCCAAAAATTGGCCTAAAGACACACTGGAGTTGGCAGCAGCAGGAGCCCAAAAATTGGCTGAAATAGACACTGGAGTTGGCAGCAGGAGCCCAAACATTGCTTTAAAGAGACACTGGAGTTGGCAGCAGGAGCCCAAACATTGGCTGAAAGAGACACTGGAGTTCACAGCAGCAGCAGCAGCAGCCCAAATATTGCCTGAGAGACACACTCTGGACTTGGCAGCAGCATAGGGAGCCCATATATTACCTGAAAGACACACCCAGGAGTTGGAAGCAGCAGAAGGAGCCCATATATTGCCTGAAAACCACATTGGAGTTGGCAGCAGCATTAGGAGCCCATACATTGACTGAAAGACACACCCTGGAGTTTGCAGCAGCATGAAGAGAACATATACAGATTTTCGGCACATATATCTTATCAGAAGAATATTAATAAAAAGTATGACTAACGTAAAGCATTTTCTCAATAATTACTTGTGGTCTGATGCGGAGGAATGTCTGTAACTTGAGAGCAGCGCCTTAAATCTGTTTTGCACTATCCATATTTCTTTAGTGTTGGTCTGGCACCATGATCAATCTACTCTAATGCATCAGGCATTGGTGGGTTGAAATCTTGGCTGATCCATGCCCAATTCATTTCCACGCAGGCCAGTCTCTCAAAAAAATCACATACGCACATCTAAGAGTTTCATCACTTTGTTCCTGTTAAAGTCTTCAGGGCCTAGTTACTTAGTGAAAGGCCATAGATAGTTACACACCTGCTGCTGTTATCGACAAATCCTGCTTTAAGTGTAGTGTAGCGTTTTGTCCTCCCCTCATATACACACTAAGTATGTCAGGCAGAGAAGTGCCAGGATGGGCACAGAGAAGTTGCAGAGGCTAAATTCATCAAGCAGAGGTTGCAGCAGACTAGGGGTGAGTGGCAGCAAGAGTCTCAGTGAGAGGCCTGATCTCCCAGTATTAGCTAGCAGTCGTGTCTTGACCAGCAACCCATCTGCCATCATCCATTGGTTAACACAATCATCCACTGAATCACAAGTGACATCTGACACCCCCAGTCAACTGTCGGTTATATCCTATGCTTTGGGTTCCGCTCCACTATTCAGTGAGGACGACGCTTCTTCCACTAGGTGGTCAAGTAATGATGAGGAGAGTGGCATGGGAGGTGGTGTTGCAAGCGTTTTGGCTTCTTAAGCAGACACTGTTGAGGAAGCTGAGGAGGACATCAGTGAGTTTTGAGGGCACTTTTAAAGGCTTGGAGTGATGGAGAGTGACAGATTAGTAACATATTAGTAACATAGTAACACATTAGTAACATAGTAACATATTAGTAACATAGTACCACATTAGTAACATAGTAACACATTAGTAACATAGTAACATATTAGTAACATAGTAACATATTATTAACATATTTGTAATTAGTAACATATTTGTAATTAGTAACATAGTAACATATTAGTAACATAGTAACATATTAGGCCTCAATTCATCAAGCAGAGGTATCAGCAGACTAGGGGTGAGTGGCAGCAGGAGTCTCAGTGAGAGGTCTGATCTCCCGGTATCAGTTAGCGGTCGTGTCTTGACCAGCAACCCATCTGCCGTCATCCATTGGTTAACACGATCATCCACTTAACATGGCTATATGAAAGATGTGTAGGCAGAAGGCGAAGTGTGGCCAGGGTCCCAATGTTGGACCCACAGCCCTGCATCGACATTTGCAGCGTCACCATAAAGCGGCCTGGGAGAGTTGGCTCCAAAGTGGTGGTCCAGTCTGCTGCATTACCCAGTGGCACGCCGCTCTCTGTTCCAGCCAGCCAAGGCTCCACCATCTAATGTGTGTCATACCCATCCTCTGTCGCTCAAGATGCTCCTCCTCCTCTTAATCCGAGTCAGTCATTCCGCCAGCAATCCATTGGCCAAGCCATGTCCAAGAGACAACAGTATGTGCCCACTCATCCAACGTGCAGAAGCTAAATGTGCTCCTGTATAAGTTGCTGGTGCTACAGTCCCTCCCTTTGAGGTGGTGGACCTTTCAGAGAACTGATGGCTTCTGCCGAGGTGGAGAGTCCCATGCTGTCATTTCTTTGCGAAGAAGGCAGTACCAGCCCTGTACAATTTTGTTGAACAGAAGGTGGGACAGTCCTTTAGCCTGTCAGTGTGTACCAAAGTGCACGGCAGTGCCTACGTCTGGAGCTGTAACTACGGTCAGGGACAATACATATCCTTTAAGCACCACTGGGTGATTGTGGTTCCTGCACAACCACAACAGCAACTTGGACAGGTCCCTCCGCTGTGGCCTCCACGCTCCTAGGCCGTTGTGCCTGTGACAGTGCACTTAGCAATGGTGTCACAGAAAAAAGTGCCTAATTGACAATGACATATTAATTGTTAACATTTATCTTATTTGAACACATTTATAATAATAACATATAACATAATAACAATAACATATAACATAATAACAGTAACATATAAAATGTATCCAATTTTTTTTTTTTGGCTAATTTTGTATTTTTTTTTTTTTCATTTTCTGTTTTTTTTAATATTTTTTTTTTAAATATATATTTTTTGATTTTTTTCGTATTTTTTTAAATATATTTTTTACATTTTTTTACAAATTCTTTTGTTCATTTTTATTTTTTTTTTGTATTTTGTTTTTTCTTAATATTTTTTTTTTCTGTATTTTTTTTTTATTTTTTAATTTTTTTCAGTGCCCTTCCAGCCTACCATGTGTGCAGGACTCACGCTGTCACACATGGGAGGAACTGCTAAAAATCATAAATCTCCACCCAATGCAAATGGGAACCATGGTGACTGACAATGGGAAGAACATCTTGCCTGCGCTGCGATAAGGAAGCCTGAGCCATGCGCCCTGTATGCCACACGTGTTCATCCTAGTTGTCAAGCATTTTCTGAAGTCTTCCCCCCCAGCTGCAAGACATGTTAACAACGGGAAGGAAACTTTGCATGCAGTTCAGCCACTCCTACACCGCCAAGCACACCCTTCTTGAGCTACAGCGTCAGAACGGTATCCCCCCACATAGTTTGATTTGCAATGTTTCCACCCTCCATATGTTGGATCGACTATCTGAACTGAGAAAACCCATCACTGTTTTCTTGATGGTCCAAGCGATAGGGGGACTCCCCTGTGTAACTTCAATGTTAACCAGTGGCAGCTCATACGCGGCACCTGTTGTTTGCTCAGGCCCTTTGAGGAAGCCAATTATTAGTCAGTCGCCAGGACTATGGGATGAACGATGTGATTCCACTGCTTCATGTACTACAAAACATGTTGGAAACCATGGCTGGTCAGGGCACTGGAGACATGGTGCCTACATTTCACGGCCACATGAAGCCTGTGGGGGCTGAAGTGAGAAAGAGGAGGAGGGGGTGGGGCACAGCGAAGCACAGTTTAGGTTTGCCAAAATGGCCATTTTATCTAGTCATCTGACAGGAGAGGAGGAGCAGGAGCAGCCAGAGGAGCTAGAGGGTTGTGAGGAAGGCAAGACAGAGGACCCAGACACACCGTGGCAGTATGCCCCCTCCGAGTCACTTGCAGAAATGGCACGATGCATGCTCACGTGCTTGTGTAGTGACCGCAGAATTGTCTCCATTTGTCAGCGGGATGACTTCTGGCTCTCCACCTTATTGGACCCTTGCTACCGGCACAAAATGGGGGCATTTTTTTAAACCCACTGAGAGGGAGGACAAACTGACCTACTACAGAGACATTCTATGTAGTCAGTTGGCTGATGCCTATCTGCATGGCCGATGCCATGGTCCATACTGTGATGCCCAGCAGGACACCAGCCTTCTGTAAGCAGGCAACCCCCAATCTCCACCGCCGCTTCTGCCTATAGTCAAGCCCCGGTTTGCCGGGACGCTAGGTACGCCTCACCAGACACGGTTGCCCCAGGTCTTAATAGGTGCAAAGGATGGCTGCTTACGGTGAAGGCCGATGAACCACGAGGGTATCCCGAAGCCGAGGTCGTTCACAGGTTGTCAATCCGGAGGTTGCGTCAGCGTACAGGGATGAGACAGGTGCGTAGTCAGGAGTAGCCAAAGGGTCAAGCCGGGAGGTCAGAGATCGCGGGGTATCCAGAGGGGAAGGCAGGTTTGTGGTCAGACAAAGCAGAGGTCGGTACAGGCAGCAGACAGGAATGGTCGATCAAGCCGGGTCGGTATCAGATAACAACTAACAAAATCACACCCTAATCACAAGCGAACCCCATAGTGAGGCTAATCATGAGCAGCAGAAAGACCTGGAGCAGGCCCTGAACCAGGTAGTGTCATACCTTGACATGACCATGCCAATGCACCTTGAGGACCCGCTGGACTTCTGGGCAGCCAAACTTGACTTATGGCCACAACTGGCAGAGTTTGCCCTGGGAAAGCTGTCCTGCCCAGCGAGTAGTGTGCCATCTGAGCGGGTGTTTAGTGCGGCGGGGGCCATAGTCATGCCAAGGAGAACTCGTCTGTCCACGAAAAATGTGGAGAGACTCACCATTGTGAAGATGAATCAGGCATGGTTCAGCCAGGATTTCCAGCCACCAATGGCTGATCCATGGTAGCAGCTGAAGCATGGTAGCTCCTTATGCTGCTGCCAGCTCATATGTGTGTCTTTTAGGCAATATATGGGCTCCTAATGCTGCTGCTGCCAACTCCAATGTGAGCACTCTTAAAAGACACATGCTAGCATATTTGGGATGCCCCCCAGTTAAAGGCAATGGCTGCTGGCAATTTGACAGCATGACTTTCTTTACAAAATGCAACCAGTTAATAGACAGGTACTCTTGAAATATTAATGCTAGTGTTTGGGATGCCCCCTCCTCACATAGAGAGGTTGGCTCCTTTGATAGTGGAAAAGTGACATTGATTACAAAATCCAACCAGATAATAGACAGGTAGTCTTGAAATATTTATGCTAGTGTTTGGGATGCCCCCTGCTCACATACAGAGGTTAGAGTTAGGACTGCACCCATAGAGGCACCTTGGCGTGCTGGTGCAGCTTAGCATACTTCTGCAGATGTGTGTGACCGAGCCTCTGTTTTTACCAGATTTAGAGACAGATTATAGGTTGGTCTGCAAGCTAACAGGGTTGAGTGCTGCGGCTCCTTTAAGTCTTTAGTAACCTAATTGCCCTGCTGACTTGCACCTCCCAGGTTAGTTATAAAATGGTGTGAGCAGCTGCCACTCCCCCTTTGTTCACATACAGAGGTGGCCTCCCTTGTTTGTGGAAAAGTGACGTTCATTATAAAATGCAAGCAGTTATTAGACAGGTAGTCTTAAAATATTTATGCTAGTGTTTGGGATGCCCAGTGGCCAGGCATTTTTACAGCAGACACAAAAACAATTAAAACTGTGCTCTAGTTAGATGAAATCCCCTTTAAGAGCTTCTTGTGTGTAAGAGATAGGGTTAAATGTGCTAATATGGGATGCCCAGTGGGCAAGAGTTTTTACAGCAGACACAAAAACAATTAAAACTGTGCTCTAGTTAGAAGAAATCCGCTTTAACAGCTGCTTGTGTGTAACAGATAGGGATAAATGTGCAAACATGGCATGCCCAGTGGGCAGGGTTTTTTACAGCAGACACAAAAACAATTAAAACTGTGCTCTAGTTAGATGAAATCCCCTTTAAGAGCTGCTTGTGTGTAACAGATAGGGTTAAATGTGCAAACATGGCATGCACAGTGCCCAGGGGTTTTTACAGCAGACACAAAAACAATTAAAACTGTGCTCTAGTTAGATGAAATCCCCTTTAAGAGCTGCTTGTGTGTAACAGATAGGAATAAATGTGCAAACATGGCATGCCCAGTGGGCAGGGTTTTTTACAACAGACACAAAAACAATTTAAACTATAATCTAGTTAGAAGAAATTCCCTTTAACAGCTGCTTGTGTATAACACATAGGGTCAAATGTGCTAATATGGGATACCCATTGGCCTGGGGTTTTTACAGCAGACACAAAAACAATTCAAACTGTAATCTAGTTAGAAGATATCCCCTTTAACAGCTGCTTGTGTGTAACAGATAGGGTCAAATGTGCTAATATGGGATGCCCATTGGCCTGGGGTTTTTACAGGATGCAAAAAACCAATTCAAAATGCAATATATTAATAAAACAGAGCCTGTAGAAGCTGCTTTAGTATAACAGATAGGGTGAAATGTGCCGGTTTGGGATACCCTGCGGCCTGGTGTTTTAAAAGGATGCACAAAACCAATTAAAAATGCAATATATTAATAAAACAGAGCCTGTAGAAGCTGCATTAGTATGACATATAGGGTGAAATGTGCCGGTTTGGAATACCCTGCGGCTCCCCATGTTCAACTGTGATTTTTGAAGGGATTTCCCAGGAAAGTGATATATTGTTTTTTTCAGCAGAGCCTGGGCTTTAACATGAAATGTTTTGTTTGTCATTTTATAAGTGTATTCTCAATATTTTGGGGTGAAAATTGTGCAAAAAAATTAAAAAAAACTATTTTTTACAAATTGTAGTGTTTTTTGTAATAAAAAATGTAAGTTTGTCAATAAAATCTTATTGCGTGTGAAACCCCAATTTCTCCCGTTACAGCGTTACAGCGTTACCACATATGTATCATATATGTAGGTAGCCACCCTTTCCTGCCCAGGAGACTCCCCCAAACTGAAACAACGCTTTAGGAGATTTTCAGATAAAATACAACTATGCTATGATATGCGCACCTCGCAGTTCTTCAAGAAAAACAACCCTTTACATTTGAAATACCCCCGACAAACTATATATTCCCTAGAAGTATACACCTCAAGATTTCTAGGCGTACCAGGCTTGTTGACATGGGTGCAGTTTTCTGGAAGAAATCCCTCAATGTATTCTTTGGTTGCACAGGGTTTCCCTAAAAATGAATAAAAAAGCAGAATCAAAACCACATTTTCCTAAAAAAAACTATATGCAAACCAGAAAAAAACAGAAAATCTGAAAAAGCAACATTCCCCAAACAGAATGATACCCAACATGCATAGGTTCTGTCAAGGAAAGAGTTGCCAAACACACCAAAGTAAAGCATGCGCATAACGGTAATTTTACTTCAAAATTTCAGCTAAGCAGACAAAGTGCGCACCTTGTGCTTTTTTTACCAGACCAACACTTTACATTTGGAATATCCCCCATAAACCATATATTCCCTGAAAGTACACATGTTAAGCTTTCTAAGCGTACCCAGCTTGTTGTAGTGGGCTCATCTTTCTGGAAGTAATATCTCGTAGAATTCTTAGGTTGCACAGGGTTTCACAAAAAAATGTATAAAAAAGCAGAATAAAAAACACCTTTTCCTAAAATATCAATATGCAAATAAGAAAAAACAAGCTAAATCTGAAAGCGCAAGGTCCCCCGAGCAGAACAATACCCAACATGCATAGGTACCTGTAACCTTTTGACTGCCAGTCTACTTGAGATTTTGTCACCCTCTGCTGACAGGATATTTTTCACCATTTTGCGTGATGTTTAACTGTGATTTTTGCAGGAATTTCCAAGAAAATGGCATATTTTCTTTTTGTGGCAGAGTTTAGGCTTTAACATGAAATGTCTTGTTTGTATTTTTTCTACTTTTTTAAATATTTTTAAATAAATAAGTAAAAAAAAAATAAAAAAATATATATTTTTTAAATTGTTTCCTTTATTTTAACAAAAACATTTATTTTATTAAAGAAAACCATATTGCATGTGAAAGCCCCATTTTTCCCGATTACAATGATACCACATATGTATCGGTAGCCCCCCGTTCCTGTCCAGGTGATCCCCTAAACTGAAAAGCGCATTTTATAACATTTACAAATAAAATACAACTACTATCCACATAATAAAGGGTTAAATAAAAAAAAAATTGGTGTGGGGTCCCCCTTCACGGGGGGGGGGACCATTTCTTGGGGGAATTTATTGTTTTTTTTGGGAGGCAGGTAATGGGGGGTCTCGGGGTTGATGGCAAGTCACCCACTAGCCGCAAGTGACTTGCCAGACCCAGAGCCTTGTGAACTGGTATAAGGGGTCTCATAGATCCCTTACCAGTTCACAAAGGGTTAAAAGTAAAAAAAAAAAACACACACACAGAGACACACTTTAAAAATAACTTTATTAAAAAAAAAATATTGTTTTAAATAATTTTTTTTAATACTTACCTCCCATCCATCCTTGTGTCTCACGCTGATCACTTAGGCTTCTGCTCTCCTGCTGCTGCTGGAAGCCTTTTATACCTACTGGGTTACAGGTAACATAGGGTTAATTAAAAAAAAAAATGACATAGGGTCCTCCCTCCCAGGGAGGGGGCCCCATTTTTGGGGGGATTTGTAAGGGTTAAAACCCTTAAAAATAATAAAAAAAAATGGCATGAGGTCCCCCCTACCCAGCGTAACCAGCCTGTGACCAGCTATGGGGGCTTGTAGAACAGGGCGCAGGGGCCAGGTTTAGTGGCCCCTGGCCCTGCCGGCTACAAGCCATCATAGCCTAGGGCCACGGCTCTTCTGCCCCCCCTGGGCTTTGGGGAGGCAGGTAATTTGGGGGGGCCAGGGGTTAGTGGCAAGTCACCCGCTAGCCGCAGGTGACTTTCCAGACCCCCGAGCCTTGTGAACTGGTATAGGGGTCACATGGACCCCTTACCAGTTCACAAAGGGTTAAAAGTAAAAAAAACACACAGACACACTTTTTAAAAATATCTTTATAAAAAAAAAGAAAATATTTTTTAATATTTTTTTTTAATACTTACCTCCCATCCATCCATGTGTTACATGCTGATCACTTAGGCTTCTGCTCTCCTGCTGCTGCTGGAAGCCTTTTATACCTACTGGGTTACAGGTAACAAAGGGTTAATTAAAAAAAAATGACATAGGGTCCCCCCTCCCAGGGAGGGGGACCCCATTTTTTTTGGATTTTTAAGGGTTAAAACCCTTAAAAATCCAAAACAAAAATGGCGTGACGTCCCCCCTACCCAGCGTAACCAGCCTGTGACCAGCTATGGGGGCTTGTAGAACAGGGCGCAGGGGCCAGCTTTAGTGGCCCCTGGCCCTGCCGGCTACAAGCCATCATAGCCTAGGGCCACGGCTCTTCTGCCCCCCCTGGGCTTTGGGGAGGCAGGTAATTTGGGGGGCCAGGGGTTAATGGCAAGTCACCCGCTAGCCGCAGGTGACTTGCCAGACCCCCGAGCCCTGTGAACTGGTATAAGGGGTCACATGGACCCCTTACCAGTTCACAAAGGGTTAAATGTTAAAAAATAGACACTTTTTAAAATAACTTTATTAAAAAAAAAAATGTTTTACTTTACTCACCTCCGATCTTCATTTCCTGTGTCCCGCGGCGATCTGATGTGAGTGACGGCTGGGAAGAGGAGGGGGGAGGCAGGCGATCGGACGATCCCCTACCTCCCTCCTCCTCTGTCCAGCCGTTACTGGCATCTGACAGCTGAACCGCCGGGTGCCCCGATGACACCCGGCGGTGACGTCACCGGCCCCGGGCCAGAATCCAAGATGGCGTCCGCCATCGGAAGCTGCGGAGGGAGGAGAGCTGTTATGCCCCCTCCAGAAGACGGAAGAGCGGGGGGCGGGTGATCGGAGCTCGCCCCCCCGTGAAGAGGAGAGCCTGCGGGAGCCGGCGGGGACAAAGGTAGGTAACTGTCATTTTTTTTTTTTGCAGTAAACCAGGTTGCTGCTGAAACGGGGAGGGGGGGTTGACCCTATTTTGGGCACTCCCCTGCAGCCGGAGGAGCCCCGATGAGCGATCGGAACCCCTCTGGCTGAAGAGGAGACCCGTCTGGATCGAACGAGGGGTCAGGTGTCTTTTTTTTTTACTTTTTTAACTGTTAGTGGGGAAAGTCAGGCACGTAAATTTTACATGGCTGGCGTTTAACGGTTGCAGAGGCAGCCACGTAAAATTTACGTGGCTGGCAATAGAAGGGTTAAAGGACGCACAAAACCAATTCAAAATTCAATATATTAATAAAACAGAGCCTGTAGAAGCTGCTTTAGTATACCAGGGTTAAATGTGCCGGTTTGGGATACCCTGCAGCCTGGTGTTTTTACAGGACGCACAAAACCAATTCAAAATGCAATATATTAATAAAACAGAGCCTTTAGAAGCTGCTTTAGTATAACAGATAGGGTGAAATGTGCCGGTTTGGGGTACCCTGCGGCCTGGTGTTTTTACAGGACGCACAAAACCAATTCAAAATGCAATATATTAATAAAACAGAGCCTGTAGAAGCTGATTCAGCATAACATATCGGGTGAAATGTGCCGGTTTGGGATACCCTGCGGCCTGCTGTTTTTAAACTGATCTGGCAAATGAAGTGAAGTGAAAATTTAAAAAAAGTTTCCCTGTCACTTTCTCTGCTGTCCCTGCCTGGATCGTTCCCGATTTTTCCCTATCTTTCCCTGTCTTTCCCTGGCTCTCCCTGTCACTGTGTGGGTCTCTGTGGGTCTCCCTGACTCTCCCTGCCCGTCTGTAAGTTTCTCCCTGTCTGCAGCAACCTCCATTCTGTCTGCAATGCAAGGCTGAAATGCGCACAAGCAAGATGGCCGCCATTTATATAGCACTGTGACATCACCGGGCTTCCTGGCTGCTGATAGGCTGCATGTGACCTTCCCATGATAACTTGCCCCAGGGGACATGTCCGGACATGTCCATCCACCATTTTACAATGGCTGTAATTGAAATAAATGGAGTTTAAAGGAAAACTTCGATCGACCGAATTGCGGGGAAATTCGGATTCGTTCAGAATCGAATTTTTCCTGAAATTCGGAACGCATTCGGGTTTGTCCGAATCGATTCGCTCATCTCTAATCACCAGTGTGTGTGTGTGTGTGTGTGTGTGTGTGTGTGTGTGTGTGTGTGTATATATATATATATATATATATATATATATATATATATATAATACATATATTATAGAAAGAGAGGAAGGAAGATGTGGGAGCTCAAGATATATGCATGTCTTATAGATTGGTGGTCTTGGTAAGAATGATGGACTGTGGACTGGCATATAATTGTCATGTCCAGATACTGGGTAAGGTTAGAAAGAGTTGTGATATATGAACAAGACATTAGCCTCGATTCAAAGACACATTCGTCCGCACTTCTGTAGCTGTCTGTGAAAGTTTGGGTGGGTGTTAGTCTTTTTTTTGCTTTCGTACGAACGTTAGGGAAAATGTGTATATGTGCTTTCGATGAACGGAAGCAAATCGGAACATTTCCGTTAGTTCGGATCATTTTCCAAACAAAATCGGAATTTTTTCGTTCGTTTAGATAACTTCCGTTGTTGGGATGGGTTTCCGTCTGATTCAGAGAGCTGATTTCCAACGGACCACCACCCTATAAATCCGTTTCATTTCCGATCCACTTACGGGACCTTTGAGGGCTCAGATTGCTATTGTTGAACATGTTTTGCGGCTATGTGGAGGAGTCTGCGCGCCTTTAGCACCAAGGCATTGCATGTATCAGCATGGCCGAGGCCATAAATTGTATAGCAATGCATACCTGAATCAATGCATTTCATGTATGCCTTCTAGATGCATTTTAATGCTAACCTAAATTAGTCCTTAGCATGTAAACCTTTATTTTCCCACACATCCATATAATTGCTATATTTTTTTTAGACTTATGACCTTTGTGAATTATATTTGGATTGTTGAACTTGAATCTTAATTTGTTGTAGGAGTTATTGTAGGGCATCCAGGGTCGTCCCATGATGTTTATATATTGCAGAGCTCTGGCTTATTTCGTCAGTTTGAGTCAGGAGAATTATCTGGTAGATGGCTCCTGGGTAATTTTGCTCACATTCCATCAATCCATTTTCACTGTATGGCAATGAATATAGTTGATGACTCATGACTTAACCTATTGCTGTTTTAAGCCCTTGATGACATGTTAAACAATATTGTAGCTTAGAATGTGTATTTTATGTTATTTTTAAATTCTTTCAGGGGATTCTGGATATCCACTCCTGCCCTTGCTCCTGATGCCCGTCCTTTGCCTGCAGAATGCGGGCCAGGGGTTCTCTAATCGGGCACTATGCAAAACAAGAGCCGTGGTGGCAAGGGCCCTCTGGCTTTTGAAGTCCAGATTTAGGTGTTTGGACCATACGGGGGGGCACTGCAGTATGACCCCAACAAGGTTATACCAATATTTTAATTTACATTTTTTAACAGGGACCACACGTGCCAGAGTGGCAGAACTGAGTGTCAGGGTCCTTCAGTTGGTGGGCGAGATGCAGGAGCTGCGCGACTCATTGGGGACCACAGATGAATAATATGAATGAATGAAATGAAGAATAATGTTCTGTGGCCTGCCATTGCTATGTATTTTGTTTTTTATAGTTGTACAAATTTGAAATTTTCTAAATGTTTAAAACATTTTATGATGGAATCCAAAAAAAAAATGTTACAGTGTAATTTCATTTACAAAATACATTAACACAAAACTAATGGGCCCAGAAATATTTAAAGATGAATATTCACATGACCGAGAAGTGATTTGGGTGAGCTTTAATGGTCCAAAAGGGAAGATGGAGGATAGTGCTAAGTGGTTTGGGTGAGCTTTAAGGGTCCAAAAGGGAAGATGGAGGATAGTGCTAAGTGATTTAGCTAAACATTGTAGTAGAAGTGAGGGTGGCAAATATGTAGGCGAGCACTTTAATGAGTTAAGTTTGTAGTGCGCAGGCACAAGATCGTAAGGATTTCCGTCTGGATGAATATTTATTGAAAAAGGGAAACAGAATCGAACTGGAAACGTAAAGGATTTGTTGGAGGATATGATGGGAAAAGGTCAAAAACGAAAGCCTACGTTGTAACATTCGAAAATGAAACGGAAAAGTCACACTGGAAAATGACATCCTCGTATTCGTAATCTGCCGTACGAACGGACGGAAACTTTACAGAAGGTTTTCAATGCATGCATAGAATCGCTCGTACACTCATACGAGAACGGAAACATTTAACAAACAAAACAGATCGGCACTAAAACAGAAGTTTTTTTTTGTCTCTGAATCGAGGCTATTGTGCAAGGGATATGGAATGGCAGTTTATGACAGGTAGAGAAAATTGCCACTCGCCCAAGTTTAAATCCCTCAATGGGCGTTATAAAAGGTAACCTTGTCAGAATCGCAGGCCCATTAATGACAATTAAAGATAACAGAGGGTTTTATACCAGGTCTAGTTCCTAATGTTCTATGGAGATAGAGAGAGGGCAATTCACCAAGGACAGGGCACTTTATCAAGAACAATAACTGGGATATTTCTGAATAATTGAGTGAGGATGAGAAACATCAAATACCTTGGTGGGACTATCTACAGTTCAAAAGATTGTGGCTCAGTGTAACAAGGTAGATACATGGGCCTGCTTAACTCAAGTAGAAAAGGTGTGCACACACCTCCTTTCTTGGGCCTATAGAATTTTAAGACAAGAAGAGGATAGTGATGAGAATTTAGGTAGAACATACCAAAACTAGAATTTGTAGATGGGTATTTACAATTTCTAGAAACAATACAGGAATTAAACTACAAGAGCCTCACTCTTGGATCAAGGTGGATAGAATATGGCATGAGATATGGTAAAAATATAAGAACACCTCAGAAAATGGTAACCACATGATTAAACCCACCCCCAAAACTCAGTTGCATGCATGATATGCTCCTGCACCCACTCAAAGCTGAAATTCCGCCTCAACGATTTTCTCCTGGCCATTTTGGAGCTTCCTTTCCCAGCAGTGCTGCTGCCTGGATTCAGCTGACCAGTGGCGCAACCAGGATTTTTTCCTTGGGTGGGGGGAAAGTTGGGGTGGTAGGGGTGTGTAACCTAGAAAGGGGTGGCACTATGTGAGAAGCATATCTGTAATCCTTTGAAGACAAGAAGGAGAGGGGAGAAAATAAGCATGCGTAGCGCCAACATTTTTTGCAATTAAGCCACGTCCCCTGGTCACATCCATGCCACACCCATAACTAGTGCCGTAACTAAATGTGCCAGGGCCCTGGTGCAAGCATTAAATGGTGCCCTTTCAAGTCTCATACAGTAACATTTTTTCTGTCTTTTTCTAACTTTTTAATTGGGTGTAGCTAGACAATTAAACACTGAAGCAGCTGTGACAAATACTGTTTCCTTTCTCTAAATGATGCCAGGTGAGCACAAATATAATAAATTCGGTGGAGGAGCAACAATGATGAGCCCCCTGACCTCCTAGGCCTTGATGTGGTCGCATCCCCTGCACCCCCTCAAGTTACACCCCTGCCCCTAACTTTAAGAGGACCTGGAACTTCATAGTAACCTTGTAGACAGATCATGAAGGGAAAACAAAAGTATCTACATAATGTCAAGCTCACAAATGCCAGAAGGGGGGCAAGTTAGGCATCTTAGATTCCAAGAGGCCAAGACCTCTGGGTGAGTATGGGATCCTGGTCCACAGGGAGCCTGAAGACTCACCGATGCCCAAACCGGTATGCCCCCTGTGTGAAATGCCTAGTATACTCACCTCACCAAGGTTTCCACAATGCACATGCAGGCTGCACTGCCATCTCTGGCTGATGCACACACCATGCATTTTTGAATGATTGGCATGGCTGTGCCCAGCCAAAGAGGAGCAGCCAGCTGATTGGCGGAGAGCATGTGCATGCACCATGGGATCACCGGCAGAGTAAGAATTAATATATTGGGATGCCCCGCTAGATAGAGACTATGGGTTGTTTTTTTCATCAAGGGATAGCGGCAGGTTGTGCCTTGTAACCAACCACAAGGTGGTGCACCACAAATAGTAAGAAATGGAGGCGTGCTCACCAATTTACTCAATCGTACACAGTTAGGTGAAGACTGGGATATATTGTTCCCCCAGGAACCACCAATGAGGAAGCACAACCAATAAATAATATTTTAATAAATAAATAATAAATTATTTATTGGTTGTGCTTCCTCATTGGTGGTTCCTGGGGGAACAATATATCCCAGTCTTCACCTAACTGTGTAAGGTTGTGTCTTGTAAGCGGCAGGCAGCGCCTGGTGAACGCTGGGCGCTGTACACATTTATTAATGCAATTCTGGTGAGCGACTCTAACAGCAGCATGTAGCGTACGATTTATCATTACAGGCAGCTCAGCGTATAGCACTTCTGGCTTCCAGAGCACCAGGTATTAAAATCAATAGACGTTCCTTTCCTTCTGTTTAAACAGGGTTTTTGTTTTTATTTGATTATTTTTCTCTCAAATAATTGTGTCACCTCTCCTGGCCTAGAAAGAGTAATTTTTGAAAATGTTTTAGTTTTTTTATATTTTTATGCAGCATTGTCATTACAGGTCTGGCATTAAAGTATTAATGTCACAATGTTACAACAATGTCATTCCATGTGTTTTCGCTTTGTTACTGGTGGATATGTGTTCAAAAACATAAAAAGACTTTAATCACACAGCGTCTGCCGCTCTATGCTATAGCTCCCAGATCCAGAGTGCCGACGCTGTGTGTGTGTTTTTTTGTTGTTGAATATGGTGTGAGTCGCTGAGAGTCGGTGGCAATGAGCTCTCGCTACCTTTTGCTCCCTGCAACACTGTACTGGTGCCCAACATACATCTCATTCATCAATGCTGGCCAGGTTACTACAGCAAATGAGACTCTCTGTTACAACGCCTGATAGCCGATCACAGCGTATACCAGCGGTCGCTCTTAGCGCCTCTGTACAGACGCTCATCTGCCGATAGCTGGCGCTAGTAATGAATCAGCCTGAAAATCACAAGGATTATGAAACTCCTGGTGATTGTTCCTCTTTAGCCATCCCTCTTCTGCCACCTGTGAGCCCTGCAGTGCAAAGATACCTACCTATTTCTCCTAGTGCTTTATTTGAAGGGGGCCTAGATATGGTTGCACACTGTGCTAGGTGTATTTACAATTACCTGCTTTTCACTGCCAGTCTCTCAGTACTCACCACCACCTCCAAATCCTTGTCAATCTCCATTTTTCTGCTGCTAATTGCCCTCTGATACTTGCTGCCCCGTCTGGTCCTCCAGTTTTTCCCGATCCTACACTGCTGCTGAGCCTTTTTTTAGATTAGGTCAGAAGCGCAGGTCAGTTGCCAGGGGAAGTGGTAGAGAACAGGAGCAGGGGGTGAACTGGCTAGTTAAGTGGTAGAGGACAGTGACAAGGGGTGGAGGGGTTAGGTGAGGGGAAGGGAGGGTGGCAATGTTAGGTGAGCAGTAGAGGACAGTGAAGGGGTTAGGTGAGTGCTAGAGGACAGAGGCAGGGGATGGAGGAGTTAAGTTAGTGGTGGAGTACAGCAGCAGGGGTGAAAGGTGCAGTGGAGGACAGCAGAACAGGGTGGAGGGGTTTGGGTAAAGGGCATGGGTAGAGGGCAGCGGCAGGGTGTTAAGGGATTAGTTATGCGGAGGAGGAGAGCGGCAGGGGAGGACGGGTAAGGTGAGTGGTGGAGAACAGCAGAAGGGGGTGGAGGGGCTAGATGAGTGTTAGAGGACAGTGGCAGTGGGTGGAGAAGTTAGTGATAGAGGAATGATAGGTGAGTGAGAGAAGACAATGACACAGGGTGAACGGCCTAGGTGAGTGGTAGAGGACGGTGACAGGAGGTGGCAGGGTTAGGTGAGCAGTGGAGGAAACTAAAAGGGGTGGAGGGGTTAAGTGAGTGGTGGAAGCCAGCAGCAGGGGTGGAGGGTTTAGGTGAGGGGTGGGGAACAGTGTCAGAGGAGCGGTTTGGTGAGGAGAGTGACGAGGGGTGGAGAGGTTAGGTGAGTAGTAGAGGACAGCAGTAGGGGGGTGGAGGGGTTAGTTAAGTGGTGGAGGACAGTAGCATGGGGTGGAAGGGTTAGGTGAGTGGTAGAGGACAGCAGCAGGGTGTAGAGGACAGCGGCACTGGGTAGATGACAACATGGTAGATAACATGGCAGGAGGTAGATTACAGTGGCAGGGGGTTCACACAGCAGGGCATCCTAAATCAGATAGGGATATTTTAAATCGCAGGATTCGTTCCAATTTAAAGTCAAAATAGAATGCATCCCAGGGGGCATCTTGATTAGTAATGCCCCACAGTCCAAAACCCTATGGACCCCCCACAGTCAGAATCACAGCCATATAATTTCAGGATCCTATGGTGTTCAAATGCAATATCAGAGGGCTTTCGGCCAGGGAGACACACATAGGGAAGGGATGGGGATGCGGCTTCTCATGGCCACATTTGAACAGCACTAAATCATGGAGTTAGGTGAGTATGTGGCCACATTGGGCCTTAATAATAAATTAGATCTCAGATCATATTTCTAATCGGGCACGGTAAGTGATGGCAGTAGTTTCTGTGGAGAGGCAGTCTACCCTTGCAATAGAGACTTTTGATTATCCTTGTAAATAACCCATTCTTTTAACCCTGATGAGGTCAGATGGTGCCATTGTAAATAAATGTTTATAGTCCTTTCTTTTTTTTTTTTTTTATTATTTTACAGTTTAGTTTTACAGTTTTTCTTTGGTCGATTGTAATATCCAGACTGTGAAATTGAAGCTATTCTTTATATCAGACACCCCATGATGCCTGGCAGCCTTCCAAGTGGATTGTGTACATATAATGTATCTTTATTTTTGTTACATTCATCTAGTTACAAATGTGACACACTGCTGTCTGCATAAGATTCTTTTGTAAAAAGTGTTACAATCTCTCATAGTGATTACCTCTGTATTAAAATATGTATCTGAATGCTAAGATCTCATTCCTGTGTTTAATACCTAACTATGGCCCTTATTTATGAAGGAATAGCGACAGGTAGCGACTGGTGAGCGGCCGGTAATGACGGGCCCCGCCACAAGAACCCCGGCTCCCCACCACAATCACACATTTATCAAGGCAATCCTGCTTAGCGACATACGGCCTTATTTATCAAGGGCTAGCGCCAGATAGTGTCTGACGAGTGCCAGGTACCGCCAGCTAACGGCGGCTACCGAATCAAGTACGCCCGGCGGCGGTCACAATGACGCATTTATCACGCTAAATGAGGCTAGCGCCGGCGAGAGCGTCAGCTAGCGCGGGATTCATCATGTAGCCGACTGCAACGAACAGCGCCGCTGCTAATCCCATCACAGCGACAGGTATGACCTGGCGCTCCCTGGCGTGGTCCAATACATTTCAATGGAGCAATCTTTAAATAATCATAATTAATTGCTATTAATGTATTTTTTTTTTGTTTTAATGTCAAAAATTCTGTGACCACTTCTGCCATGTTAGGAATTTTTTTTGAGTAAAAAAAAAAAAAAAAAAAAATGTGCAGAATTGATATTACAGGTCTGATATTAATGTATACATATTACAAAATGTTTAGAAAAACTTGTATAATTTTTACATATAAAAAAAAAGGTTGTTTGGGGGTTAAAAACTACTTTACACACATCGCCGCCAGCGCTCTGGGGTTTAAACAAGGAATTCACAGCGCGAGAAATTTTTGAGCGTGATTTGTTAATGAATCTGCAGCAAGCCGTTCGCACTGGCCATTCGCTGTCAGGCGCACCCATACAATGCGGAACCTGTGAAACAGCGACCCCTAACCCCGTATTCAACATTACCGCATACCGACTGAGTCGCTGTCAACAAGCAAACCCCAGCCAAGCACAGCGAATACTAGCTGGCGCTGTGAAAATCACGCTACTGGCGCTCATCTGTCGCTACCTGGCGCTATTAATGAATCGGCCTCTGAGATAGCGCCAGATAGCCACTCATTCATCATTATTCCAGCCTCAGCCCACAGCGCCAGCGTCCGACCTTGAACAGCGACAGGTATGACCTCTTGCTACCTGGCGCTCTCCAATGCATTTCAATGGAACAATCTTTAAATATTCATAATTATTAATTTTTTTTTTTTTAAATGTGAAAAATTCTGTGACCACTTCTGCCATTTTAAATAATTTTTTTAAGGTAAAAAAAAAATAAAAAAAAAATGTACAGAATTGATATTACAGGTCTGATATTAATGTATTCATATTACAAAATTATTTTAAAAACTTGTTTTTTTGGGTTTACAAAAATATGGTTGTTTGGGGGTTAAAAACCTACTTTTAACCCATCGCCGCCAGCGCTCTGGGGTTTAAACATGCATTTTACAGCGCGAGAATTTTTTGAGCGTGATTTGTTAATGAATATGGTGGAAGCCGGTCGCTCTGACCAGTCGCTATCATGCGCTCCCATACAGCGCGGAACCTGTCAAATAGCGACTCCTCACCCAATATTCAACATTACGGCAAACCGACTGAGTCGATATCAACTACCGAACAACGGCCAAGTACAGTGACTACTAGCGGGCGCTCTGAAAATCCCGCTACAGTCGCTCAACTGTCGCTACCTGCCGCTGTTAATGAATCGGCCTCTATGATTCATGTTCGACATACAAATATATATATATATATATATATATATATATATAGAGAGAGAGAGAGAGAGAGAGAGAGAGAGAGAGAGAGAGAGAGAGAGTCACACCCTTTAAAGTATCAGCAGTTCAATTACAAGTAAGCATTTTTAATTGATTTGTAGCACATAAAAGAGCCCTCATTCTTTAACTAGCTAAGAGAAATTCATTTTGTGCACACTTTTTTTCAATGTCCACTAGCTCAGGTTTTTAGAAATCAATACCGTTTCCCTGACATGCACCCAATGTCTCAAATTACGTTGACTCTAAGCTAAAGCTCCAGTTCCCATGAACATATGTCCTCCAATTCGGTCTCTCTGTGTTACTATCAGCAGATGGTATTCCTATTCTTTCAGTAAGTTGCAGTGGAGCCTGAGATTTCAGTGTTCATAGAGAGCACAGTTCATAGGTTGGTATAGTTAGTAAATAAAAAAACATCTTTATATATCATCACAATCAAATCAAATCAAATTATTATTTAATAACCTACCTCAAATTATGGCAAGAATTATGCTGAAAACAGGATCATGGATCACTTCATAATATGTTTATGAACTACTGGGCTCTCATGCTCTTATTTCATAGCTTGACAGTCATCATTTACCTGATGATGCCACATTTTCAAGTGCTGGCCTTGATTCATGAACCAGGGTTGTTCCCTACATAAATAATTAATGAAAGTGTCCACCAACTAAAATAACAACTGGAACTGGAACTGATCTTAGTTCTGCTCCCATGGTTAGAAGCTTAACGGATCATGAGATCACGCTGTCCAGGCCTGATACAAGCAGCCTACTCAGCAGCCTACCCATCTACCCCTGTGATAAACAGCTTCCCCTCACCTTCAGTCACAATGATGTTGTCTCAACCTCAACCTCAACCAATGCCTTGGCAAGCCCTCGGTAAGTTGTCAGCAAGTATGTTGCTACTTCACGACAGTCAGCACACAAGTATGGGAAATTACAAGCTGTTAACAAGTAATGTGGCCTAGTGGAGCTTAACTATACACCCAGACGTTGCTCTCAGCGATTACCTTTTCCTTCGTAACATAAGAAATGTCTGCATGGGTCATGATTTCCTGGTGATAAGGCTGTTAAAGCAGCGGTTACCAGGTTACTGCAGCAGCAAGAAGTCTCCTCTTACTCTGAGAGCATACGATCACTGGAGCTGAAGTGGACTTATTATTATTAATGTTTATTTATATTATTTATTAGGTGGAACTCATTGAAAAGTAAAAAGTTCAATTTTCTCAGAAAATTTTGTTTTCATATTCAGGCAACTCACTGAACACCCATCATAAGCTTTTGATAATATTTAGGTCCGTTAGACATGATGTTATCATTTTGCCTTATAAGCTTTAATCTTAATTTCTCACTTTCACAGAAGTAGTAGTTTAGAAATCATTCCAACAATTATTTTGTGAGAGAGCAGGCTGTTAGAAGTGCTGTGATTTTCAGGGTCTGCCTGTACAGTGACTTTAACAGCATGAAATGTTATTCAGCTGTTCCTAAAGACAGCTAAATTCTTCCCTGTATTCAACCAACATTGACTCTAAATAAAATGCTCGAGTTGTACCCCTTTCCAAATTGTTATAAAGACCTTATGTGGGATTTCTCGTTCCATTTCAGGCTACTGCTTAAAGAATATGTTTCTCTTGACTTTTGTGGCAAAGAGCAACTAAACTATTTACAGAGCTGGAGGAACTCCAGGAGAGAGAGCTCAAATTATTTACCCTTGAAAATAGAGGGGCGTGTTCATTTTTAAATTATTACTACTACTCTAAAGTAAACCCAAAGAGGTGTCTACCTCCACTTTATTTCAAAGTTGGTTAAAAAGGAAATATATATATATATATATATATATATATATATATATGTAATTATTTCAATCCTAACCCTCCTACCACCCAGCAGGCTAACCCTGATTTGGCTCACCAGAAGATGAACAATGTATCTTCAGCTTATATAGGTGGAACATTTTCTATTTTAACTCCCAGTTAGTTGGAGAGAGGGATGGAAATGGATTTAAAGCAGATCAAAACTAATTTCTTTCCAACTGCCCCCTCCTCGACCTTCCCAGCTGAGGCCACGCCCCCTGACAATTTTGAGAACACTGATTGGCTGATCTGAAGATTGCCTGATGACATAGGCCAGCCAGCTGCTGGTTGATTACTGTGATCATGAGGAGGGAAGCATATGACCAGAGGAGGGATATATATTTTAAAGGCTTTGGTGGATCAACAGCCGCCAAGGTGCTGGAGACCTGAGCTGCAACAGTGATTGGAATTATTAATCTGCTTCTACATATTTTATATGCTGATATTATAGAGAAGGTGTACAATAACATTGTGGGGAGAAAATTTTGTGCTGATTTAGGTTAGGTTATCCTGACCTCCACATAGACAACCAATTAGTCTCCAATCGAGGGCAAGCCAGTGTGGGTTTTTGTACCTAAAGGGAAGCCCATTTAAGTAGTATATTATTAAAACAGCGTGGTTTGGAAGTTTCTACTGATAATAATAAAACACAGAATAGCCTATTAGTTGCATTAATACATGCAACATATATTTAATATATACACTCATGCTTGCTTCTTTTCTTTCTTGCATGCATTTGTCCTTGTCAGCCTCTTGTACGTGACTGATCACTGCTTTGTGATGGTGCATTTAAAAAATATTTTATTTGCGTAGATGTGTTTCCCTTAAAGGGTTTGACACAGTAAAATGCCATTTTAAACAAGCAGTGACAAGTTTCACACACATGGTCAGGGCATCTCTGAGGGTAAGGTCTGTTTACTAGTCTACAAGATGTAACCAGAGCCAGCTGGGCTAGGTTTAGAATAACTATTACTTCAGCCAGTATGGAGTGAATGCTAAAATGATCTTTTCAGGCTAACCTATGTCTCCCTAGATTCTGAAGGAGCGAAATAAGGATCATCTTTCAGACAATGCACTGACGGGATTGCTTACCTCAGCATTTAACCTTTATCTATTTTCTCTATAGGGAGCTCATTCCTGAGCAGCATGTTTTGCAGCCTGACGGTGACTAATATTTCTGCATCATAAGCAATTCTATTATTGTAAAGGCTGCACCAATAAATGCTTTTGATTTGATAGTTAGGATTTAAAAGATTACATTTTTCACATCTAAATTGAGCATAAAAAGTTTTTAGAACTGCTCCACAAATTATACAGTATGCACTTTGCAGTTTCTTAAATATGATCATTTGGATGCCTGTTCTGATATATATATATATATATATATATATATATATATATATATATATATATATATATTACATATAGTATACAAACATTGATATAATAAAATATAACAAATATAGATAAAATATTGTAAGCCAAATGGTGTGCTTAAATATCCCGAACCCAACAGCAGGCAGAGTGGCAGACAACCCCTACAACCCTATAACAGGCAGAGTACAGACCCCCCCTTAATAACCACAGAGCAGGCAGAGTGCAGTATATCCCCCCAAAGCCCCATAACAGGCATTGTGCAAAATCCTCTCAAGAAACCCATAACTGGCAGCTTGTAGAATCCCCACCCCAAGCACCTCATAATAGCCATCATGCAGACCCCTCCCCAAGCACCCCATAACAGGAAGTGTGCAAACTCCCCTCCTCTCGTTCTGACTGGCAGGTGGGTGGGGCCTGTGTACAGACAGAGATAGCTGTACAGAGGCCAGAGGGGCTCCACGGGTGCTTTATTATGTCATCTTGGGTGAAAATAACCCAGGACCAGATGCAGAAGCCTGTTGCCAACAGAAACAGATTGAATTGAGAAGTTATAAAGCCTGAATTAGTATTTGGATTTTTTTTTACTATTGTATTATGAGTAGGGATGACCGAAGCCCCCAAAGTTCGAGTCCAGCAAGTTCGGGCAAAATTTGAATAAATGTTTGGGGTCCTGAACCTGGTCCCTATTGCCTAATTTCTCATTGGGGACCTGAACTTTGGGGAATGGTTGTGGTGGGGGAGATGCAGAGTGTGCAGATTGAGATTGAGGTTGACTTTACAGGAGGCAATACAATGCTAGGGTCAACACACACTAAATATGGGGAATCTAGACTCAAACAAAAAGGGACTACATTGCATGGAATGAAGGAGGCATAAGGGAAAACAAAGACATACCTGTAGAGATACTCATCAGCAACTGGAGGCACCAGCACCACATGCATGCAATCGATTGCACCCATGACGTTCGGCATATCGGCCAGCTCATAAAATCACTACTTAACAGCATTCCAGGCTACCATTGTGTCAGGGAAACATATGTACTTGTCCAGCTATGCCATCAAGAAATGTGTTAAGTATGCAGAGAGAACCAGCCTCTGGAATGAGCCGTTCACTAAAATTTTAAGGCAACCAACTAATTTGGTCATACCCATAATTGCATGCCCTTGCTTGTAATGGGAGCCAGCTATGGCCACAACTCACGGTATAGTTTCTTGAGGAAAACCCGGTTAAGTCGGGTCAGCTCGAATAGCTCAACTTCATGCATGGGATCAACATCCACACTTGGCTGATGCAATCGAAAGTCTGAGAGACACATGCCTAGACGCTGCAGGTGCCCATACTCCGCAAGATATTCCTCGGAGGGCTCCATTACGCTTTTCTGCACACTATGACAACACACACCAGTGCAGAAATAGAGTCCGTAATTGGAGCATGAAAGAATCTGTTTTATTGGTCCCTCTCAAAGGCAGAATTTTGCCTAATCAAAGCTCTGAATCATGCGCAAGGCCATACTAATCATGTATTAAACACTTTAATGTAAAAACAACATGATGCAAATGCTTATATGTAAACGTAAAAACGTAAAACACACCAGTAGCTTTAAAATGGATAACAAAAAATACAAAATATATACACATACACATAATTTTTCATGTGTAAGTGCGTTTAAGAGAGGCTTTGAATTGACCTTAATGTCTTACTATGTATATCAAATCCAAGAAAAATATACTATTTTATTTAGCATGACAACAGTGATGGCAGTATATATACTTCTTTTCTGGCGGTATATACCACAAAGAATTAGGATTTTAGGATCTGCACACACAACACCTTCTAATCTAAGCTACCAATAGATAATTAGATTGCAATTATTTGTGGAAGAAAATTATGTCTTCCAGTCCTTGACCTATGTACTAAGAAAGTTGGAATCACGGCAACTTTAAAATGTCAAATGAATTATTCCAAGGAGGCTTTTATTTATTGTATTGCACATCCCTTCATCATTTATTCCAGATATCTTTCACGCTACACTCTTTTAACATCTCTGGCTGTCGACTGCATGCTCCAGAATTCCCTAGCATTCATAGGGGCATTGCATTATATGATCATTCGTAGGATCCTGGCTTACCTTCAAGCATTCAATACAATTAGACAGTTGGAAGGGCATGGGGACATATAATTTCATGACATCTGTGGGCATATTGAAACTAGGAAAATGAAGATATGCATGGACATGAAACTCTTATTGTTTTTGATGTTACTTATACTCTGTAGCAAGATTTGACTGTGATAATGACGACCATTGTTAAGTTTAGTTCACATCAATTATTTTTTTTATTTGTGGGCAGACGGAAGGGCAGTTGGCCAGGATACTCAGTAACACCATAAAGCCAGACACCATCATTGGTTGCAGCAGGATGTGCTCCATTCACAAAGAAAAGCATTCCTCTTCCTGCCTCCTCTTCTGAAAATACAGGTTTAATAGACAAGACACACTTAAATCCAAATGACAATTCTTCTTCTACAATCAAGATTAATCCTAAGGGAATAGCTTTGCAAAAGGATTAGCTGGAACAAAATCCTTCCCTGAGGAAGTGAAATAAAGTGAAATGCATTGGAGCAGACTGACACTGTTTTAGGCAATCTGCCTTCAGACCAGCTATGTATAATTCATGTGTTTTTATAATGTAGAATTGCATGTTATGATTTTTTTGTATCATAATTTATGAATAGTAACATTTTAAGGATTTATATAACAAAAGTATTTAAGAACATTATTGATTTTGGAGGTCAAAGTAGCACTGGAGTTGATTAATGAGGCAAAAGGGTTTTTCGCTCTTAATCTATCAAGTAGGTCCCCATTATATAGCCCTTTGGGTACACTAATGTTTTTGGTATTGACCTTTCATGGTGTTTTTGTGTACAAGTGGGGGTTTTCTCCACAGAACAACAATGACCAAAGTGGAAAAAAATATTTTACTTTTAATTTATTAAGAAAATCCCCTGTATCTGTTATGGGGCAGCTCTGGAGATGAGGAGAGACAGATTATTTCTAATGAAGCATGTTAGGGCGAGCGCTGCACGCCCATCTAGCAGCACTTCACTTACCTCCATGGCTGCATCCAGCCGTCATCCATTTTGCAGCACTTCCCTCATGGCTGTTCCCAGCTGTCTCCCTTCCTCCCGTGCTTCCGTCTCGCATGCTCAGGTGCTCGCATGTCTCCGTCCACTAGAGGGCGAGCGCACTGGATTCCTGAGATTTAAAGGGCCTGTACAGCACTGATTGGTGCTTGGTCATCCAAGCCTGCATCCACTTCTCCTATTTAAAGAGGCACTTCCTTCCTTCAGTGCCGGTTCTTGGTCTCTCCATGCTTGTTGAAAGTCAGACATTCTTGGATTGCTCACCCATGTACCGACCTGCCTGTCCCCGACTCTGAACCTTTGCTGCCTGCCCCAACCTCGGCTACTCACCTTTACCGCGAACCTGTGCTGCCAGCCCGATCTCTGCCTGAACTTGCTACGCCTTTTGCCTGCCACTTGTGTACCTCGCTGAACCTCGGCTGACTGTGGGACTGGGCCGCTGTTGGGGGGTAGCGACCTGGGGGTCACTCGCCGCACAAGACGAACCTGCCTTGCGGTGGGCTCTGGTGAATACCGGTGGCCCCTTAAACTCCGCTCCCCTGACACGGTACCCGCCATCAGTCCCACAGTTAAAGCGGATCCACACCCGAGTCCGCTCCACCCGGTCCGCGACAGTAAGATCCGGCCATGGATCCCGCTGAGGTGCCGCTGCCGGATGCCACTGAATTGCCTGCTATAGTGGCTATGCAGTCCCGCCAGATTAATCAACTCTCTGCCATGATGCAGCAATTATTAACGATTCAGCCACAGCAAGTTCCATCACCGGCTCCAGCATTACCACCACAGCCCCCGGTAGCATCTTCTGCCAGAATCCGTCTCTCCTTGCCGGCTAAATATGATGGGGATGCCAAGTTATGCCGAGGGTTCCTTGCCCAATGTTCCCTGCACTTGGAGTTGTTGGCGGATCAATTTCCCACTGAACGAGCTAAGGTGGCCTTTGTCATCAGTTTGCTTTCTGGAAAGGCTTTGGCCTGGGCCACTCCCTTGTGGGATCGCAATGACCCTGTCTCTTCCAAGATTCACACCTTTGTCTCAGAGTTTCGCCAGGTCTTTGAGGAACCTGCCCAGGCTTCATCTGCTGAATCGTCCCTTTTGAACTTGGTCCAGGACAAGTTGTCCGTTGGTGAATACTCCATTCGGTTCCGCACTCTTGCACCCGAATTGTCTTGGAATAATGAGGCCTTGTGTGCCTGCTTCAAGAAAGGACTTTGTAGTAAAATTAAGGATGCTCTTGCGGCTCGTGACTTGCCTTCATCTCTTACTGATTCATTCACTGGCTCATTGATGTGCGCTTTGCTGAAAGGCGTGAAGAATTCCGCCAAGAAAGAGACTCTCAGCGCCCTAGGAGGGCATCCCGTTTGGCTCCAATATTTCAAAACCCTTTGTCTGCACATGTAGCTCCCAGTGAGGAGGCCATGCAGGTCGATCGATTCCGCTTGACCCAATTGGAGAGAAGGAACGAGAACCTTTGTCTGTACTGTGGTGGTTCTGAGCATTTTTTTGAAGGACTGTCCTATTCGCCCTCCACGTCAGGGAAACGGGCGCACCTAGTGGCAGTGGGAGAGGCGTCCCTGGGTGTATGTGCTTCCTCTCCATGGCTCACTGTTCCTGTTCAACTTTCCATCTCACCTTCCACCTCCCTGAATTTAACTGTCTTTTTGGACTCGGGTTCTGCAGGGAACTTTATAGAGGCTGCCTTGATCAATAAACATAATATCCCTGTGAATCGCCTTGCAACACCCTTATTTATCGCCTCAGTCAATGGTGATAGGCTGGACTGTACTGTGCGCTATCGCACCATTCCCCTCCAATTAAAAATTGGACTCTTCCATCAAGAGAATGTTGAGTTCTACGTCCTCCCTAATTGCACCTCTCAGATTCTTCTAGGCCTTCCTTGGCTCCAACGTCATGATCCCACGCTTGACTGGACCACCGGCGATATCAAGACTTGGGGTGCAGCGTGCTTTAAGAGGTGCTTGAAGTCTGTTCCTGTTCGACCCATTCCTGCTTCAGCACCATTACCTGGCTTGCCTGAGATCTACCTGACCTATGCTGATGTATTCTGCAAGAAACAAGCGGAGGTACTTCCGCCTCATCGCCCCTACGATTGCCCTATAGACCTCCTACTGGGTACCACTCCTCCTCGTGGCCGAATTTACCCTCTCTCGGCTCCTGAGACTCAAGCCATGTTGGAGTATATTCGAGAAAATCTTCATAAAGGGTTCATACGGAAGTCTTCCTCTCCAGCAGGTGCGGGGTTCTTCTTTGTGGCGAAAAAAGATGGCTCTCAATAAGATTACCGTTAAAAATCGCTACCCTTTGCCCTTGATTGGCGAACTATTTGACCGACTGCGTGGGGCCAGGGTCTTCACCAAGCTTGACCTGAGGGGAGCCTATAGGGATACGTATACGTGAGGGCGATGAATGGAAGACCGCCTTCAATACCCGCGATGACCACTTCGAATATTTAGTGATGCCCTTTAGTCTCTGCAATGCACCCGCAGTATTCCAGGAATACATAAACGACATTTTTCGGGATTTGCTTTACTCCTGTGTAGTTGTATATTTGGATGATATACTCATCTTTTCATCTAATCTAGAAGACCATCAGGGTCACATCCGGCAAGTCCTGTCTCGTCTCCGTCAACACCATCTTTACGCCAAGTTGGAGAAGTGTCTTTTTGATCAAACCACCTTACCCTTTCTTGGATATATTGTCTCTGCTCGTGGTCTTCAGATGGACCCCAGCAAGTTAAAAGCAGTTCTGGATTGGCCCCGTCCTATTGGCCTGCGAGCTATTCAACGTTTTCTGGGCTTCGCCAATTACTGTCGGCAGTTTATTCCTCACTTCTCCACTGTAGTGGCGCCTATTGTGGCCCTCATGAAGAAAAGCGCCAATTCTAAGTCTTGGCCTCCTCAGGCGGAAGAGGCCTTCATTGCTCTAAAAAAGGCCTTCTCCTCTGCACCGGTGTTGTCTAGGCCAGATCCATCTCGGCCTTTTGCCCTAGAAGTAGATGTCTCCTCCATTGGACCCGAAGCGGTGCTCACTCAAAAATCGTCTACTGGCAGAATTCTCACCTGCGGGTTCTTTTCGAAGACCTTTTCTCCAGCTGAGAGGAATTACTCCATCGGAGATCGGGAGCAACTCGCCATCAAGTTGGTGTTGGAGGAGTGGAGACACCTCTTAGAAGGTTCTGCCCATCAAGTATCCATCTATACTGATCACAAAAATCTATCTCATTTAGAAACTGCCCAGCAATTGAATCAACGACAAGCTCGTTGATCGTTGTTTTTCGCTCGATTCGATTTTCAAATCTACTTCCGGCCAGCCGCTAAGAACATCAGGGCGGACGCCCTTTTTTCGCTCCTCTGACATCTCTGGTGTAGAATCCACCCCACAACATATCATCTCGCCTGAACGCTTGTCCACTCTGCCCCCTCTACTCTTGTACAAGCGCCGCCGGGAAAGACCTTTGTGCCAGCTCGCCAACGTCGCAAAATATTAGAATGGGGGCATTCTTCCCATGTAGCCGGCCATGCCGGCATCAGGAACTCTTGTTCTATCATTTCTAGATATTATTGGTGGCCTTCTTTTGAAAAGGATGTGACCGAATTCGTCCAGGCCTGTACCACCTGCGCTCGCAACAAAACCCCTCGCCAAAGGCCTGTTGGCCTACTCCATCCTCTTCCTATTCCGGATACCCCTTGCTATGGACTTTATTACCAATCTCCCTTCTTCGCATGGCAATACTGTTATTTGGGTGGTAGTGGATAGGTTTTCTAAAATGGCGCATTTTGTTCCTTTGCCCGGTCTCCCGTCGGCTCCTCTGTTGGCAAAATACTTCCTGAAGCATGTCTTTCGACTTCATGGATTACCTTCACACATTGTCTCAGACAGAGGGGTGCCGTTTGTGTCCAAGTTCTGGAGAGCTCTTTGCAAACAAATTAAAATTAAACTGGACTTTTCCTCCGCTTATCATCCCCAGTCTAACGGCCAGGTGGAAAGAGTCAACCAGATTCTCGGGCATTATCTACGCCATTTTGTTTCTGCGCGTCAAGACGATTGGGTCGATCTGTTGCCTTGGGCGGAATTCTCGTATAATTTTAAGGATTCTGAGTCCACGAGGAAGTCCCCGTTTTTGGTGGTGTACGGCCGTCAACTCCTTCCACCTCTGCCTTTATCCACGTCCTCCGGAGTGCCCGCCGTGGATGACATCACACAGGATTTCTCCACCATCTGGCAAGAAACACAGCATTCCCTTTGTCAAGCTTCCCCCCATATGAAGGTTAGCGCTGATAAAAGAAGAAGAGCTCGGCCTGTTTATTCTCCAGGAGATAAGGTGTGGCTGTCGGCAAAATACATCCGCTTCAAAATTCCTAGCTACAAATTGGGCCCCCGTTACCTGGGTCCTTATAATATCAAACAACAGATCAATGCAGTTTGTTATAAGCTACACCTACCAACATCACTGCAAATTCCCAATTCTTTCCACGTTTCCCTGTTGAAGCCAGTTATTGTCAATCGATTCTCTCCTAAAACCTTGGTGCCTGCCCCAATTGGTGAAAGAGATCCTGGCCTCTAAGCTCTCCAGAGGTAAAAGATATTTTTTAGTCGACTGGGAAGGCTGTGGACCTGAAGAAAGATCTTGGGAGCCCGAAGAGAATATTCTAGACCGTAGTCTCATCTCGGATTTTCTTGGCCCCAAGACGAAGGGGAGACCCAAGGGGGGGTACTGTTAGGGCGAGCGCTGCACGCCCATCTAGCAGCACTTCACTTACCTCCATGGCTGCATCCAGCCGTCATCCATTTTTCAGCACTTCCCTCATGGCTGTTCCCAGCTGTCTCCCTTCCTCCCATGCTTCCTTCTTGCATGCTCAGGTGTGCACACGTCTCCGTCCACTAGAGGACGAGCGCACTGGACTAACTGGATTTAAAGGGCCTGTACAGCACTGATTGGTGCTTGGTCATCCAAGCCTGCATCCACTTCTCCTATTTAAAGAGGCACTTCCTTCCTTCAGTGCCGGATCTTGGTCTCTCCATGCTTGTTGAAAGTCAGACATTCTTGGATTGCTCACCCGTGTACCGACCTCTGCCTGTCCCCGACTCTGAACCTTTGCTGCCTGCCCCAACCTCGGCTACTCACCTTTACTGCGAACCTGTGCTGCCAGCCCCGATCTCTGCCTGAACTTACTACGCCTTTTGCCTGCCACTTGTGTACCTCGCTGAACCTCGGCTGACTGTGGGACTGGGCCACTGTTGGGGGGTAGCGACCTGGAGGTCACTCGCCGCACAAGACCAATCTGCCTTGTGGTGGGCTCTGGTGAATACCGGTGGCCCCTTAGACTCCGCTCCCCTGACACGGTACCCGCCATCGGTCCCACAGTTAAAGCGGATCCACACTCGAGTCTGCTCCACCCGGTCCGCGACAAAGCACATGTGTGCACAAGTGAACCAACCACATGCAAAGTCTCTGGGGACAGCAATCTCAAAAGTAACCTTGGGACCAGGAATTTTCACTATCCTGGGCTTTGGTACTTGCTAATTTGGAATGCCCCACTGTATGAGCCTCCCAGATCACCGAGCATTCACTCACCTTTTCCAGGGCTCCTACGCCTTAACCGGGCCTGCATTCCTAGCCTCCCTGTAACAGATGTGCTCCGATGCCAAGCCATACAGAAAGGCTGGGAGCAGGAGCAGGCTGCTCACAGCAAGGAAATCAGGGATGTGGCCTCTCCCTCTCTCTTCCTGGCTCTTTGTTTAAACAGGGCAGTATGTCGTGTATTAATATGCACACATACAGCACTGACTGGGTAAGAGCCTGTGCACGTGGCGTGAGACTTGGGAAAGGTGCTTGGGGTTTCACATGCTGGGGCCTCCCAAATTAGGACGCCCCAGGGGCACGTACCAAAGCTCAGCATAGTGAAAATTCATGGTTTTGGTCCATCTCAAGTGTAATTACATATGATCTTTGTAGCCCGGTATGCAACCTCCCTTTTTTTAAATTCTTTATTATTTTCCAACAATTAATATATAATTAAAAAAATCAGAATACACAAAGCAAAGAAAGTAGAGAGAGATGATAAAGTTAAAATTGAGAGGAAACATAGAGTGTTTCCTGGAAGAAGAAGATGTACAGATGATCTCCCTAGAGATGTCAGGGATCAGAGAAAAGCAGGAATTAGACTTTCAAGGATGTCTCCAGATTTTCTAGGAAAAAAAGGTTGATTGTGACACCCCTGCTGGAGCATTTAAAAAAGGGGGAATCTCCTACAAGTGGGAATACCCATTATCAATTATAGCGGAAAGTAAAGTGGGTAGAAGTATATAATAAAAGAAATAGTGACATACCCAGAATAGCAGAATAGCAGAAAATCCCTAAAATTGATGTGGGTGACTGGCAAAGCACACAATGTTCCTTTCCCACTCCAAGATAAAATTGTTCTGATTTAGGAACCCAGAAGATAATGAATATAAGTATGAGCAAGAACCAGTTCTGAACATTTTTTTCCTTCGGTTCACAAGGCTCTGGGTCTAGCAAGTCACCTGCAGCTAGCAGGGGAATTGCCATTAACCAAGAGCCCCCCATTACCTGCCTCCCCAAATTCCGGATTGAGAATTACATGGAAGAATAAGGGAAAAGTTATGGTATTAACACTAAGGGTGCATATGAATATGGAGATTCACATGTGGATGGGAAGGGGTATGGGTTAGAAGTGTTGAGGAAATATGGGGTTTATTTAAGAAACGCTAACGCCATGTAGCAACACACAGCGTCAGGTGTTTTAGTGGCGCACACGCTGAAAGCCATACTTATGACAGGCAAAATGTCCTGCGTCTCTAATAGCGTCAGTAGCTATCTTTCAGTAGATTTCTATTTAAGACTAGCACCCGGTGTCATCAGAGCGCCGGTGCTGTTTGTCCTGCAGTGTCACATACTATTAGATGCTCCGTGGTGTTCTCCCATACACTTTTATTGCATTTTTTAGTGATGTTATCTCTACAACTTCTGCATAGCGTTTTTAATTTTGTTTTGTCTTGAATCAACTGACAGTGTATCCTTGGCCTGCTTGGGATGTAATTTATTATCTGGTTATTGAATAACTAACATTTCCTTGGTTACTGTTATGTTCTCTAATTTTTTTCAATTTTTTTGTGTCTTTGTATTGTTTCATGTAGGACATGTACCAGCAGGAATATGACTATGCCCAACCATCGGAGACCAGGGCCACCGTTCTCGGTGCTTTAATCCTTTAACTGCCAGTCACGTAAAATTTACATGGCTGCCTCTCCTCCACTGAAATGCCAGCCACGTAAATTCTAAGTGCTTGACTTCCCCCCTCCTCAAAAAAAAAACACCTCGATCTGGCTGGGTCTCCTCTTCAATCAGCTCCTCCGGCTTCAGGAGTGTGCCTGGAATAGGGCACAAGGACACAACCCTTTTCACCCGCTGCTGGCATCTCCTGTTAAAAAAAAAAATTTACTCACTTCCGGGTGCGATCACTCCCGCTGGGTATCCTCTTCACCGGAGGGCCTCCAATCCCCCCGGCCTCAGGAGAGAGCCCGACAGGCCCCCTACCCCTGCATCTTCCATGGGTGCCACCATCTTAATCAATGGTCCCACCCCTTTGTGGGAAGAGTCAATGATGTCACTCTGCTTATGTCATCCCGCTCCCGGCCTGGCAGGTGCCAGATGTGATGATCGCTGGGCAGAGGGTTGGAGGGTCCTGGGATCCTCTGATCCACTTTTTCCCACTTTTCTAGTGATCACTGCATCTGTCAACGGATCGGCGAGGGACACAAGAGCTGACGATCAGAGGCAAGCAAAGAGAAAAAAAATGTTTTTTTTAATAAAATCATTTTCTCTATGTGTGTGTGGTTTGTGAACTGGTAAAGGATCCATGAGACCCCTATACCGGTTCACAAGGCTCTGGGTCTAGCAAGTCACCTGCGGCTAGCAGGGGGAAATTGCCATTAACCAAGAGCCCCCAATTACCTGCCTCCCCAAAGCCCGGGGAGCAGAAGTCAGAGTCAGTGGCCATTAGGCTATGGGGCTTGTTGGTTGGTTATGCTGGATAGGGGGGCCTCACGCCATTTTTTAAAGAAATTGTTAAGGGATTTTAACCCTTAACCCTGGGAAGGGGACCCTATGTCATTTTTTTTAGATTAACCCTTTGTTACCTGTCACCCAGCAGATATAAAAGGCTCCCAGTAGCAGCAGGAGAGAGAAGGATGGGAAGTAAGTATTAAGAAAAAATAATAAAATGTTTTTGTCCGTGTGTTTTTTTCTTTTACATTTAACCCTTTGTGAACTGATAAGGGGTTTACGAGACCCCTATACTAGATCACAAGGATTAGGGGGCTGGCAAGTCACCTGCGGCTAGCAAGTGACTTGCCATTAACCTCCAGCCCCCCATTACATGCCTCCCCAAAGTCCGGGGTGAGGGCAGAAGGGCCCGGGGCTATGTGCAGGCTGTGCGGGCTTATAGTCTGCAGGGTGGAGGGGTCTCTGAGGCTGGCTCCTGCACCCTCTTCTATAAGCCCCCAGAGCTGGTCCCCGGTTTGGTTATGCTGGGTAGGGGGGACCTCACACCATTTTCTGGAGGGATTTTTAAGGGTTTCCAACCTTTCGAATTCCCAAAAAATGGGAAGGGGGACCCCATTCCTATTTATTTTTTATTTTACCCATTATAGTGTGGATAGTAGTTGTATTTTTTTTGTAAATGTTATAAAGTGCTCTTTTCATTTATGGGGGTTCTCCTGGGCAGGACCGGGATACATATGTGGTACTGATACATATGTGGCAATCGGGAGAGATGGGACTTTCACTTGTAATATGGGTTTCTTTAATAAAATACATTTTTTATTTAAAATAAATGAGACAATCTTTAAAATTGTTTTGTTTCACTCTAGGTAGGCTGGCAGTTAAAGGGTTAACGTCAAGCTCCTGCCCAAGTCTGTCCACCAAAGGAGGTCAGACTTCAAGCGCCGGGACCTGGCATTGGTGTCAGTGGCGTTGCTAGGGCTGGTGTCACCCGGGGCGGTAGGAAATGGTGTCACCCCCCCCCCCCCCCGGAAATGGTGTCACCCCCCCCCCCAAAGAACCTCACTAGCACACATACATCGGCCTGCACGCTCCCTTTATGTCCATTAAAAACACCCATCGCCCGCCAGGTAACGCGCCCACCATGCAACACCACCACACACGCCACTAAGCAGTTACAGCTATAAATCCCCGAATAAACAGGAACAGCGTGCGCTCACCCCAGCAACACCACACACGCCCTCACCTGTTTCTGGCGACGAATACCGCGCGCGCTCTCAGCAACAGCGAACAAAAGCTCCCACCTCGTCCACGTGACCTGCTGTGCGCGCACACCATTGGTCCACAGATTCTGGACAGGCACCAGCAGCCGCTCCGCCTCCTGCCAAATGGCGCTCGAGCGCTGTGGGAGAGATGCGTAGGTGTCGCCGTGAGGGCATAGCATCCCCACAACTGACTGCTCTGTGCCACAGGCTGGCAATAATTGAGGTGACATAATGCTATAGTGCGGTGTCACCCTCTAGGTCTGGTGTCACCCGGGGCGGTCCGCCCCCCCCCGCCCCCGGGTCGCTACGCCACTGATTGGTGTATAAACTCTACGATGCCTATGCCTCCGGTAAGTGAAGAATGTTGCACATCATAGATGTCAGAGAGTAATCAAGGACTTGTACTTAATGCCTCTTTTTGTTTTGTGTCTTCACAGACAAGCAGCCTGGTTATTTGGTTTAAAAACATTTACCTACCTTCTGGACAGTTGTGAGTGGCCCTATTAGTAGCAGTGTCCTACGTTTGGAGGTTTCAAACATGCATCCCCTTATGCTCAAGAGTTGATGGATAAAACTTTTGAATAAAAAACTAAGGCCCTTATTTAAGAAGGGATAGCGTCAGGTAGCGCATGGTTAATGAGAGGTAGCGACAGATAGCGACTGGTGAACGCCGGACACGGCACGCAATCACACATTTATCAAGCAGAATCTGTTTAGCGACTGGAATAGCGCCATGTAGCCTCTGATTCATCATTTTCACAGCCTCAGCAAACAGTGACAGCATTCAGCCTTGCACAGCGCCAGGTATGACCTCTCGCTACCTGTCGCTCTCCCATACATTTCAATGGACGATCCTTTTCTTCTCTTTTAACGGGTTTTTTTTTTTTTTAAATCACAAATAATTCTTTGACCTCTTCTGGCATTGAAATAGCAGTTTTTTCATAATTTTTTAATTTTTTAAATATTTCCTCAAAAATGACATTACAGGTCTGGCATTAAAGTGTTCATGTTACAATGTTGTTACAATGTAATTCCATATGTTTTCGCTTTGTTACTAGTTGATAGATGCTTGAAAACAGACTTTAAACACACCGCCTCCTGCGCTCTGGGCTTCAAACAAGTATTTTTAAGCGCCAGAGATTTGTGAGGCTGTTTTTTTGCTGAATATGGTGTGAGTCGGTTGCTATGAGCAGTCGCTAACATGCGCTCCCATACAGCGCTGTACTGGTCAAATAGCGACTCCTCACAATGTATTCAACATTACTGAACAGCGACTGAGTCGCTATAAAGTAGCGACCCACGGCCGAGCACTACCTGGCGTTAGTGATGAATCAGCCTGTAAGACACACCCACAAAGAATTTGTAGAAGTTAAAAGGGCAATTTTGGGGATTGATAAAGTTAATAAAATAATGTAGGTCATGCGTTTATGTATGACTGCAATGAACGACCATATGACTCTATGGTGTATGTACCGTACATTTTAGTGGCACAACTAAATTTGCTTTCTTAAATGTGGTTTTGCGTACAGCATCTGGAGTTCACCAGACGCTGGCTGCCGTTATGAGGCACTACCTGGCACTATCCATTCTTAAATAACCCCCTTATAGTGGCAGTAAAATACCAAATGGACTTTCTGAACAAGAAAATACTGAAATATGTAAAATGTATCTGGTTAAAGCTGACCAAAAAACAATTTTTAACTGGCAACCCCTGAATCGCTCCTCCCATGAGGAATACCTTTGGGCAATTTTCATTGTTCCTGCTTCACTTTACTTACAGCTAATGCAATTGTTTTTATCTGTAAAGTTCCGTCTCCTTCAGGCATTGCCACTGTTGTGAGATGTCATTGCGGCAACTATGCAATGATTGATCGCTTTTCATCTTACAGAGAAGGACAGCCAAATAAAATAGTTCCAAGACAAATTAATAGTATCACAAAGTTTATTGGGTTTTGGTCTACTTTAAAAGCGGTCAGGAGAAAAAAGGCGAGTCTCCTTCAACTCGAGTCTTCATGCCATGGGCTATAAGATGGCCAACAAGTGCCAATGTAATTGGCAGCACATGCCCGTGAAACACCACATGCAGTTTGCCCCAGAAACTCAACATACACTCGTGCAGGTTTTGTGCGCCGTGCAATGCAGCGCATTCAAGTGGAGTACGGACTTGTTTTTGAACTGGCGCACGTGTTTCATAAATCTGTGTTGGACTAATCAACGTACATGGGACCATTGCTTTGCCATCATGTGGTGTACTTTACTCCCACACATCTTACACTGTTCCCTGCGCGCCAAATCATTAATACAATTCACTAATCACTTTTGTGCTTGTTGACTCTTGTGTGCATCTTGTACTTTTGGTGTTTTGTGTGTGTGTGTACTTTTGGTTGTGTTTTTCTTTCTCTTGCAGCTTAGATAATAATTACAACAATAAGCCAGTGCGAACTATGTGAAAATGACAGGCAAAAACAGGATAAACAACATCAACACAAAGGGGGTTATTCATCAAGGGATATAAGCAGGTAGTGCCTCGTAGCGGCAGGCAGCGTCTGGTGAACGCTGGGCGCTGTACACAATACCACATTTATGAAAGCAAATCTGGTAAACGACTCGGCACTCTAGCTTCCAGACAGGTATTACCCGTCGCTACCTGTTGCTCTCACATACATTTCAATGGACCTTCATTTTCCTCTGTTTAAACAGGGATTTTTGTTTTATTTTTTTATCTCAAATTATTGTGTGACCTCTCCTTGCCTAGAAAAAGTCATTTTTTGATTTTTTTATATTTTTAAGCAGAATTGTCATTACAGGTCTGGCATTAATGTATTAATGTCACAGTGTTATAACAATGTAATTCAATGTGTTTTTGCTTTGTTACTGGCGGATATGTGTTCAAAAACAGACTTTAATCACACAGCGTCTGCCGCTCTATGCTATAGCGGCCAGATCCAGAGCGCCTACGCACTGTGAGTCTGTTTTTTTGTTGAATATGGTATGAGTCGCTGAGAGTCTGTCTCACTGAACTGGCGCCACCTTTCGCTCCCTGTAACGCTGTAATGGTGTTAGAACGCCCAACATACATCTCATTCATCAATGCCGGCCAGGTTACTAGAGCAACTGAGGCGCTCTGTTACAGTGCCTGATACACGCATACGAGCGTCTACGAGCGGTCGCTCTAAGTGCAGCTATGCAGACACTCATTTGCCGATACCTGGCGTTATTAATGAGTCAGCCTCCCCGTATACCAGACACACCAAAACAAAATACCACCCAAAACAAACTCATGCCAATCCTAAATTTGCCATATGTAAGATGAGTGGAGACTCAAGGGCCTGATTTATCAAGCACTTCTGCCAGACAGTGCCATATTGGTGCGAATTAAAGTAGTAAAAAATATAATAAAAAGTTTTTTTTTCACACCTGTGCATATTGCTGCACTACAAGAATCACGTTTACTAAAACAATAGCAGTGCAGGAACATGCTGAAGAATGAACAAATCATATTTTGCACTACTCTAATTTGCACTGAAATGGCATTGTCTGGCAGAAGTGTTTGATAAATCAGGCGAAAAGTGGGGCAGAACGGCGTGTGAGGCCAAGCAGCAGAAGAAAATGGATGCACTGCAGTTGTGCTACAAAATTCAAAGGCACATTTAGGATTGGCTGATGCGCAGGTATAGGGGAGGCACTACCCCTATTTGGCAATGGCTGCACTAGTCCATGAGGTCAGTGCATTACCCAGATTTATGTGATCCTAAACCTGCCCATGAATACCTATTTTTTGGGGAACTAATTGGAAACTGGGAAATTGCGAACGCTCGTATCATTCCCTACTGGAGGGTGCAGGAGCTGTGGGTGACTCCAAGCCCAACACACTCTCCACTTCAGCGGGCTCCATGGCTGATGGTGGTGATGCTTCAGAGGAGGAAGAGGACATTGACATGTTTTGGGTCCACCGCCTTACACCCACACCCTGTCTTCTTGGCCCAAATGGTTTCCTTGCCTCTGGGTAGGCTTGATCCACAGCCAGCTACAAAAAAATATATCATTTTGTAAAACATGTTACTCATTACCCTGATAGCTCACCTTCTCTGTTGTACATCCACTTACCTGGGATGGTCTGTAGAACCTCCACACCCAGGGTCACTTTCGCCCTTTGAGGTTCAATCAGTACTGCATTATTTGGGTGTGTAAGGTGAGTGTAAGGCAACGTCCCCTCTCCAATGTTTCCTCTAAGCCATAGCAGCAGCTGTGTGGAGCACTGAGGGAGATGGGCAAGACCAGGGGCCATAAAACAGGTCATAAAACTATCTATTCTGATTGGAGGAGGATCTTTGCATGTGCCATGGGATTGTGGATTGAGTGTAGAAAACCAGCGATTCCAGACATTTTACACAGCAGGGCTTCCCACCTAGGGATCCCCCAGTAAAGCGGATCAAGTTAGTTAAAAACATGGGTTTTGGTTTTTAATACTGAAGCGCCTAAAATAGGGGTTAAAGAGAGCCTAAAGTATAAATGTAAAGCCTTAGTATGCATGGCATACAGCGCTGAATATACAAGAGCTCGTGCATGCACTGTGGGATCATCAGAAAGGTCTGGGGGTCACACAGGAAAGTGGACTAAAAACTTAGATGATCCTTTGTTTTGCTCCACTTTAAAGAGGAGCAGCCACTGACCTATAGTGCATAAGACTTTAGGGTCATGATCTCCCTCTTTGTACGACATCCCAATTTGGCATAATCTGGTGTGTGAAACCCCAGGGTTCACTCAAAAACTCACCTTTGCATCCATCTCAAGTCTATCCTTAATGCCACTGCTGACTTAGGAGCTCACTATGCCACACAATAGGGCCAACCACAGCCCCCATAGCCAGGAACACAGGCATGGCTGAGGAACCAGTAGCATTCAGCCCAGGTACTACAGCCCCAGCTCCAGGACCCACCATCGTCCCACAGGCACTTCCCTGCTGATACACACACTAGCCACTCTGAGCGAGTCACCCGCAGCAGTTTAAGGCATCAGCAGCAGGAGTCAGAAAACCAGGGCTCCCAGGTCTCCCAGCACAGCTCACTATGGACCAACCAATGATAGGCACTGGAGCACTATGCATGTGCTGAGGAGTCCAGTTTGGGCCCCGCTGTGGAGTCTACAGCAAAGCCCCATGTGGAGTCAATGGAGGAGCCAAAGGCTGAACAGCGTTGCCACAGCCAGGCCTGCCCTTTCCCCAGCCAATAGGCTGGAATCCATGTGTTCTGGGCATGGGAGTGTGCACAGTGACTCCTCCTTCAGTCAAGACACCACCCAGCAGATGACAGCATCGGCTACTCACCCTAGGCAGAGACTAACAAGGGGCAAGTTGAGTGGTGGATTTAATGATGCTCAGCTGGAGGTTCTGCTGGATGGTGTTGCCAAACATTATGATCGACTGCCTGTGTACCCGTCCCGCTCAACCCCCAAAGCGTTGCAGGAGCAGTTATGGTTGGAGATTGCCCTCAATGTGATGGGGGTGGGGCTAGAACCCAAGGATCGTGCCCCAGCCATGAAAAAGTGAGACAACTTGAAGGTGGGGGTTTGGTGGAAACTCGGCACCAGACAGGCTGAAGGGTAAGTGCTGAACATCCAGAGGGCTGCTTGTACAGGAAGCATTGGACAACTCAATAAAGCCATCCTTACATTTGTTTGAATGTAGCTTGCAAACTGGTGGGGGGGCTCCCCAAAATTCTACAATTTACCCATGCTGAGGAGTGAGTGTTCACCCCGACACCTACCAGGGAGTGTTGGGCACCATGACCACCAATGGGTGGCATGTGCCCACCAGTGGTAATTGTTAGAAAATTCTAGCTTGGCGCAAGGGGGAGTAGACCAATCAAACACTCCACCTACTAAACTTAGTTTCCACATGCACAGCCAACTTTGAGGGCTTGCTTGCGCAACACACACCAAGGGTATTAGGCAACCTTTATATATAACCCCTAACATGGGTGTGAGAAGACTACAATTGAGAAGAACACAATCGATGTGGGACCCAGTGTTGCCCTTATAGGCATTTTGAAGGGGCACATATACCGTAAAGAGGAAACTACCAGTGCATTTACCTTGACTTTGCAGAACACCCCAGCCAGTAGCACCTTGACCCGCCACCTGCAACCACAGCTGGTCCCTCTGGTTTGGCTATCACTAAGACAAAATCAAGGCCGGGCCTACTTACCAGCAGCCACCAAGGGACCAGAGTTCAAACAGTTATGAAGTAAACGAGTGAGCTTAATAGGCAAAGGGCAAGGAGCAGGGAGGAGGAGGAGGGGCCAGGAGTCAGGGCAGCAACAGATAACCAGAATCACTTAAAAGAAAAATGGAAATTAAACTTATTACATATAATTAGAGAATAAATACCAAAAACCTGAACTTTGTTTGGATGTTATTTAATCACACCCAGATATGACAAGGGATATAATTAATCACAAATTACATAAATGGACTAACAATAAACTATTCAAGAACAAAAGGTGTCCACCAAATGCTGTCGAATACTTTGGCCCACACGGCTCTGGGTACCAGCATACAGATGGCTAGGGATCTCTGGAGCAGAAGCAGGGGTTGTCTCCTCCAAATATGCTGCCATTCTCTCACTCATGGCAAAATTATGAAGACTGATGCATAATAATTTGCATGACCCTCTCTGGCTTGTATTAAAAGGTGCCCCCTGTATGTTCCAGACAGCAAAATCTGGCCTTCAACAGCCTGAAGGTATGTTCAGCCTGTGTGCCGATTATAAACCTCCTGGCCAGGTGTCTGGGACCTTAAGAAGGGCATCAGGAGCCAGGGCAGCAACAGATAACCAGAATCACCTAAAGGAATAATGAAAATGGAAATTAAACTACTAACAGGCAACACAACATCAAAACAACCTAGACCATATATTAAGTATTACAAAAGAGTAGCGGCAGACAAGCAAAAGGTAAGGTAGGATGCTCGGACTAAGCATTTGCAATAGGGAGAGGGGGACATTCAAAGAGGGGCATGAGCACAATTGAAGTGATGGAAGGCATGGAGACCAATTGGCTAACACAATAAACTTGGACCAATTACAAAAAAGGGGGCACATAACAGAAACAGAAAACACATTGCAAATGCAACATGAACAATAAATAGGCAGATCCACTCCAACAATAAACAGCCAACCACCAGTCAGCTCACCAGTCTCAAAAAGAGTGAATAAATGCATTGTGGGACGAACCAGGCAAGCCGGCCAAAACACTAAAACATCAAAGATCCAGCCCCACAACACATAAGAGACTGGCCCATCTTGCGCTTGCTAAAAAGAAGCCAGAAATAAAAAATGGTCACAAGACTGGCAACAAATGAACAGCATAAATAAAGTAAAACAAGGGCCGAATTAGACACAGGAAAGCTGTTTGAAGGAGGGGAAGCTAGGCTAGCATCAAGAGAGGAGAGTGGGCTACAAGGAGGAGCAATGTGGACCTAAACATACTGAAGCATATACTCCTGAGCAGCTGGGGGAACCAGGGCCACATGCGCCCATGACGCTTGGCATATATTCGCTATTCGGAAAAAACCCAACCTCACTACATTCTAGACTGCCATTCTGTCAGGAAAAGAGATGTATTTCTCCTGCAGGACAGCCATGCCATCAGAAAATTTAGTCAGGGTGTGGCTCAGCAAAGGCTGAGACATGGCAACTAACAGTGCCCCTAGCCTCTGGAAGGAGCCATTCCCTAAAAATTGATGTCAGCGATCCAATTTGGTTATACCTCCAATTGCATCCCCCTTTCTTGTTGAGGGGGCCAACCATGGCCGCAACTCTGAGTAAATCTTCTCAAGTGAGTCGGGTCAATTTGAACACCTGCTGATCGGTGATCTGATCAATATCCAGGTGACTGGGGGTATGCCTAAGCTCTGAAAGGTACATGGTCAACAGCCCCAGCTTACAGGCGCATGAAGCCTTGTGACTTATTTCTATGGCAAACATTCGGTTTGGCGTATGCATACCGCAATTTACCACAAAAAAGACAACTCAGCAAAAAAAAACAAAGCTCTGAATCACACAACACGGAAAATAGACCATACGGTCCTTTAACGCCATTCCCGCTGACGGGGAAGTGTGTGAGAGAGGCTCTGAATCAGGCCGATGGGCGCATGTAAACCCACTGAAACAGACATCCACCATGCTTATTTGCTCTGCTTCAGGCATAATAGACACTTAACAACAACCATAGCAACACAAAAATGAAAAATACACATTTAGCGAGATCAAGAAATTGGCCCAAAACAACAAAAATTAATTGAAAAATTAAAATAAAAAAATACATAATAGAACATATAAAACATAGGCCAGGTAATGCAAACACAGCCATGCCTTCAACGATTGAAAACTATGACCAAATAGGCCAAAACCCGCACACCATCCAATCCTATGGAAGTTTCCTTTAATGTGCCAGGGAAAACAGGCATACTTCAAACAATGTGCAAACAGTCTGGGAGTCAGGTGCACTACTTTGTTAAATGACCAGAAACAACATGTCACCAACTGCAAACAGCGTATGATTACATAAATACACATGCTCGATTTGGTGCGCAAAAACGGACATACGCCCAAATTGAACATTGCAAACAGTTCATAAATCAGGCCCTAGGTCCCAGGGCTCACTTCTCTCTTCTTGGTGTGCAGACTTGCACAGACTTGGTATACAGACTAGTGTAAATAGCAACAGATTTCAGGTAGTGAAAACTTCTTCCATAAATTCACATTAACTAAAAATAAAATAAAAAAATGCTAGCTTATCAGCTTATCACCTTGAGGATATAATTTTGGCAGACAAAAATATCCGCTTTCAAAAATTCCTTTGAAAGTGGACTCTGCCCTTATTTGCATGTCAACACATAAAGAAACAATATGTCGAAGTGGAAAATTGAACCATCGATAAAGCCTTGGTAATACGCCTGATTGGACAGGGCCATGCACCACTAATGTTGATGTGTGGAGTTGATGTGTGGATATACCTCAAAAAAGTATTTGAGAGTATTTTGATTTTTTTCTGAATTTTCTCCCTTAACTCTGTCCCTGTACTCTCCAATATCATATGTATGTTTTTTTGCTCTCATTGTACTTTCAAACATTCAAAAATATGCGTGCTGATAATTAAATGTTACTTTTCTTTCTTACAAATGCATTGTCTTACTGAAGATACATATTTACCGTATTTGCCGGCGTATAAGACGACTGGGTGTATAAGACGACCCCCCAACATTTCCACTCAAAATATAGAGTTTGTTATATACTCGCCGTATAAGACTACTCCCTCTTCCGCACATCGAATAAAACGTAAAAGAACATCAGATTACACGGCAGCCGCATCCCTGCTCGCCTTTAGTTTGGGATGTGCCCACACTGGCTATTCAGAATCCGTCCCAGCTAAAGGCATAGTAGGGATGCAGCTGCAGTATAATGTGGTTTGGGCTCTGGGAAAGGGGCCAGATGGGGGGGTTTCACACAGTGGAGGATCACAATTTGGGATACCCCTGGAGTAGGGAACAAAACCCAGTGGGGCCTCCCAAATTTGGAAGCCCCACTGTGTGAAATACCCCCTACTGGCCTTTTTCCCAGAACGCACATCAGATTACACTGCAGCTGCATCCCTGCTCGCCTTTAGTTGGGGACGTGCCTGTGCTGGCTATTCAGAATACGTCCCAGCTAAAGGCATAGTAGGGATGCAGCTGCAGGGTAATGTGGTGTTGGCTCTGGGCCAATAGGGAGGGTTTTACAGTGGGGCATCCCGAATTGGAATGCCCCCAGTGGGTTTGTTCCCTACTCCAGGGGCATGCCAAATTGGGTTTCCTCTACTGTGTGAAACCCCCCAAGTGGCCCTTTTCCCAGAGCCCAAACCACATTACATGTATGTATGTGACCCAGGTGCACCCGGCGTATAAGACGACCCCCCCACTTGGAGGCATGTTTTACAGGGGGAAAAAGTAGTCTTATACGCCAGCAAATACAGTATTTTATAATATGTATGGTTTGTGTCACTGGTAATTGAAAGATTAGGGATTTGGTCTGAGTCGAGGTTGATATTATGGAATACCATCTAATGGTTGTTTTTACATGTTTTAAATGCTTATAGATGTTTTGTACTCATTATATTTAATACACATTAATTTTTATATAATCAGTGGTGCTGACATTCAGGCTAGACAATATTTAGTGGTGGACAATCCAGGAACCCCAGATTTACAATAAGGAGGAGGAAGACTCTGACGCAATGACTTGGGGCCAGGTTACAATGGATTCTTCCTCCATGACAGCTACACCTTACAGTAAAAGAAGCCACCCTTTTCTCATTAGCCCCGTTGCTATGGATAGTGATGAGGAGAATTTGTTTGATGATAGTCAACCTTTGAAGTATTTTGCTGAAGTGGTGGAAGCCGTGTCTAAGACGCATAGCTGTGGGAGGGGTGGTGGCAGACATGAACATACTGCCAGTTATGAAGGTGGTTGTGGTGTGGGGAGGCAAGTAGACCATGATGAAACATCAGAACAGGGAAGTGGCGGGGATCAGGAGGAGAAGTATGATGATGTAGTTTTAGACAGGACCTGGGAACCAGGCAACAAGGAAGAGTCATCGTCAGAGCTGGAAGGTACTTCTGGCACTGGCAGTGACAAAGAGCTGAGCCAAGGTAAGGCCAGATAATCTGTAAAATGGCACAGGTCTAGGTCTGCTGGTATGGTCCACTCAGTAGAAGGTGACGGTGAGATTGATGCTGCTTTTGCAGACTGCCAGAGGAGGAGCAAAGTCTGGTGATGGTGGTGGTGTTGGAAAGGCTAGCTCTGTATGGTACTCTGCCATGTGGCAATTCTTTTGTACTTTCCCAGAGGAACAAAATCTAGCACAGTGTGGGATCTGTAAGCTGAAAGTTAGCCATGGCCAGGGCACAAATCTAGGAATGACCAGCTTTTCCAATCAATGTGATTTTCAGCTCCAGCATTGGCAGATGATCAGAGACACATGTCGCATTGGGAGGCCTTTTGAAGAGGCGACAAGATTTGTCAGCAGGGACAACAGCAATTTTCAGCGCGACAGGTGATGTTGTCAACCCTAAGCGTAGGAAAAACTAACTTTTGAATCAGCTGTTGATAGGTGATGATTTAAAAATCCCTGATGCTCCCTAATAAGATTAGCATGTCACTACTACCACCAACAGCGCCTTTGCTTCCAGCCTGCCACCCTCTACTGCTGCCAGGCCAATACAGATAAAGGTCAACCCTGAGATGTCCGAAATGGGCACATTTTTTAGCTCTTGTAAAAAGCCATTCCTTCTTTTTTAGCTAAAATTGAAGGGTATTAATCCCGCTGCTACCCATTGTTACAATTTTATTTGAGGGCTTGCTTGCTACAGCTAGGCCTACACAACTGCAGTTCTACCCCTTGTGATGCCCAAAATGGGTACATGTTTCAATGCCTGTAAAAATACATTACTTTTATTCACTTTCCAGGAACGTCAACCCTGTTGCTTCTCCCCATTTTTTTTGAGTGCTCTAAACTAATTAGGTCATGGGTAATTCATATGCTATGCTTGATGTGCTACAGCCACAATTGGCCACAGCCAATTTAAATGCTAATTAGTCCACTAAAATTTATTTTTCTACAGCCTTTTAGTGACTTCAGAGTGTTATAAAGGACTTTTAGGGCCATCAGGCATTGTTTTCCATGTGTTTTAGAAAGAATTTTTAAAACACATCCAGAACTAGTTCGGACCAAACCAACTTTTTTGGAACAGTTTGGCAAACCGGCAAACTAAACTTTTGAAAAGTTCGTTCACCTGTACTTGGTATGTGGTAACACAACACACTTTGTAAAAATTGAAAAGTAAATACATTTCCTGAGAGGTTTAATGTATGATAGATGCCCTCAGAAATATCTTAAAACACAGAAGAATGTGTGGAACATGAATCTGTAATACATATAACCTAATATAACCTTCACTCATAGTAAATAATTTCCCATGAAAACACAGTATTGAACTCATATATAGCCATCATGTGCATTGCCAAAAGCCAAGAGATGTGTCTGACACTCGAAGAGCATTTTATTGTGTACATGTCAATAAACATATACATAAGCATATATATACATATCAACATACATATATCCATATATATACCCGCACACACCCACACACAAACATCCACACATACAGTAGCCATTATTGTTCCCTGTGTGGCACATGCTTATGAAGGTGGTCACTATGCCACAAGATCCTCTTTCAAGAACGTTTACTTCCTCAAAGTTTCTCTCTTCTGGCTCCCTAACGCCAAACCACTATGTGTCATTCTGGAGGGGGACTTGTAGATCTAAGGAGTATGGCTCAAGCCACGAGGAAAGCATGCTCTTCTATTTAGGGCCTTCTATTAATCATCTGACACACTATCTTTCTGAGGCTAGTTTGTGGTGTTGGGGGCCAGTCCAGGCACTAGATGTGTGGTGTCTGTTGAGAGCTAGATAATTTGAGGCAGGAAGAGTAGAAGACGAGGTCCAAAATAAGACCATAAGATAAGGGAAAAAGGAAGGTGTCAGGGGGAGAGGGGGGAAGAGGTCAGAAGGTATGATGAATGAAGAAGGGATAGGGTAGAAGGGTGGATAGGAATATGGATAGGTAGCGGCCTGCTACACCTCTGTAACCAGGTGGGTATCTCTGTTGTCCAACCATCATACCCAGGTCATGGTAAACTTCTCTTGTGTTCCTGGGGATTCTGCGGCTAGCTCTTCCATACGGGGTATAACTTCCACTTCCCGCACTCACTCCATGAGCGAGGGAGAGATTGGCGTCTTCCAATGTCCTGTAATAATTGTCCTCATATTATTATTAGAGATAGAGCCTGGGGGCAGAGACAGCAGTGTCATCTGGGGCGTGTTATGGACTGCTGATCCTGTAATAGCATTGGAAATTGAAAGGACCTTTCCCCATAGAGGCTTAATGGTGGTCACTTTCAAGTCAGGGCGGCCCATCCCTCCATCCCATTTAAGCCTTACTAAGCACTGAATCATATTCAGGGCTTACCATGACCCACACGAATACCAGAAACACAGTCTTTAGTTTCTTAAAGAAACTGTTAGGCAGATAGATTGGTATGGTCTGGAAGATATAAAGAAATTTGGGGAGAATGTCCCTTTTTAAAACATTAATCCTTCCGAACCAAGAAAAGGGCCGCCTGTCATAAGTGTTTATGTCGGTCAAAGTTTTTAAGAGTTATGGGGAGTTCATACAGTTGGGAATTGTCCAAGGGAATCTGGACTTCAAGGTATTTTATTGATTGGAGTTGACATTTGAAGGAGAAATTTGATTTAAGTTGTCTGTTGGGGGGGGGGGGGGTTAAGTTTAAGGCCTCCGAGTAATTAATCTTAAAACTACTAATGTGACCAAATATTTAAAATTCTTTAAGGGCAGCTGGGAACAAAGTCAGCGGAGCAGTCAGATGCAGGAGTAGATCATCTGCATATAACAAGGCCTTATATTCATGGTCCCCTGCTACTATACCCCTGATATCCAGATTCTGTCTTATGGTTATTGAAAGGTACTCCATGGTGATGATGTACAGTACTGGAGATAGTGGGCAGCCCTGACATGTGCCATTACTGATGTTAAAAAAGGAAGAAAGATGGCTGTTTGCTCTTACTTGCAGTAGGTACAGAATACAAAGCCAAGATCTTGGACAGGAGGGAAAAGCTAACCAACCTGTAGAAGGGATGCTTTCAGAAACATCCAGTCCACCCTATCGAAAGCTTCCTCCGCATCACAGGATAGAAGGCGCCCCGGGATTCCGCTAGAGCTGACATGAGCTATTAAATTGAAGAGCTTATTGGTTTTCCTGTGCCTCCTGCCCAGGCCTAAACCTGGCATGATCCAGGTCTATTAAACCTGGGAGAAGGGTCTGGAGCCTGGATGATATCACTTTAGCATACAACTTGATGTATGTTGCTGCATAAGGAGCGGTCCTTTCCCGGCCTAGGAAGCACCAAAATGATAGCTTTGAGGGACTGCCTGGTGAACAAAGATTCCATTCCAATGTCAATAAATAGCTTGGTCAAGATGGGGATTAAGTGATCCCAAACTGTTTATAATACTTTTGGGTATGGTCATACCACCCCAGGCTTTTACCCTGCGGCGTCCCTTTAATCGGATAATATCCTATTCAGAGAAAGTCTCCTCTAAGCTTTCAGCGTCTTCCATAGGAATGGTGGGAAGGGGTGTATTGTGTAAATAATGATAAAATATATAATTATAATTTCTTCAGAAGGCTCAGCATTAATCGGAGCATTGTGATCCTGTCGTAGGTTGTAGAAAGATTGATAGTACTTTCTAAAGGTGTCTACTATATGGGTGGGTATTACAGTGGTTTGTCCCTGCCCACTTCATGCAGGGAATGTATGTGGCCGAGGACCTCGGGTGCAGTGCCCCAGAGAGCAGCCTCCCGCATTTTTTTGAGGAATTATAGAAGAGTGCCATTTGCATCTCCCTATGCCTCAGGAGGGCCTGGTTATAGAGCTCCTGCAACCTCTCTCTAGCTTTCATTAGGTTCAAGATTATAGCACTGGATTGGTTCTTTTTATGGTCCTGTTCCAGGACCTGGATCTGTTGTAGCGTTTTGGAGATCAATGAGGCTTGATCCCCATTTGCCTGGTCCCATGCTTGATAAATTCCCCCCAAACCACACATTTCAGTTCCTCCCATTGATATGGTCAGAGACGAAGTTGGCTAGGGTGAGTAGATTTGGGATGCAAAGCTTGCTCGAATGTTATCAATTTTATCCTTAAAGAGGCAAATTCCCTGTGATTAGGAAGGTCTGGGGAGGGGGCTGTGGGCTGAGTAAAGAGTTGAATGTGCTAAACAGTTTGGGGATGTGTGGGATATGAGAAAAGTGTGGTATATTTGTTTATGAGATTAAAGGGCCACCCTGAGTTCCTGAAGGGCATGTTAATATAACAAGAAGTCACCATTGGTTTATGACTTTTCCGTCCAGTAACCCAAGAGTGCCTTTTCATTTTGGTGACCTGTGTTGAGCCAGGGTTGTCTGTTTGTACAGCGAGGCCAGCGGTAGGAGAGGGTAGCAACAGAGTCCAGGGTAGAGGTTAGTTTGTTATGGTAGTGCAAGGTTACAGAGTCTGTGTTGGTGAAAGAGGGCAATGTTTTGAGAGGTTGCAAGGAATTAAGAACATTAGAGAGAAATTGACGATCAAGAGCATGTAGGCTTCTATGCAGGATTCCCTGTGTGGGAGGGCAATAATACAGTTGGAAAGTATTTTAAAATCAGCCTATCCAAAAATGTAGTGGCACTCAAAATATTTGAACAAGCCTCGAAGTGTTAACACTCCAAGATAGCCAAACAGTCAATCCAACATTATGACCATGCACAGACATAGTAGTAGACACCTACCATTTCTTCAGGATGTTCCTTCTGTAGCTCAATGTTCCCTCTTTTATGCCATAAGGCAGTCGAAAGCCACCAGTAGCTTTCCTCTGCCTTGTGGCATAAAACAGGGAACGTGGCACTACAGAAGGAACATCCTGATGAAGTGGAAGGTGTCTACCTTGCTATGTTTTGGTGCTGATTCGCTCTGATAACTGCCACAGCTCTGCCCATTTGGTGATATAAGTTTTATATTATATTCTGGCTGCTTTTAACCCTTGTCAACCCTAAAATGTTTTCTTTCACTGTCTATCCAGTTGTTACTACTTTATTGATGGTCAGAAGTGTGTGGGCAATTATCTGACCCATACTCGGTATCCACCTTTGACACTAGCCGTTTTTAGATTGGAGATATATATATATATATATATATATATATATATTGAGAGAGAGAGAATTCAATTATACTATACTTTATACTATACAGCCACTTTATGCAACATTGGACTAATTGCTATTAAATGCTTCTTAAGTGGCTTTTACATTATTAGAGCAATAAGGCAACATCAACAGAGCTTCTGTCTTATATGTTTAGTCTGATTAGTCTTTGTATTGTTGTAGCTATGATAATTGTTGCAATAAAATGTATTTGATTTTATTATACTGAGTGCAGCACTGGTTTTCCAGTGCGGTGCCTTGGGCTGTTCTGGGGGAGCATTCACTGTTTTCTTGCATGGTTTTAGGCTGTGCTTAGCTCTTTTTTTTTGCTATTGATATGTGTGATATATGTGTGTGTTTGTGTGTATGTTACATGCAATATATAGAAAGCATTGTGTTTTGAGTAAAGTGCTAAGTGACCCATTTCTTGTTCAATTATATACACTTTACCTAGGCATTGTAAATAATTCTTGGGCACATTGCATTTAATGCCTGGTCATTTAGTCAAAGTTCCGTAATCTATGAAATGCTAGCATTGCTGGGGCAAAGTATGAAGCAAATTACCTTTTTCACACATTTCCTCTGCATTACATGCAGTGGCAAAACGACAACTGCGTTGACAACTGCATACCTAAAGCAGGAAATTCACAGGCTACCCTGAGTACTTCAGTGATATAATTTGCCTGGCAATAGTAATGCCTAGATATGACATACAATAGCATGCACCTAGGCATTACATACAATACCTAGGTAAAGCAAATATAATAAACAAAAACGCAGTACATTCTATATATTGACTAGGCATTCTAAACAGTGCCTGCCTTCAATGCATTGCTTTTTATAAACCAAGAATAAACTATAAACAATATTGTTAATGTAGAAGACTACTACGTAAATTAAACCAAAACCTCTGTTTTCAATGTATATGTTTTTTATGCATTTACATTTTCAGTTTTGTTTTTAATACTCTAATATATGCATCTTGTGTTTTTACATTGTGGTTTTAAATTGATAGGAAAAGTGTGTATCATTTTATTTTATGTACTTCGCAAAGTCTACCATGCTTTTCACCAAAAGATGCATTTCTGGCAAAAGCTAGATCACAGCTCAGAACATTTCACCTAAGTGCATGTCTATGAATAGTATAATTGGACAAATGATACAGAACTGTGCATTTTCATGGAATTTAGTTTTTTGTGTATTTGTAAAATAATGCACAAAAGTGTAAAGGTTTGAAGCCTTGAAAAAAAGCCTGAAACAGGAGTTATACAAAAGTCATAATAGACAAAAAAAAAACTAGTGTGAAAGTTTATTGGGTCCTTCAGGTCAATTCAGCAGCATTTTGAAAAGTTCACTTTACAGCAAGTGAAAAATAAAATAAATACCTGGTGCTGAATAGACCACCTAGGTAGATGGTGTGGGTCATTCCAAATATTCTCCGTCCAAAAATATGCCTATACACCAACTTTCACACCAACTTGTTCATATCTAAGGGACTTATTCATGAAGGGATAGCGACAGGTAGTGCCTGTACAGGGACAGGTAGCACCAGATAGCGGCAGGTGAACGCTGGAGACGGCACGCAATTACACATTTATGAAGCCGAATCTGGTGAGCGACTAGAACAACGCCATGTAGCATCCAATTCATCATTATCCCAGCCTCGGCGTACAGCACCAGCGTTCATCCTTGCAGAGCGCCACGTCTAACCTGTCGTTACCTGTCGCTCTCCCATACATTTCTGTGGATGGTCCTTAAATCCCATTCCTGATCCCAATTTGTTTTTTCCCCTAATAATAGGAATAATAATATTTTTATGCAGAATTGTCCTTACAGGTCTGGTATTAAAGTGTTCATGTTACAATGTTATAACAATATAATTCCATATGTTTTTGCTTTGTTACTAGTGGATACATGTTCAAAAACAGCCCTTAATCAAACAGCCTCTGGCGCCATGGGCTACAATTACATGATTTTAAGTGCCGGCGATGTTTGTGGCTGTTTTTTTGATGAATGTGGTGTGAGTCAGTCGCACAGAGCTGTCGGTACGGTTCGCTCACATACAGCGTAGTATAGCGACTAACATATTCATCAATGCCGGCCAGTGACTGAGGCGCTCTGAAACAATGATCCATGGCCGAGCACAGCGACTAGCGGGCGCTCTGAAATCCGCTCTACAGACGCTCATCTGTCGCTACCTGGCGTTAGTAATGAATCAGCCTACCCGATGACCGCTCCCTAATGAATGCACAGTGCACGGGGTTTATGCTCAAGTTTGCTTTTGCATGCTTATGTGCACTGTGCATTCTTCAGTGTACATCCTGGCCCATAGCATGTTTTAAGAGTTTAGTGCTCTTGTCTTGGTGTGTATATTTGACATTAGAGAACTGTCATCTTAGATATGTACAAATTGGTGTGAAAGTTGGTGTATATGCCTATCTTTGGGGGCAGAATATTTGGCAATATGCTGTGGGGGGGTTATTCTTATGAAAATAGTGAACGGTTGATCCAGAACCAGGTGCGTAATATTCACATCTATTTTTGGGGAGTAAAAAAATTGATGTAGGGGTAGATTCAGCACCAGGCGTAAAAACAAAACTACTGTTTTATTTGTGCATGTGTTGCACTAACTTTCTGGGACTTAAAGGGAAAGTTGATGGCATTTTTGAAAGCATATTTTTTGTGACAAAATGATGTTCAGAAAATGCACCGATCACCAGGATTTTCATTATCTTGGTAATTGGTCCTTGCCATAGGGGCATTTTGGCATCCCGATGATGATCCACTCATGCCCAAATTGCCCACGCCACTCACTTTTCCAACATTACTATGGTGCAGGAGCAGGCGCTTTCTGCAATTCACACAAATACACAGCATAATGTCATTGTTTTGGACTCAGCGTTGACATAGGAAGAGGCAGCCACATCCCTGGTGCCCCTGTGGAGTACCCACCTCTGGCCCATCTGAATGGCTTGGCCCGGGGGCATGCACAGCTGAAGGTTTGCCAGGGTTGCGGTCAACAGTCACACCAAGGAACATTGGAAAGGTAAGAGGTCCATGGGAAATCTGGAGGGTTCACTCATTGGGGCATCCCAAATCTAAAGCTGACCTGGTTGGCCAGCCCAGGGCTAGGTGCTGCGGTGATTGGTCCACTTCTATGGCTGCTGAACCGATCTAGTTTTTATTTTAAAATATGGAAGTAGTTTTCCCTACCTGTCAATCTGCTGAATTGGTGACTGTACTCCAAGATCTGCAAAAAGAGAAGAGTGAGCCCTGTACACACAAGACGCTGCTTCTGGCATGTGAAAGGTTGAATGAGATCCCTGAACTCCCCGTCATAGCAGCAGTATTCTGTGTGTACAGCGCTCGTTTCCCTCTTGCTGTATATCTTGGTGTACAGTTGCTATTAGCAAAAGATTTCAGGTAGTGAAAACTGCTTCCAAAACCTTTGCAAACATAAACAAAATTTAAAAATGCTAAATAAACTCAGCACCTCGAGGACATCATTTTGGCACAGAAAAGTACACCTATAAAAAAAAGCACAGGTAAAAATATGTAATGCTCTGCTGCCCTTGCTTAATACAATACATTTGCAGCCTAAACTGTAATAAAAAACATGCTTTTTGTAAGGCTTCTGGACCAATGCAGCACTACCCAAGGCTTCTGGACATCTCTACTTTTCATCCAACTTACAATTCTTTGGGACTTATTAATAAAGAAAGGCCATATTGTCAACAGGACCCAGCTTGCTAGGCATGTGGATGGATTTTATTATTCAGCTTTCTGTAAAAATTGACGTTTTATTTGAATGAATGCCTTTTTTATGTAAATGTTTCTACCTCTATACCTTCTGCTGTCCAATATAAAATTATACCTTCTGCTGTCCAATATAAAATTGCCATTAAGAGAACTCAAAATGAGAAACAATTGAGAAACAAATGAGTTCAATTGTATCAGGTTTTCTATATAGTTGCAGTAGAGGTACCATAGCTATTAAGTAGTATCCAGCTACTTCACAGGATCATACACTTTTCTGCAATTTCCATACAAATAGGTTTATAGCACAGACTGCAAAGATCACGCTTGGCCAGCGTTTTATAATGGATCTTCAGACCATCTGTAAAAAATACATTGCAATACTAATGCATGAAATATATTTTGAAGATTTGGTGCAAGCACTCACCCAGAATAAAAATAACTTTTAATAGCACAATGTATTATAACACCAAAAAATGTTTCTATACAATAGCCCTTCCCATCCCCCAATAAAATACATTAACAGAGTTCTGGATGCTACAAAGCTTATTTACAAAAGAGGAAAACATCAGGTCCAAAAGAGGATATAACAGGATTGTCCATATAATAAAACCTCTTTCTTTGCAAAAATTGCCACAGCTTATAAAGTCTGAATAATGACTGTAATCTGGATCAGGTGCATAAAATTACAATGACGTAAACAAACAGTTGTCCTATATTTGCAAAGGACTTCAGTGTTGAGAACCCCACCATGGTTGATCAGTCACCAACGCTGGGTTGAAAGAAAAAATAAGCAGCAACTGTCTCCATTGCCGTTTCTTTAGGAACTGCTTCCTTTTTTCATACAATATTCCCAAGGCTTTTTGGGCAAAGGTGGCAGTACCAAAAACAGGCAACATAGTCCTCCAAATATCAAGATGGCTCCAGCTGATACTGCACAAGCCAAAGACCATGAGTATTCATACTCCAGTTGCACATTCTGATTACTTGCCATGAGCCAACTGACAGCTTGACGAAATATGGCCATGGTGATTATAACAAACACACCTGGAAAATATAATGCCAAAAAAGATATGAATTAAAGGGATCACAATATAACTTTAATTACATTAATACAATCCCACATTTCCACACATTATATCCCTATCTAATATCCCTATCTAATATCACATATTAAAATTAATTTAGCCTCATATGGGAAAGCTTTCTGTCTTGTGTGCACAGCCCTCCACAGCCCTCCACATAGGGAGAAGTCATTTACCAATTTGTAAATAATTTCTCTACCTCACTGGAAACTTTTTAAATCCAATCAGAGTAAATCAACTTGATTTGAATACAGGTATATATTGAGGTGGCCAGCTCTCCTGATTTTAATTAATGCTGGCTGAGGTGGAGAAATGTGACAGTTTAAATGACTAACTTCCTTAAAGCTAAGCTTCAGAGATACATTTGTGTTTCTGCGTGCAAAACACAATCTGCTCTTCTAGATGCTGAACTGACACCCCAATCTACTGTGCCTGGCTTTGGAACTAAGGCCACCTTGTGATTCAGAGGGAATTGAACTTCTGCTATTGTCTCGGACAATAATCCCTGCAACATCAAAAAGTGTATGTTTGTTGCTTACAGCAGACCCCCAACAGAGGACTAACATTTGCCTCTTCCTGGAGATTTCTCCACCACGAGATTTTAAACAAATTGATGAAGCTAAGAACCTGCCCTTGTGGCTACTCAAAATAAACCCAGGATAGGCAGAGGTAGCAATTTCAAGTTTCTTTGTTACACCTTAATCAAAGAGGCCCTTCTTCATTTAAACCATAGAATAGATGTCTGCTGATAATAGATCTCCATCTTCAAACACCTTGATCACCCCAACCTGGTTGTCAAAGCCAGTCACAATAAATGGGGGCGCCAGTTAGTGAAATAGTTCTTAATGCAGAGTGTAGGGATTTTAATTGTTCCTGTGTCAATAGTCCACTTTTTAAATATTTTTTAACTTTTTATATTTTTATGCAGAATTCTATTTACAGGTCTGGCACTAAAGTGTTATTGTCCCAGTGTTAAAACAATGTAATTCCATGTGTTTTCGCTTTGTTACTGGTTTATATGTGTTCAAAAACAGACTATAATCACATATGGGTTGATTCAAAGAAACATGTAACAGCTTGGATTTGGCTCACGATCATCCTATTTTTCACGTCCGCTCGTGCGTTCGTATGAACTTGCGAGTGATTCAATAAGCAAATACGTTTCTATCCTAAAAGATACGTCCGTTCGTATGATATCTCCCGAACTTGCCTCAGTCAGTTGACAATCGTAAAAATCACGTTCATGTGCTCACCTGTTGCGGCGGCAGCCTGTTTTTTCGGCTGCTTCCATCGTCAAGCTCTTCCAATTACTTGCGTTTGCCTCTGGTTTTCATTGGTTTTTGGCCTCTTAGATTCGTGCGTTCGTATGTTTATAAGATCTTGCGCATGCGCATCCCACTTCATTTCTCGGTCCCTCAAACTTACCTAAACCCCTTAGCGCTTGCATCCCACTTCATTTCTCGGTCCCTCAAACTTACCTAAACCCCTTAGCGGCTGCATCCAACTTCATTTCTCGGTCCCTCAAACTTACCTAAACCCCTTAGCGGCTGCATCCCACTTCATTTCTCGGTCCCTCAAACTTACCTAAACCCCTTAGCGGCTGCATCCCACTTCATTTCTCGGTCCCTCAAACTTACCTAAACCCCTTAGCGGCTGCATCCCACTTCATTTCTCGGTCCCTCAAACTTACCTAAACCCCTTAGCGCTTGCATCCCACTTCATTTCTCGGTCCCTCAAACTTACCTAAACCTCTTAGCGGCTGCATCCCACTTCATTTCTCGGTCCCTCAAACTTACCTAAACCCCTTAGCGGCTGCATCCCACTTCATTTCTCGGTCCCTCAAACTTACCTAAACCCCTTAGCGGCTGCATCCCACTTCATTTCTCGGTCCCTCAAACTTACCTAAACCCCTTAGCGCTTGCATCCCACTTCATTTCTCGGTCCCTCAAACTTACCTAAACCCCTTAGCGGCTGCATCCCACTCTCATTTCTCGGTCCCTCAAACTTACCTAAACCCCTTAGCGGCTGCATCCCACTTCATTTCTCGGTCCCTCAAACTTACCTAAACCCCTTAGCGGCTGCATCCCACTTCATTTCTCGGTCCCTCAAACTTACCTAAACCCCTTAGCGGCTGCATCCCACTTCATTTCTCGGTCCCTCAAACTTACCTAAACCCCTTAGCGCTTGCATCCCACTTCATTTCTCGGTCCCTCAAACTTACCTAAACCCCTTAGCGGCTGCATCCCACTTCATTTCTCGGTCCCTCAAACTTACCTAAACCCCTTAGCGCTTGCATCCCACTTCATTTCTCGGTCCCTCAAACTTACCTAAACCCCTTAGCGCTTGCATCCCACTTCATTTCTCGGTCCCTCAAACTTACCTAAACCCCTTAGCGGCTGCATCCCACTTCATTTCTCGGTCCCTCAAACTTACCTAAACCCCTTAGCGGCTGCATCCCACTCTCATTTCTCGGTCCCTCAAACTTACCTAAACCCCTTAGCGCTTGCATCCCACTTCATTTCTCGGTCCCTCAAACTTACCTAAACCCCTTAGCGGCTGCATCCCACTCTCATTTCTCGGTCCCTCAAACTTACCTAAACCCCGTAGCGGCTGCATCCCACTTCATTTCTCGGTCCATAAAACGTAAGAATATCACATAATTTACATATGTCTATATGTTTCTAAGTGTGTTGTTTCTGGTTTGTGTAATTTTTTGGGTGTGTGCATATTAGAAAAGACACATTTCGGAAGGCTTAAAATATAATTTATTTAAAATATTTTCTTTGTTTTTTTTTGAATAATTGTAAAAACTTTGATTTTTTGGGGGGTTTTTTTTTTTATAAACCTTTTTTTTTTTTTTCTCAAGGAAAAACACATATAAATATTTTGTATTTTTTTAACAGTAAAACACCTTTTTTTTTTTTTTTTGTTTTTTTTTGGTTAAAATACATCTTTTTTGGTTTTTAACCAAAACGATAAAACAATTGTTAAAATTGGAAAAAATTTAAAAACAACTTTAAGAAAGGAGCCAGGACCAAGGGCACTAATCCTCCTCGTCTTCTTCATCTGTTGGCCCCAACGTCGCCTGTATGGCCAGCAGCTCGGCCACCAACTCCTTCATTCTTTTTTTTTTTCCCGCCAAGGTTTGGGGGATCATCCCTGTAACCAATAGAGAAAGAAACATAAATAGGAGTCCCAAACCGGTTTGTATGCTGGAAATAGATTTAGGGTTAATCAAATACATGTAAATGCATGACATATGTCCTTCTTCAAAGGGATACAGTTAATGCATTTCCCACAGGTAAGTGTTTAAACTCCTTAAACCGGACCTTCAACATTATTTAATGAAAACCAATAAATATTCACAAATGATTCTGCACCACCTCAAAGTTATTTAGGGTTTTTTGGGGATTACAGCGCCGCCATCTGGACTCTGAAGCATAACACTTAATGAGGAGTGGAGAGTTGGATAAAGTACAGGGGAGTAGGTTACAGTGGTGCGTTGGGAATCCAGAGCATAGCTGGGTTGAGGGAAAGGTCATCACTCACACAATGCATGGCAGCACCTTCCTTTTTTCAATCTGTATCCCATGCTGCCTGTAAATATTGTGCATTCCATATTCCCCAATATTGGTTTTTTTCAGTCTAATAACATGCATTAGATGGGTGAAGGGTGTTTTTCCATGTTTCTAATCTGTAGGTACAGTGTGATGGCTAAGTCTTTGGTTCTTAATACTAGTTAGGGTCCTCTTTAAGCTAACGAAGTGCCCACATGAAAGTGTGAACTACACATTGGCTACGCCTTTAGTTATGTGTGTGTTATTAGCTAAGCAAACATTAATATGAATAATGGCATGGAGACTTACGGAGTTGGTGGCCGACAGATGGCTGGTTGGGGCCAACAGGCTGCCCTTGGTCCTGGCTCTGCTGTGAAGAAGTCCCTGGAGAAACATGTGACATTTGGTTAGTACTTGTAGAGAGTCACTATTCCCAACATATCTGGCTCCCAGTCTGGCTGACATCACTCACCTTCGCCAGGATCGACTTCAAGCATCTCTGCTGCCTCCTCCTCCACTATCTCACCCGCTCCAGAAGCTTCTACAAATACATAATAAAGGATAACTTAGTTTTTGGCCTGCCATGTATATCTTTGTGCCTATACATGAAGAGTGACATACCAGAGCCTTCCCCATGCGTGGCCAGGTATGACTCCACGCCCACGCGCCTTGGCCCCTCCTCTGTGGTAAGGTCCAGGGGCTGGTCTGAGGAGGCCACAGAGGAGGGGTAGGTCCGTCGCCCGGGAGATCCACCACCTTCACTCACAGATGCAGAGTCATGCAGCACTGGTCGGCCTGTACGTCTCCGGGTGCGGCGAATTCTGAAATCCATTTCCAACACTACCAAAGAAAAGTCATTATAAATAAAGGCATAACTTAGACATTTGGAACATATACCATGCAATTGCTTTGTACTTACTTGGGAAATGGATCCCAAAATACCTCCGCACCCGGGGCATGTGCAGACGTTTCAGGTCCGACCAATGCTGCATTATCTGGGTGTGAGTGAAGGTGGTGCTGGTCACACGGTGGATCTCCGCGATGATCTCCCGGGCGATGTCCCTTTTCTCGCACACATTGGGCGCGAAGTCATACCGGCGCTGAAGCATGATCTGAAAAACATAATGGACACAGAGCTTTTACTTTTACACACAGACCCATATGTGTTGCATCACAAGTTGAGAATTTAATGTCATTAACACACACATTTCGAGTGGGCGCCATTTTTGGGGAGTGCCTTAAAGAGGACGTTGACTGTGATTGACAGTCTGGTCTTATGTTATATGTATCACACACCATGTACATACAGATAATAGCCAACATCAAGAATCAGGCCACCTGCATCTATGGCATGTTAGGATGGTTTAAACATCCAAGATGTAGCCTAATGCTTAGGCTTTTGGACCACGTGTGTGGCTTCCCGTTGTGTTTTTATGGCTTAGGAAAACAGTGTTCCTCAAACATCCGCATCAAGGTCCGAGACAGGCCAGGTTTGCCAGCTCGCCCCGCTACTCCACAGGTTAATTAACTGTTGCTAAGCCGGAGCAATTGGCCGAATTAGGACATCAGCATAGACAGTTGAAAACGTGGCCAGGCTCGGCCCTTGAGGATGAAGTGTGAGGAGCCAGTGATTAAACATTAAGATACCCCAAACTAGTTCCAAACGCATCATTTACATTTAGGCCATCATTGACTATTCGATTAAAATGCACAGGCAGCCATTTACCAGCATGAGGATCTCTTCCTGTTGACGGGTGAAGATAGTGGGCGCCATCTTTATGCTTCTTCCAGGCAGCAGATAAGTGAAACCCCAGCGGTTTCCTGGTTCCGCTCGAACGTACGTTCGTACGAGCGCGTAGTCGTGCGCATAGGCGTCACACGCTGGGCTCATTATTTAAAGGTCCCTGCACCCAAAGCTCATTCTCTTTGAGCATTTGTGTACGATGGCACCAAAAAAGGCGATGAGCAAGCGACCCCAGCCAAGCAAGACCGCGGAGGGCCCCACAACAAGGTCCCAGCAAGCTGGCCGAAAACTGAGAGCCAAGACTCCCACCTCGGCCCCACCAAGGGACCCTGGACCCTCAGGTACCAAAAAAAGGGGCCCCAAGCCCCGTGCCCCTCCTGCAGCCAAAAAGCTGGCAACTGCAGCACCCACCACCTCTGCCCCCAGAACAGGCAGCACCAGTGAGCCCACACCGGCCATGCCTTCAAGTAGGGCAGTTCGGAAACCCATGCCCCGCAGCAGGGCCCGAACCCCATCCAGGGCCCGAACCCCATCCAGGCCCCGAAGCACAGCCAGAGGCCGAAGAACCCAATCCAGGGCACGAAGCCCAGCCAGGGCCCGAACCCCATCCAGGCCCCGAAGCACAGCCAGAGGCCGAAGAACCCAAACCAGGGCCAGAAGCCCCTACAGGGCCCGCCGAACACAATCCAGGGCCAGAAGCCCATCCAGAGGCCGCAGATCCCAATCCAGGGCCAGAAGCCCCTACAGGGCCCGCCGAACCCAATCCAGGGCCAGAAGCCCCTACAGGGCCAGAAGAACACCATCCAGGGCCAGAAGCCCCTACAGGGCCCGCCGAACCCAATCCAGGGCCAGAAGCCCCTACAGGGCCAGAAGAACACCATCCAGGGCCAGAAGCCCCTACAGGGCCCGCCGAACCCAATCCAGGGCCAGAAGCCCCGACAGGGCCCGCCGAACCCAATCCAGGGCCAGAAGCCCCTACAGGGCCAGAAGAACCCAATCCAGGGCCAGAAGCCCCTACAGGGCCAGAAGAACCCAATCCAGGGCCAGAAGCCCCTACAGGGCCAGAAGAACACCATCCAGGGCCAGAAGCCCCTACAGGGCCCGCCGAACCCAATCCAGGGCCAGAAGCCCCCGACCTGGCACCAGCCGGGAACAGAGCCCCCGACCTGGCACCAGCCGGGAACCTAGCCCCCCAAGAGGGCCCCGAATTGCCCCCATGACCACATCTACACCTGGAAGTTCGGTGGCCAGCCACGCAAGAACACCCAGTCCCTTGGCCAGTCCAGTCCAGTCATTGGGAAGCCACCAATCCGGCCATTCCCCTACCCAGCCCCAGGCCATAATGTCACCACATGTGTCTGCACACATGGAGGAGCAGCCAAGCCAACCATCTGGCCGCACATTGCGCCGCGGCCAGTTGAGTGGGAGATTCTCCCATGACCAAAATATGGCATTGGCTAGTGGCCTTACATTATACTATGACGAGCTATATGGGAGCAAATCCAAACACACCACCAAGCAGCGCAAGATGGAATTGTTTGAAACCATCCTCCGACAAGTAAATGCAGCGGGGGAAGAGAGGAAAGATGTGTCCCAAATTCAGAAGAAAATCTCTGATCTGAAGTATGCTGTACGGCAAAAAGAAATTAAAAGGCATAATTACAGGTAACTAAATGTTTACGCTAAATCTAATGTTTTGGATGTACTGTATGCACCTTTTCTGAGTACCAAACGATTTTCTCTTTTCAGCCTGAAAACTGGCGGTGGCTTTCCATCTAAATTGGAGTTTACCCCTGCTGAGGAGATTGTGCTTGGACTTCTCCATCCGGTCGCGGTCGGTGGACATGCTGGTCTAAGGGACACAGACTCACCGACCCGTACCCACGGTGAGTACTCTTAAATCTGCATGTTTGGCTGTTTGCTAAATAATCCACAGTTCACTAGTAACAAGCTAACGGGATGCCCCTATGGTTTGCCTTGCTTGGCCTCGCACTACTGTGGCTGTTTGTGTCCTCTTTTTGTCCCTGGGAATCACACATTTAGGCCCACAGCCATTATGGCAAAGTTCAAATGTCCAATTGGATTGTTAAAGTCATGAAGTTTCGCAAGATAAGTGAGATATTTGGAATCAATCACAAAACACACATCATTATGTATGGGTTGCCTTTTGGTTGTGTGAGTTTTGTTTGAGTTAACAATTTAATTAGCCACCCACAAACATATCTGACCTAGAGCAGCGAGACTCAACTGGCGGCCCGGGGTCCCAATGCGGACCTTGGCACCACATTCAAGGACCCCTGCCCAGACAGCCCTGCACTCAGTTACTTCTGTGTTGACGTGCTCAGAGCTGCCCCCTTGATCGGCCATGTAGTGGTTGGTCTCCTGCCCAATGTCATGGCTCCCTGAAACATAGCATTGCAATATGAAGTACTGCACAGGAAGTGGCATTGCAAGGTACACAGTAACTTTTTCAAAATTTCTCTGCCCACAATCGTGTCCCGCTGCCCCTGCTCTGGCCCATCTGCCACAGTCCCCCCATGCCCCCCCCCACATAAGCCCCATACATTTGTAACAGATTGGCTCCATCCATCCCATCACCATCAATACGTTAACTCCCCCCTTTAGCCATCCAATCCCTGTCCCCTCAGCTCTGGCCCATCCAGCCCAGCAAGGGCAAGCAGCCTTTATTAGTTGGCACTTTGAAATCTCCAGCCCCTCCACCAGTGTATTTATTTTTAACTAGACACCCCCTGCGTCAGCACCATGGCCAGACATTCACCTCTCACCACATACCTTGAAATGGGCGTTTCCAACAATTGTTTGAGTACCCCGGACCTAGCGAATGGTAGGCTAAATCCAAAAATGTGCCTTGAAAGTTGTATGCTGACTGGGTACACTTCATGACTTAGAACTGAGGTCACTTAGCAGTTTTTCAGAGACATTGCACCTATGTAAACTTGCGTGTGTTTGAACAAAGGTCACCATTGCTCTAGAGTTGAATAATATTACAAATAGAGCTATATTTGATTACCTATCCTAAAAAAGGTTATGTGTGTGTGTTTACGTGGTTTGTTTTTCTCTTCTTCAGCCAAGCATGATCCCTCAGCAAGGGTAAACTCACCCCCCAGTTTGGTTATGCCTACCAGGTCCGTACAGCATAGGAGCCCAGATCAGAGATTTTCGGTAAGTTAATTTAGTAGCATAAATACTAACAAGTGCTTAAGAATGTGTTAAACTGTTGAAATCCAAAATTTGGACGCCAACTTAGCCTTTTTTTTTTGATATGTCCCTACAGACCCGCACACTCATGGAAGAGATCCAGGACATGGAGGAAGATGATGATGTCTCCGTACAGGGCACGTCGGATGAACTCCCCCTGGGTCCCAATTTGGAACTGCTCCATAATGTTTCTCTGGCCAATCCTCAGCAGCAGAGTGAATCTCCATCCATTGTGCTTGCACATGGGGAGACTGACACTACAGTCCCCAGTGTTCACTCTGCTGCTGAGGATTTGCAAAGCAGGCCGGTTGCTGTTGAGGGTACGACACCACGCGGCAGGGCACGCCCAAGAGCCAGGGTAATTGTGCGGCGGACGCCATTACGCCGCCCCACAATTTCCCAGGGGAGGCAGAGTGCCCTGCTTCAATTATGGACCCAACAAAGGGACTCTTATGACGCCCAGCTCATTACAGAGCGTGAGCAAAGGCATGCCGACATGGTCAACATCCATACCAGTCTACAGGGCATCCTCGCGGAGTTGCGTACCCTCAACAGCAACGTGGCCAATGCAAGTAATGGCATCCAGTCAGCCATGGCTGAGATGACCAATATGCAGAGAAACATTGTGGAGCAGTTTCAAATTCACAATGCTGCCATGGCCCAGGCTAGGTCCCATTCCCATGGACCTCCACCTGGACCTCCACCTGGGTATTATGGGCAGCCACCCTATTAAGCCATGGGTGTGTGGGACATCTTTTCTCTTAACCCCCACTGTATTTACTTGTCCTTTGAGGTTTCAAACAATCCATTTTGTGTTGCTCTGGCAGGTTGTGTTTTGTATTTGCTCCCATATAGCTCCTTAGAGTAATGCTTAAGGCCACTAGCCAATGCCATAGGTCTATGTGGAGTTTATGTGGCCACTTATGGCTTTACCTATGTATTTGGTTGGTGCTCCTCCTGTTTGCAGACATGTTTGTGTGACATTATGGCCATGCCCAAATATCCCTGGGCACAGGCAATATTAATGACTGGACTAGGCTGGCCTTTGGACTGGGTGTCCTTGTTTGGTTGTGCCACTCACTTCCAGGTGTAGATGTGCTCGATGTTTTTTTTTAATGTTATCCATTTGTTACCACAGATGTATGTGGACTGATTTGTGTTAAGCACTATAATTTTTCCTTTTCAAAGTAAAACAAAAAATTCACTTACAATACTTGTGGCGTTTTTAGTGGGAAGACATTTTTAACAGCTTGGGCTAAACCAGATAATTTTGGTTTGAAGAGGTGTAACAATGCAAAGCTAAAGCTAAGGAAACTACATGAAATACATTAGGCAACAATTAAGGTCTAAATGTTTTACTTAGAGGTAATGCCACATTACGGCAAAACAACATATGTAACAAAAAGGATAACACAGACATACAGAATGGTGAGACAGGGAAAAAAGTTAAGTAAAATGCTGGCTGATCAGGTTGGCTCGAACAGATTGGCCAGACTCACTGGGGGGCCCCTCAAAATTCTCGACTTCATCCTCGACGGCTGAAGAGGGCAGGCTGTCCACATAACGTGGGACACGTTCCATGATGGCAAAATTGTGCAAAACAGCACATGCCATTATAATGTCGATCACTTTCTTGGGATCATATTGCAGGGCCCCCCCAGTATGGTCAAGGCAACGAAAACGTGTCTTCAGCAGACCAAAGGCCCTCTCCACAACAGCCCGGGTCTTGCGATGCGCACGGTTATACGCTTCCTGAGAGGCATCCTGGGGCCGCAGCACAGGCGTCATGAGCCAGGGTAGAAGTGGGTACCCGGAATCACCTTAAACAGAGAATTAAATGTAATCAAAATTAAAAAGGCAACACAACCAACACCAAAAATTTCACAGATATCATAATGATGTAAGGTAAAGTGTTCCCCAAAAAAAACAGGGCACATTAGGGCCCCCAAAAATTGCACTAAGGTATAACCTAAATAAAAATGGCACTTCTATATACCAATTAATTAACAAACATCTGCACGGCCAAGGGTATTTGTATTTTACATATATTTGTAGTTTTCAGACATGTTACAATTAGGATGCTGCTGAGGGCCTATCCACATTTCTCTGGAAACTACAATGTATGCAGTTTAAGTCCACTTTGACATTTAACGACCAATAGTACAAAAGGAGCCAAATGTCAAAGATCCCTATCCACATTTCACTGGAAACTACAATGTATGCAGTTTAAGTCCACTTTGACATTTAAAGACCAATAGTACAAAAGGAGCCAAAGGTCAAAGATCCTTGGGTATAAACTCCAAACCAATATATTTAGGCACAAGGAACTTACAGACATCCTAACTAAAGGGAAAACATTCTGAAGGCCAAAGCGAGACAAGGATTTTTTGGGTAAGTTCCTAATATATGAGCCAAGAAAAAGGCAGTTGGACGCTTATGTAAAGTTTTCCAAAACAAACATATCAACAAATACAAGATTAATGCCACATTTAATAACACACAAATAGGACACACTTACCAAGCAGCCATGCCCCCGAAAATTCACCTGCCTCAAATCTCCGAAACAACCCAGATCGCCGGAGGATATAGGAGTCGTGGGACGATCCGGGGTAGCCGGCAAGGACACTCATAAACCGCATATCCGGACCAACCACGGCCTGGACATTAAGTGAGTGTCCCATTTTACGATTCCTTAAGGCAAAAACATACAAAAAGGGTAATTGATATTTGACCCAAACTAATAAATTAACCACAAAACATGTCTGCACTCTATTGGGAAAGACTAATGAAAAGCCGAGATAAAGCAGCTACACAAATGAGGGATAAACAAATATGCTGCCGCAAAGGAAAACAGGTTACATGACACGTTGGGCAACATAATAACCAATCTCAATACCTATATATATACTCGTCGGCTGCCCTAGGTACGAGTGCCACATGTGTGCAGTCAATTGCACCAATAACGTTGGGCATGTCGGCCACATTATAAAACCCAAGCTTAATGGCGTTTCTGGCTGCCATATCATCTGGAAAATAAATATATTTTTGAGTTATGGCAGCCATGCCTTCCAAAAATTTAGACAGTGCGCGGCTCAGCGTAGGCTGTGACATCCCCACAGAGAGGGCACCCAGCCTCTGGAACGAGCCGTTCGCCAAAAATTGCAGGCAGCCAAGCATCTTGGTCATACCTGAAATTGCATGCCCCTTCCTTGTGGTGCGGGCTAACCATGGCCGCAGCTCACTATATAATTTATGGAGGGAAGCGCGATTAAGCCTGGTCAGCTCGAACAGCTCAACATCATTCATGCTATCGATGTTCATGCGACGACGCAGGGGCAATCTGCTCTCAGACATCTCGATCAACTCAATGCCAAAAAGCATAAGCCCTTGATGTGCCACAAACTCGCTCCGCTCCATCCTACTCCCGAGGCCAAATAGCTGCCGGCAAACATTTCGTAAAGCAGCTCTTTAATGGGCTTCCAAACAATTAGCAATCACCTCTCTGAATTGGGCGCAAGCCCATGTGAAGGACGTAAAAAATAGGATCGGACGCAAATAATACGATTTGGACGGGAAAAACACACGAACTAACGCAAATTATACGATTCTCGTACGAAATGCGTATGTTCATATACGTCTATGCGCGAACGATCGTGCGAATACGAAATGGCCAAAAAAACCAGAAAAAATGACAAACACCCACCCAAACTTACGATTCTCGATACGAAATCAATTAACTTTTGCTCTTTGAATCGAGGGGATAGTGTCTGGCACTTTATGCTAGAGCGCCCAGCTTTAGAGTGCCGATGCTGTGTGTGTGTAGTTTTTTGTTAAGTATGTTATTGAACACCGAGTGCCGGACGCACTGAACTGGGGCTACCACTCACTTTATTCAGCCTTATACTATTGTTACAGCGCCCAACACACATCACATTCATCAATGCCGGCAAGGTTACTACAGTGACAGCAACGCTAGGTTACAGCCCGATACCCGCTTACAGCGTCTACTAGAGGTCGCTCTAAGTGCCGCCATACAGACACTCACATGGCAATATGTGGCGCTAGTAGTGAATCAGCCTCTTTATTGTACCTAGCAGTTCAGGAAGAAACACATGGCCTCCATTGTCACAAGTGGACTTTATTGTTTGCAGAAAAATAAAAAAAAAGTGGCTTGATAGAATATTAGGAGTCAGACTCCAGTGTGTGTATATGTTATGAAGGGGCAAAAAGGTTGAAGAGAAAGATGTATGTTGAAATTCTTAAAATATAATTATATAAAGAATAAAGTAGCTAAGCAATTTCAACAGTTTGGGATGAATTGACACGATACAGTGTTTTGGGAAAAAAGAAAAATTTTTACTTACCGGATAGTATAAAAAAGAATGATGCTGGCTTCAAAAGGAACTCCACACCTTTGCTCAAAACCATTGTAATACAAATTGATCCCATAACCATAAGAGTAATACTCAAGAGAGAGAGAACGGCTGCTGTAATATTAAGATCTGTGGAAGGAACACATGGCAAAAAATGACAAACAAAAACATTCTATAAACATGTATGTCTATTTCATATGCATGATGCTTAAGAAATGTAAAATGTATTTTTCAGTGAAGCAGCAGGTAATCTTTAGGTATTGTAATTCCACAACATTATCCGTGGTTGTGTTTTGTTTTTACCATTAGCTACCAACTGATTTGATAAACTTATATGTTGGTCAGAGAACCTTATTGTTTTCAGTCAGCTGCTTATGTTGGGTGTTGACATTCTAATATTATGACTTTGGGCCTAATTTAGGATGTGCGCCTTTTAGCATAATTTTTGTGGGTATAGCGCCAGCTTCGGAGCTCTACGGCATTCCCGTCTCATCTGGTGCTATGATGGGGTCTATATTGGCACTAGCAGTTGCTTCATGCAATGCTACTAATTAGCTTTGATTGTTGCACTTAGGCATTGGCAGGCCCATGTCAGTGCCTGTTGGACCCACCAGCCGATAATCCCAGTGCCAGTGAGCGCCACTTTGTACTGCTGTTTTTCCAGTACTCCCCAGCATATTTATGATTGTTATCCTCCTTGAAATCTTTGTATTTTTCTGGTGCTGGTGATGTTTTTTCATTACAATTAAAATAAATCACCACTGGGGACAAACTTTACAGTGAGTTTAGATTGCATGTTGGTGTCCAAATTACACATTTATTGTTAAGCAAAATAAACCATTAAAATCAATTTTAATAACCCCCTCAAAAAACATTTTGGCCTATCCAGGTCCTGTGTTCAAATATTTGCAAGTCCCAATGCAAGTTCTGTACAAAAACTGAGTTAAATATTAAGTATTAGCTTTAAACTATACAATCCTGTTCTGACTGTTGTGGGATCTTCAGTAGAGATGAGCGAATTTTTGAAAAATTCGATTCAGTCGATTCGCCGAATTTTCCGGAAAAATTTGTTTCGGTACGAATTTATTCGCGGTGAATCGCTATTAAAAACTGCTATTTCTGGCCTTGTGAGAGCCTCAATAGGGTTGTAGAACATTTTGCCTTGCTGTAACATGCATAGGATGCGTGCAAGGTTAGTGAAATATTACTGAAAAGAAGTATGACATGCAGATCAGAGGCATCACTATTAGAATCACTGTCGCAGAGCAGCACAATTACAGAGCCTTGAGGTGGCATCAGCATGAGGAGCCCATATACTGCCTGAAAGACACACCCTGGACTTGGCAGCAGCATGAGGAGCCCATATATTGCCTAAAATACACACCCTGGAGTTTGCAGCAGCATGGGGAGCCCATATATTGCCTTAAAGACACCCTGGAGATGGCAGCAGCATAAGGAGCCCATATATTGCCTGAAAGACACACTGGAATTGGCAACAGCATAATGAGCCCATATATTACCTGAAAAACACACCCTGGAGTTAGCAGCAGCATAAGGAGCCCAAATATTGCCTGAAAGACACACTGGAGTTGACAGCAGCATAAGGAGCCCATATATTGCTTAAAAACACATTCTGGAGTTGGCAGTAGCATAAGGAGCCCATATATTGCCTGAAAGACAAATTGGAGTTGGCAGCAGCATGGGGAGTCCATATATTGTGTGAAAGACACCCTGGAATTGGCATCAGCATGAGGAGCCCATATATTGCCTGAAGGAAACATTCTAGAGTTGGCAACGGCATGGGGAGCCCATATATTGCCTGAAAACACACCCTGGAGTTGGCATCAGCGTAAGGAGCCCATATATTGCCAGAAGCACATTGTAGTTGGCAGCAGCATAAGGAGCCCATATACTGCCTGAAAGAAAAATTGGAGTTGGCAGCAGCATTGGGAGTCCATATATTGTGTGAAAGACACCCTGGAATTGGCATCAGCATGAGGAGCCCATATATTGCCTGAAAGAAACATTCTAGAGTTGGCAACGGCATGGGGAGCCCACATATTCCCTGAAAACACACCCTGGAGTTTGCAGCAGCATGGGGAGTCCATACATTGCCTGAAAGGCACACTGGAGTTGGCAGCCGCATAAGGAGCCCATATATTGCCTGAAAGAAACACTGGAGTTGGCAGCAGCATGAGGAGCCCATATATTGCCTGAAGGACACACCCTGGAGTTGGCAGCAGCATAAGGAGCTCACATATTGCCAGAAGGACACACATTGGAGTTGGCAGCAGCATAAGGAGCCCATATTTTGCCTGAAAGACACACCCTGGAGTTTGCAGCAGCATAAGGAGCCCATATATTGCCTGAAAGACACACTGGAGTTGGCAGCAGCATGGGGAGCTCATATATTGCCAGTAGGACACACCCTTGAGTTGGCAGCAGCATGAGGAGCCCATATATTGCCTGAAAGACACCCTGGAGTTGGCAACAGCATGAGGAGCCCATATATTGCCTTAAAGACACACTGGAGTTGGCAGCGCAGCATGAGGAGCTCATATATTGCCAGTAGGACACACCCTTGAGTTGGCAGCAGCATGAGGAGCCCATATATTGCCAGAAGACACGTTGGAGTTGGCAGCAGCATGGGGAGCCCATACATTGCCTGAAAGACACACTGGATTTGGCAGCCAAATAAGGAGCCCATATATTGCCTGAAAAACACACCTTGGAGTTGGCAGCAGCATAAGGAGCCCATATATTGCCTGAAAGACACACTGGAGTAGGCAGCAGCATGAGGAGCCCAAATATTGCCTGAAAGGCACACCCTGGAGTTGGCAGAAGCATAAAGAGCTCATATATTGCCTGAAAGACACACCCTGGAGTTGGCAACAGCATAAGGAGCTCAGATATCACCAAAAGGACACACATTGGAGTTGGCAGCAGCATAAGAAGCCCGTGTATTGCCTGAAAGACGCACTGAAGTTGGCACCAGCATGGGGAGCTCATATGTTGCCAGTAGGACACACCCTGGAGTTGGCAGCAGCATGAAGAGCCCATATATTGCCTGAAAAACAGACCCTGGAGATGGCAGCAGCAGAAGGAGCCCATAAATTGCCTGAAGAAACACACCCTGGAGTTGGCAGCAGCATAAGGAGCCCATATATTGCCTGAAAGACACATTGGAGTTGGCAGCAGCATGAGGAGACCATATATTGCCTGAAAGACACCCTGGAGTTGGCAGCAACATGAGGAGCCCATATATTGCCTTAAAGACACCCTGGAGATGGCAGCAGCATAAGGAGCCCATATATTGCCTGAAATACACACTGGAATTGACAACAGCATAATGAGCCCATATATTACCTGAAAAACACACCCTGGAGTTGGCAGCAGCATAAAGAGCCCATATATTGCCTTAAAGACACCCTGGAGATGGCAGCAGCATAAGGAGCCCATTTATTGCCAGAAAGACACACTGGAGTTGGCAACAGAATAAGCAGCCCACATATTGCCTGACAGACACACCCTGGAGTTAGCAGCAGCATAAGGAGCCCATATATTGCCTGAAAGACACATTGGAGTTGGCAGCAGAATGAGCAGCCCATATATTGTGTGAAAGACACACCCTAGAGTTGGCAGCAGCATGGGGAGCCCATATATTGTTTAAAAACACCCTAAAGTTGGAAGTAGCATGGGGAGCCCAAATATTGCCTGAAAAACAAACCCTGGGGTTGGCAGAAGTACAAGGAACCCATATATTGCCTGCAAAACACACCATGGAGTTGGCAGCAGCATAAGGAGCCTATATCTTGCCTAAAAGACACATTGGAGTTGGTAGCAGCGTAAGGAGCCCAAATATTGCCAGGAAGACACACTGGAGTTGACAGCAGCATAAGGAGCCCATATATTGCTTAAAAAACACATTCTGGAGTTGACAGTAGCATAAGGAGCCCATATATTGCCTGAAAGACAAATTGGAGTTGGCAGCAGCATGGGGAGTCCATATATTGTGTGAAAGACACCCTGGAATTGGCATCAGCATGAGGAGCCCATATATTGCCTGAAGGAAACATTCTAGAGTTGGCAATGGCATGGGGAGCCCATATATTGCCTGAAAACACACCCTGGAGTTGGTATCAGCGTAAGGAGCCCATATATTGCCAGAAGACACATTGTAGTTGGCAGCAGCATAAGGAGCCCATATACTGCCTGAAAGAAAAAATGGAGTTGGCAGCAGCATGGGGAGTCCATATATTGTGTGAAAGACACCCTGGAATTGGCATCAGCATGAGGAGCCCATATATTGCCTGAAAGAAACATTCTAGAGTTGGCAACGGCATGGGGAGCCCACATATTCCCTGAAAACACACCCTGGAGTTGGCTGCAGCATGAGGAGACCATATATTGCCTGAAAACACACCCTAGAGTTAGCATCAGCATAAGGAGCCCATATATTGCCAGAAGACACATTGGAGTTGGCAGCAGCATGGGGAGCCCATACATTGCCTGAAAGGCGCACTGTTGGCATCAGCATAAGGAGCCCATATATTGCCAGAAGACACATTGGAGTTGGCAGCAGCATGGGGAGCCCATACATTGCCTGAAAGGCGCACTGGAGTTTGCAGCCACATAAGGAGCCCATATATTGCCTGAAAGACACACTGGAGTTGGCAGCAGCATGATGAGCCCATATATTGCCTGAAAGACACACCCTGGAGTTGGCAGAAGCATAAGGAGCTCACATATTGCCAGAAGGACACACATTGGAGTTGGCAGCAGCATAAAGAGCCCATATTTTGCCTGAAAGACACACCCTGGAGTTTGCAGCAGCATAAGGAGCCCATATATTGCCTGAAAGACACACTGGAGTTGGCAGCAGCATGGGGAGCTCATATATTGCCAGTAGGACACACCCTTGAGTTGGCAGCAGCATGAGGAGCCCATATATTGCCTGAAAGACACCTTTGGGGACTCAGATTTAAGAGTAGGGACCACACTAAACACAGAGTGCCTTGCCGGGGCAGTGTGGCTTCCACATGTATCTGCAGATATATGCAACCAAATCTCTTTCCACATAGCTAGACATGTTTGTTGCTTGATATTTAGTTGATGAGAGGGTTAAACTGGGCGGTAAATTAGTTCCCAGGCCCTGAATAATAATAATTTTGTATAAATAATAATGATTGAGCTGCTCCCACCCCCCTTTATTCATTTGAATTGCCATGAGCACAAGCAGGGAGGAATTCAGTCAATATGGATTTCTCCCTGTGAAGTGTTCTAAAGGGAGGCTGGCTGCTTCCCAGGTGAGTAGCTCTCAGATATTTGTCTGCATTGCATGTCCCAACTTTGGGGACTCAGAATTAAGAGTAGGGACCACACTAAACACAGAGTGCCTTGCCGGGGCAGTGTGGCTTCCACATGTATCTGCAGATATATGCAACCAAATCTCTGTCTTTCCACATAGCTAGACATGTTTGTTGCTTGATATTTAGTTGATGAGAGGGTTAAACTGGGCGGTAAATTGGTTCCCAGGCCCCGAATAATAATAATAATTTTGTATAAATAATAATGATTGAGCTGCTCCCACCCCCCCTTTATTCATTTGAATTGCCATGAGCACAAGCAGGGAGGAATTCAGTCAATATGGATTTCTCCCTGTGAAGTGTTCTAAAGGGAGGCTGGCTGCTTCCCAGGTGAGTAGCTCTCAGATATTTGTCTGCATTGCATGTCCCAACTTTGGGGACTCAGAATTAAGAGTAGGGACCACACTAAACACAGAGTGCCTTGCTGGGGCAGTGTGGCTTCCACATGTTTCTGCAGATATATGCAACCAAATCTCTGTCTTTCCACATAGCTAGACATGTTTGTTGCTTGATATTTAGTTGATGAGAGGGTTAAACTGGGCGGTAAATTGGTTCCCAGGCCCCGAATAATAATAATAATTTTGTATAAATAATAATGATTGAGATGCTCCCACCCCCCTTTATTCATTTGCCTGAAAGACACCCTGGAGTTGGCAACAGCATGAGGAGCCCATATATTGCCTTAAAGACACACTGGAGTTGGCAGCAGCATGAGGAGCCCATATATTGCCTGAAAGACACCCTGGAGTTGGCAACAGCATGAGGAGCCCATATATTGCCAGAAGACACATTGGAGTTGGCAGCAGCATGGGGAGCCCATACATTGCCTGAAAGACACACTGGATTTGGCAGCCGAATAAGGAGCCCATATATTGCCTGAAAAACACACCTTGGAGTTGGCAGCAGCTTATGGACCCCATATATTGCCTGAAAGACACACTGGAGTAGGCAGCATCATGAGGAGCCCACATATTGCCTGAAAGGCACACCCTGGAGTTGGCAGAAGCATAAGGAGCTCATATATTGCCAGAAGGACACACATTGGAGTTGGCAGCAGCATAAGGAGCCCATATATTGCCTGAAAGACACACCCTGGAGTTGGCAACAGCATAAGGAGCTCATATATTACCAAAAGGACACACCATGGAGTTGGCAGCAGCATAAGATGCCCATAAATTGCCTGAAAGACACATCCTGGAGTTGGCAGCAGCATAAGAAGCCCATGTATTGCCTGAAAGACACACTGAAGTTGGCAGCAGCATGAGGAGCTCATATATTGCCAGTAGGACACACCCTGGAGTTGGCAGCAGCATGAGGAGCCCATATATTGCCTGAACAACAGACCCTGGAGATGGCAGCAGCATAAGGAGCCCATAAATTTCCTGAAAAAAACACACCCTGGAGTTGGAAGCAGCATAAGGAGCCCATATATTGCCTGAAAGACACATTGGAGTTAGCAGCAGCATGAGGAGACCATATATTGCCTGAAAGAAACCCTGGAGTTGGCAGCAAAATGAGGAGCCCATATATTGCCTTAAAGGACCCTGGAGATGGCAGCAGCATAAGGAGCCCATATATTGCCTGAAAGACACACTGGAATTGGCAACAGCATAATGAGCCCATATATTACCTGAAAAACACACCCTGGAGTTGGCAGCAGCATAAGGAGCCCAAATATTGCCTGATAGACACATTGGAGTTGGCAGCAGCATGAGGAGCGCATATATTGCCTGAAAGACACACTGGAATTTGCAGCAGCTTAAGGAGCCCATATATTGCCTGACAGACACACCCTGAAGTTGGAAGCAGCATAAGGAGCCCATATATTGCCTAAAAGACACGTTGGAGTTGGCAACATACAGAGCCCATATATTGCCTGACAATTACACCCTGGAGTTGGAAGCAGCATAAGGAGCCCCTTTATTGCCAGAAAGACACACTGGAGTTGGCAGCAGCATAAGGAGCCCACATATGGCCTGACAGACACACCCTGGAGTTAGCAGCAGCATAAGGAGCCCGTTTATTGCCAGAAAGACACATTGGAGTTGGCAGCAGCATGAGGAGCGCATATATTGCCTGAAAGACACACTGGAATTTGCAGCAGCTTAAGGAGCCCATATATTGCCTGATAGACACGTTGGAGTTGGCAGCATACGGAGCCCATATATTGCCTGACAATTACACCCTGGAGTTGAAAGCAGCATAAGGAGCCCCTTTATTGCCAGAAAGACACACTGGAGTTGGCAGCAGCATAAGGAGCCCACATATTGCCTGACAGACACACCCTGGAGTTAGCAGCAGCATAAGGAGCCCATATATTGCCTGAAAGACACATTGGAGTTGGCAGCAGAATGAGGAGCCCATATATTGTATGAAAGACACACCCTAGAGTTGGCAGCAGCATGGGGAGTCCATATATTGTGTAAAAACACCCTAAAGTTGGAAGTAGCATGGGGAGCCCATAGATTGCCTGAAAAACAATCCCTGGAGTTGGCAGAAGTACAAGGAACCCACACCCTGGAGTTTGCAGCATCATAAGGAGCCTATATATTGCCTAAAAGACACATTGGAGTTGGCAGCAGCATAAGGAGCCCAAATATTGCCTGAAAGACACACTGGAGTTGACAGCAGCATAAGGAGCCCATATATTGCCTAAAAACACATTCTGGAGTTGGCAGCAGCATAAGGAGCCCATATATTGCCTGAAAGACACCCTGGAATTGGCATCAGCATGAGGAGCCCATTTATTGCCTGAAAGAAACATTCTAGATTTGGCAACGGCATGGGGAGCCCATATATTGCCTGAAAACACACCCTAGAGTTGGCATTAGCGTAAGGAGCCCATATATTGCCAGAAGAAACATTGGAGTTGGCAGCAGCATAAGGAGCCCATATATTGCCTGAAAGACAAATTGGAGTTGGCACTAGAATGGGTAGTCTATATATTGTGTGAAAGACACCCTGGAATTGGCATCAGCATGAGGAGCCCATATATTGCCTGAAAGAAACATTCTAGAGTTGGCAACGGCATGGGGAGCCCATATATTGCCTGAAAACACACCCTGGAGTTGGCATCAGCGTAAGGATCCCATATATTGCCAGAAGACACATTGGAGTTGGCATCAGCATAAGGAGCCCATATATTGCCTGATAGACAAATTGGAGTTGGCAGCAACATGGGGAGTCCATATATTGTGTGAAAGACACCCTGGAATTGGCATCAACATAAGGAGCCCATATATTGCCTGAAAGAAACATTCTAGAGTTGGCAACGGCATGGGGAGCCCACATACTGCCTGAAAACACACCCTGGAATTGGCAGCAGCATCAGGAGACCATATATTGCCTGAAAACACACCCTAGAGTTGGCATCAGCATAAGGAGCCCATATATTGCCAGAAAACACATTGGAGTTGGCAGCAGCATGGGGAGCCCATACATTGCCTGAAAGGCACACTGGAGTTGGCAGCAACATGAGGAGCCCATATATTGCCTGAAAGACACACCCTGGAGTTGGCAGCAGCATAATGAGCTCACATATTGCCAGAAGGACACACATTGGAGTTGGCAGCAGCATAAGGAGCCCATATTGTGCCTGAAAGACACACCCTGGAGTTTGCAGCAGCATAAGGAGCCCATATATTGCCAGAAGACACATTGGAGTTGGCAGCAGCATGGGGAGCCCATACATTGCCAGAATGACACACTGGAATTGGCAGCCGCATAAGGAGCACACATAATGCCTGAAAAACACACCTTGGAGTTGGCAGCAGCATAAGGAGCCCATTTATTGCCTGAAAGACACACTGGAGTTGGCAGCAGCATGAGGAGCCCATATATTGCCTGAAAGACACACCCTGGAGTTGGCAGCAGCATAAGGAGCTCATATATTGCCAGAAGGACACACACTGGAGTTGGCAGCAGCATAAGGAGCCCATATATTGCCTGAAAGACACACCCTGGAGTTGGCAGCAGCATAAGGAGCTCATATATTGCCAGAAGACACATTGGAGTTGGCAGCAGCACGGGGAGCCCATACATTGCCAGAATGACACACTGGAGTTGGCAGCCGCATAAGGAGCACATATATTGCCTGAAAAACACACCTTGGAGTTGGCAGCAGCATGAGGAGCCCATATATTGCCTGAAAGACCCACCCTGGACTTGACAGCAGCATGCAGAACCCATATATTGCATAAAATACACACCCTGGAGATTGCAGCAGCATGGGGAGCCCATATATTGCCTGAAAAACAGACCCTGGAGTTGGCAGCAGCATAAGGAGCCCATAAACTGCCTGAAAAAAACACACCCTGGAGTTGCCAGCAACATGAGGGACCCATATTTTGCCTTAAAGACACCCTGGAGATGGCAGCAGCATAAGGAGCCCATATATTGCCTGAAGACACACTGGAATTGGCAACAGCATAATGAGCCCATATATTACCTGAAAAACACACCCCTGGAGTTAGCAGCAGCATAGGGAACCCATATATTGCCGAAAGACACATTGGAGTTGGCAGCAGAATGAGAAGCCCATATATTGTATGAAAGACACGCCCTAGAGTTGTCAGCAGCATGGGGAGCCCATATATTGTGTAAAAACACCCTAAAGTTGGAAGTAGCATGGGGAGCCCATAGATTGCCTGAAAAACAATCCCTGGGGTTGGCAGAAGTACAAGGAACCCATATATTGCCTGCAAAACACACCCTGGAGTTTGCAGCATCATAAGGAGCCTATATATTGCCTAAAAGACACATTGAAGTTGGCAGATGCATAAGGAGCCCAAATATTGCCTGAAAGACACACTGGAGTTGACAGCAGCATAAGGAGCCCACATATTGCCTAAAAACACATTCTGGAGTTGGCAGCAGCATAAGGAGCCCATATATTGTGTGAAAGACACCCTGGAATTGGCATCAGCATGAGGAGCCCATATATTGCCTGAAAGAAACATTCTAGAGTTGGCAACGGCATGGGGAGCCCATATATTGCCTGAAACCACACCCTGGAGTTGGCATCAGCGTAAGGAGCCCATATATTGCCAGAAGACACATTGGAGTTGGCATCAGCATAAGGAGCCCATATATTGCCTGAAAGACAAATTGGAGTTGGCAGCAGCATGGGGAGTCCATATATTGTGTGAAAGACACCCTGGAATTGGCATCAGCATAAGGAGCCCATATATTGCCTGAAAGAAACATTCTAGAGTTGGCAACGGCATGGGGAGCCCACATATTGCCTGAAAACACACCCTGGAGTTGGCAGCAGCATCAGGAGACAATATATTGCCTGAAAACACACCCTAGTGTTGGCATCAGCATAAGGAGCCCATATATTGCCAGAAGACACATTGGAGTTGGCAGCAGTAGGGGGAGCCCATACATTGCCTGAAAGGCACACTGGAGTTGGCAGCCACATAAGGAGCCCATATGTTGCCTGAAAAACACACTGGAGTTGGCAGCAACATGAGGAGCTATTGCCTGAAAGACACACTGGAGTTGACAGCAGCATGGGGAGTCCATATATTGTGTGAAAGACACCCTGGAATTGGCATCAGCATGAGGAGCCCATATATTGCCTGAAAGAAACATTCTAGAGTTGGCAACGGCATGGGGAGCCCATATACTGCCTGAAAACACACCCTGGAGTTGGCATCAGCGTAAGGAGCCCATATATTGCCAGAAGACACATTGGAGATGGCAGCAGCATGCGGAGCCCATACCTTGCCTGAAATACACACTGGAGTTGGCAGCCGCATAAGGAACCCATATATTGCCTGAAAAACACCTAGGAGTTGGCAGCAGCATAGGGAGCCCATATATTGCCAGAAGACACATTGGAGTTGGCAGCAGCATGCGGAGCCCATACATTGCCTGACAGACACACTGGAGCTGGCCACAACATGAGGAGCCAAAATATTGCCTGAAAGACACACCCTGGAGTTGGCAGCAGCATAGGGAGCCAACATATTGCCTGAAAGACACACTGGAGTTGGCAGCAGCATGAGGAGCTCATTTATTGCCAGAAAGACACACCCTGGAGTTGGCAGCAGCATGAGGAGCCTATATATTGCCTGAAAGACACCCTGGAGTCGGCAGTAGCATGAGGAGCCGATATAATGCCTTAAAGACACCCTGGAGTTGGCAGTAGCATAAGAAGCCCATATATTGCCTAAAAGACACATTGGAGTTGGCAGCAGCATAAGGAGCCCAAATATTGCCTGAAAGACACACTGGAGTTGACAGCAGCATAAGGAGCCCATATATTGCCTAAAAACACATTCTGGAGTTGGCAGCAGCATAAGGAACCCATATATTGCCTGAAAGACAAATTGGAGTTGGCAGCAGCATGGGAAGTCCATATATTGTGTGAAAGACACCCTGGAGTTGACATCAGCGTGAGGAGCCCATATATTGCCAGAAGACACATTGGAGTTGGCAGCAGCATAAGGAGCCCATATATTTCCTGAAAGACACCTTGGAGTTGGCATCAGCATGGGGAGTCCATATAATGTGTGAAAGACACCCTGGAATAGTCATCAGCATGAGAAGCACAAATATTGCCTGAAAGAAACATTCTAGAGTTGGCAACGGCATGGGGAGCCCATATATTGCCTGAAAGACAAATTGGAGTTGGCAGCAGCATGGGGAGTCCATATATTGTGTGAAAGACACCCTGGAATTGGCATCAGCATTAGGAGCCCAACTATTGCCTGAAAGAAACATTCTAGAGTTGGCAATGGCATGGGGAGCCCATATATTGCCTGAAAACACACCCTGGAGTTGGCATCAGTGTAAGGAGCCCATATATTGCCAGAAGACACATTGGAGTTGGCAGCAGCATGGGGAGCCCATACATTGCCTGAAAGACACCCTGGAGTTGGCAGCCGCATAGGGAGCTCATATATTGCCTGAAAAACACACCTTGGAGTTGGCAGCAGCATAAGGAGCCCATGTATTGCCTGAAAGATACACTGAAGTTGGCAGAAGCATGAGGAGCTCATATATTGCCAGTAGGACACACCCTGGAGTTGGCAGCAGCATGAGGAGCCCATATATTGCCTGAAAGACACACCCTGGAGTTGGCAGAAGCATAAGAAGCCCATATATTGCCAGAAGACACATTGGAGTTGGCAGCAGCATAGGGAGCCCATACATTGCCAGAATGACACACTGGAGTTGGCAGCCACTTAAGGAGCCCATATATTGCCTGACAGACACACCCTGGAGTTGGCAGCAGCATATGGAGCCCATATATTGCCTGAAGACACATTGGAGTGGGAAGCAGCAGCATAAAATGCCCATATATTGCCTGAAAGCATAACTGGAGTTGGCAGCAGCATAAGGAGCCCATATATTGCCTGAATGACACACTGGAGTTGGCAGCAACATAAGGAGCCATATATTGCCAGACAGACACACCCTGGATTTGGCAGCAGCATAAGGAGCCCATGTATTGCCTGAAAGACACACTGAAGTTGGCAGCAGCACAAGGAGCTCATATATTGCCAGAATGACACACATTGAAGTTGGCAGCAGCACAAGGAGCCCATATATTGCCTGAAAAACACGCCCTGGAGGTGGCAGCCACGTATGGAGCCCATATATAGCCTGAAAGACACATTGGAGTTGGCAGTAGCAGGATAAAAAGCCCATATATTGCCTGAAAGCAACACTGAAGTTGGCAGCAGCATAAGGAGCTCATATACTGCCTGAAAAACACACACTGAATTTGGCAGCAGCATAAGGAGCCCATATATTGCCTGAAAGACACCTTAGAATTGGCAGCAGCATGGGAAGTCCACATATTGGTTGAAAGACACGCTGAAGTAGGCATCAGCATGAGGAGCCCATATATTGCCTTAAAGAAACATTCTAGAGTTAACAACGGCATGGGGGGACTATATATTGCCTGAAAGACACATTGGAGTTGGCAGCAGCATGAGGAGACCATCTATTGCCTGAAAGATACCTTGGAGTTGGCAGCAGCATGGGGAGCCTATATATTGCCTGAAAAACAGACCCTGGAGTTGGCAGCAGCATAAGAAGCCAATAAATTGCCTGAAAAACACACCCTGGAGTTTGCAGAAGCATAAGAAGCCCATATATTGCCTAAAAAACACATTGGAGTTGGCAGCAGCATGAGGAAACCATATATTGCCTGAAAGACACCCTGGAGTTGGCAGCAACATGAGGAGCCCATATTTTGCCTTAAAGACACCCTGGAGATGGCAGCAGCATAAGGAGCCCATATATTGCCTGAAAGACACACTGGAATTGGCAACAGCATAATGAGCCCATATATTACCTGAAAAACACACCCTGGAGTTGGCAGCAGCATAAGGAGCCCAAATATTGCCTGATAGACACATTGGAGTTGGCAGCAGCATGAGGAGTGCATATATTGCCTGAAAGGCACACTGGAGTTTGCAGCAGCTTAAGGAGCCCATATATTGCCTGACAGACACACCTTGAAGTTGGAAGCAGCATAAAGAGCCCATATATTGCCTGAAAGACACATTGGAGTTGGCAGCAGAATGAGGAGCCCATATTTTGTGTGAAAGACACACCCTAGAGTTGGCAGCAGCATGGGGAGCCCATATATCGTGTAAAAACACCCTAAGTAGCATGGGGAGCCCATAGATTGCCTGAAAAACAAACCCTGGGGTTGGCAGAAGTACAAGGAACCCATATATTGCCTGCAAAACACATCCTGGACTTGGCAGCAGCATAAGGAGCTTACATAATGCCTAAAAGACACATTGGAGTTGGCAGCAGCATAAGGAGCCCAAATATTGCCTGAAAGACACACTGGAGTTGACAGCAGCATAAGGAGCCCATATATTGCCTGAAAGACAAATTGGAGTTGGCAGCAGCATGGGAAGTCCATATATTGTGTGAAAGACACCCTGGAATTGGCAGCAGCATGAGGAGCCCAAATATTGCCTGATAGAAACATTCTAGAGTTGGCAACGGCATGGGGAACCCATATATTGCCTGAAAACACACCCTGGAGTTGGCATCAGCGTAAGGAGCCCATATATTGCCAGAAGACACATTGGAGTTGGCAGCAGCATGCGGAGCCCATACATTGCCTGAAAGACACACTGGAGTTGGCAGCCACATAAGGAGCCCATATATTGCCTGAAAAACACACCTAGGAGTTGGCAGCAGCATGCGGAGCCCATATATTGCCTGAAAGACACACTGAAGCTGGCAGCAGCATGAGGAGCCCATATATTGCCTGAAAGACACACCCTGGAGTTGGCAGCAGCATAGGGAGCCCATAGGGAGTTCACAGCAGCATAAGGAGCCCATATATTGCCTGAAAAACACGCCCTGGAGGTAGCAGCCACGTATGGAGCCCATATATTGCCTGAAAGACACATTGGAGTTGGCAGCAGTAGCATAAAAAGCCCATATATTGCCTGAAAGCAACACTGGAGTTGGCAGCAGCATAAGGAGCCCATATACTGCCTGAAAAACACACACTGGATTTGGCAGCAGCATAAGGAGCCCATATATTGCCTGAAAGACACCTTAGAATTGGCAGCAGCATGGGAAGTCCACATATTGTGTGAAAGACATGCTGAAGTAGGCATCAGCATGATGAGCCCATATATTGCCTTAAAGAAATATCCTAGAGTTTACAACGGCATGGGAGGCCTATATATTGCCTGAAAGACACATTGGAGTTGGCAGCAGCATGAGGAGACCATATATTGCCTGAAAGACACCCTGGAGTTGGCAGCAACATGAGGAGCCCATATATTGCCTAAAATACACACCCTGGAGATTGCAGCAGCACGGGGAGCCCATATATTGCCTGAAAAACAGACCCTGGAGTTGGCAGCAGCATAAGAAGCCAATATATTGCCTGAAAGACACATTGGAGTTGGCAGCAGCATGAGGAGACCATATATTGCCTGAAAGACACCCTGGAGTTGGCAGCAACACGAGGAGCCCATATATTGCCTTAAAGACATCCTGGAGATGGCAGCAGCATAAGGAGCCCATATATTGCCTGAAAGGCACACTGGAATTGGCAACAGCATAATGAGCCCATAAATTACCTGAAAAACACACCCTGGAGCTGGCAGCAGCATAAGGAGCCCAAATATTGCCTGATAGACACATTGGAGTTGGCAGCAGCATGAGGAGTGCATATATTGCCTGAAATACACACTGGAGTTTGCAGCAACTTAAGGAGCCCATATATTGCCTGACAGACACACCCTGAAGTTGGAAGCAGCATAAGGAGCCCATATATTGCCTGAAAGACACATTGGAGTTGCCAGCAGAATGAGGAGCCCATATATTGTGTGAAAGACACACCCTAGAGTTGGCAGCAGCATGGGGAGCCCATATATTGTGTAAAAACACCCTAAAATTGGAAATAGCATGGGGAGCCCATAGATTGCCTGAAAAACAAACCCTGGGGTTGGCAGAAGTACAAGGAACCCATATATTGCCTGCAAAACACACCCTGGAGTTGGCAGCAGCATAAGGAGCCTATATATTGCCTAAAAGACACATTGGAGTTGGCAGCAGCATAAGGAGCCCAAATATTGCCTGAAAGACACACTGGAGTTGACAGCAGCATAAGGAGCCCATATATTGCCTAAAAACACATTTTGGAGTTGGCATCAGCATTGGGAGCCCATATATTGCCAGAATGACAAATTGGAGTTGGCAGCAGCATGGGGAGTCCATATATTGTGTGAAAGACACCCTGGAATTGGCATCAGCATGAGGAGCCCAAATATTGCCTGAAAGAAACATTCTAGAGTTGGCAACGGCATGGGGAGCCCATATATTGCCTGAAAACACACCCTGGAGTTGGCATCAGCGTAAGGAGCCCATATATTGCCAGAAGACACATTGGAGTTGGCAGCAGCATAAGGAGCCCATATATTGCCTGAAAGACAAATTGGAGTTGGCAGCAGCATGGGGAGTCCATATATTGTGTGAAAGACACCCTGGAATTGGCATCAGCATGAGGAGCCCAAATATTGCCTGAAAGAAACATTCTAGAGTTGGCAGCGCATGGGGAGCCCTTATATTGCCTGAAAACACACCCTGGAGTTGGCATCAGCGTAAAGGGGCCCATATATTGCCAGAAGACACATTGGCAGCAGCATGGGGAGCCCATACCTTGCCTGAAAGACACACTGGAGTTGGCAGCCGCATAAGGAGCCCATATATTGCCTGAAAGACACACTGGAGTCGGCAGCAGCATGAGGAGCCCACATTTTGCCTGAAAGACACACCCTGGAGTTGGCAGCAGCATAAGGAGCTCATATATTGCCAGAAGGACACACATTGGAGTTGGCAGCAGCATAAGGAGCCGATATATTGCCTGAAAGACACACCCTGGAGTTGGCAGCAGCATAAGGAGCTCATATATTACCAGAATGACACACATTATAGTTGGCAGCAGCATAAGGAGCCCATGTATTGCCTGAAAGACACACTGAAGTTGGCAGCAGCATGAGGAGCTCATATATTGCCAGTAGGACACACCCTGGATTTGGCAGCAGCATGAGTAGCCTATATATTGCGTGAAAGACACCCTGGAGTTGGCAGCAGCATGAGGAGCCCATATATTGCCTGAAAGACACACCCTGGAGTTGGCAGCAGCATTAGAAGCCCATATATTGCCAGAAGACACATTGGAGTTGGTAGCATCATGGGGAGCCCATACATTGCCAGAATGACACACTGGAGTTGGCAGCCACATAAGGAGCCCATATATTGCCTGAAAAACACACCCTGGAGTTGGCAGCAGCATAAGGAGCTCATGTATTACCAGAATGACACACATTGGAGTTGGCAGCAGCATAAGGAGCCCATATATTGCCTGGAAGACACTCCCTGGAATTGGTAGCAGCATAAGGAGCCCATGTACTGCCTGAAAGACACACTGAAGTTGGCAGCAGCATGAGGAGCTCATATATTGCCAGTAGGACACACCCTGGATTTGGCAGCAGCATGAGTAGCCCATATATTGCCTGAAAGACACCCTGGAGTTGGCAGCAGCATGAGGAGCCCATATATTGCCTGAAAAACACACCCTGGAGTTGGCAGCAGCATTAGAAGCCCATATATTGCCAGAAGACTCATTGGAGTTGGTAGCATCATGGGGAGCCCATACATTGCTAGAATGACACACTGGAGTTGGCAGCCACATAAGGAGCCCATATATTGCCTGAAAAACACACCCTGGAGTTGGCAGCAGCATAAGGAGCTCATATATTGCCAGAAGGACACACACTGGAGTTCACAGCAGCATAAGGAGCCCATATATTGCCTGAAAAACACACCCTGGAGGTGGCAGTCGCATATGGAGCCCATATATTGCCTGAAGACACATTGGAGTTGGCAGCAGCAGCATAAAAAGCCCATATATTGCCTGAAAGCAACACTGGAGTTTGCAGCAGCATAAGGAGCCCATATATTGCTTGAAAAACACACACTGGATTTGGCAGCAGCATAAGGAGCCCATATATTGCCTGAAAGACACACTGGAATTGGCAACAGCATAATGAGCCGGTGCGATCGATTGCACCCACGTTGCATTGGTCCCTCCCGCAGCCGCCGAGTACATCTATAGGTAAGTTAATTATGTCATTTTGTTATATTGTTTAGGCACACTTTATTGTAACTATCTATTAATCCCTCCTTCTAAAGTGTCCCTTTGAACCACTTTACAATGCATACATTAATCCCTCCTTCTAAAGTGTCCCTTTGAATCACTTTACAATGCATACCTTAATCCCTCCTTCTAAAGTGTCCATTTGAACCACTTTACAATGCATACCTTAATCCCTCCTTCTAAAATGTCCCTTTGAACCACTTTACAATGCATACCTTCATCAATTAGTTTCATGTAGGCCTTATCAAACCATTTTAATGCTGACCTTAATTAGTCATTAGCATGTTAATCTTTATTTTCTTCCACATCCATATAATATTTGTGTTTAAACTACTTATGTACTTTGTTTATGTTATTTGGATTGTAGAACAGATTTTTTTTTTTGGTGTTAGGAGTTATTGTTTGAGTTGTTTACCTTGGCTTGCTGTAATTTTTTTTTGGTTTTCAGGAACCGCAAGATGGGCCTCTCACTGAATATCCAAGCAGTGGTTGGCCCGGACCTGCAATTCCTTAGTGTACTTGCCGGGTATCAAGGCTCATCTCATGATGCTTATATCTTGAGGAGCTCCGGATTATTCCGTCGGTTTGAGTCTGGAGAATTATCTGGTGGATTGCTCCTGGGTAAGTTTGCTCAAATTCCATCATTCCATTTTCACTCTATGGCTATGAATATAGTTGATGACCCATTTCTTAACCTATGGCTGTTTTTTCCCTTGATGACATGTTAAACAATAATGCTGCTTAGAATGTGTAATTTACATAAGTATTTTGTTATTCTTTCAGGGGATTCTGGATATCCGCTTCTTCCCTGGCTCCTGGCGCCCGTTCTTCGGTCGCAGAATGCGGGTCAGGAGGCGTATATTCGGGCCCATGGAAAGACCCGGGAGGTAGTGGAGAGGGCCTTTGGACTGCTCAAGTCCAGATTTAGATGTTTGGACCATACAGGGGGGGCACTGCAGTAGGACCCCAACAAGGTCATCCAAATTATCCTTGCATGCTGCGTGCTGCATAATTTTTCCCTGATGCAGCGTGTCCCCCGTTATGTCGATCTGCCCCCCCTCTACACCCAGCCAGGAGGCAGATGACATTTATGATGGCACTCCTAGTGCCTCTGGCCAATGTGTGCGTACACATGTTATATCTTCTTTTTTTTCTTAACATTTGTTTTGTTTGTTTATGTTTTTTTTTATGTGTTTGTACAATTTGTGGTTTGTACAATTTTTTGGTTTAAACATTTTAGTAATGATGTAATTACTAAACATTTTACACCTGATTTGAGCCTCATGCAGTTTATTTTCTCATGTTTGTGATTTCAAACCTTCATTAATATCAACAACACAAACATTAATGCATCAACTTAGGCAAGAACAGCTAAAGTCACATTCAATATATTTTCACGAAAGATAAAACATAACTATAAATTGGTGCAGACTCCTGGCCCCTAGCAATTCTGTACATCCAGGAGTTCTAAGGTCACTGACTCCAGGCCCAAGTTTACCTGTCCACCAACATCAAGATCCATAGGGAGCACCACTTTCAAGGGGAATAGTCGCCCAGGAATACATAGGGCCACATACACAACCTCTCCTGCTTGTAATTTTGGCAGCCTCTGACAGCCAGACCCCATGCCAGTCCAGTCCAATCTTTGCCATTGGCAAATGTTGTTAGTTTCAAGCTAAGAATGTCCCCCAATATTGCCACCAAACAGAATGAGGCAGCCAGCATTTCCTTAGGCCCAAGCCTGCTGCGTGTGAGCTTGAGCGGCCGCTTCACTGAGGCTTAAGCTCAGCCATTGGTTAGTGGGGTATGTGAGCACTCTAATGAGCTATATGGGTGGATTCCAAAACAAACCAGCCAAGCCATAAAACACCCAATCTTGGTTGCGCTCAACACACAGGTATATATAGTTGGGATGTAGAGGAAAGATATTTACCTGATCCGGGTCAAATTGATATTATTATTGATGTTGGCCAAAAAAAGGTTGTGGAGGGCCTTGGAGGTGGGCCAACACCTGGGCATGTGTGCCATTCATAATCTGCCACTGCTCCAGCATCTGTCTGTTGCTAGTTCTAAATTCATGTAGCATGGCAGTGAAGTTTGTATTTAAGGTGGCCGTTTGTTCTGCCATCTGTCTGTTTAAGGTGGCCATTTGTTCTGCCATCTGTCTGTTTAAGGTGGCCATTTGTTCTGCCATCTGTCTGTTTAAGGTGGCCATTTGTTCAGCCATCTGGCTGTTTAAGGTGGCCATTTGTTCAGCCATCTGGCTGCTGCTCGTCCTAAATTCAGTCAGCATGGTGGAGAATGTAGTATTGAAGTTCTCTAATTGTGCAGTCATCTGCTCTGTTGTTCGTTGAGTCACCTGCCTAAAGTAACGGCTGTCATGGTGCCATGCTGACTCCAGGATCGGCACGCACCTCCCCTGGGAAACTAGTCGACGTTGTTGACTGCGTATTCCAATTCCCCGGGATTGAGCGCCTGCAGATGCTGGTTGTCTAGGGTGAGCAACAGTACCAGATGTGCTTGGCAAAACCTCTGCAGCAGAGCTAGCACTGGGGACTTTAGGCTCAGTCTCAGCCTGCTGCCCACGATGGGCTGGCAGCATACGTCCAGCTTCACTCTGCTGCAGAGGATTTATTGCAGTAGGATGCTGGGACAGTGGCAGATTAGGTTCCTGGCTGGCATCCTCCTCCTTCATATCCTGGATTACATCCATTAGTGTGGGAGTCTGTTTGGACATGTGAAAAAGCGTATCAGATTTGGCCATAAATATCTCTTAGAATCTAATTAGTCATGTCCATTCACATGCATCACCAGTTTCTGCAAAGTCCGCTTACCCAATATATCTGGTCCTGTGTCCTAGGCAGCAGGGAAGAAAACGGCGTGCTCAAATGGGAGGAGGCTTCCACACTTCCAGAGGCTGGATGCTGTGCTGTGTTAAAAAGTAAAAGGCACGTAAACACACAAACATCCCTGGATGAGCCTGATGAGTACATATGCTTTAGAAAACACGTGGACAAGCAGGAATGACAACTCCCCCAAGGTATAAAGTTGACCTTCAAAATAATTCAGTCATCTTATATGTATGCCTCACCTTATACATACAGATTGGTCAACTTAAATAATCCAAACATGCATGTACTGCATGTTAGGAGGCTTTACACAGCCAAAATGTCGCCTTTGGGGCCAACAGTCAGCTTGCAAATAGCATTTGCCTTCTGAGTATGTTGCTGTGCATTCTTGCAATGTTGACCTTTCCCTAGCCACAGTTCAAGTTTGTCTGACCAAAGCACAGCTACAACCGCAGTGGTAGAAAACCAAAGAAGTAAGTGTTGTCAATTATTTACTATATTCATATCACATGCAGTGCTTTGGTAGGATAAATTGGTTAAGATTTTACACAAATAATGTCAAAGGTCATGTATGGACTGAAAACCTTTCTAAGGACCATGAACTACTGCACCCTGGGAGAGTGTCCATCATTAAGGCCATTCCTCAGCCATTAAACACCCGCCTATAACAGTAACCTCCCCTAAAAGCCACGACCTAGGGGCCTGTGTTCATATCTGCCTGTGAGCCTCATTTCCCAAGTTTACAATAGTTAACATTTAAACAATCATTACTAACCTGCAGAAATGTCCTGGGTGTCCATGTCGTGTCTGCCAGAGAGGCCCTCTAATGCTACGGGGTGTATTAAAGCCAGGACCATTTCTTCTGCTCTGGTGTATTGTAATTTTGTGGGGAACCCTCCACCAGTTTGGAAGCTGAAAATAAGAGGCTAAAAATGATTAGCCAATGTGGTCACTACAACAAGCCGCAAAATGCAAACATCAAATATGTACCTGTGATTGTGCCGTTTATTCTGCTTCTTCCCTACTGTCTGGTGAGGTCTTCCCAAATTTGTTTTTTGCGCACTTTGCTGGTTGCTTTTGAATTGCGCCCAAATAGATCATCATAATGCAGTGTAAGGCCACTTGCCAAGGCTAGGGTTTGTGCCTCCCCAAAATGGCCGCTCAACTGGCCTTGCCGCAAGATTCGGCCTAATGGTTGTTCTTCTGGCTCTTCTCTGGTTGGTGGCAATTCAGGGGACATTCTTGGCTGGGTGTGTGGTGAAGAATAGGCTGTCACGTCACTGGAAAAAAAATGGACTGGGCTGGCATTAGGACTGGGAGTCATTAGCTGGGTGGCCACAGAACTAGCAGGCGTGGATGTTACATAGGTCTCGCTGGTTTCAACGTGTAGCGGTGGCAAATGTGGCTGAGCAGGAGAGGGTGTGCTTGGTGGGCTTGGGCTTCTGGCCCTCTGCTTACTTTTCCCCATTTGAACTTGTGCTCCCTTTCTCTTTGGATGTGGTAGGCCGGGGAGCAGGAGAGGGTGTGCTTGGTGGGCTTGGGCTTCTGGCCCTCTGCTTACTTTTCCCCTTTGAACTTGTGCTCCCTTTCAATTTGGATGTGGTAGGCCCGGGGAACAGGAGAGGGTGTGCTTTGGGGGCTTGGGCTTCTGGCCCTCTTCTTCTTTTGCCCCTTGGACGTTGTGTTCCCTTTCTCTTTGGATGTGGTTGCGCGGGGAGCAGGAGAGGGTGTTCTTTGGGGGCTTGGTCTTATGGTACTCTACTTACTTTTCCCTTTGGATGTTGTTCTACCTTGCTGTTTGGATGGGGTTGCGGGGGGATCCTTCTTATTGGAGGATCCTTCCTTGCGGGTGCTTGATGTTTTGCATGGGCATGGAGTTGTGGCCAATGTAGCCTTGTGATGACCACTTTTGCTTCGCGTTTCTCTCACCTTTGGAGTAGATTTGTGCGACCGAGTGCTCGGTCTGGAGGATGAAGTATCCTCATGCCGCTCTCGCCTTTTGGTCTTGGCCTCCTTTGCTGCTGGTTGCTTTCCACTCTTTTTTGGATAGCATGATGACAATCTGAAAGCGAATGAGGTGTGTGTCCATTACCCTTTAAATACTAATGGCTGGGTATGACTCTTACACGTTTGCGTACACGTGCGTCCGGCCGTGCATACGGCCGTGCAGAACTCGGAAACCACTGGGGCATTACCTATCTGCTGCGGACAAGAAGAAAGATGGCGCCCACGATCTTCACCCGCCAACAACAAGAGCTCATTATGCTCGTAAGTATATTGTAAGGACGTTGATTTGACATCTAAATGCATGCATAGGCCTTAAGGATGCGCAGGAAAAAGTGATTTAAACTCTGTGCCAAACAGAAGTTAGTGCACTCATGTGACAACCAACTCACTTGCATGTAGAAGGATAGTTTAAGGCTAGAAATGTGTTTGGGAATGTCATATAGTCAACCGATCTAATTGTGAATGATATTTGTATGCCATTTGATCTAACAACTATTTTGTTTATTTTGTTTTTTAGACTATGCTTCAGTGCAGGCACGACTACCTGCCCAACGCCTTTGAGAAGAGGAATCTGGCCCTGGAGATCGTGGCCCGGATCCACCAGGAAACGGACACCACCTTCACCCATACAAAGATCATGCAGCACTGGTCGGACCTTAAGCGACTACACATGCCCCGGGTGCGGCGATTTTTTGCGCTCCATTTCCCAAGTAAGTACATACCGATTGCATGCTATATGTAACTAATACAGAAGGTAGGCCTTTATTTATAAATGCTTTTATTTTAGAGTGTCGGAAATGGACTATCGCATCAGACCCACCCGGAGGCGCACAGTCCAGCCAGTGCAGCATGAATCTGCAGCAGCAAGTGAAGGTGGTGGATCTCCAGGGCCAAGTTCCTACCCCTCCTCTGTAGCTGCGTCAGACCAGCCCCTGGACCTTTCTACAAAGGAGGGGCGTCTTGACGTGGGCAGGGAATTGTACCAAACGAATGAGCCATTAGCCTCTGGTATGTGACTCTTAATGTAACCCCACACACATACATGCTATTTAAACCAAAGCTGATTCCATTAATGTCTTTTTATAGATGAATATGTAGCAGGTGAACGATCTGGAGCAGAGACTGCAGCAGATCATGCCCTGGAGGAACATGGAGAAGGTGGGTGATGTCACACACACATACTAAGTGTCATTTGGTTACTGTTGAATCAGACATTAGAAGTGAGCCTATTTATAAATTTCTCTACAGCCTCACATTTCCTGGAGTGGCAAGCCCCAGACCATAGGGTGGCCCCCCAAGCAGAGGTTGCCCACCACCAAAGTAAGTTGTAATGTAAATATTTAGAGTATGTGTAAAATAACATCATCACCAATCAACCTAAAGCCATTGTCAATGTCCTTAGCATAATGACATATGGCCTCTTCCTTTAAGACATTCCTTAGCATAATGACATATGGTCTCTTCCTTTAAGACATTCCTTAGCATAATGACATATGACCTCTTCCTTTAAGACATTCCTTAGCATAATGACATATGGCCTTGTGAGTTAGCTTGCAACCTAATAATCATTTCATCCTCAGCTGTTAAACATGTATTTGCAGAATAATTCTTTTTTTACAGACACCGCTCATGCGAGATTGGCACAAATCAGTGGCACATTGTTTCGGTTGGTGGGCGAGATGCAGAAGCTGCGCGATTCGTTGGGGACCACAGATGAAGACTAATTATCTGGGGCCTGCCATTGCTTTGTATATAGTTCTCTTGTTTTAACTAGTTTTTTAAAAATGTAAATATGTTTTAAGTTTTGAAATGTTTTACCTAAAAAAAAAAAATTGTACTGCCAAAAAATGGCCAACCTATTTTTTTAAAAAAGGCAAACCAAATTGCCAGTTGGTATTAAAAACCACCAAACCTAAAACTTGTTTCTGTGTCATTTTATGTTAAAAAAAGATTCATTAAGGGTAGGTTACAGCAAAACGTAGGAAGAACACAAAATAAAAAAAAAAGAATATCCAGACCGCGATGTGATTGAGGTAAGCATTAGGTGTGCAACATGAAGAATATCAAGACCGCGATGTGATTGAGGTAAGCATAAAGGGCGCAAAATGATGAAGAATGAAACCGCGATGTGATTGAGGTAAGCATTAAGGGTGCTAAATGATTAAGAATGAAACCGTGATGTGATTGAGGTAAGCATTAACCCTTTCAGTGCCAGCCTACCTGCAGCATTTGCCACTCCCTGTTGCCAGACCATGTTTCACTATTTTGCGCTACACATGTTCAACTGTCACTTTTGAAAGGATTTCCAGGGATTTCCCAGGAAAATGATATATTGTTTTTTTTCAGCAGAGTCTGGGCTTTAACATGAAATGTCTTGTTTTTAATTTTTAGGTGTATTCTCAATATTTTTGGGTGAAAATATGGAAAAAAATAAAAAAAAAATTTTTTTTTACAATTTGTAGTGTTTTTTTGTAATAAAAAATGTAAGTTTGTCAATAAAATCTTATTGCGTGTGAAATCCTAATTTCTCCCGGTTACAGCGATGCCACATATGTATAGGTAGACACCCTTTCCTGCCCAGGAGACTCCCCCAAACTGAAATAGCGCTTTAGGGGATTTTCAGAAAAAATACAACTGTGATATGCGCTATGCGCACCTTGCAGTTTTACCAGAAAAACAACCCTTTACATTTGAAATACCCCCAACAAATGTGATGTGACTATGATGGGCCCATAGTTTTCTGGAAGTAATTCCTCAATGTATTCTTTGGTTGCAAAGAGTTTCCCAAAAAAAGGATAAAAAAGCAGAATCAAAGCCACATTTTCCTAAAAAAACTATATACAAACAAGAAAAAACAAGTTTAATCTGAAAAAGCAACATTCCCCGAACAGAACAACACCCAACATGCATAGGTTCTGTCGAGGGAAGAGTTGCAAAACACCCCAAAGTAAAGCATGTGCGTAACGGTAATTTTACTTGAAAATTTCAGTTCTGCAAAGTGTGCACCTTGCGATTTTTCAACCAAAACAACCCTTTACATTTGGAATATTCCCCATAAACCATATATTCCCTGAAAGTACACATGTTAAGCTTACTAAGCGTACCCAGCTTGTTGTAGTGGGCTCATCTTTCTGGAATTAATTCCTCAAAGAATTCTTTGGTTGCGCAGGGTTTCCCTAAAAAATGTATAAAAAAGCTGAATAAAAAACACCTTTTCCTAAAATATAAATATGCAAACCAGAAAAAACAAGCTAAGTCTGAAAGCGCAAGGTCTCCCGAACAGAACAATACCCAACATGCAGAGGTACTATTAACCCATTTAATTGCCAGCCTACTTGAGATTTTGTCACCCTCTGTTGACAGGTCATTTTTCCCCATTTTGCGCCATGTTTTGCGCCATTTTTGCGCCCTTTTTGCGCCATTTTTGCTGTAGTTTTCAGGAAAATTATATTTATATTTTTTTGCAGCAGAGTTTAGGATTTAACATGAAATGTCTTGTTTGTAAATTTTATTTTGTTTTTTACAATATTATTAAGTAAAAAAATAAATAAATATATAAATAAAAACATTTTTAGAAAATTGACTCCTTTATTTTAAATAAAAAATGTATTTTATTAAGGAAAAGCATATTGCATGTGAAAGCCCCATTTCTACCGATTAGAACGGTACCACATATTTATCGGTAGCCCCCCGTTCCTGCCCAGGAGACCCCCCTAACTGAAACAAGTAATCTATAACATTTACAAATAAAATACAACTACCATCCACACTACAAAGGGTTAAATCGAGAAAAAAAAATGACATAGGGTCCCCCCTCCCTGGGGGGGGGACCCCATTTTTTGTGGGGGATTTTTAAGGGTTAAAAACCCTTAAAAATCCAAAAGAAAAATTGACATGTGGTCCCCCTTACCCAAAGTAACCAGCCCGGGACCAGCTCTGCAGGGCTTGTAGAAACAGGGCACAGGGGACAGCTTTTGTGGCCCCTGGCCCTGCAGGCTACAAGCCCGCATAGCCCGTGGGCCCGGGCTCTTCTGCCCCCCCCTGGGCTTTGGGGAGGCAGGTAATAGGGGTGCCAGGGGTTAATGGCAAGTCACCCGCTAGTCACAGGTAACTTGCCACCTCCCCCAGCCTTGTGAACTGGTATAGGGGTAATGGACCCCTTACCAGTTCACAATGGGTTAAATGTAAAAAAAAAACACACACACGCAAAAAGAAAAAATATTTTATTATTTATTTATTTTTTTAATACTTACCTCCCATCCATCCTGGAGCACTGTGTCCCTCGGCGATCACTGGCCTCTGCTCACCTGCTGGAAGCCTTTTATAGCTGCTGGATGACAGAACACAAAGGGTTAATTAAAAAAAAAATGACATAGGGTCCCCCTTCCCTGGGAGGGGGACCCCATTTTTTTGGGGATTTTTAAGGGTTAAAAACCCTTAAAAATCATATAGAAAATGACGTGGGGTCCCCCTTACCCATAGTAACCAGCCCGGGACCAGCTATGGGGGCTTGTAGGCACAGAGTGGGAGGCCAGCTTTTGTGGCTCCCCACCCTGCAGCCTACGAGTCCACATAGCCTATGTGGGCCCGGGCTCTTCTGCCCCCCCTGGGCTTTGGGGAGGCAGGTAATGGGGGTTCCGGGGTTAATGGCAAGTCACCCACTAGGGCAGGTGTCTTGCCACCCCCCCCAGCCTTGTGAACTGGTATAAGGGGTCTCATGGACCCCTTACCAGTTCACAAGGGGTTAAATGTTGAAAAAAGAAAACACAGACAAATTAATTAAAAAAATGATCTTTATTATTATTTTTTTTTTTCTTTACTCACCTCCGATCCTGTGTCCCCCGGCGATCTCCGCTGACAGTCTGCTCGCTGTTTGGAAGAGAGAGCCTGGGAAGGAGGGGGGCCATCACAGCCCTCTCCTGCTCTTCTGCTCTCTGCTCCAAGCACCGAGCAGACTGATTCAGAGTCTCAGTGCTTGGACTGAAGAAGCCGGCTGCGGGGGCCATCACAATGATGCCACCTGGCCCCGCCCCCAGTCACGATGCAGGAAGTGGGGGCAGAGGGCATTTTCTGCCCTCTCCTCGCCACCGAAGAGGCTGGGGGGGGCGATCGGAGGCCCCCCCCAGTGAAGAGAAGACCCGGAGGGAGGCAGCGCGACCACAGGTAAGCAAATGTCATTTTTATTTTTTATTTTTTTTACAGTCAGCAGCTGCTGCTGCCGAAGCGGGGGGGGGCCTATTCCGGGGGCTCTCCGGGGGATCAGATGGCACCAAATTAAAGAGGAGACCTGGCCGGATCCAACGAGGGGTCAGGTGAGTATTTTTGATTTTTATTTTTTATACTAGCAGCAGGGAAAGTCGAGCACGTAACACCTACGGGCTTGGCACTTAAGTCCCAGCCAAGCCAGCACGTAGGTGTTACGTGATTGGCACTTAAAGGGTTAAGGGCGCTGAATGATGAAGAATGAAACCGCGATGTGATTGAGGTAAGCATTAGGTGCGCAACATGAAGAATATCAAGACCGCAATGTGATTGAGGTAAGCATTAAGGGTGCAAAATGATGAAGAATGAAACTGCCTTGTGATTGAGTTAAGCATTAGGTGCACAACATGAAGAATATCCAGACCGCGATGTGATTGAGGTAAGCATTAGGTGCGCAACATGAAGAATATCAAGACCGCAATGTGATTGAGGTAAGCATTAGGTGCGCAACATGAAGACTATCAAGACCGCAATGTGATTGAGGTAAGCATTATGGGCGCTAAATGATGAAGAATGAAACCGCGATGTGATTGAGGTAAGCATTAGGTGCGCAACCTGAAGTATATCCAGACCGCAATGTGATTGAGGTAAGCATTAGGTGTGCAACATGAAGAATATCAAGACCGAATAAAAGGAAGAAGAAACCATTATGGTTTACTAGGGAAGTCAGCACTATCATAAAAGATAAGAAGTCTGCCTATAAGAAGTATAAAGTAAGTGGAAGTGTAGCTGACAGAGAGGCGTATAAAATTAAACAGAGGGAAGCAAAACTAATTATAAGGACTGCTAAAAGGCAAAAAGAGGAAGAAATGGCCAAATCTATGAAGAGGGGAGATAAAACCTTTTTCCGATATATTGGGGACAGAAAGAAGAAAAACAATGCAGTCTCAAAAATTAGAAATAGGGAAAATAAATATATTGACGGAGATAAGGCTGTGGCTGACCATCTGAATAGCTACTTTTGTTCGGTATTTTCAGATAGTAGCAGGCATGGTCATAGCACAACATCCAGCTGGGAGGGCACAGCTCCGGAGTTTCTGGAGGCTGATGTCTTAGCCGAGCTGGCACATCTAAAGGTAAGTAAGGCAATGGGTCCAGATGGAATCCACCCCAGAGTTCTAAGGGAACTTAGGTTTGTGATTGCAGCCCCTCTGACTGATTTACTTAACCATTCCCTTTCAACTGGTGAGGTTCCAGATGATTGGAGAATGGCCAATGTCGTACCAATCCATAAAAAGGGGAGTAGAGAAGAAGCCAGTAATTACAGGCCAGTTAGTTTAACATCTATAGTGGTCAAATTAATGGAAACACTCTTAAAAAAACAGATAATTTCCCATCTAAAAATTAATGACCTATTGGACCAAAAACAGCACGGCTTTACTGAGGGCAGATCATGTCAGACCAATCTTATTGATTTCTTTGACAATGTCACTAAAGTGTTAGATGAAGGTGGTGCTGTGGATATCGCCTATCTGGATTTTAGCAAAGCCTTTGACACTGTACCACATAAGGAGCTCATAGATAAGTTATTGAAGGTAGGACTCAATCCCTGGATAGTTCAGTGGATTTCCAGTTGGCTGAGGGATCGGTATCAGAGCGTTGTTGTAAATGGCGTGCAATCTGAACAAAGGCGAGTTACAAGTGGTGTGCCGCAGGGCTCTGTCCTGGGCCCCATTCTTTTTAATATATTTGTAAGTGACATAGGAGAAGGCTTGGTAGGAAAAGTTTGTCTGTTTGCTGATGATACAAAGGTTAGTAATAGGGTGGATATTCCTGGAGGTGTCTGCAACATGGAAAATGATTTAGCTTTACTGGATAGATGGTCAAAACTGTGGAAACTAGAGTTTAATGTCTCTAAATGTAAAATCATGCACTTGGGTAGAAGGAATCCCTGCTCTGAGTACCGTATGGGCAGTACTGTGTTAGCCAGGACCTCGGAGGAGAGAGATTTAGGGGTACTGATTACTGATAGCTGCAAGATGAGTGGACAGTGTAGCCAGGCAGTGGGAAAAGCAAGCAGGATGCTCGGCTGCATAGCTCGAGGCATCACCAGTAGGAAGAGGGAGGTTGTGATGCCGCTGTATAGAGCCCTGGTAAGGCCACAGCTAGAATACTGTGTGCAGTTCTGGAGACCTTACCTGCAAAAAGACATTATTCAAATAGAACGTGTCCAAAGGCGGGCAACGAAAATGGTGGAAGGACTTAAACTTAAAACTTATCAGGAGAGACTTAAAGAACTTAATTTGTACAGTCTGGAGGAAAGAAGGGAGAGGGGGGACATGATTGAGACCTTTAAATATGTGAAAGGATTGAATAAGGTTCAGGAGGGAAGTGTTTTTAAGAAGAAACTTAACGATAGAACAAGGGGGCACAACCTGAAGCTAGTCGGGGGGAAGATCAGGAGCAATGTTAGAAAATATTATTTTACAGAAAGAGTAGTAGGTGCTTGGAACAAACTTCCAGCAGAGGTAGTTGAAACATCAACAGTCACTGAATTTAAACATGCCTGGGATAAGCACACATCTATCCTAAGATAAAGAGTACATACAGTATACGGGCAGACTAGATGGACCGTATGGTCTCCTTCTGCCGTCAACCTTCTATGTTTCTATGTTTCTATGCTTTGTGATTGAGGTAAGCATTAAGGGCGCTAAATGATGAAGAATGAAACCGCGATGTGATTGAGGTAAGCATTAAGGGCGCTAAATTAAGAAGAATGAAACCGCGATGTGATTGAGGTAAGCATTAGGTGTGCAACATGAAGAATAGAGATGAGCGAACTTTTGAAAAATTCGATTCGACTGATTCGCCGAATTTTCCGACAAAAATCGCTTCGACCCGAATTTATTCGCGACGAATCGATATTAAAAACGGCTATTTCTGAGCCTCCTAGAGCCTCAATAGGGTTGTAAACCATTCTGCCTTGCTGTAACACGCATAGGATGTGTGCTGGGTTAGTTAAATAATACTTTAAATAAATATCACATGCAGATCAGAGGCATTGCTAATAGAATCGCAGAGCGGCACAATTGCAGAGAGTTGAAGTGGCATCACATTGCTTTAAAGAGACACTGGAGTTGGCAGCAGCAGGAGCCCAAAAATTGGATGAATCACACTCTGGAGTTGCAAGCAGCAGCAGGAGCCCAAACATTGGCTGAAAGAGACACTGGAGTTGGCAGCAGCAGGAGCCCAAAAATTGACTGACACACCCTGGAGTTTCAAGCAGCAGCAGCAGCAGCAGGAGCCCAAACATAGCTTGAAAGAGACACTGGAGTTGGCTGCAGGAGCCCAAAGATTGGATGAATCACACCCTGGAGTTGCAAGCAGCAGCAGCAGGAGCCCAAGCATAGCTTGAAAGAGACACTGGGGTTGGCTTCAGGAGCCCAAAAATTGGATGAATCACACCCTGGAGTTGGCAGCAGCAGCAGCAGCAGGAGCCCAAACATTACTTTAAAGAGACACTGGGGTTGGCAGCAGGAGCCCAAAAATTGGATGAATCACACCCTGGAGTTGGCAGCAGCAGCAGGAGCCCAAACATTACTTTAAAGAGACACTGGGGTTGGCTTCAGGAGCACAAAAATTGGATGAATCACACCCTGGAGTTGCAAGCAGCAGCAGCAGCAGGAGCCCAAACATTACTTTAAAGAGACACTGGGGTTGGCTTCAGGAGCCCAAAAATTGGATGAATCACACCCTGGAGTTGGCAGCAGCAGCAGCAGGAGCCCAAACATTACTTTAAAGAGACACTGGGGTTGGCTTCAGGAGCCCAAAAATTGGATGAATCACCCCCTGGAGTTGGCAGCAGCAGCAGGAGCCCAAACATTACTTTAAAGAGACACTGGGGTTGGCTTCAGGAGCCCAAAAATTGGATGAATCACACCGTGGAGTTGCAAGCAGCAGGAGCCCAAACATAACTTTAAAGAGACACTGGAGTTGGCAGCAGGAGCCCAAAAATTGGATGAATCACACCCTGGAGTTGGCAGCAGCAGGAGCCCAAACATTACTTTAAAGAGACACTGGGGTTGGCTTCAGGAGCCCAAAAATTGGATGAATCACACACTGGGGTTGGCAGCAGCAGCAGCAGGAGCCCAAACATAACTTTAAAGAGACACTGGAGTTGGCAGCAGGAGCCCAAAAAATTGTATGAATCACACCCTGGAGTTGGCAGCAGCAGCAGGAGCCCAAACATTACTTTAAAGAGACACTGGGGTTGGCTTTAGGAGCCCAAAAATTGGATGAATCACACCCTGGAGTTGGCAGCAGCAGCAGCAGGAGCCCAAACATTACTTTAAAGAGACACTGGGGTTGGCTTCAGGGGCCCAAAAATTGGATGAATCACACCCTGGAGTTGCAAGCAGCAGCAGCAGCTGCAGGAGCCCAAACATAGCTTGAAAGAGACACTGCAGTTGGCTGCTGGAGCCCAAAGATTGGATGAATCACACCCTGTGGAGAGTCATGTGGAGAAAAAGTAGCTTAGTTAGTAATATCTACATAAAATTATGAATAAACAAATGCAATAGTATTGCCAATGTGAAGTTTTGTTTGAGGGTGTGTTTCCACCTTGTAATTAAATCAGAAACAACTAGGTATCATTGCCTCTGAATAATTAGCCCTCAAAAATTCTTGGAATTTTTAATCTTGATGTCTGAGGGATTTCTCCTCTCAGACAGCGTCACCATAAGTCCAGCCTGCTGCATTACCCAGTGGTGGACCTTTCAGAGAACTGATGGCTTGTGCCGAGCCAAGGTGGGGAGTCCCATGGTATCATTGCTTTGCGAAGATGGCAGTACCTGCCCTGTAAAATGTTGTTGAACAGAAGGTGGGCCAGTCCTTTAGCCTGTCAGTGTGTACCAAAGTGCACAGTGTTGTCTACGTCTGGAGCTGTAACTATGGACTCATGGTGGACAATATATATCCTTTTAGGCCCCCTTGGTGATTGTGGTTTCACGCTGTTCTTCACATGGTTTTCCTTGAGTCACACATGGGAGGAACTACTAAAAATGAGAACTCAATCCATGAAATCATTGCTTAATCCACGAAAACAGCAAATTTGGACCCATGGTGACTGATACTTGGAAGAACATCTTGTTTGCGCTGCGACAAGGAAGCCAGAGTCATGCGTCCTGACATGGCACACATGTTCAGTCTAGTTGTCAAGCGTTTTCTGAAGTCTTCCCCCATCTGAAAGACATCCGAACAACAAGAAAGAAAGTTAGCATGCACTTCTGACACTCCTACACCACCAAGCACAACCTTATTGAGCCTCAGCGTCAGAACGGTGTACCCCAACATAGTCTGATTTGCGATGTTTCCACCTGTTGGAATTCCACCCTACATATGCAGGATCCACTATAGGAACAGAGAAAAGCCATCACGGATTTCTGGATGATCCAAACGGATAGGGGGACACCCCTGTGTAAATTCAATGTAAACCATTGGCAGCCACATACGTGACACCGGCCGTTTGCTCAGGCCCTTTGAGGAAGCTACTTTATTAGTCAGTTGCCAGGACTATGAGATGAACGATGAGATTCCACTGCTTCATGTACTACAACACATGTTGGAAACCATGGCTGGTCAGGGCACTGGAGACATGGCACATACATTTCACAACCACATGAAGCCTGTGGGGGCTGAAGTGGAGGAGGAGGAGTGGGTGGGGCACAGCAAACCACAGTTTAGGTTTCACAAAATGACCATTTTATCTAGTCATCTGACAGGAGAGGAGGAGCAGGAGCAGCCACAGGAGCTAGAGGGTTGGGAGGAAGGCGAGACAGAGGACCCAGACACACCGTGGCAGTTTACAGTGGAGATGGAGACAGGTAGTCCCTCCGAGTCACTTGCACAAATGGCACGATGCATGCTCACATGCTTGCGTACTAGTGAGCGCAGAATTGTCTCCATTTGTCAGCGGGAAGACTTCTGGCTCTCCAACTTATTGGACCCTCGCTTCCGGCACAAAATGGGGGCATTTTTTACGCCCACTGAGAGGGAGGACAAACTGACCTACTACAGAGACATCCCACGTAGTCAGTTGGGCGATGTCTATCTGCGCCATGGCCCATACTCCCGCAGGTCTGACTCGGGGGGACCTCTGCGATCACCTTCCACTGCCATGGCTGCTGGGGGGGTGGAAGGAGCATCCATCAGCAGCAGCCTCAGTCTTCAGTCGCTAGTGAGTAGATTTCTACACCCGCATAGTGAGTCTACTCATGAGCAGCAGGAAGACCTGGAACTGGACCTCAAACAGCAGGTCATGTCATACCTTGACATGACCATGCCAACACACCTTCAGGATCCACTGGATTTGCTGGGAAGCCAAACTTGACTTGTGTCCGCAACTAGCAGAGTTTGCCCTGGAAAAGCTGTACTGGCCGGACAGTAGTTGATTTAGATGGCAACTGGGCTGCTCTATATAATGAAGCAAAATGGCAAATTTACCTCACTATATAAGCTATTGCCCCTCAGATTTACACAAGGGCTGCTCCATATAATGGTGCAAAACCGTGGATTTACCTCATAATATAAACTATTGCCCCTCAGATTTACACAGGGGCTGCTCTATATAATAAAGCAAAATGGCAAATTTACCTCTCTCTCTCTCTCTCTATATATATATATATATATATATATATATATATATATATATATTGAGATCAGTATATATGCACAGCAACAGTGTCTAAGTAGGCTCAAACAGGCCAAATTACTTTAAATAAGTTTGCTGCTTAGAGTAAATACAGAGGCTAATGTGATGTTACAGAATGGGATGCCCCACAGCTGACTTGAGATCAGTATATATGCACAGCAACAGTGTCTAAGCAGGCTCAAACAGGCCAAATTACTTTAAATAAGTGTGCAGCTTAGAGTAAATACAGAGGCTAATGTGATGTTACAGAATGGGATGCCCCACAGCAAACTTGAGATCAGTATATATGCACAGCAACAGTGTCTAAGCAGGCTCAAACAGGCCAAATTACGTTAAATAAGTTTGCTGCTTAGAGTAAATACAGAGGCTAATGTGATGTTACAGAATGGGATGCCCCACAGCAGACTTGAGATCAGTATATATGCACAGCAACAGTGTCTAAGCAGGCTCAAACAGGCCAAATTACTTTAAATAACTGTGCAGCTTACAGTAAATACAGAGGCTAATGGGATGTTACAGAATGGGATGCCCCACAGCAGACTTGAGATCAGTATATATGCACAGCAACAGTGTCTAAGCAGGCTCAAACAGGCCAAATTACTTTAAATAACTGTGCAGCTTACAGTAAATACAGAGGCTAATGTGATGTTACAGAATGGGATGCCCCACAGCAGACTTGAGATCAGTATATATGCACAGCAACAGTGTCTAAGCAGGCTCAAACAGGCCAAATTACGTTAAATAAGTTTGCTGCTTAGAGTAAATACAGAGGCTAATGTGATGTTACAGAATGGGATGCCCCACAGCAGACTTGAGATCAGTATATATGCACAGCAACAGTGTCTAAGCAGGCTCAAACAGGCCAAATTACTTTAAATAACTGTGCAGCTTACAGTAAATACAGAGGCTAATGGGATGTTACAGAATGGGATGCCCCACAGCAGACTTGAGATCAGTATATATGCACAGCAACAGTGTCTAAGCAGGCTCAAACAGGCCGAATTACTTTAAATAACTGTGCAGCTTACAGTAAATACAGAGGCTAATGTGATGTTACAGAATGGGATGCCCCACAGCAGACTTGAGATCAGTATATATGCACAGCAACAGTGTCTAAGCAGGCTCAAACAGGCCAAATTACTTTAAATAAGTTTGCTGCTTAGAGTAAATACAGAGGCTAATGTGATGTTACAGAATGGGATGCCCCACAGCAGACTTGAGATCAGTATATATGCACAGCAACAGTGTCTAAGCAGGCTCAAACAGGCCAAATTACTTTAAATAACTGTGCAGCTTACAGTAAATACAGAAGCTAATGTGATGTTACAGAATGGGATGCCCCACAGCAGACTTGAGATCAGTATATATGCACAGCAACAGTGTCTAAGCAGGCTCAAACAGGCCAAATTACTTTAAATAAGTGTGCAGCTTAGAGTAAATACAGAGGCTAATGGGATGTTACAGAATGGAATGCCCCACAGCAGACTTGAGATTAGTATATATGCACAGCAACAGTGTCTAAGCAGGCTCAAACAGGCCAAATTACTTTAAATAAGTGTGCAGCTTAGAGTAAATACAGAGGCTAATGGGATGTTACAGAATGGGATGCCCCACAGCAGACTTGAGATCAGTATATATGCACAGCAACAGTGTCTAAGCAGGCTCAAACAGGCCAAATTACTTTAAATAAGTGTGCAGCTTAGAGTAAATACAGAGGCTAATGGGATGTTACAGAATGGGATGCCCCACAGCAGACTTGAGATCAGTATATATGCACAGCAACAGTGTCTAAACAGGCTCAAACAGGCCAAATTACTTTAAATAAGTTTGCTGCTTAGAGTAAATACAGAGGCTAATGTGATGTTACAGAATGGGATGCCCCACAGCAGACTTGAGATCAGTATATATGCACAGCAACAGTGTCTAAGCAGGCTCAATCAGGCCAAATTACTTTAAATAAGTGTGCAGCTTAGAGTAAATACAGAGGCTAATGGGATGTTACAGAATGGGATGCCCCACAGCAGACTTGAGATCAGTATATATGCACAGCAACAGTGTCTAAGCAGGCTCAAACAGGCCAAATTACTTTAAATAACTGTGCAGCTTAGAGTAAATACAGAGGCTAATGAGATTTTACAAAATGGTAATGTTCCCACAGCAGACTTGAGATCAGTTCAGTATTTATGCACAGTAAAAGTGTATAAGCAGCCTGAAACCGCTAAAAAAGCCAGTCAGCCAGCCAGTAACACTCAGGCTGGATGAAAAAAAAAAAAATCTCCCTGTGACTGCCTCCGATTTTTCCTAACTTTCCCTGCTTCTTGCTGACTTCCTGCCTGTCTCCTGCCTTTCTCCTGCCTGTCTCCTGCCTGTCCCTGGCTCTCTAACTGTCTCCCCCTGACTACAGCAGCATCCTGTCTCTCACGAATGCAATAGAGAAATGAGGAAAAGCAAGATGGCCGCCGCCTTAAATAGCGCTGTGACGTCACCGGGCTTGCTGGCTGCTGATAGGCTGCATGTGACTGCCCCAGCATGCACTGGAGCGGGGTAGATGTCTGGACATGTCCCGTCCGCCATCTTAGAATGCCTGTAATGTAAATGAATGGATGTTAAAGGAAAACTTTGAGCGATCGAAGCACGGGGAAATTCGGATTCGATCCGAATCGAATTTTTCATGAAATTCGGATCGAATCCGGGTTCGTCCGGATCGATTCGCTCATCCCTAATGAAGAATATCAAGACTGCGATGTGATTGAGGTAAGCATTGTAGAAGAGGTGAGTGATCAAAATATGGAGACGAGCACATTAATGAGTTAATTTTGTTGTGGGCAGGCGTAAGGTCGTAAAGATTTCCGTCTGGACGTTTATTTATAGAAAAAGGAATTCAGAATCTAACGGGAAACGTAAATCATTCGTTTGAGGCGACGTTGGAAAATGGCAAAAACGGAAGCCTACGCTGTTTCATGAGTAACCTAAACGGAAAACGAAAGCTGAAAAATGACATTCTCTTTGGCATACGAACAGACGAACATGTAAGAGAAGGCTTGCGATGCATGCTTAGAATCATTAGTACACTTATATGCAAGCGGGAGAAAAACAAAAAAAAAAACAGATCGACACAAAAACAAAATTCTTTTTTTGTCTCTCTGAATCAACCCTAATGACAGAGACACAAGGTTTGATGGTCCCAATGAGATTGGACCAACCACCATGTATGCAGGTATTTAGGGGAGAGCTGAGGCCACTTACCGACATCATCCTGACGAAGTGGTCCTCCACGCAACGCATCGGTGTCGGTAGCGGGTGTTTCAAGTGGACCTGGACATACTTAAATGGTGACATAATGCTTTGAGATCAATACAGTTTGCTGTGCATTGTAAGCGCTGTTAGCACTTTTTCTAGCACCTTATTGCACATTGCACTTGAGCACATTATCACTTTCTCAATAGTGGTATTCTGTAACTAAAAACTCTCTCTTCAATGTTTTTATACATAGGCTTTTTGCACTTTATGTACTTGCAAGTTCACAGGTATTCTTCCTTTTTTGCACATTAGATACAGTTTTTCTATTGATTACAGCGCATCCCATTACACATTGCAAATGCTAACATATGCTTTAAATATTTGATATATTTTAATGGTCCAATTTGGGTCCGCTTGCACCACCCGCACTTTTGCGGTCGTTTAGTACCATTTTTAATTGAGTGTTTTAAATGTATGTGTCTATGAGATCATTTAAATAAAGCCTATTGATTCTATAAAATAGACATTGTAGTGCGGCTGTATTTCAGGGTGAGATACAGCGGTCTGTACTGGGAGACCGCAATTTCAGGTTCTACTCACCTTCTGCCTACACATCTTGTATGTGGCCAGGTTACCCTCCTGTGGAAGCTTGATGAAAAACTGGCACAGTGCCGAGTAGCTAATTTTCCCACCAACAGTTCGCACTAATTCACTGCTACTGCCGCCGTCTCCAGAAACCCCTGCTCCATTACCTCCCGGGAAGGTAGCCTGCCACGCAGCAAGCGGTATACCCCGTCCCCGGTCACTTGTGATGAAGTAGATGACCGCATTAACCAATTGATGATGGCAGATGCTTTGCTGGTCGAGACACGGCCGCTAGCAGATACTGGGAGATCAGGCCTCTCACCGCGACTCCTGCTGCCACTCGCCCCTAGTCTGCTGCGACCTCTGCCTCATGAATCTAGGCCTCTCCTCTGTGCACATCCTTACATTTTTACTGCATTTTGTAGGGGAAAACAATGCCCTACACTACACTTAAAGCAGTATTTTTGAACAACAGCAGGTGTGTAGAAAAGTTAGAGCAAAATAGGCAGAAACTGTAGCTAAAAGCTAATGCAAAAAGACACTGTCAGATGGCCTTAAATAGGATGCCCCTGGTCATTGTTAAATTACCTACAGGCAGTTTTAAAACATGGTTTTGTTTGAAAAACGAGCGATATAGGCAGGCGCTCTAACAAAAGATAAAGGCAAATACAGTGTCACAACATGGGCTGCTATTGGATGCCCCAGTGAAAGTGAAGCAGTACAGAACTTTTAAAATGTGGTTTTTGTTACAAAAGGAAAAGCTAAATATGCAGGTATTCTTTAAAGACAAATGCTAGCACGCTGTGACACCATGGGCTGGCATGGGATGCCCCCAGTGAAAGTGAAGCACTACAGAACTTTTACAATGTGGTTTTTGTTACAAAAGGAAAAGCTACATAGGCAGGTACTCTTTAAGGACAAATGCTAGCACACTGTGACACCATGGGCTGGCATGGGATGCCCCCAGTGAAAGTGAAGCACTACAGAACTTTTAAAACGTTGTTTTTGTTACAAATGGAAAAGCAAAATAGGCAGGTATCTTTTAAAGACAAATACCAGCATGCTGTGACACCATGGGATGCCCCCAGTGAAAGTGAAGCACTACAGAAGTTTTAAAATGTGTTTTTTGTTACAAAAGGAAAAGCTAAATAGGCAGGTACTCTTTAAAGACAAATGCTAGCACGCTGTGACACCATGGGATGCCTCCAGTGAAAGTGAAGCACTGCAGAAGTTTTAAACATGTTTTTTGTTACAAAAGGAAAAGCTAAATAGACAGCTACTCTCTAAAGACAAATGCTAGCACGCTGTGACTCCATGGGCTGGCATGGGATGCCCCCAGTGAAAGTGAAGCACTACAGAAGTTTTAAAATGTGGTTTTTGTTACAAAAGGAAAAGCTAAATAGGCAGGTGTGTGGGGCCTTTATTAACACTAAATAGGCTTGAAAGATCTGGGCATGAAAGCTAATGCAAACACTGTAAACTGTCTCTCTCTGTCACTGCCTCTCTCCTTCTCTTCCTGGCTCTATCTGTCCCTGACCAGTTCTCCCCGCAATACACCGCCAAAATGAGCCCCCGCAAGATGGCCGCCACTTATATAGAGCTGTGACATCATCAGGGAGCCTGGCTGCTGATAGGCAGCATGTGATGCCTACCCAGGATTCTTTTCCCCATGGGACATGTCCTAACATGTCGATTCACCATTTTAGATGGCCTGGACCGCAGTAAATGGAGTTTAAGGAAGTGACTTGAGCGATCGAATCGCGGCGATATTCGGATTCGTTTAGAATCACATTTTTCCTGAAATTCGTAACAAATTCGGATTCGTCAGATCGATTCGCTCATCCCTAATCTTCAGCTATAGTGCCAGGTTTTATCTGGTGCTCCTTCAACCAGAGCGCATGGTGGCATGATTTTTGAAGCTAGTGTTAAATAAGGCACTAGCCGATAGCCGCATCTGCCCTGCCATTTTTTTCTTCCTGAAATGCCATGCTGAGTGCATTTATATATGCTCCCCATATAGCAGTCTTGCACCATATATGTTATATTTCCACTCTATTATTAGAATTTAAAAAATACTAATAATTAGCCTATGGTTTTAATTATTTTTATTTAAAATATATTTACTAATAAATTGCAATAGTATTGCCAGGCGAAGGCAATTTTTAGACCATTATGTTGGGCTGCATTTGGCATTGTCCTAAACTGTTTTCCATTTTTAAACTGAAGAAGAAATGGACGAGTTAATAAGGTTTACAGTTTCACCTTATGATTTTAATTTTGAAGCATGCGAGTGTGACCCTTGAAACCGCATAATATATATAAGGAGGGTTCTTTAACAGCCCAAGATGTTGTACTTCATACCCAGGCATTCTCATCACCATGCACAGACTCCCACACAAATACATATATTAATAAAATGTCATTGAAATGAATATATACACTATAAGCCCATTTTGTTTTACATAACGTAAGGCAAATAGACAAAGGGGGTTATTCATCAAGGGATAGCGGCAGGTAGTGTCTCGTAGCGGCAGGCAGCGTCTGGTTAACGCCGGCGCTATACACAATACGACATTTGTGAAGGCGATACAGCACCATGTAGCGCATGATTACAGGCAGCTCAGCGTATAGCGCCGGTGCTCTATCTTCCAGAGCACCAGGACAGTGGACGGGCAGGAGTGTGTGTGGGGGGATGAGTTAATGGCTACTCTGGACATGTGAGTTATCTCTTTGTTATTGATACCTGTTTTTGGCTCCTGGTGGTCCTCGTATATTAGCACTTTTGCACTTTATAACAATTTTGGCACAGACATTAGATATTGAGAGTATAGAGTTTTACCTAAATAGCACTATTAATTATTGTTTCAGCCGGACCATTACTTACAGGCTTTATTATTTATTAGATATTATTCAATGTAGCAATAGCCATCATATTCTGCTCTTGGGGGGATTGCGCTTTGTTTCCTTTCCCCCTCTCCCCTCCCTCCTCCCCTTTCCCCTTCCTAGGTTTTGTATTTTGTGTTTTTATGAGGTTTTTAAAGTGTCTTCTCTATATGTAATTATATACAAGGATTTTTTTTGATAAATACAATGATTTATTAACCTTCACAGTGGTGCCATTCTTTGAGGATAAATTGCTGGGGAATAGTGGGATTCCCCTATTTTGTTGTCTGTATTAGAAGGGTGCATTACAGCACACCTATCCTCTATTTGAGCACACTGGTATTTATAGATCAGCTGGTGCAGGTTTACTTTTTTTTGTACATTTATAAATTATTACATTGGTTAGAATCAATTGTTACACACCAGCAGTGTAATTTCTAATAAATTATTTATAAACTATTACCAGTGTTCTTATACATTGGTTAGAATCAATTGTTACACACCAACAGAGTAATTTCTAATAAATGATGTATGAATTATTACCAGTGTTCTTATACATTGGTCAGAATTAGTTGTTAAACACCAGCAGTGTCATTTCTAATCCACACCTTCATGATCAGTGATGCAGGGAGGGGGTGTAGCCTCTATTGTCTTGTTCTTGTGATTGAAATGCTAATTAGATGTGACAGGTACCCATAACTATTGCTAATTATTCACGCCTCTGGGGGGCCGACTCGCACCCCCAGAGGCGTGGCCAGGCTGTCTGTGATGGCACAGGCTGCAGAATACCACTGTGCTTGTTCTTGCTGAGCTGGCAAACAGGACAGAGCTATAGACTACCTGTGAAACTCTGATTGGTGGTCTATGGTAAAGGAATATAGGGGGTGTACCACTACTCTTTGTCCTTTTTCTACTTCCAGGAGTAGCTTCGTTCTTACAGGAAGGAAGAGGGCAGCCATAGGGAGGTGAGCTGTTAAATGATGGTTTTGGGGTGGGGAGGATATGCCAGCACCAGGTAGTCCAAGGGGTAACTAAGATATCTGCTTACCTTACCACCAGGAGCAGCCCTTCCAGGTTTTTGTTACAAAAGGAAAAGCTAAATAGGCAGCTACTCTTTAAAGACCAATGCTAGCACTCTGTGACACCATGGGCTGGCATGGGCTGCCCCCAGTGAAAGTGAAGCACTACAGAACTTTTAAAACGTTGTTTTTGTTACAAATAGAAAAGCTAAATAGGCAGGTATTTTTTAAAGACAAATACCAGCATGCTGTGACACCATGGGATGCCCCCAGTGAAAGTCAAGCACTACAGAAGTTTTAAAATGTGTTTTTTGTTACAAAAGGAAAAGCTAAATAGGCAGGTACTCTTTAAAGACAAATGCTAGCACGCTTTGACACCATGGGATGCCTCCAGTGAAAGTGAAGTGAAAGTTTTTGTATTTACATTTTTGTGTCACCTCTCCTGGCCTAGAAAAAGCCATTTTTTTAAACTTTTTTGATTTTTTATATTTTTATGCAGAATTGTCATTACAGGTCTGGCATTAAAAAATTAATGCCACAATGTTACAACAATGTAATTCCATGTGTTTTTGTTATGTTACTGCTAGATATGTGTTCAAAAACAGACTTTAATCACACAGCATCCCCCGCCTACGCCTACGCTCTGTGTGTTTTTTTGTTGGCTATGGTGTGAGTCTCTGAGAGTCCGTCGCACTGAAGTAGCGCTACCTTTCACTTGCTGCAACGCCCAACATACATCTTATTCATCAATTCCGGCCAGGTTACTAGAGCGACTGAGGTGCTCTGTTACAGCACCCGATACACGCGCATGAGCGTCTACTAGCAGTCGCTCTAAGCGCCGCTTTACAGAAGCTCATCTGCCGATACCTGGCGCTAGTAATGAATCAGCCTCAAAGATTTGCCAATAATATTTCATTATATGCATTTATAAATTATTACATTGGTTAGAATCAATTGTTACACACCAGCAGTGTAATTTCTAATAAATTATTTATAAATTATTACCAGTGTTCTTATACATTGGTTAGAATCAATTGTTACACACCAACAGAGTAATTTCTAATAAATGATGTATGAATTATTACCAGTGTTCTTATACATTGGTTAGAATTAGTTGTTAAACACCAGCAGTGTCATTTCTAATCCACACCCTCATGATCAGTGATGCCTCTATTGTCTTGTTCTTGTGATTGAAATGCTAATTAGATGTGACAGCTACCCATAACTATTGCTAATTATTCACGCCTCTGGGGGGCCGACTCGCACCCCCAGAGGCGTGGCCAGGCTGTCTGTGATGGCACAGGCTGCAGAATACCACTGTGCTTGTTCTTGCTGAGCTGGCAAACCGGACAGAGCTATAGACTACCTGTGAAACTCTGATTGGTGGTCTATGGTAAAGGAATTTAGGGGGTGTACCACTACTCTTTGTCCTTTTTTCTACTTCCAGGAGTAGCTTCATACTTACAGGAAGGAAGAGGGCAGCCATAGGGAGGTGAGCTGTTAAATGATGGTTTTGGGGTGGGGGAGGATATGCCAGCACCAGGTAGTCCAAGGGGTAACTAAGATATCTGCTTACCTTACCACCAGGAGCAGCCCTTCCAGGTTCTTGGCCAATGGGTGGCCATGGGCTCTGGTGCAGCCATTCAAGGCATGGGCAGCACACATATGGGGGTGCTGTCTGAGGCCAGTGCATATGGGGAACCCAGGAGGTTTCAAATTGTGGATGAACCCAAGTCATGTATGCCATGTATGCTCCTAGGGCATACATAAAATAGGGGGGTTATATGTTGGTGAGTTGTGTGGCCTAATACCCTACAAGTATTGGAAGAACCATGTTTATTATAGATACTACAGGATCAAGCGATGGGTGTGAATTTTTCCATCCGCATCCTGAGTGTTATTTAGCCTAGAAGCTGCCCTGAATGCTAAAATATCATTTCCTAGTCATAATAAAAAGCTGCATGTCTGCAGCTAAAAGACCTCTCTAGACAATGGTAAAATGTACCTTTTGTTTCTTTTTCCTAATTATTATAAAAGTGAATGAAAAAATATATGAATATGATGATGAATAATCTGCTCTTGTTTACTCAGACAGATGATTTTCTTTCTTCAACCTGTTCTGAATCAGGCCCTCAATGTGGTAAATGTGCGCCTTTTAAGGTGTTAAGCATTAGGCCCATGGCTGCAGATTATACTGGTTGCTTGCTTTGAACTCTAGCTGTGTGTTTGATGGATGTAATAAAAATACTTGTTCACTTTAAAAGCTAGTTTCAAACAGAACTATATCCAAATAATGCTTTGTTTAGAAAAGATTGTACATTAGCCAGATCTTGATTATTAAAGTTGTCAAAGGGTCCATTTAGGGACATTCTCTTTCAGATTCTCGCCAAGTGAAGTGAAAACATGAAGCAGCCTTGGCTTGTGTAATCTGTACTTTACCTTCAACCAGACCAAAACTCACTTGCCCTATCTGCATGTATGATACTGAATCATTAGGTTTATTTGTTTTATATTTTTTGGTTGTTTCTTTGGCATTTTTGGTTAGATACAATTTTTATCTAATGAAGAATAGCCTGACCTTTTATTTTTTGATTGTATTTTTTTAGGTTTTAACTGTTTTACTAAATGCAGCATTTTAAATAATTCCATCTAATATAGAAACTGCCTGTGAGTTTATTGTTTTATATATTATGGTAATTGTTTTGGCATTTTTCATTAGATTCCATTGGTATCTTTCAAAAAAATATTTTTCAATTTTTTGTTTTATTGAACGGCACATAACCAGCATTAATTAAAGCGGGGAAATTGGCATTGGGGAATCATATTTTTGGGACATATGCAATATGGTTTTCTTGAATAAAATGTATTTTTTATTTATAGAAAACAAAACAAATTTTACATTTTTTAAACATGGTGAAAAATGACCTGTCAACAGAGGGTGACAACTTCTTAAGTAGGATGGCAGTTAAATGGGTTAAAAGTAGCTCTTTGAGGGTTTACTTCCAGAAAGAGGCTCCACTACATCAAAGGGATAGGTATGCCTAGAAAGCTTAATATATGGATTGTGGGGGGTATTCCAAATGTAAAGGGTTACTTTGGTAGAAAAAGCACAAGGTGTGCACTGTCTGCAGAGCTGAAATTTTCAAGTAACATTACCCTTACGTGCATGCTTTACTTTGAGGTGTTTGGGAACTCTTCCCTTGACAGTACCTGTGCATGTTGAGTATTGTTCTGCTCGGGGGACTTTGCTTTTTCAGATTTAACTTGTTAAATTCTAGGAGAATGTGGCTTTCATTCTGCTTTTTTGCTGTTTTTTCTAGGGAAACCCTGTGCAACCAAATACTTCATCGAGGGATTATTTTCAGAAAACTGTGCCCACCTCAACCAGCCTGGTACACCTATAAAGCATGAGGTGTGTACTTCCAGAAAATGTATAGTTTGTGGAGGGTATTTCAAATGTAAAGGGTTATTTTTCTTGAAAACCTGCAAGGTGTGCATAGCAGTTGTATTTTATCTTAAAATCTCCTAAACCACTGTTTCAGTTTGGGAGAGTCTCCTAGGCAGGAAAGGGTGTCTACCAATACATACGTACTGTTGTAACCAGGAGAAAAAGGGCTTTTACTCTCAATGTGATTTTATTGAATTTATTTAACTTCCATTTTTTTATTACAAAAAACACTGCAAAATAAAAAAAAATATATTTTTTTTAATTTTTTTGCAAATATTTCACTCAAAAATATTGGAAATGCACTACAACATTGGCAAACAAGAGTCAGGCAAAAATATATAATCTTCAGTGGAATCCCATTAAAATCCCTTCAAAAATCACAGTTAAACAATTATAGTGCAAAATAGTGAAAATGGTTTGGCAACAGAGGCTGGTCCTTTAAGGGCTAATTTTTTAGTTCTCTGTGATTATTTTACGTTCCCTAGCCCATTTTGTGCAGGTCAATCACCCTCTATTTTCAGCCATCTAGTCCCTGCTAGCCCCATTTTACAGCCATTTTTGTTCCCCTAAAGTTTGGGTCCCCATTGACTTCAATGGGGTTCCGGTTCGGATTGAGGGCGCCTGAAGCTGATCTTTGCCGGCAAGTTCGGCCGAACTCGGCAAACCCGGATTTTAAACGTATCCTCTCATCACTACATAAGTAAAGTAAAGTAAAGAAACAATTGGTAAAACAACAATGGAAAAGGACATAGGGATTTTAATAAGCTTAACTGTAGTAATCAATGCCAGGCAGCAGCTGCCAAAGACATCCACTAGAGTTAGAGGAAAGGTGCTTTCTCCACCGACATAGGACGGGATTCTTCTCTGTAAGAGCAGTGAGACTATGGAACTCGCTGCCAGAGGAGGTAGTAATGAGGGATACAGTAAAAACATTCAAAAGTGGCCTGGATACCTTCCTGGCATATAATAACATTTCCAGCTATGGCTACTAGACCACTGGAAGGAGATAAACAGGCTGAACTGGATGGACTAAAGTCTTTATTCAGCCTTACATACTATGTTACTATGTTACCTTATGTATTCAAAGCAAAGGCATTCTCTTTGCTTTCATTTCTGTGCCGTGGTTGAATTGGGAAGTGCATGATATGAGCAAGTTTGCTGTGGTCAGAGACAGCCATGGGGCTAATGTGGTTTATTGTGCTCACTTCTTCTTAGTGCTCCAATCTCCAAAAAGTGGTCTAACAGAGTGGACCACGTTTTTTGTGTGGTCCTGGAGGAATAAATAAAATGAGGAGCAATTGTTTTAGCCCTGCTACATCTTCTGCACCATGCTGCAGAAAATAGAGGAGGGGCACATGCATCAGGTAAAATGTTTGCCATCCGATTTTTGCTTCCTTTAATTATAATTTTCAACTGTATAAAACGTAAGCAAATGTTCTCTACCAATATACTATATATTGCTCCAAAATGTCTGTCATCTATTTTTTAGAACTGAAAAAAACTGAAATCCAAGGCCCAGTTACAGATGGAACAGTTTATCCTACGCTCCAAATTCTTGATCACCCGTATCATGTTCAGTCCACACTGCATTTATGACATGACTCTTGACTCTTGGGCAGTCTGCCAGGCTGCTCTCGCTGTATAAGAATCATTCCCTAATATATTTCAAGAGATCATCTCTGGTAGCATTTAAAGGGACATTCCAGGCACTGGGTTAAATAAGTCTGCTTCCTGATTGACCCACGCTGGCTGTCAGGGGCTGCATCTTTCATTCACGATTACTTTGCATTCACTGATAAAACATATTATACTTGCTCCCTTTGGGCAACTTTCTCAGTCCCCTCACTGAATTCACTTCTGAACAGTGAGACATGATTGGATGAGTCATACTCTGCTGCTGAGGCAGCCTGGCAAAAGAGAGAGAGTTTAAAGGGCTCACTGCCAGCATGGGGAGAGCAAAAAGCAGGATAATTTAACTTTTTTTTCCTAGAATGGCCTCTTAAAGCAGACCAAAAGCTTTGCAGGCTGGCTAAAATGTCTCCAGAGCCTGCCACTTCCCTTATCCTAGTTTGGGATGTTCTACTGTATTTAATCCATTGGGATTGCAATAAAACATACCTATCCCTAGATAGGGAACCTATGGTGCACCAGACAACTATGCCTTTCTTAATGGTTGGAGCAGTCATGCACAGCCGGAAGGGGCTGTTGGTGGTGGTGGTGATGGTGGTGGTGTGTGTGGGGGGGGCAAATAGGCAATTCATTTATTCAGAATATAACTTTGGATGGTAACATGCACTGCAATTTATTGCTATTGATATGGAGATCCTGGGGTTGCACACACAGGGGAATCCCAAATTGAGTCTATAGACTTTTGGTCTATTTACAGGAGCAAACAATCTTAGGTATAGACCCATGTAAGGCTTATCCTTTTAAGTTGCAAAGCCATAATTTACATAAAAACATGTTTTTGAAATATGCTTACATTTAGACATGGAGTATGGGATCCCAACCAGGTAGCACTTGAGTTGCATCAGCTTTAACTATTAACTATGCAAAGTTGCTCAAACTCTCCTTGCTTTTAGCAGAAAAATTTACCTTTGTGCGTGACACGTTGAAATATATATGCATTTTCACCAGTAGTGAAGAACTTGAAATATGAGCAATTGGAATCTGCAAAACAAAGAAAGTATTAGAAGTCTGGTAAGCAGATGACAGACAGCATATCATAACAGCAAATCAAGATAGCTATTAAGGCAGCAATTATTGTTACTGAATATATTGTAGTAAAGCAGACTCTTTTTACTGAATATTTTGATAATGATTATTGATGTTGATGGTGATAATAATAATACTACTAATAATAACAATAATAGCAGTTTATAATATAATAGATATTAAAGCGGACCAAAGCCCCCATTTTTATCTAGCATCCCCAGAATTGCCCCCCTTATGAGGAGTACCTTTTGCTAATTTTCACTGCCCCTGCTTCACTCTAATCCCAGATAATGCCGTCTGTTTTAGCTGTAAAGCTCCGCCTCATTGCCACTGTTGTGTGTGGCGATGATGTAATTGCCACACCTATGCAATGACTGATCACCTACCATCTCACAGAAAGGGACAGCAATAAAAACAGTGTTCCAGGAAGATTGAAATAGGGAAAATATCAATTTCTAGCTCTAAACCCTAAGAAGGGAGTATTGGCAGGGGCTTTGACCAAATGTATTTTGCAAGTTCAGTGGGCTTTGATCTGCTTTAAATATTTGTCCTAGATATGAAAAAAAAAGGTATTGGAACCCAGGAGTCTCCCCTGTCCCCTGTTCCATATAAATGTTTAGAAGGGGCTTACCAACTATCAACCACGCCATTATGTATAAATATACATATTCAAATATGTCGAAAATATTTTTTACAAAATACACTATGTTCTTACGTGGCACAGGTACATAGACGATATTTTCTTGATTTGGACAGGAACTGAATCACAACTGACTCAATTTGTGTTGAAGCTGAATAATAACACCTATAATTTAAAGTTCACATTGGACTATAGCAGGACAAAAGTTAACTTTCTTGACTTGACCATTATTCTAGATCCTTCAGGACAAATCATAACAGATTTTTATAGGAAAGATACAGCAGCCAACACTATCCTGAGGGCCTCTAGTGCACATCCGGGCCACCTAATGTCTAGTATCCCTTATGGAGAATACATCAGGGCCCATAGAAACTGTTCATGAGATGCAGACTTTCAAAAAGAAGCGGACAATATACGGGTACGCCTAGCTAGGAGGGGCTATAAATCACATGTTCTCCGTAAGGCATATAAGGAGGTTCAGTCACGCCCATGACAGGAACTACTTTACAAACCTAACCAAACAAATAGGAGCTTACCTCCTTCTATGATACTAACCTGTACGGAGCATCACTCTGATATCAAGAGGATTCTTGCCCGCCACTGGCCGATTTTAACCAGTGACGGGGAAATTTCAAAGTTTATTACCCCGAAACCGAGACTTACATTTTGTAGAGCACGCAATCTCAAAGATCAGCTAGTACGCAGTCATTTCTCAGGTGAAACAAAACACACATGCTGTACAACTACGGGCACCTATAAGTGCCAGAATTGCAGTATGTGTAAATATATTTTCCAAACTAAGATTTTAACACTAGATAATAAACCATCTATTAAATTGAAGCACTATGTAAATTGTAAATCCAAAAACACTGTTTATGTATTGATTTGTCCCTGTGGAAGTTTCTACATAGGGAAAACAAACAGGCAACTTAAACAAAGGGTCTATGAACATACACATGATATCCGTAGTGCCAATATTAAAACCCCTTTAGGCAGACATTTTCTGATCCACCATCAGAGCGATCCGACCGGCATAAAAGGATTGTAGGATTAGATCGAATACATCCACACATCAGAGGGAAAAATCTAGAGAAACTGACACTTCAGAGGGAGACCAGGTGGATCAGTTTTTTTCCTGGCCTGAATGAGTCCATTAGTTTTGTCCCATTTCTTTAGGCTGCTTATTATTTTGGGATTTCCCAAGTAGACAGAATCCAGGCTTTATAATATGTATAAGCTAATTAAGTTTAGGGTTTGTTTTTTTGTTTGTTGTTGTTTTTTTTTTTTTGTCATTTTGGATTTTTTGTTAAGTTAAGTAGATAGATCATATCCATGTCCTCTGTTGGTCTCCTTATTGACTTTGCCTCCAATTGGACTAATGTTTTTCACCAGTGCTGTCTAGAAGAATGAGTTTATTACTTATCACTGTTGAGAGTGATCAGAGACAATTTGAATTATTTCCCTGTCACAATGGCCCCAATGTCCATTGGACTAGTAGCCCTTTGGCTCTTTTTTGGGATGGTTGCCACGCACATACCCATCTCCCCGTTTGGAATACAGGGGAAATTAATAATATACCGCCATATTAGGCTATATATGTGTATTCCCCCGATGAAACCTAGTGGGTGTTAATTCACACAAGTAACCATAAGTGTATAGCCATATTTAGCTGTTTGCAATACAGTGAGCGCTGCCTCCTCCATTTTGGAGGAGTCCGTCAGGGGGAGTTTCTGTATATGCCCGTTCAGAACATAGGGAAAAACTAGTAATATACTGCCATATTAGGTTATATATGTATATTCCCCTGGGGTAACCTATTGGGCGTTATTCAATATAAGCAATTATAAGTGCACAGCCATATTTGGCTGTCTATAAAATAAGTGCTGCCTCCTCCATTTTGGAGGAGTCCGTCATAGGGAGTCTGTGTTATTGTTCGCGGCAGGGTGCCGCCCTACTTCTCGTGGCCACATAGAACTGATGCGCACAGCGAAGGGGCTTTTTCCCCAGCGCGCATGCGCACCAGTTACCACGGGGAGAAAAAATCATGCCCCGCTCTCCTCACGTCAGCACGGCCGCATTCATCTAGCGGCCAAAAAATGGGAGGAGTCTTTGACGCCACCGCGTCACACGCAATACTTCCGTCAGTCACACATATTTGTGCGACGTTAGCCAGCGACGGAAGCATTTCAGGCGGGGACATGGAGAGCAGCACATGTGGGTCCCGTACCTAATGGCGGCGATTCCAGTGATCCGGCCTGGCCCCACGTTGTTTAGCTGACTCATTTCGGCACCCTTTACTTGCGCTTGGGGGAACCCCTTCTATAACAGGTATTTAACCTCTCTAATATATCTGTCATTTGTTTCATACATGGTGATGGACTGGCTGACCTATTCCTTTGCATGATTCTAACAACTCTGCAGGGATATACATAGAATGAATGGGCTGTTTTGCCCATCCGTGTATATCTTTATTATATAATATATATTCTCTGTTTTATTCTGGCAGACAGTTTGTATCCACACCTCTTACATTTATTTTGGGTGTCCTTTTTGGCACAAGCACCATCCCAAACCTATGGACATTGGGTGAAACTCCTGTGATAAGTTTCAAATACATCATTATTATATATTTTTATATTTTTTCTTCTGAGTATCTCACTATTAAAATACTCACACATTGCCCTGTGGGTCTATATAAATATTCTATATTCCCTGAGACGCCCATTGATTGATGCTGATACCATCGTCTGTAAAAAATGCAGCCATATGTGAATTTTGTCCAATTGGATGCAGGTAATTTCATAATACTTAATCACTATCCTCAACTAAATTTAAAGATATGAATACTAATATATGGAATTGTTTTATTTTTTGTCATACATAGCAATGTGTATCAACCTCGATGGGTACTGAAGAAGCCATCTTGGCCAAACTAGTATACCCAGGTTGAAAATGACTGATAAGAAACAACAATTCTACAATGACTGTAATTCTCTTGGTAGTTATGTGTTGTTATTTTTTATTCTATGAATTAATGTGTTTTTAACTAACATGTACTAAAGTGTAATAAAGTGTATTTTGTAAAAAATATTTTCGACATATTTGAATATGTATATTTATACAAAATGGCGTGGTTGATAGTTGGTAAGCCCCTTCTAAACATTTATATGGAACAGGGGAGATAGTCCAAAGACTCCTGGGTTCCAATACCTTTTTTTCTCTCTGTGCAATTGGGGGCTATCTTATCAACCAGCCTATACATACTTTCAATTTTTTCATTAGTGCAATAGTTACGTTCAGGTTTCCAGTGGGTCAGACAAACTTTGAATTTAACCCCACCCTGGGGGGACAATCCCGAACAGATATTTTGTCCTAGATATGGCCAATAAATCTAATAACATTTTCCTCTTGTGAATTGATAGTATGGGGGTGGGGGAAGGCCATGTTCATTCTTTTATATACAATGGAATCTTTAACCCTTTTATTGCCAGCCACGTAAAATGTACATGGCTGTCTCTCCTACCGTTAACCCCCCCTTTGCAGCTCAAAAAAAAACACCTGGGGCTGAAATGTAGCAGTGTGGGTTTCCTCATCCTCCGACGGGATCCAATCTCCCCCTGGGTCTTCTGCAGGCACCAGAGCTTCTGGCAGCCCAGTTGGTGGCCTAATGGAAATGCTTTTATATGAGGAGTGGGATGATGTCATCCAGCTCCTTCTGCTTGCAGGGCACCGGCAAGCTGTCAGAAGCCGCCAGTGATTGGTAGGAAGTGAGTGTGGAGGGCAGGGTTCTTTGATCCATTGCCTATCGCCACCCGGCTTCTGCCGATCACCTGCTGCCTGTCAGTGATCGGGAGTGAGATCGGTGGTGAGTAGAGAAAAAAAATGATTTTTATTTTTTAATAAATTACATTTTGGCTTTGCTTTTGTGTGTGTGTTTTCACATTTAACCTTTTGTGAACTGGTAAGGGATCCACGAGTCCCCTATACTAGTTTACAAGGCTTGGAGGGCTATCGTGCATGTATGGCAAGCGGCTGACTTGCCCGCCATTACCTGTTTCCTAAAGCCATTGGGGGCAGAAGAGCCTGCAGGCCCTCAAAAGCTCAGGGCCAGGGGCCACTGAGTCTGGCTTCCGCGCCCTGGTCTGCAAGCTCACATAGCTGGTGCCCAGGCTGGTTATACTTGTAAGGGGAAGCCCCACACCATTTTTTTTATTTTTTAAAGGTTTTTTAAATTAAGAAAACAGGAGGCAGCATATGTCATTTTGTTTTTTAATTTACCTTTTATGTCTTGTCACTCAGCTGGTATAAAAGGCAGCATATGAGCAAAGGCCAGAATAATCAGTGTGGGACAATGATTGGGAATGGATCGGAGGTAACTATATAAAAATAAATAATAAAAAAATGTTCTTGCTGTATGTGTGCTTTTTTTACATTTAACCCTTTGTGAACTGGTAAGGGGTCCATGAGATTCCATGAGTTCACAAGGCTTGAGGGGCTGGCAAGTCACCCCAAAGGCCGGGGGGGTAGAAGAGCCCGCAGCCCATGAGGGCTATGTGGGTTTGTATAGCTCAAGTAGGCAGGTAGTTAAAAGGGTTAAAAAAAGTTTTTTATTCTGCTTTTTTATACAATTTTTAGGGAAACTCTGTGCAACCAACGAATTATTCGAGGCATTACTTCCAGAAAGATGCACCACTAAAACATGTTGGGTACATCTAAAAAGCTTAAGGTGTGTACTTTCAAGTAAAATTACCCTTACATGCATGCTTTATTTTGGGGTGTTTGTCATCCCTACCCTTGAAAGTAGCTCTTAAAAGGCACCTTGCTGTTTTTCTGATTTAGAAAAAAATTATCCAACAGGAGTTTCCAGTTGCTCCTAATTCCCCTCATATACCTTGCTCTAAAAGTACTGACAACACATATCCATACATAAAATTACATTTTATTCTCACATAATCATTAAAAGCATCCTTACAAGGAGCAATGTGAATGATAATTTTACCAAAAAAGAGTACCTGTTACTTTTAGGTACTCTTTTTTGGAAAAATTATCATCCATACTCTTCACATCTTGCATGGATCACATATGCACAGCACTTCCGCCTTTTCTACCCATCTGAGCACATGTCTGCGCTCCAACAATGAAGCGCATGTCACTTTCGCGTGATGTCATCACAGTCGTGGTGGCGCTCCTGTGTGCCTAGAGCATATACACAAGATCATGCAGTGCTAGGTTTGAAGTGGCATCCCTTTTCATTGAAGATGTTATGACCATCTTAGGTGTGGCAATGCACTGATTGCTCGTCTCGGATCCCACTGAGCTTTACTTATCTGGTCTCTCATTCATATTATTCATCTTTGACTCTTTAGCCCTGCGCTACACACTTTCTCCACTCCTTACAATTCATTGATATCCTGCAATGGAAAAACAAAAAAGAAATAACATAAAAAAATTATAAAAACATTGGAAAGCTTTACACATATAGCATGATTTTAGTATAAAGAACAACACAAATCTACCAATGACAATTAAGTATATTTAAATATTTTAACCATCTATCTTAATGTATCTCCAACTTATTGAGTTCTAATGCTGTATACATTCTCCTAGTCCCCGATTAGTTCTGTAAGATTGTCATCATTTAAAATCTTCAGTTTTTAATCTTTTTGGGTCAATCTATGTTTCATGTCCCCAGCTATCTGTAGAAAATCCAAATCATTAGAACCATTCCTTCGAGTTCGATGGACCTCCCCATAGGAAATACTCTTCATCAGCTGGGGGTGGGAGATATTTGCTCTCAGAATAGTGTTAGCAGCCAATATTTTTGCGAAACAAAATTGTTTCCAATGCCCCATTTTCACTGTTCCTGTTACTGACTCCTTACTGTATTCTAACATAAACCTGAGGTTGGCTGAGTTTATATTCAATTTAATTACAAATTCTAGCAACAGTGGTAAAATAAGTATATCATCAATATATCTGTGCCATATTTCCATGTGGCACGGGTATCTCATCAGGGTCGGCTGGCCCACAATCTCTTCTCCCATGCCCCCAGATACAGGTTCGCGAACGACGGGGCACACGTAGTCCCAATCGTGTTCCCCTGTATCTGGATGTATAGGTCTCCTTTAAAGAAAAAGATTGTGGGTCAAAATAAAAGGAAGAGGTTTAAAGAAAAAAATCATCATATAAAAGGAATATGGGCAATGGAAGGGTTTCTGAATGAATTAGATATTTGAGAGCATGACCACAATTTATTTTATTATTGAAAATTGACATGATAACTGTGCGACATGGAAACGCGGCACAGATTTATTGATGATATACCTATTCTGTAGACAGAGCCAGTACAACTGTTGCTAGAACGTTTCTTGGATTTAGGTATCCGGAAGAGTGAAGATTGGGCATTGGAAACAATTTTGTTTTAGAAAAAAATGGGTGTGAACACTATTCTGAGAGCAACTAACTCCCATCCCCAACCATTGATGAAGAGTAATCCCTATGGGGAGTTCCGAAGGAATTGTTCTAATGATGAGAGCAAAAGAAGGGATAGAAATACATTAGTGTATAGAAAGGAGGATAGGGAGTCAGCTATTAAGCCACCCCTAATACTGACATATACCAACAATCAATCAACAGAGAGAAGTTAGACAAATTGTCAACAAACAATGGCACCTGTTATAGGTACTTGAAAGACATTCTTTCCATCCCGAAGTTGGATGAATTGAGATAGACGGTTAAAATATTTAAATATATTAAATTGTCATTGGTAGATTTGTGTAGTTCTTTATATAAATCTTAAAAATCATGATATATGTGTAAATCTATCTAATGTTTGTATCAATTTTTTAATTTATTTCTTATCGTTTTTCCATTGCAGGGTATCAATGAATTGTAAGGAGTGGAGAAGATGTGTAGCGCAGAGCTAAAGGGTCAAAGATGAGTAATAAGAGGCCAAGTAGGTAAAGCTCGGTGGGATCTGGAAAGAGCAATAAGCATGTTGCCACACCTAAGATAGTAACAACTTCTTTAATCAAAAGTGATGATCTCATATATATGCTTGTGAAAGTACTAGACAGAAGCGCGGGCGTATTTCCTGGATCTCTAGGCGCACTACCCTCCACTGGGCTGCAAATAGATGGAATCATTGGGGAAATAAAGTTGACATCCAGGGTAAGTAGGGGGGTGGTTGTCCATCTCGAATCTTTAAAGTGGACCAAAACCCATCTGGATTGGCCCGGGAATCTATAAGATTCCCGGGCCGATCCATTCCCTCCCTGTGGGGCATCCAAAATCGGGATGCCCCGCTGTGTAAAACCGCAGCCACATTCCCGCTATCCCTCTAGCAGGGCGCGTGCCCGCCCCAGCCATTTGTGAATTGCTCGGAGCAGCTGAGCTAAGACGGCACTAAGATGTGCATAGCTCAGCAGCTCCAAGCATACTGTTGATGTTGAGTTGATGCAGGTGATCTGGGGGGTTTCCCGAATTTGGATGCGGGGGAGTGGACCAAAACCCAGTATAGTCAAAATCCTGGGCTTTGGTCCACTTTAATGTACAATATATTGGGGAATGAGCCAATACTGATCAGACTTATATACTATATTAATAGAGATTGCTGCATTTCAAAGATTTCTTAGATGCTGTCGGCTGCACATGGTTAGCCACTTCAGCTGTATTGCAAGTGAGTGCAATGATTACACTATATGTATCAATAAATTGGGTGTTGAAAAAGCTATATTATAAAGGTCCATGTTCATCCCTATTTGCAAGATGTGGAGTGTAAGTATACATTGCTCCTTGTGAGGATGCTTTTAATAATTATATGAGAATAAAATTTTATTTTATGTATAGATATATGTTGCCAATACAATTAGAACAATGTATATGGCATGTGAGGAGAATCGGAGGCTCCTGTTGGATTATTTTTCTCTAAGCCTGATCCCTGGCCCTATACCAGCTAATAAGTTATTGCCTAAATGGTGGAGACACTGGAGTGTGGGCAGGGCCGGATTAAGAGCATCCCGGGCCTGGTGCTGTAGATTTTGACGGGCCTATTATTCGAAGTATATAAAATGAAAACGCAACACAAAGCAATTTTGTTTAAGACAAAGTGCATTTGTCACATGTCAAATGTACATTAAATTACCAGGATAGCTGAATACATGTTAGTGTATGACAAATTTGCATATCTTCATAGAGTTTGTTCTTTAGCTAAAAAAAAAAAAAAAAAAAGAATCAACTCGCTTTTGGGGGGCCCAGAGTGTCAAAGAGGTGTTGTAGAGGGTTCGCTATGCCCCCAGACACCTATCCGATGTGACGTCACACCCGCAGTTTTTTTGGTTAACACACAGGGCTTGTTACAGGGCTGAAACACGAGAAGTGTTTCAGCCCTGTAGCACAGCACACTCAAGCACACCTATTTGACACTCAATGCACCCCTAAAAAATGTATTTTTGTTTAACAAAATAAAGAATCAAACAGCTGATCATAGATCATCCATTATAGACTGACTTGACTAAAAGCTATAGGTAAATCTGTCTAGAATAGCTGAGCTATAAGCAGATATGCCATTCAGGAGGCCAGAAAACTAGGCAACAATTTCTCACCTAGCGTTTCCATGGTCCTGAATGGCATGTCTGTTTATAACTCTTATAAGCAAACATACCATTCAGGAGCATAGAAAAGCTAGGTGAGAATTGTCACCTAGCTTTCCTGTACAACTGAAAGGCAAATTCGATTGGTGGACGGTGGTACCTTTGTGGGGTGTCTGATGAGTCTCAAGCTCCTACTGCCGCGGGACCTGCGTCAAGTGGCAGACATCACATGGGGCACGCCAGAGCCGTATTTACAACTTGCACTGCCCTAGGCACTTTTTGGTCAGCCCCCCCCCCCGAAAACATATAATGATGACTTTACCAGCCCTCCCACACACACACACACAATCATTCATACACACACACACACACACACACACACACACACACACACACACACACACACACACAAAACCCCACTCATACCCACAGACAAAATTTATACACACACACATCATTCATACATACATATACACAATTCATACATAAACACACACACACACATCATTCATACATACATACACACAATTCATACATAAACACACACACACACATCATTCATACATACATACACACAATTCATGCACATACACATAATTCATACATACCCACACACAATCATTCATACACACACCATTCATGCACATACACATAATTCATACACACACACATACATACACACACACACACAGACACACAATCATTCATACACACACAATCATTCATACACACACACCCACCCCAGTCATACCCACAAACATAATTCACACACACACACACACACACACACACACACACACACACACACAATCATTCATACACACACACACACACACACACACACACACACACACACACACACACAATCATACACACGCACAATCATTCATACACACACACCCACCCCAGTCATACCCACACACATAATTCATACACACATACATACACACACCCACCCCAGTCATACCCACACACATAATTCATACACACACACACACACATACATACACACACACACAATCATACACACACACACAATCATTCATACACACACACCCACCCCAGTCATACCCACACACATAATTCATACACACACATACATACACACACAATCATTCATACACACACATCATTCAACACACATACATACAATCAATCATACATACACACACAACCATTCATACACACACACACACACACACACACACACACACACACACACACACACACAGAATGCCCCCTCATCATGCCAGTCACTGCTCCTAAGAAATGATAATGGGGATGGGGGAAATACTCACCTTGCTATCCTTGCAGCACCTTGCAGGCAGAACATTTTTATTCACACCAAGAGTGACTAAAAGAAAAGGTAAGCATATCTGCAATGTCAGGATCATAGGCAGCATGAGATGTACTCATGCAGTGTGTCATTTTTTGGTCCACAATGGTAGATTAATACCCTTGCATCACAGCACCACAAAATCCCCACCAGGGACGAAAATATAGCAAGTGCGACCGCACCGGGCCCAGAAGGTCAGAGGGGCCCCATCATTGTTGCTTCTCCTTCTTATTTAGCATATTTGTGCTTAATAGGCATCATTTAGATAAAGGAAGCAGCATTTGTCTCTGCTGTTTCACTCTTTAGTTGTTTAGCTACATCCAGTTAAGTTAAAAGACAGAAAAATGTTACTGTATGAGCATTGACAGGGCCCCATTTAATGTCCATACCAGGGCCCCATCACATTTAGTTACCGCCCCCAACAACTACTATCCATGTGCCTTCCTGTGCCCTTAGAACAAAAAATAAACACAGTGTGAGCATATTCCCTAAAAGAACCTAAAAGTAATTATCAGAGTTCAAGTAGATTCCGCCCTCCTGAGTTGGGATGCCCTGATTGCCTGACACTCACTTACAGCAAGCTGTTTATTGCTGCAGCTTCCGCTGGCAACCATCTGAGTCTGCCTGATGCAGATGACCATGGATGACACTGGGGGCCCACGCATGTACAGGATTGCTGGATTAAGGTATCAGGTGAACTGAGGGGTTTCACAAAACTCAGGGGAGCAAAATCCCAGGCTCTGGCAACATTTTAAAGAGGAAATAAAGTCAAAGATGACTTTACTTCTTCTGACCTCTGCAGCATGGGGGCATCCTGATTTCAGATGCTCCACTGCACATTATTGTATGGCAAGGCAGACCTTTCAGCTTCACCAGACAAGCAGACCCTAAATGATTGCTGGCAAGCAGTCTGTGGGGAGAGAAGAATGAGGCCAGTATCACCTGCTTGGTATATGGGGCATATATATGAGAACATATCAGGATGTTCTCATGCTGTGGAGAACTGTGGAAGTACTTTTTGTGTGACCTTACTTTCTCTTTAAAGCAGACCAAAAGGCACAAATTATTTTGTGATCCACATAACTTAAATCTTAGGGGGCATTCCAAATCAGGATGCACCTCAAGAGTTAGGTTATGTGGATCAGAAGTCATTTGTGCTTTTGGTCTGCCTTGATAACAAACTAACAGCAAACCATACCATTGCCTTGGAAGTGTCCCTTTCCCTCTGCAGCAAATACAATCCCCCCCTCCCTCCCGCCCTCAAACACTGGACAGGAGCAAGACTTTTTTTTAAACTCTTCTCAGTCTATAGCACTTAAGAGCCCCCCCCCCCCCCCTTCCCGGAGTTACCAGCAGCCTGACTGACCTTTGATCTGCTTTCTTCTGCCTGGAACTATCTCTCAGGCTGCTCCTGGCCCCAGACCGATAGAAGCAACACCCCCCCCCCCTGCAGCTTTGCTAAACTGACAGCCAGGGGAGGGGGCAGAGAGAGCACATGAGCAAGACAGAGATCATTGCGTGTCCTGCTGAGAATGAGGAAACACTCAGCAGGGGCCGACAGGGAGACTGCCAGTGTCTCTGCTGCTCTTATGATGGCAAATTTGTCTGCTACTGACCTCTCCATAGCAGTGCTGTGGTTTGCGCGGTACCTTGATGAACAGGAAATCTGAGCCTTGGGGACGGGGCTTATGCTGCCTGTCACACAGGCTGAGCCAATGCAGCCTCAGCAGCTCTCTGCCTCTCCCCCTCGCTGACTGTATGTAATGTACGCCGATCAACAGCTCCTGCTTCTTCTCTCAGGTGGTTTCCCCAGCTCTGCTACATATGCCTGGCTCTGACAGCTGTTACTAAGGAATGGGACCGCCCCATCCTGTACCTTCGTGTTGCTGCCCGCGGGCACCTATGCGCGTTTGCAGGCTGCTGGGCCTGTTTAACGTAGGGGCCTGGAGCGACAGCTGGGTAAAAGGTAGAGAGCTAGATTTACCCATAACATAGACTCTGAATTTAGTGGGATTTCGTGCTTGTGAGAATGGCGCTTGGTATGGAGCTGCACCTGGTCAGCTGGCTGGGCTGTTAATGTCAAATTGTGTAGGATTGTAAAGGAGGACAAATTCAGGCCCCATTTGAAATCCTCCTTTACAATCCTACACATAGACTCTGAATTGTTTCAGATTTAGCTTGTTCTTTTTTTGTTTGCATATATTTTTCTGGGGGAAATGTGGTTTTTAATTCTGCTTTTTAAATTCTTTTTTAGGGGAACCCTGTGCAACCAAAGAATTCATCGAGTGATTACTTCCAGGAAACTGCACCCACAACAACGCCTAGAAAGTTTGAGGTGTTCTTCTAGAGAATACATAGTTTGTGTGTGTAGTTTTTATTCAAAAACTGCAAGGTGCATATAGTAGTTGTATTTCATCTGAAAATCTCATAAAGTGCTATTTCAGTTTGGGGGAGTCTCCTGGGCATGAAAGGGTGTCTACCAATATTTATGTGGTACCAATGTAAACAAAAGGAACTGCATTTCACACGCAAATCTTAAAAAACTTACATTTTTTTTTTTTAATACAGCTACAAAATGTAAAAGCACCCAAAAACATTGAGAAAGCACTAAATAAATGACAAACAAGCGAAAAGTCCAAACTCTGCTGAAAAAAAAAAACAATATATAATTTTCCTCGGAAATCCCTGGACATTCTTTCAAAAGTCACAGTTAAACACACAGTTAAAATATATATCACAAAACAGTAAAAATGGTCTGGTAACAGAGGGTGACATAATCTATAGGTAGGCTGGAAGTAAAAAGGATTAACGTAAAGCAAAAAAGCATTTTTTTCAATACCCCCACACCCTTAATATTATGAGGCCAATTCACAAGCAGGTGAAACAAGCTTTCTTTAGCTGCAAAAACATAGGAGTGTTCTGTTTCCACCTGGTCTACCTCCAAGGTAGACAACAAAGGTGAATGGCGGTTTCTTCTCCCAAAAAAGTAGCACACTTTTTTCACCTTTCACCTGAAAACTTTCATTCACTTTTTATTGTTTCTCACCAAATGTCAACTTTTTAAAACTAGTATTTAACAGACATCTTAAGACCTGTTGCAGTATACACAGTTCTTTTTAATACTTGGGCCTCGATTTAACAAGACTTGAAAACGTTGTCTTGGTATTAAAATACAAATAAAGTGGAGGGAGCCCCATGCCATTTTTCTTTTTTTAAAGGTTAAACCACTAAAAATAAAAAAAAAAAAACAGCCCGGGAACCAGCTATGGAGGCTGGTAGGCCAGGGCACAGAGGCCTAGCAGCTGGCCAAAGCGGTCCAGAGCGATCAACCTGTCCTACATTTTCTAGGCAATACCAAAAGATGGTTACGGCAAAGTACAAAAGATCCAATGTATCCGGCAAGAATGCCGGATACATACTGTACATATATAGGTTCATATATAGGTTCATATATACTGTACTTTGTCTAAAAAACATTTGGTGTTGTATAGAACGCCTAGGCACTACATACAACATGCCTAGATGCACCACGCTTCTAAATCTTGTGCATGACATGATTCTGTCCTGCCTTGCATTTGTGCCAGTTTCCAAAAAAGCTTTGCTCTTGTTCACTTGTTGCCAACCTTCACCTGGAATTCTAACTACAATTCTTGTTGTCTGCTGATGACCTTTGTAATGAACTCTTCCTACCAACCCAGTACCTTTGCTACAAACTTTGACTTTCATTTTACCATGTTTCTGCCATGTAGCTGCTGCCAGGCCATGTTTGTCTAAAATTCTGTGTATATGTTTGTTGCATTGTTCACTAATTTAGTTCAGTAATCCCCCTTCACAAACATTAAGCAAGGTACTTTCTTAATTTGTAATAAATACTATAACAAAATATGATGATTGAAGAGAAAAGGAGACAGCAATTCTTATATGAGCCTAAACTGTTATTGTTATCATAAACTATTTCAAGAAATGTATTTTAGTAAACCATTCTAGTTTACTGTTTAAAGGAAAGGAAAAAATGTGCATTTGCCATTATCTTTGTAAAAATAATAACGTATTAACCATTTATTTGGATAAACTGTGCGAGCAAAGATAGACTATCTCGCCAGTGTCACCAATCTCAACTGGGTGTCCCCACCGCATGTTAGAATATGTTCGCTTGGGTAGAAAAAGCCCGGTGGACCAGTTATTTTTTTGCTAGTGGAAAATTGGGGTATAAAAATGATAAGTGTTGGTTTCTTTATAGGGAAGGTTTATAGGGAAGGGGAATTTTCACGATCTGCAATCTGTTGCTATTGACAAATGTACACCAAGATCTACAAGAAGAAAGATGTAAGCTCTGTACACACAACACATTGCTACGCATGTTTAGGGTTCTATAAGCTCTCTCACCTCTGCAGCAGCTGTAGCAGCAGTTTTTGTGTGTACAGGGCTCACTTTTCTTTTTATGTAGGTCTTGGCGTACAGACTTGGTATACAGTTGCCATCAGCAACCGATTGCAGGTGGTAAAAACTGCTTCCATAAAACATGCATTTGACATAACATAAGAAAAAAGAAAATAAAAGAATGTTAGATAAACTCAGCACTTTTAAGAAGCCCTTTTTGGCAAAAACAAATACACTTTTAAAGATGCCATTGAAAGTGGACTTTCCCTTTAAGTAGTAACAATCAACATGTTAGTCTTAGCATGTTATAATTATCAACCAGACTGAATATCACACTAATAGTCATCTTTGTCTAGAATATAATTTATTTCTAATATAAAAATGTAATTTTTAGGGAGGTGTCAGAGAAAAGGAATGTATTAGGCATCATAAAAATAAAGTGATATTTACCCAAGTAATTATGAAATTATGATAAGTCAAATGTTTCAATTTATACAGTTATGTTTTAGTCATTGTGTTTTAGAGGGTTTTCCCTGATGCTTAGATGGATTCACACTTTTGGCCAGAAAAAAAGCTTAAACATATTTTAATTCTAAATGAGTATCAGAAAAATAGTCACAATTTCCAGCATCCACCGTGTCTTGCTGCAACATACAAACATTACTAAACAAACCTGGAAATGAATAAAAAGCCATTTGCTGACTTGCATGGCTTTTAATGGCTCCGCTGAAGAATCATACTGGAAATAAGCACTGCAGAATGGAGATACCGTACATTACCATTCTGCAGTGCTCAGTTCCAGTATGATTCTGTGCCTGTGTGGGCGTACTACCAAAGCTTCACCTGCAGCAGCACAACTGATAATAGCATGCTGCTGCATTCTGAGGTTTTAAGTACATAGAACGTATGTATGTAATAAGCTTTCAACAAAACTAAAAAAGTGGATAAGCAAGCAAGTTTGTTGAAGCAGGAAGAACCATTACAGTATTTCTTGAGTCCTTATCACTTGCTGTTATATATCTATGCTTTTTGCACGCTTTACAGAAGTCTATGAATTTTTAACAACAATAACAATTACATTTGTGTTACCCTTATGACTTGGTTTTACCCTAAATAATGTACCTAAATAAAAGATTAGATTGCATTCTTTGCATGCCTTAAAGGGAAGCCCATGTTGCATATGTTGATATCATATTTTATTTTCTAACTCACATAAGATACGGGTTAACAATGAATCATCAACAAAAGGCCTGCGCAACCAGTGTTGCCACTGAGCTTACAAGAACCAAGAGCTATCTTTCCTATCTGTGGAATCTTAGTAATTAGGAAGAATGAACTTCTCACCAAAGATTATCACACCTGTGATCACAGAAGGACAGACAACAGAAGGTGAGAAACAAGTAGTGTCCAGTAGTGTACAGGAATATGAACCTAAAAAAAAATACATACGGCTAGGTAAAACCAGGAAAAATACCAGCAAGTAAATTTGATAGTTTGCAGATCGACTGGGAGAACTAGAATCTCAGAATGTGAGGCTTTGGAAAAATGGGAACGGGCACTTGGACTAAACCAAGATTACTAAACTTAGACTGTAAAGAGGATTTTGACAAATCTATAAAATGTTGAATTCAGTGTAGAGCAAGCAAGAAAAGGACTAACAATTCGGGGTCACCAGGCTGGACTGGTCAGGTTAGGTAAGATCAGGTTTAGAGATGAGCGAACTTTTGAAAAATTTGATTCGACTGATTCGCTATATCTTCCGACAAAAATCGTTTTGACCCGAATTTATTCGCGACAAATCGCTATTAAAAATGGCTATTTCTGAGCCTCCTAGAGCCTCAATAGGGTTGTAAACCATTCTGCCTTGCTGTAACACGCATAGGATGCATGGTGGGTTATTCAACGAAACATTGGTTGAAAGAGACACTGGAGTTGGCTGCAGGAGTCCAAAAATTGGATGAATCACACCCTGGAGTTGCAAGCAGCAGCAGCAGCAGCAGGAGCCCAAATATAGCTTGAAAGAGACACTGGAGTTGGCAGCAGGAGCCCAAAAATTGAATGATTCACACCCTGGAGTTGCAAGCAGCAGCAGCAGCAGGAGCCCAAACATAGCTTGAAAGACACACTAGAGTTGGCAGCATGAGCCCAAAAATTGGATGAATCACACCCTGAAGTTGCAAGCAGCAGCAGGATCACAAATATTGCTTTAAAGAGACACTGGAGTTGGCAGCAGGAGACCAAAAACTGGCTGAATCACACCCTGGAGTTCCAAGCAGCAGTAGCAGCAGGAGCCCAAACATTACTTTAAGGAGACACTGGAGTTGGCTTCAGGAGCCCGAAAATTGAATGAATCACACCCTGGAGTTGCAAGCAGCAGCAGCCCAAACATAGCTTGAAAGAGACACTGGAGTTGGCAGCAGGAGCCCAAAAATTGGATGAACCACACCCTGGAGTTGCAAGCAGAAGCAGCAGCAGGAGCACAAACATAGCTTGAAAGGCACTCTGGAGTTGGCAGCAGGAGCCCAAAAATTGGATGAATCACACCCTGGAGTTGCAAGCAGCAGCAGCAGCAGGAGCCCAAACATAGCTTTAAAGAGACAATAGAGTTGGCAGCAGGAGCCCAAAAATTGGATGAATCACACCCTGGAGTTGCAAGCAGCAGCAGGAGCACAAACATTGCTTTAAAGAGACACTGGAGTTGGCAGCAGGAGCCCAAAAACTGGCTGAATCACACCCTGGAGTTGCAAGCAGCAGTAGCAGCAGGAGCCCAAACATTACTTTAAAGAGACACTGGAGTTGGCTTCAGGAGCCCAAAAATTGGATGAATCACACCCTGGAGTTGCAAGCAGCAGCAGGAGCCAAAACATAGCTTGAAATAGACACTGGAGTTGGCAGGAGGAGCCCAAAAAATGGATGAATCACACCCTGTAGTTGCAAGCAGCAGCAGCAGGAGCCCATACATAACTTGAAAGAGACACTGGAGTTGGCTTCAGGAGCCCAAAAATTGGATGAATCACACCCTGGAGTTGCAAGCAGCAGCAGCCCAAACATAGCTTGAAAGAGACACTGGAGTTGGCAGCAGGAGCCCAAAAATTGGATGAATCACACCCTGGAGTTGCAAGCAGCAGCAGCAGCAGGAGCCCAAACATAGCTTGAAAGACACACTGGAGTTGGCAGCAGGAGCCCAAAAATTGGATGAATCACACCCTGGAGTTGCAAGCAGCAGCAGCAGGAGCCCAAACATAGCTTGAAAGAGACACTGGGGTTGGCAGCAGGAGCCCAAAAATTGGATGAATCACACCCTGGAGTTGCAAGCAGCAGCAGCAGCAGCCCAAACATAGCTTGAAAGAGACACTGGAGTTGGCAGCAGGAGCCCAAAAATTGGATGAATCACACCCTGGAGTTGCAAGCAGCAGCAGCAGCAGGAGCCCAAACATAGCTTGAAAGACACACTGGAGTTGGCAGCAGGAGCCCAAAAATTGGATGATTCACACCCTGGAGTTGCAAGCAGCAGCAGGAGCACAACCATTGCTTTAAAGAGACACTGGAGTTGCCAGCAGGAGCCCAAAAATTGGATGAATCACACTCTGGAGTTGCAAGCAGCAGCAGGAGCCCAAACATTGCTGTAAAGAGACACTGGAGTTGGCAGCAGGAGCCCGAAAATTGGCTGAATCACACCCTGGAGTTGCAAGCAGCAGCAGCCCAAACATAGCTTGAAAGAGACACTGGAGTTGGCAGCAGGAGCCCAAAAATTGGATGAATGACACCCTAGAGTTGCAAGCAGCAGCAGCATGAGCCCAAACATAGCTTGAAAGAGACACTGGAGTTGGCTTCAGGAGCCCAAAAATTGGATGAATCACACCCTGGAGTTGCAAGCAGCAGCAGGAGCCAAAACATAGCTTGAAATAGACACTGGAGTTGGCAGGAGGAGCCCAAAAAATGGATGAATCACACCCTGTAGTTGCAAGCAGCAGCAGCAGGAGCCCATACATAACTTGAAAGAGACACTGGAGTTGGCTTCAGGAGCCCAAAAATTGGATGAATCACACCCTGGAGTTGCAAGCAGCAGCAGCCCAAACATAGCTTGAAAGAGACACTGGAGTTGGCAGCAGGAGCCCAAAAATTGGATGAATCACACCCTGGAGTTGCAAGCAGCAGCAGCAGCAGGAGCCCAAACATAGCTTGAAAGACACACTGGAGTTGGCAGCAGGAGCCCAAAAATTGGATGAATCACACCCTGGAGTTGCAAGCAGCAGCAGCAGGAGCCCAAACATAGCTTGAAAGAGACACTGGGGTTGGCAGCAGGAGCCCAAAAATTGGATGAATCACACCCTGGAGTTGCAAGCAGCAGCAGCAGCAGCCCAAACATAGCTTGAAAGAGACACTGGAGTTGGCAGCAGGAGCCCAAAAATTGGATGAATCACACCCTGGAGTTGCAAGCAGCAGCAGCAGCAGGAGCCCAAACATAGCTTGAAAGACACACTGGAGTTGGCAGCAGGAGCCCAAAAATTGGATGATTCACACCCTGGAGTTGCAAGCAGCAGCAGGAGCACAACCATTGCTTTAAAGAGACACTGGAGTTGCCAGCAGGAGCCCAAAAATTGGATGAATCACACTCTGGAGTTGCAAGCAGCAGCAGGAGCCCAAACATTGCTGTAAAGAGACACTGGAGTTGGCAGCAGGAGCCCAAAAATTGGCTGAATCACACCCTGGAGTTGCAAGCAGCAGCAGCCCAAACATAGCTTGAAAGAGACACTGGAGTTGGCAGCAGGAGCCCAAAAATTGGATGAATGACACCCTAGAGTTGCAAGCAGCAGCAGCATGAGCCCAAACATAGCTTGAAAGAGACACTGGAGTTGGCTGCAGGAGCCCAAAAATTGGATGAATCACACCCTAGAGTTGCAAGCAGCAGCAGGAGCCCAAACATTGCTTTAAAGAGACACTGGAGTTGCCAGCAGGAGCCCAAAAATTGGATGAATCACACCCTGGAGTTGCAAACAGCAGCAGGAGCCCATACATAGCTTTAAAGAGACACTGGAGTTGCCAGAAAGAGCCCAAAAATTGGACGAATCACACCCTGGAGTTGCAAACAGCAGCAGGAGCCCAAACATTGCTTTAAAGAGACACTGGAGTTGGCAGCAGGAGCCCAAAAATTGGATGAATCCTACCCTGGAGTTGCAAGCAGCAGGAGCCCAAACATAGCTTGAAAGACACACTGGAGTTGGCAGCAGGAGCCTAAAAATTGGATGAATCACATCCTGGAGTTGCAAGCAGCAGCAGCAAGAGCCCAAACATTGCTTGAAAGAGACACTGGATTTGGCAGCAGAAGCCCAAAAATTGGATGAATCACACCCTGGAGTTACAAGCAGCAGCAGGAGCAGCAGCAGCCCAAACATACCTTGAAAGACACACTGGAGTTGGCAGCAGGAGCCAAAAAATTGGATGAATCCCACCCTGGAGTTGCAAGCAGCAGTAGCAGCATCCCAAACATAGCTTGAAAGAGACACTGGAGTTGGCAGCAGGAGCCCAAAAATTGGATGAATCACACCCTGGAGTTGCAAGCAGCGGCAGCAAGAGCCCAAACTTAGCTTGAAAGAGACACTGGAGTTGCCAGCAGGAGACCAAACACTGGCTGAATCACACCCTGGAGTTGCAAGCAGCAGCAGGAGCCCAAACATTGCTTTAAAGAGACACTGGAGTTGGCAGCAGGAGCCCAAAAATTGGCTGAATTACACCCTGGAGTTTCAAGCAGCAGCAGCCCAAACATAGCTTGAAAGAGACACTAGAGTTGGCAGCAGGAGCCCAAAAATTGGATGAATCACACCCTGGATTGCAAGCAGCAGCAGCCCAAACATAGCTTGAAAGACACACTGGAGTTGGCTTCAGGAGCCCAAAGATTGGATGAATCACACCCTGGAGTTGCAAGCAGCAGCAGGAGCCCAAACATTAATTTAAAGAGACACTGGAGCTGGCAGCAGGAGCCCAAAAATTGGATGAATCACACCCTGGAGTTGCAAATAGCAGCAGGAGCCCAAACATTGCTTTAAAGAGACACTGGAGTTAGCAGCACGAGCCCAAAAATTGGATGAATCACACCCTGGGTTGCAAGCAGCAGTAGCAGCAGCCCAAACATAGCTTGAAAGACACACTGGAGTTGGCTTCAGGAGCCCAAAAATTGGATGAATCACACCCTGGAGTTGCAAGCAGCAGCAGGAGTCCAAACATTACTTTAAAGAGACACTGGAGCTGGCAGCAGAAGCCCAAGAATTGGATGAATCACACCCTGGAGTTGCAAGCAGCAGCAGCAGCAGCCCAAACATAGCTTGAAAGACACACTGGAGTTGGCTTCAGGAGCCCAAAAATTGGATGAATCACACCCTGGAGTTGCAAACAGCAGCAGGAGCCCAAACATTGCTTTAAAGAGACACTGGAGTTGCCAGCAGGAGCCCAAAAATTGGATGAATCACACCCTGGAGTTGCAAATAGCAGCAGGAGCCCAAACATTGCTTTAAAGAGACACTGGAGTTAGCAGCACGAGGCCAAAAATTGGATGAATCACACCCTGGGTTGCAAGCAGCAGCAGCAGCAGTCCAAACATAGCTTGAAAGACACACTGGAGTTGGCTTCAGGAGCCCAAAAATTGGATGAATCACACCCTGGAGTTGCAAGCAGCAGCAGGAGCCCAAACATTACTTTAAAGAGACACTGGAGCTGGCAGCAGAAGCCCAAGAATTGGATGAATCACACCCTGGAGTTGCAAGCAGCAGCAGCAGCTGCAGGAGCCCAAACATTGCTTTAAAGATACACTGGAGTTGGCAGCAGCTGCAGCAGGAGCCCAAAAATTGACTGACACACCCTGGAGTTGGCAGCAGCAGCAACCCAGAAATTGGCTGGAAGGCACCCTGAAGTTGTCAGCAGCAGGAGCACAAACATTAGCTGGAAGGCACACCCTGGAGTTGGCAGCAGCATTAGCAGGAGCCCAAACATTGCTTGAAAGACACCCTGGAGTTGGTAGCAGCAGCAGCAGGAGGCCAAAAATTGGCTGAAAGGCACACCCTGAAGTTGGCATCAGCAGGAGCCCAAAAATTGTCTGGAAGGCACACCCTGAAGTTGGCATCAGCAGGAGCCCAAAAATTGGCCTAAAGACATAAATATGTTTTGCACCATTTGGAAAGTGTAAAACGTGGCACCATGCTGAATCTAGTCGCATGCATCAGCCATTGGTGGGTTGAAATCCTGGCTGATCCATCCCTGATTGATTTTCACAAAGGTGAGTCTCTCCACGTTTTTAGTTGACAGACGAGTTCTCCTCGCCCGCCGCACTAAACACCTGCTCAGATGGCACGCTACTGGCCGCGCAGGACAGCTTTTCCAGGGCAAACTATGCTAGTTGTGGCCACAAGCCAAGTTTGGCTGCCCAGAAGTCCAGCGGATCCTCAAGGTGTGTTGGCATGGTCATGTCAAGGTATGACATGACCTGCTGGTTGAGGTCCTGCTCCAGGTCTTCCTGCTGCTCATGAGTAGCCTCACTATGCGGGTGTAGAAAGCTACTCATTAGCGACTGAAGACTGAGGCTGCTGCTGATGGAGCTGCTGCTGCTGCTCCTGCCAACCCCCCCAGCAGCCATGGCAGTGGAAGGTGAGTGCAAAGGTCCCCCCGAGTCAGACCTGCAAGAGTATGGATCATGGCGCAGATCCAATAAGGTGGACAGACAGAAGTCATCCCGCCAACAAATGGAAACAATTCTGGGGTCACTAAGCAAGTACGTGAGCATGCTTCCTGCCATTTGCGCAAGTGACTCGGAGGGACTACCTGTCCCCATCTCCACTGCATACTGCCACGGTGTGTCCGGGTCCTCTGTCTCGCCTTCCTCTAAACCCTCTAGCTCCTCTGGCTGCTCCTGCTTCTCCTCTCCTGTCCGCTGACTAGATAAACCAGCCATTTCGCCAAGCCTAAACTGTGCTTCACTGTGCCCCTCCTCCTCCTCTTCCTCCTCCTCCTCCAGTTCAGCTCCAACGGGGTTCATGTGGCCATAATATGTAGACGCCATGTCTCCATTGCCCTGACCAGCCATGGTTTCCAACATGTGCTGTAGTACATGAAGCAGTGGAATCACGTCGTTCATCCCGTAATCCTGCTGACTGACAAATAAAGTGGCTTCCTCAAAGGGCCTGAGCAAATGGCAGGTTTCACGTATGAGCTGCCACTGGTTGACATTGAAGTTACACAGGGGAGTCCTCCTATCCGCTTGGATCATCAGGATATCCATGATGTCATTTCTCTGTTCATATATTTGGTCCAACATGTGAAGGGTGGAAACATCGCAAAGCAGACTATGTTGGGGGCTACCGTTCTGACGCTGTAGCTCAAGAAGGGTGTGTTTGGCAGTGTATGAGTGGCTGAAGTGCATGCAAAGTTTCCTTGCAGTTGTTAGGATGTCTTGCAGATGGGGGGAACACTTCAGAAACTGCTTGACAACCAGATTGACGCAGCGCAGCTTGGCGCAGCGTAGACAAAATGTTCTTCCCATTGTCGGTAACCATGATTCCCATTTTAAGTTTTCTTGGAGTAAGCCATGTTTGGATTTCCTGATAAATAATTTTAAGCAGTTCCTCCCCTGTGTGACTCCGTTTGCCAAGACAAACCATGTGAAGCACAGCGTGACACCTCCGTGCCCTGCACACATGGTAGACTGGAGGGGCACTGAGACTTGAGCCTACAGTGGAGGGTGAGGAGATGGCGGAGGAGGAGGAGGCCGAGTCGCACGGTGTCACAGGCCCAACGGGCAGGGAGCGCGGAGGCCAAAGCGGCGTGACCTGTCCAAGTTGCTGCTGCTGCTGCAAAGGGACCACATTCACCCAGTGGGCCGTAAACGACATGTACTGTCCCTGACCGTAGTTACAGCTCCAGACGTAGGTGCTGCCATGCACTTTGCTACACACCGACAGGCTCAAGGACTGGCCCACCTTCTGTTCAACAAAAGAGTGCAGCGCTGGTACTGCCTTCTTGGCAAAGAAATGACGGCTTGGGACTCTCCACCTCGGCTCGACACAAGCCATCAGTTCTCTGAAAGGTGCAGAGTCCACCACCTGAAAAGGGAGCGACTGCAGCACCAGCAAGCACATTCAGCTTCTGCGCCGTAGGATGAGTGGGTGCATACTGCTGTCTCTTGGACATGGCTTCGCTGATGGATTGCTGGCAGGATGCATGACTTGGAGGAGGAGGAGCAGGAGCGACAGAGGATGGGTATGACGCACAGCTGCCTTCGGTTGAGGTGCTGGAGCCTTGGCTGTCAGAAATTGGGAGCGGCGTGCGACTTGGTGAGGAAGCAGGCTGGACCACCTCTTCGGAGCCTCGGTTCTCCCAGGCAGCTTTATGGTGATGCATCATATGTTGACGCAGGGCCGTGGTGCCAACATTTGGGCCCTGGCCACGCTTCACCTTCTGCCTACATATCTTGCATGTGGCCATGTTATCCTCCTGCGGATGCTTCAGGAAAAACTGCCACACTGCCGAGTTGCTACTTTTCCCACCAACAGGCCACACTGATTCACTGCTACTGTCGCCAACTCCAGGAACCCCTGCTCCACTACCTCCCGAAAAGGTAGCCTGCCGCGCAGCAGGTGCTCTACCCCGGCCCCGTTTGGCTCCAGGCTTTACAATTCTGCCCCCCATGTTGACTGCCAACCATGCTGCTAACACCTTGCTGCCTCAGCTGCTGACTCCGGGGCAACCTGCGCCCCTCTTCTCCTGATGATGACGATGAAGCCCCTTCATCACCCGGTTCCCAAGTGCGATCGGCTTCATCATCATCATCATCACCGAGTTGTGGCTGCACGTCACTGATGTTCTCCTCAACAGTGTCTGCCGCAGGAGCTGGAATGCTCGCAACACCCACGACACTGTCCACATCACTATTTGTCTGCCTAGCTGAAGAAGCCACCTCCATTTCTTGGCTGGGCAGTAGCTGCTGACTGTCCTCTATCTGATCGTCCTCAGTAAAGAGTGGAGCTGAACCCAAAAGCATAGGATACGTCGCTGGGGGAGGGAACGGCGTAGGACAGAGGCAATGGGAGGACAGGGACTGCTCTCGGGGCATGCCAACTCAGGGTAGTGTCAGAGGAACCTACTGACCCTAGACTGGGGGTGTCAGATGTGATGATGTTGATGAGCGCATTAACCAATCTACTACGGCAGATGCGTTACTGGTGGAGAAACGACCGCTAGCAGATACTGGCAGTTCAGGTCTCTCACCGTGACTCCTGCTGCCACTCGCTCCTAGTCTGCTGCGACCTCTGCCTGCTGAATCTTGGCCTCTGCCACTCCTCTTTGAACATCCTTGCACTTGTCTGCATGCCATTTTTATGTATTTGAAATGCGCAATAGGTACGATAAAAAATGTGTTTACTTTAAAATGAAGAAGCTAAATAAAGTGAGGGACTGCTTCTCTGCACCAGATACTATGAAAATTGGCAGTATGAGATACCCTGCGGCCTAGTGTTTTGGCAGGAGACCAAAAACCAATTCAAAATGCAATACTTTGATTCAGCTGAGGAAGTATCAACAAGCGTATTTAGTATAACAGATAGGCTGCCTAATGCAGGTTTGGGATGCCCTGCAGCCTGGTGTTTTTTTGTTAAAGGCAGACCAAAAACCAATTCAAAATGCAATACTTTGATTCAGCTGAGGAAGGATCAACAAGCATATTTAGTATAACAGATAGGCTGCCTAATGCAGGTTTGGGATGCCCTGCGGCCTGGTGTTTTTTTTGTTAAAGGCAGACCAAAAACCAATTCAAAATGCAATACTTTGATTCAGCTGAGGAAGGATCAACAAGCGTATTTAGTATAACAGATAGGCTGCCTAATGCAGGTTTGGGATGCCCTGCGGCCTGGTGTTTTTTTGTTAAAGGCAGGCCAAAAACCAATTTAAAATGCAATACTTTGATTCAGTGGAGGAAGGATCATCAAGCGTATTTAGTATAACAGATAGGCTGCCTAATGCAGGTTTGGGATGCCCTGCGGGCTGGTGTTTTTTTTGTTAGAGGCAGACCAAAAACTAATTCAAAAGGCAAAACTTTGATTCAGCTGAGGAAGGATCAACAAGCGTATTTAGTATAGCAGATAGACTGCCTAATGCAGGTTTGGGATACCCAGGTGGGCTGGTGTTTTTTTGGGTTAAAGGCAGACCAAAAAATATTTAAACTAATCCAGTTATATATTATGATAAATGCTTGTGTGTAACAGATAGGGTTAAATAAGCCACTGCATAGATGGCATGCACAGTGGCAAGGCAGATTTACAGCACAAAGAATTGAAATTGAATTGAAAACTGATCTGGCTAATGAAAAAAAAAATGTTTTCACTGTCACTTCTAAGCTGTCCCTGGCTGGATGGTTCCGGTTTTTACCTATCTTTCCCTGGCTCTGTCTACCTCTCTGCCTCTCTGCCTCTCCCTACCTATCTCTAACTCTCTGTCCCTGTCTCTAACTAGCTGTGCTCTGGCCGCAATGCAAGGCTGAAATGCGCACAAGCAAGATGGCCGCCGCTTTATATAGCACGGTGGCGTCACCGGGCTTTCTGGCTGCTGATAGGCTGCATGTGACTTACCCATGATACCGTGCCCCAGGGGGTATGTCTGGACATGTTCATCCACCATTTTAGAATGCCTGTAATTTAAATAAATGGAGTTTAAAGGAAAACTTCGATCGATCGAATCGCGGGGAAATTCGGATTCGTTCAGAATCGAATTTTTCATGAAATTCGGAACGAATCCGGGTTTGTCCGGATCGATTCGCTCATTCCTAGTCAGGTTACAAGAGAAAGTTATTTGCTTTTTTAACAAAACACGCTATACACAAAATAGATGCAAGATGTCTTATCTTAACAAATGTGCATTTGTTAACATGTTAGATGACACCAGGGCCAGCGTCAGAACCTGGCAAGGTGGGCAGCTGCCAGGGGCCCCCACCCTCTGGAGGGGACCCACTGACAGAGCTGGCGTTTGAGGTGTGCGGCGTCGCTTGACCGGTGGTGGACAGCTGGTGCTCACATCTCCTCGAATGTCGGGGTTTTACACAACAGGGCATCTCGATTTAGATTCCAGGGGAAGAAGTGCTGGGTTTTGTACTGCTTTTAAGTTGCCCATCCAAGCAGATTTCCTATCCCTAGAGCATCCCAATCTGTGATACCCTACTGTGTGAAACCCCCTGGGATCGCTGGCATACCCACTATGTGAGCAATTCCAACCCTTGAGTTTTGGTCCGCTTTACATGAGCATCTAAATTTGGGATGCCCCTGTTTGTGAAAGAACCCCCTTGGTTGGGCTGTTAACTCAAACTGGTGATCCCACAGTGCATTCACCAGAGACCAACTAGAGTTTTGTTCCAAATAGCATGAACCTTAAGGGGCATCCAGATTTGGGACGTCCCTCGGTGATGTGACATGACTCTTCACCACAAAGGGGCCCTCTGAGACCATGCTGCCCAAGGGCCCACATAAACCTGGAGCCAGCCCTGGATGGCACCCATAGTTTTGTATACAAAATGGTAGTCATTATTTGAGATGAGCGAATTTTTGAAAAATTTGATTCGACTGGTTCATCGAATTTTCCGGCAAAAATCGCTTCAACCCGAATTTATTCGCGACGAATTGCTATTAAAAACGGCTATTTCTGAGCCTCCTAGAGGCTCAATAGGGTTGTAAACCATTCTGCCTTGCTGTACCATGCATAGGATGCGTGCTGGGTTAGTGAAATAACACTGTAAATAATGATCAAATTCAGATCAGAGGCATTGCTAATAGAATCGCAGAGCGGCACAATTGCAGAGAGTTGAAGTGGCATCACTATGAGGGGCCCCTATAGTGCCTGAAAAACAAACCCTGGAGCTGGCAGCAGCAGGAGCCCAAAAATTAGCTGAATCACGCCCTGGAGGTGCAAGCAGCAGCAGCAGCATCAGCAGCAGCTGCAGGAGCCCAAATATTGCTTTAAAGAGACACTGGAGTTGGCTGCAGAAGCCCAAAAATTAGCTGAATCACACCATGGAGCTGCAAGCAGCAGCAGCAGGACCACAAACATTGCTTTAAAGAGATACTGGAGTTGGCTGCAGGAGCCCAAAAATTGGCTGAATCACACCCTGGAGTTGCAAGCAGCAGCAGCAGCAGCAGGAGCCCAAACATTGCTTGAAAGAGATACTGGAGTTGCAAGCAGCAGCAGGAGCCCAAACATTGCTTTAAAGAGACACTGGAGTTGGGAATCACACCCTGGAGTTGCAAGCAGCAGCAGCAGCTGCTGCAGGAGCCCAAACATTGCTTGAAAGAGACACTGGAGTTGGCAGCAGCAGCAGGAGCCCAAAAATTGACTGACACATCATGGAGTTGGCAGCAGCAGCAGGAACCCAGAAATTGGCTGGAAGGCACCCTGAAGTTGGCAGCAGCAGGAGCACAAACATTAGCTAGAAGGCACACCCTAGAGTTGGCAGCAGCATAAGCAGGAGCCCAAACATTGCTTGAAAGACACCCTGGAGTTGGCAGCAGCAGAAGGCCAAAAATTGGCTGAAAGGCACACCCTGAAGTTGGCATCAGCAGGAGGTCAAAAATTGGCTGGAAGGCACACCCTGAAGTTGGCATCAGCAGGAGCCCAAAAATTGGCCTAAAGACATAAATATGTTTTGCACCATTTGGAAAGTGTAAAACGTGGCACCATGCTGAATCTAGTCGCATGCATCAGCCATTGGTGGGTGGAAATCCTGGCTGATCCATCCCTGATTCATTTTGACAAAGGTGAGTCTCTCCACATTTTTAGTTGATAGACGAGTTCTAGCCGTAACTTTGACCCCCGCCGCACTAAACACCCGCTCAGATGGCACGCTACTTGCCGGGCAGGACAGCTTTTCCAGGGAAAACTCTGCTAGTTGCGGCCACAAGCCAAGTTTGGCTGCCCAGAAGTCCAGCGGATCCTCAAGGTATGTTGGCATGGTCATGTCAAGGTATGACATGACCTGCTGGTTGAGGTCCTGCTCCAGGTCTTCCTGCTGCTCATGAGTAGCCTCACTATGCGGGTGTAGAAAGCTACTCATTAGCGACTGAAGACTGAGGCTGCTGCTGATGGAGCTGCTGCTCCTGCCAACCCCCCCAGCAGGCATGGCAGTGGAAGGTGAGTGCCGAGGTCCCCCCGAGTCAGACCTGCGAGAGTATGGACCATGGTGCAGATAGGCATCGGCCAACTGAAGAATGTAGAATGTCTTTGTAGTAGGTCAGTTTGACCACCTGTCTCCATCTCCACTGCATACTGCCACGGTGTGTCCGGGTCCTCTGTCTCACGTTCCTCACATCCCTCTAGCTCCTCTGGCTGCTTCTGCTCCTCCTCTCCTGTCAGCTGACTAGTTAAACCAGCCATTTATCCAAGCCTAAACTGTGCACTGTGCCACTCCTCCTCTTCTTCCTCCTCCTCCAGTTCAGCTCCAACGGGGTTCATGTGGCCGTAAGATGTAGACGCATGTCTCCAGTGCCCTGACCAGCCATGGTTTCCAACATGTGCTGTAGTACATGAAGCAGTGGAATCATGTCGTTCATCCCGTAATCCTGCCGACTCACAAATAAAGTGGCTTCCTCAAAGGGCCTGAGCAAACGGCAGTTGTCACGTATGAGCTGCCACTGGTTGACATTGAAGTTACACAGGGGAGTCCTCTTATCCGCTTGGATCATCAAGAAATCCGTGATAGCTTTTCTCTGTTCATATAGTTTGTCCAACATATGCAGGGTGGAATTCCAACGGGTGGAAACATCGCAAATCAGACTATGTTGGGGGCTACCGTTCTGACGCAGTAGCTCAAGAAGGGTGTGCTTGGCGGTGTATGAGTGGCTGAAGTGCATGCAAAGTTTCCTTGAAGTTGTTAGGATGTCTTGCAGATGGGGGGAAGACTTCAGAAACCGCTTCACAACCAGATTGAAGACATGAGCCATGCAGGGCGCATGGGTCAGCCTTCCTTGTCGCAGCGCAGACAAAATGTTCTTTCCATTGTCGGTAACCATGGTTCCCATTTTCAGTTTTCTTGGAGTAAGCCATGTTTGGATTTCTTGATGAATACATTTAAGCAGTTCCTCCCCTGTGTGAACCATGTGAATCACAGCGTGACACCTCATGGTAGACTGGAGGGGCACTGAGACTTGAGCCTACAGTGGAGGGTGAGGAGAAGGCGGAGGATGAGGAGGCCGAGTCGCACGGTGTCACAGGCACAATGGCCAGGGAGCGCGGAGGCCGAAGCGGCGTGACCTGTCCAAGTTGCTGCTGCTGCTGCAAAGGGACCACATTCACCCAGTGGGCCGTAAATGACATGTACTGTCCCTGACCGTAGTTACAGCTCCAGACGTCGGCGCTGCCATGCACTTTGCTACACACTGACAGGCTCAAGGATGGCCCACCTTCTGTTCAACAAAATTGTGCAGCGCTGGTACTGCCTTCTTGGCAAAGAAATGACGGCTTGGCACTCTCCACCTCGGCTTGGCACAAGCCATCAGTTCTCTGAAAGGTGCAGAGTCCACCACCTGAAAAGGGAGTGACTGCAGCACCAGCAACTTGGACAGGAGCACATTCAGCTTCTGCGCCATAGGATGAGTGGGCGCATACTGCTGTCTCTTGGACATGGCTTCGCTGATGGATTGCTGGCGGGATGCATGACTTGGAGGAGGAAGAGGAGGAGCAGGAGCATCTGGAGGAGCGACAGAGGATGGGTATGACGCACAGCTGCATTCGGCTGAGGTGCTGGAACCTTGGCTGGCAGAAACTGGGAGCGGCGTGCCACTCGGTGAGGAAGCAGCCTGGACCACCTCTTCGGAGCCTCGGTTCTCCCAGGCTGCTTTACGGTGACGCATGATATGTTGACGCAGGGCCGTGGTGCCAGCATTTGGGCCCTGGCCACGCTTCACCTTCTGCCTACGTATCTTGCATGTGGCCATGTTACCCTCTTGCGGATGCTTCAGGAAAAACTGCCACACTGCCGAGTAGCTACTTTTCCCATCAACAGCCCGCACTGATTTACTGCTACTGTCGCCAACTCCAGGAACCCCTGCTCCACTACCCCCCGATAAGGTAGCCTGCCGCGCAGCAAGTGCTCTACCCCGGCCCCGTTTGGCTCCAGGTTTTACAATTCTGCCCCACATGCTGACTGCCAACCATGCTGCTAACACCTTGCTGCCTCAGCTGCTGACTCCGGGGCAACCTGCGCCCCTCTTCTCCTGATGATGATGATGAAGCCCCTTCTGCACCCGGCTCCCAAGTGCGATCGGCTTCATCATCATCATCATCGAGTTGTGGCTGCACATCACTGATGTTCTCGGTTTCCTCAACAGTTTCTGGCGCAGGAGCTGGAACGCTCGCAACACCCACGCCACTCTCCACATCACTATTTGTCTGCCTAGCGAAAGAAGCCACCTCCATTTCTTGGCTGGGCAGTAGCTGCTGACTGTCCTCTATCTGATCGTCCTCCTCACTGAAGAGTGGAGCTGAACCCAAAGCATAGGATATGTCGCTGGGGGAGGGAACGGCATAGGACAGAGGCAATGGGAGGATAGGGACTGCTCTCGGGCCATGCCAACTCAGGGTTGTGTCAGAGGAACCTACCAACCTTAGACTGGGGGTGTCAGATGTAACTTGTGATGATGTGGATGACCGCGTTAACCAATCTACCACGGCAGATGCGTTACTGGAGGAGACACGACCACTAGCAGATACTGGCAGATCAGGTCTCTCACCGTGACTCCTGCTGCCACTCGCCCCTAGCCTGCTGCGACCTTTGCCTGCTGAATCTTTGCCTCTGCCACTCCTCTTTGAACATCCTGGGACTTGTCTGCCTGACATTTTTATGTATTTGAAATGCACAATAGGTACGTTACAAAATGTGTTTACTTTAAAAAGAAGAAGCTAAATAAAGTGAGGAACTGCTTCTCTGCACCAGATACTATGAAAATTGGCAATATGGGATAACCTGCGGCCTAGTGTTTTGGCAGCAGGACAAAAACCAAATCAAAATGCAATAGTTTGATTAAGCTGAGGATCAACAAGCGTATTTAGTATAACAGATAGGCTGCTAAGTGCAGTTTTGAGATACCCTGCGGCCTACTGTTTTGGCAGCAGGACAAAAAACCAATTCAAAATGCAATAGTTTGATTACGCTGAAGATCAACAAGCGTATTTAGTATAACAGATAGACTGCTAAGTGCAGGTTTGGGATACCCTGCGGCCTACTGTTTTGGCAGCAGGACAAAAAACCAATTCAAAATGCAATAGTTTGATTAAGCTGAGGATCAACAAGCGTATTTAGTATAACAGATAGGGTGCTACATGCAGGTTTGGGATACCCTGCGGCCTAGTGTTTGGCAGCAGGACAAAAACCAATTCAAAATCCAATAGTTTGATTAAGCTGAGGTTCAACAACCTTATTTAGTATAACAGATAGACTGCTAAGTGCAGGTCTGGGATACCCTGCGTCCTAGTGTTTTGGCAGTAGGACAAAAACCAATTCAAAATGCAATAGTTTGATTAAGCTGAGGATCAACAAGTGTATTTAGTATAACAGATAGGCTGTTAAGTGGCAAGGCAGATTTACAGCACAAAGAACTGAAATTGAATTGAAAACTGATCTGGCTAATGAAAAAAAAAATGTTTCACTGTCACTTCTATGCTGTTCTATGATCATTCCGGTTTTCCCTATCTTTCACTATCTTTCCCTGGCTCTTTCTACCTCTCTGTCTGCCTCTCTGACTCTCCCTACCTATCTCTAACTCTCTGTCCCTGTCTGTAACCAGCTGTGCTCTGGCAGCAATAGAACGCTGAAATGCGCACAAGGAAGATGGCCGCCGGTTTATATAGCACGGTGACGTCACCGGGCTTCCTGGCTGCGGATAGGCTGCATGTGACTTTCCCATGATACCTTGCCCCAGGGGACATGTCCGGACATGCGCTTCCACCATTTTAGAATGCCTGTAATTGAAATAAATGGAGTTTAAAGGAAAACTTCGATCGATCGAATCGCGGGGAAATTCGGATTCGTTCAGAATCGAATTTTTCATGAAATTCGGAACGAATTCGGGTTCGTCAGGATCGATTCGCTCATCCCTAGTCATTATGACACAGAAATCAAACTGCAACATTGTCAGGATGCTGTGGTATAGACTTTAATCCCCCCCCCACAGTATTGGGGCATCCCGACTTGAGATACCCTGCTGCATCTCCCCTCACTGCAAGCATAGTATTGGACACCCCCATACCTACCAATTCTGCATTCCATCAGAGGCTGTTAGTCCTCTTTTCCACTACAGGAATGGTTCAACCCTACCACGAGTGATTCTGAATGGTTGCCGGTAGTTATAATTTTGAAAGTATAGGGAAAGGGTGTTAAACTCATTTTCACTGAAGGCCACATTTCTGGTTGCATTCAAAGGGATGGATAATAAAAAATGCAAAACAAAAAGCAAACATGATTTATAAAATGTGGTTACAGACAAAAAAATGTTTTTTCCAGAACCGACACAGAATTATTTTGCTCTGGACAGTCCCAAAATTATTTTGCCAGAACGACCACCAAATTTCCCCAGGATAGATGCAGAAGCTGAATTATTTTGCCTCTGATAGCCACAGAATTATTTTGCCCAAGACAGATGCCGAAGCATAATTATTTTGCTCAGGACAGGTAGAGACAAAGAATTATTGTGCCAAGTAAAGCCATAAAATGATTTTTCCCAGGACAGATGCAGATGCAGACATAAAATTATTTTGTCCATAACAGCCTCAAAATTATTTTGCCCATGATAGATGCCAGTGTCATCACCCTTGGAGTGGCTGGGTCAGAGGGCCACCTAAGAGAGAAGGGGGATGCATCTAGGCCTTGACTTTGACACCTGTGATATAGGGGTTCTTGGTCCAAGACTTGCGGCAGAGGGAGATGCTAGATTCTGGAGTGCCAACATGCGGTACTATGTATACTGCTATGAATACACATATTTAAATGCATGGGAAAGCTTTCTGCTTATTATAGTACAAAAGTGGCATAAGCCCTAGTTGTAACACTTAATTTTATTTTTAGTTGTAACATTAATTGTAATTGTAAACAAGTGACATTAGGCTAACACTATGTAATACATGTACCCGTGTTACTACCTACTAATTTACCTACAGTATAGTTAAAACTATAACATTTACAATAAGTAATCCTATAACTATGTGTGTAAAAACCAGAGAACATTACTATTTATTTTAGTGTTATTTTATTCACTACTTCTACTTGCTAGTCAATCATCTTCCATAACGCTTTACAAGGTATGATGACTTTTCTCAGACCGGGCAGTGCCAAGGGTTGATAGAAGATCCACTTACCTTACAGCAGCTCCCTCAACGCCAATTAGTCTTTGGTAGCCCGGGTTTGTAAAGCTGAGAGCTTCCGTGTTCAGGTTGGTGAGTGGGCATCCTGTGTACCATAAAACAATGGCAGCTCTGTACTTGTAAGTTCTTGAAGGACTGAAAACCTCCAATGTATTCAGCGTGAGCCAGGCATATGCAAGCCAGGCCCACCTGCCAGCCAGAACCCAGAAGCTCATTCATTTAAGGTTATTTGGAGGTTTCCAATAGAATGCTTAAACCTTAAAAGTAGTATTGTTCAAATATGGCCCTGTTTTGGTGCTGTTTGGACAAATGTTCTGACATGCTCTGAACTGTCAAAAAAGTAAACATTTACTTTAACTTAGAATAGTCATCATAGCATAAACCAGTTGCTTTCAGTAGCATGGGAAAAATGAATACAAATGAAGTACAAACTATAGTACAGTAATTATTAGTTTAGTTAACAAACACAAAATAGTAAAGCAAGTGTTTCTTTATTTGGGGTAGGCATTGTTTTGCAGAAGTCCATTGCGCTGTATGGTTGCTTCAATTTGAACAGTATATGACATATTGATACTGCATTGTCTTTATAGTTTTTTTTCTTATAAAAATAATGCTGGCTACATTTAATGCGAATATTTTCAAGAATCGGTCATGATCGAGCCAAACAAAAATCAGAAAAATGTTGGTAAAATTTTACTTTTCCCGGCATTTTCTAAACATACTCCAGATCACCCATGCTATAGAGGCTTGGGGCTTATCATCTATCCTGCCTGCGCTCCCATGGCTTAGGTCATGCTTCCAGGTCCCCCAAGTGTGGCATTTAATATACCTGACTTCTAGCCTAGAAGGGGGTTCGTGTGTCAAACCAAGGTGCCCATAGTTATCTGTTGCCATATGCCATCAGTAATCTGAACCCTTTGCAGCACAATCTATGTTTCAGGTGCACCAGCATGGCCGATCTGGGGTCTGATTAGATAATGCAAGAAAAGTGGACTTCCCATTTAAACCCAAGCGACAACTCTCCACGCGGTTTTCTCCACAAATTAGAGGCTCTCAAAAATGTAAATAGTCTTTCCAAATATTTGTGAAATACAATATTAAAAGCTTTAGGGGACATGTTGCTCATTATCCTAACACTTTTCCTCCAAGAATAGATTTTGCTTGTAACACTTCAATGTTTAATTATACACTTCAAAGTTGGGTTTCAGCTTTTCACCATCACTTGAAATTGGAATATGCAGTGACGTTATTATGGTGTAGTACCATTCTCTTCTTTGTTACTGAACTTAAAATAGAGTTTTGCTGCTATTTACATCTGCTGAACATGATCATGCTGTATTTTTTAACTTACCACAGGAGGTCCGATATGGCAAAACCCAGCGGATGAGTTCTCTACTTTGCAGCTTCAGATGCTGTTTAATGTATTTACAGTATGTATTTGACCTGTGTATCACTTGTATGTTATGTGGTCTCTATGTCATTTTCATGCACATAAATGTGCACTTTCAAACCTACAGTACCACTATAAGTTCGAATGTAGTAGTGTTTTAAGTATATGTCATACAGGACTTTTTTATAGGGTCTCTGATATTGACGATGTAAAAAGGGCCATTCCTTACTCAAAAACTAGAAACACATTTGATGAGACTCGTTTTAAATGTGTTTGGAATTTCCATAGGCTTTTCTACCTTTTCTAAAATAAAATATCTATTTCATTAAGATCATTTGCACGATGAAAACTACTTTTATATTATGTTTTATTAACTTTATTGTATAGGGAGTGATTTAAAAAATAGTTTTTTTCTATTTAAAATAGAAATAGCCTACAAATATAATGGTGCAGCCCTAACTGACTTTCAAATATCAGCCTTTTTATAAAAATCTAAAATTATTTGAATAACCCTCTGCATTTAATCTTAAAATATTCAGAACAACACAATCACTATCATATACAGCAGTTATAAACATTGCTGAGACAACAAAGAGGACAAGTATTTATTTTTGCTCAATCTGTTGCACTTTTCACATTTTATAAAATTGACAAGTCCTAAACCGAGACCCAGCATTGCTGACCTTAGTGACTTTTAACTGTGACTAATTAATTAATTTTAAAAGTGACAAATTAATTAGCCAAAAAACAGAAAAGAAAACATAAGTATGTACCTGTTCTAGGGACTGCATCAATAGATAGATATCCAAGGAGTGCCAATCAAAACAAACTTTTCATAGTACAATTTTTCTGTAATTAGTGTGACAATGGAACAGATAACATTGTGGAAATGTAATTGATAAATATATCAACTTTTTTCCAACTACAGTATCTTCCTTGCACCCATCAACTTAGCAGTTAATATAAACATATATAATTCCCTAACAGTAAATTAGCTGTATAGCTGACCCTATTTTCTGGTATGGTATGCCATGACATTGACAGGTGGGATTAGCAAAGCTAAAGGACAGAATCAGAACTATGAGAAGCATTTAACAGTTAGTCACTTGATTTCCTTTTCCCATGTGGTGTTTTGTTTTAAATTCCTCCAAGGGAAAGCATATGATAGTATTGGGACCATGGCACTAATAATATTAATGTTTTTCATCACATTCTTGTCCCAGCCACCATCATCATTTTAATATTTTTATGTTTGTAACAATTATTTGTTCAGGACCATTTTGTATGACCTATACCTACAATGCAAACCATAAAACTCTAACCTCAAACAGTTTTTGATACTTGCTTTTACCTGCAATCCACATAGCCCTTTGATAGTGTTGCAGTGGTCTCTGTGGTCTTTAATAATGATCCTCCAAAGAATAGCTCATAGGGCAACTGATAATAATAAACTTTAAACTAGTTCACTCAAAGTGATGACTTCCTAATTGAACTGTTTATTTTAGTGAAGCTTGTTGTACAAACACAACAGCAATCCCAATAGGCATTTGAGCTTAGTCAACAACCAATGCCAAAAGCAAGCCAAGGCATGTGCCAGTTTATCTGCACCATCCAAATCCTGCTGTCATCATGGCTCTTATTAGGCGTCTCAGCCTTATCCCCTGTCATTTACAAAGCTTTTGGGAGGTGGTATTATAAATAGATTCACCAGTAGTGTGTGTACTACTCATTTTTTAAACCCCCAGCTCTTCCTGCTAAAGTAATTTTAGCTCCAATTTTAACTACAATGTGTAATGGATGCCTTTTTATGTCCTATGTGGCATCGTGCACTTGGAATTTATAATGGAACTCAAAGGATGTATGATATTCTAACAATACAAATAATATGTGTACATCTTGGTTGGCAACTAGGCACTAAATGAATTGCAGACTATACTTTCTCTGGTGTGTAAATTATTTGTATATGTTGTTGTATGGAGCCAAACAACTGATCAAAATATGCACCTTTACTATGAACACCGCCCTAACACTTATTTTCAAGAACTTTTACTCAAAACTCAATTAATGTCAATTAAAAAACATTGTTTTCTATTTAAAAATTTAAATCCCCTGTATATGCAATGCAGTTCTATGGGTGAGGAGCAAATCATTTTTAATATAGTGTAATTTTTTAGAAGTTACAGTATAACAACAGGCTATGGAAATCCAAGCATGTAGTAATTATCCCTGGAACTTCACACGCGCAGAGGATTTTGTTTTTTTAATTAGAAGAAAATGTTTTTATTTCACTTGCTTAGTGAAAATCATTTGCATAATCCCAAATGTGTTCCATACTGGGAACTTCTCATTTTGGAGGCTCATATCTCAGTGATACATAAAGCATGGATAGAGCAATTTCCCTGAAAAGGTTATAGACCCATCTCTCTGTTCAACGTGTACAACAGATTAGTCCTCTAAATGTAAACCTAGTTGATTTGCTGATATGGAGCGGCTGCATTGTCGCGCCATACTCTGCATGTGCCTATTGGACTTGGAAATGCATCAGCCATATCTGGATGTTAATCACATGCATGACATTGAGCTATTTGAGTTGCACCCAAGGCCCCCACCACAGGGGCATGCAATTGCACATTGTTTATTTTCTCATGTTTAACTAGTGGATTTGTCAATGCATTCCCTGTTTCCCTCCCCCCAATGTTTTTGGTGAGGTATTTTTATTTTTCAGGTGAGAATGGTACCATGCCAGTCACCAGTCAGTCAGCAATATACACCCTTAGGATCCGGCCCATTGCGCTGTTGTCCCCTATTCCCTCTAGTACACAGGTAGATGATGGCCACTTATATGTTGGCCGGCACCTTCGGCGGGGCACCCTTAGAGGCAGATTTAATGAAGCCTGATGTCTTGCTGTAGTGACTGGGGTGTGTGACCATTTTGATCAGCTTTATGGGTGAAGGTCTCGAGCCACACCCAAAGCTGTCAAGTTCGACCTGTGGGACACCATCACCAGGCAGGCTAATAGTGCCGGCCCAGAGACAAAGGAAACAGATCAAGTCCAAGAGAAGTTTACAGATCTGAAATATGCGGTGAGGAAAAAAATTGTTGCATTTGTTGCTGTTGAAGTGGGCCCTGACCTTTGCATGGCTACATCCTTTGGGTCTGTTTTTCAGCTTGTAAACTAGAGGTGGAATACCCCACAATCTGGCATTTATAGCTGCAGGAGAAATGGTGTATGGCCTGCTGAACCCAGCAACACTCCAAAGCTTGCCAGGGACCATCGACCATCGACCAGCATGGGCGAAATGTTCTGCAAGGGCCATGACACACAGATTGGGCAACCAGGTGAATCTTGGAATAGTGCCACATGCCACCTCAAAGCCAAGTACTGACCTTTAAATGCATGTGTATGTACCACATCTTGCTTACTTGTACTATGTGGAATCAGATGGGGTAGCCATTGTTTAGTCACACAAGGCCTGGTGCTGGTACTAAGCTTATGCCCTATTCACATTGCAGGAAACACCCAGAAAACAAGGCCACCCAACCTAACATATAAGTACTGCCGCTACGTCAGCAAGAACTGCACCGGTGGAAGACTTGGATCTGGTAAGTGTCATGTGCCCAAAGTGGGTACTCCTGGATAACCATGCCACACTATTTTTGTGCGGCAAACAGCAGAGAGCTAACTTATTTGTCTGGCCCTACAGACACCCCACTACTAGCTGCCCATACAGGATCTTGAGGAGGATGATCCACAGCATCTGCTTCAACAACAACAGTAGCATCAGGACCCTCTGCAGCAGCAGTTGCCTCCTCAACACCCTCAGACACAACATGTACCTCAACAACTGCCACTGCCGCAACATCTGTCTCAAGCTGCCTCCCCCACTCCCTCTGCAGCAGCAGCTGGATTCACAAATCCATCTGCAGCAGTAGCACCCTCCACCACTCCCTCTGCTGCTCCAGCTGGATTCACAAATCCATCTGCACCAACAGCTTCCCCCACCACTCCCTCCGCTGCAACTGCTGGATCCACAGCTTCAGCATGAACAACAGCTGAAGCATGATGAGCAGCTGCAGCCATCACCTCCATGGGAGAGCTCTGCTACCGGGGATTTCCCATCACCCACATCAAGCAAAACACATGTGGAAAGGCCAAGCACAGCTCCAGCTGCAAATGGCTCTACCCAGGGCCCGAGGACAATAGGCTCAGGCATGTCACCATCTTCCCCTGTTGAGGCAGGTGCAGTTTATGGAGGTGGATTGGTGAGCAGATAGCAGAGCCTTCACGCAAAGCACAGCCCAGGTTGATACATAATGCTGCCTCAACATGATTTCCAAGCAATGGTGGGGAAGCAACAGAATGACAAACTGGAATGCCTGGTGGCACTCGAGAAGCCAGAGACCCACCAGACGTTGCAGGCCAGGGTTGGGTTTTTGTTTGGGAATCAAAGTAGCCTAACAATATGGGCCCACGCTGTTAAAGAAACAGTTGTATTTCAGAGTTTTGTGACAACAATAAACAAAAAAAATCATAACTGATTTGGTAATTCAGTTTGATCTCAGTGAATATATAAAAAAAATCCAAGGCTTTCCTCAAATCCAAATTAACGTATAGAAATATATACATAGACAAACCACAAACATACCACTGGGGAAATACCAAACCAAAAAAATAACTAAAATGAGATGAGACAAGGTGGTCATATAGCTCTGCGGGAACTTCCATAAGAGCTGCGGGGGGGGGGGGGGGGGGGCATCATGACATTGTGGAACTTTCTCCAGGAGGGCAAAATTGTGCATGCATGTCATGATCATTTTGATGACTTTCTGGGGTTGGTACTGGAGAGCAACCCCAGTATGGTCCAGGCATCGGAACCGGGTCTTCAGCAAGCCAAAGGCCCGCTCCACCATCCTCGTTCCAGCGCCTCGCTTGGATCCAGTGTGCATGGCGGAAGCTGACTTGCACAGCTGACAGTGCAGCCAGCTCCCCACTCATCCCCTGCACTGCAGCCGGCCTTCCCCGCTCCCACTGTGCTGTGTGACATGCCGGCTTCTGGCCCAGTGGCTTGCTGCAGGCGCAAGTTGGCTTGCAAAGTGTCTTTTGTTTTTTTAAACTATTAGTATAATCTGTTTTTTTGGACCTGTTGTGGCATCTGTCCCTCACTCCCAGCATTGATTTATCTAGTTTACTCTACTAATTTTGTAGAATTGATTTTTATAGCGCGGTTTTGGAAAATAAATTATTTATTTAATTTATAATGATTATAATGCTCATTAACATTGGATGACTTTGGAGTGAAGCTGCTACAGGGAACAAGGGCACAGGGCACCAAAGCCACTTGTGTATAGTCGATCACACAAATGACATTGGGCATATTGGCCAGCTCATAAAAGCCCAACTTAAGGGCATTCCAGGCTACCCTGGTGTCAGGGAAACATATATACTTGTCCACCAAGGTAGCCATGCCATCAAGAAATGTATTAAGAGTGCGGCTATGTGTAGGATGGGACATGCCCACAGATAGGGCGCCAAAAATTGAAGGCAGCCAACCAGTTTGGTCATGCCCGTAATTGCATCCCCCTTGCTTGTGGCAGGGGCCAGCCATGATCGCAACTCACAATATAGTTTCTCAAGGGAAACACAGTTAAGTTGGGTCAGCTCGAATAGCTCAACGCCATATGCATGCAATCGACATCCACTGCACTCCCGCCAGGAAAATGAGCCCGTAATTGTAGCAGAAAAAATGCTGGTTTTATTATCATGTCTGAAAGGGCAAATCAAGGCTAATCAGGGCTGTGAATAATGTGCAAGCCCATACTAATCACCTATCATACGGTTAAATGCGTAAATGACACAGGAAAACGCGTAATAGACTCGTACGCAAAAAGCCTAAAACGCACTTACGCAAACACAAATACTTCCCACATAACACACCAGAATGCCAAAAGTAGGCCAGAAAATATGAACATAATACGCATAATAAGGCTGTTAATCAACCTTAATATCACATATTTAATGAGGCATGGAATCACGAGACAGAGATATAATATTGCCTCTTTATAAGGCACTGGTGCGCCCTCACCTGGAATTATGCCATCCAGTTCTGGGCACCCTTTCATAGAAACCACGTCCTGATTTTGGAAAGGGTGCAGTGGAGAGCCACCAAACAAATAAGAGGAAGGAAGGATCTTGGTCATGAAGAAATTACAGGAATTACATCTTTTTAGTCTTGAGAGGAGATGTCTGAGGAGGGGACATGATTAACTTGTATAAATATATACATGGCCAGTATGGGGAAAAATAATATCAACTAAAATCCTCTTTAAACACAAGAGGACATCTGGAAAAAAAAGATTTAATCTCATTAGAACTATAGAACTATAGCTAACAACTTAAAAAAAGGATTAGATGCTTTTCTAGCAAAAAGTTACATTACCAGTTACTATTAGCTGGTAAAAATACATAAAAATAACTTTCCCCAACCCCGTCCCTTGGTTGAACTTGATGGACGTGTGTCTTTTTTCAACTGTACTATGTAACTATGAAAGGGCTGCCGAAACAGGTGGTTGGTCCATTTTAAAGAGGAGCAATACCCCTCTCAAGTCTATGCATCTCCTGAGGGGGCATCCCAAATTGGCATCCCCCACTGTGTGAATCCCCTTCAGGCTTCACTTATATATTCCAAGATCCCTCACTACATCTCAGTGCCATGGTTGGATCCCCAGCACACCTCTATCGCACCAGGTCTTTCTGAGTAGATGCGTGCATGCCCACAGCTAGAGGTGAGCAGAGATGCGGCCGGTGGCGCTCACTTCATTCAGATCTCCTTTCTGGTTTTCTCACTCTACATTTGTGGCCCACAACCAGATCCCTCACACTGTGCGCTCGTCTGCCTATTAATTTAAATGTGGCCCAGGAGCACACACACAGAGAACATGCTTCCTTGTGTAGTTTCACTCTAGGCACTGCCCAAAGTTCCAAGGACAGCGCTAGATTCTGGGACAACATAAGGTGTTTTTTGTTCAAGTGGACCTACAGTACCATCATTTAATACGGTCCTGGTTTCTAAAAGTTTCACCAATACATTACACATTGTGTGGAGTATTACTATGCACAAACAGTGCTGATTGGACAAGAGCCTGTGCATTTGCCTTAACCCCAGCAGGAGAATTGTGTGGCCAATCTGGGGGGTGTAACACAGTGGGACATCAGAGATTGGTGAAATCCTAATTTTCTTTTACACAAAAGACAAAAACCCTGCTCTACCTTTCTGAGGGGTCACATCTGGGTTGCCCCCTAGAGTGCACCCATTTTATTTATGTCTATGGCGTGCATCTGTGATCTCCTTTTTTCAGGCATTGTGCACACTGCAGGGGATGCAGCCACTTGCTCTCCCCCTTGTCAAGCTCTGCATGCAAACAGAGCTGTTTGCCAAACATTAAATATGCGTTAATATTGGGTGGTCTGGGGGGTTTCACAGAGTGTGGCATCCCAATTCGGCATAGAACAAAACCCGGGTTTTATCCACTTTAATACTGTCTGCCTTTCTGGGGGAGGGGGGGTGTTCAGACCGAAATGTATGACATTACATTATGTCCATCCCACCTCCATAGAACCAAGAACTCCCCAGGTGGCCCCAGATATGAACCAGTGCTGGTCATTTTTAGAAGGGGGACCAGGAACTGCAGCAGCCAGTGCCTCTTACCCCTGTCACGTTTAGGCCCAGGTCACTTGTATAACTAACTGTGGGTTAGGGGTCAGTGTTATGCTTAAAGGTCCAGTCCAGCCAGACTACCCATTTTGAAAGGGGGGTTAGTTACATAAAAACACTTCAGTCACCATCCAGCACCGATGATCGGGCAATGCCAGCGACTCCTGACATCATAGAGTACATTTCCCACTCTCAAGTCATCTAAAGGAGGACAGGAAGCTCCCTCCCCTAACCCCTCTTTCCATCAGTGAGCCCAGCATTAGGTACATACTTACCTATTCAGAGCAGAATTAAGCTGCACGCATGTGGCAGCCACACCGCCTTCTATACAAAACCCTCTTCCCTGCAGTGTACAGCCATTTAATGTCCTCTGTGTTGTAAAATATATATATATATATATATATATATATATTCATCCACCTGGCTGATACAGATCTGCTTAAATAAGGGTAAACAGAGAAATAACTTGAGGGGGTGCCGGAGGACTGTACCAGGCCCAGGAGGTCAGGGGCGCCCATCATTGTTGCTTCTCCCTTTTATTTATCATATTTGTTCTCACTTGGCATCATTTAGAGAAATAAATCACAATTTGTTCTGATGTTTCAGTCATTAGTTGTCTAGCTGCATCCAACTGAAATAAAAGACATAAAAAATGTAACTGTACGAGCACTGAAAAGGCCCCATTTAATGTCTACGCCACAGCCTGTGATTTAGTGAGGTTAGGGGGGAGTGTTCTCCCGTGAGATGGAGAGAAAAATTCTATTGTGGGGGTTCTCATGTCAGTTAGTGAGGATCAGGGAGTGTTCTCCAATGAGATGGAGATAAACACTATTGAGGTGAAGAGGTTCTCTTGTGTGTTAGTGAGAATTGGGGATAGTTTTCCAATGAGATGGGGAGACATTTTGAGGTGAAGAGGTTCTCCTGTGAGTTAGTGAAGATGGGAGTTCACTTTAAGATGGGGAGTTCACTTTTTACATCTAAAAAAGGAGAAAACATTTACACCTTTTACACTGTAGTAAAAAGTGTCATTGATTGTCATTGTCTTCCTAGGTTGTAATTCAATAACAGCGATTTCACTTATGATTCTTATGTTTATAGTGCATTTTGTAGTACCAGGAGATTTTTTTTTTAACTGTTACTGAATTGAGTCCAGTGTGTCTGTTGTAGTTATGATAGGCCATGCTCTCAGGCTGCTCCTGGTGTTGACAACACTGAAAAGCAGCCCATCTTAAATTTCAAGGATATACACACGAGAGTGGTCATCAAAAGGGTCAACATTTCCAAAAGATGGAAATCCCGTTACCTCCACACCTGTCTTTTTGCTACCTACTTAACCCAATACTCTATGCCCCACGCAAGATTTCCTTGGATCAGAGAATGAAAGGCCCAAATGTTTCCCAATAAAATAATTACTTCTCTTTTATTTAAATTAGTATTAAGCAGGAGCAAATATAAATGTAAATTCACAAGAGCTCACTTGAACAGTGTGATATAGATTCAGCCTAATTTGTGGTTCATTGTCATGCGACTTTATCCAGGGCTTTTGTCTCTCTGTTTCAACCCCCTTGAAAAGTGGTTATCACACAACCTTGGCCCCAAATGCACCTGTGCAATAAAAGGAAATAACTGGAAGAAGGATAGAGACCATGCAGATGTGGATGTAATATTACATATGGATGTGATATCTGGATGTGATGTAACACATTTGGTTATAATAACCCCACGTTTTGGTAGAGACAGCTGTGTCTGGGGCTATGCCTGAGTGATCATCTCCTTCAACCCTTTATCTGCCAGTCTACCTAGAGTTTTTGTCACTCTCTGTTGCCAGTCCATTTTTCACTAGTTTGTGCTACATATGTTCAACTGTGATTTTTAAAGGGATTTCCATGGATTTCTCAGGAAAATATACCATATTTTTCGCCCTATAAGACGCACCTGACCATAAGACGCATCTAGGATTTGGGGGAGGAAAATAAGAAAAAAAATATTTTAAACCAAAAACGCACCATTACAGACAGTGTGGCATTCCCCCTATCCCATTCCCATAGGCCGTGTGGGATGCCCCCATTCCATAGACAGTGTAGCATGCCCCCATTCCATTCCCCATATAGGCAGTGTGGCATTCCCCCCTCCCATTCCCCATATAGGCAGTGTGGCATTCTTCCCCTCCCATTCCCCATATAGGCAGTGTGGCATTCACCCCCCTCCCATTCCCCATATACCCAGTGTGGCATCCCCCCTCCCATTCCCATATAGGCAGTGTGGCATTCTCCCCTCCCCCCATTAGTATAGACTGTGTGGCATCCCCCCTCCCCCCATTAGTATAGGCTGTGTGGCATCCCCACTCCCCCCATTAGTATAGGCTGTGTGACATCCCCCTCCCATTCCCATATAGGCAGTGTGGCATTCTCCCCTCCCCTCATTAGTATAGACTGTGTGGCATCCCCCCTCCCCCCATTAGTATAGGCTGTGTGGCATCCCCACTCCCCCCATTAGTATAGGCTGTGTGGCATCCCACTCCCCCCATTAGTATAGGCTGTGTGGCATCCCCCTCCCCCCATTAGCATAGGCTGTGTGGCATCCCCCTCCCCCATTAGCATAGGCTGGTTGGCATCCCCCCCCCATTAGCATAGGCAGTGTGGCATCTCCCTCCCCCCCATTAGCATCAGCGTCAGCGCCAGCGCAGGCCCCGCCCACCCTATTCACAGAGACGGCCAGTAAGTAGCAGCGGCGGGGGCTCTGTCCCAGCCCCGACGCTGCGATCGCTGTCTTTTACTGGCAGCGATGACAGCAGCAGGGCAAGAGACAACGCCCCCGCCGCTCCTCCAACTACTGCTTCTTATTGGGGCCTTAATTCCAAGAGGCTCCCTCGCCTCCCCTCCCTCTGTGGTGCCCAACTCTCACCTGCCGCCGGGTCTTCTCCTCATTCCCGGGTCCCCAGTCCGACACCCGCCGCACCGCACTTTTCTGCTGCGGGAGCTGGAGATCCTCTCCCGCCATCGCCCTCGCAGCTGGCCTGTCGGGGGGGGCTCCCCCTTCCCGCTCCGTGGTTCTCTGCCGCTCCTCCACTGCAGTGCCGCCGATGTGGAAGTCGGCTGCGCACGTGGGCAGTGACGCTCCCCGGCTCACCAGGCTCTGGCTCCACGTCCAGGGCTGCAGCTTCGGGCTCTTCTGCCCCAGTCGACCGGACGCTGGACGGCTGCTGGCTCCAGGGGGGTGGCTGGACACCTCGCCTCCCCCTGTGCTGGATGAAGGGCCGCTCATGCCTTCTGGCCGCTCCTCCACTTCAGTGCCTCTGGCGCGGAGGCCGATGGCGCACGTGGGCAGCACCGCTCCCCGCCTCATCCCCGGCTCCACATCCAGGGCCGCTTCAGACTCTTCTGCCCGGACGCTTGATGGCCTGCACGCCCACCCGCTGCCCTGACCTTCACTGGGAACGGGTGAGTTTTTTTTTTTTTTACATTCGCACGGACATTTTCCCCCCACTTTTGGGGGAAAATAAGTGCGTCTTATAGGGCGAAAAATACGGTATATATATATTTTCAGCAGTGTCTGGGCTTTAACATAAAAAATGTTTTGTTTGTCATTTGTAGTGCTTTTTTGTAATAAAAAAAATGTAAGATTTTAATAAAATCATACTGCATGTAAAATCCCCATTTATCCCGGTTACAACGGTACCACATATGTATTGGTAGACACCGTTTCCTGCCCAGGAGACTTCCTCAAACTGAAACCGTGTTTTAGGAGATATTCAGATAAAATACTGCACCTTGCAGTTTTTTTTTTTTTAAAAACAAGATTTTACATTTGAAATACCCCAACTATATATATTCTCTGGAATTGCACACTTCCAGCTTCCAAAAAGCCCCAAAACAGAACAATACCCAACATGCATAGGTATTGTCAAAGGAAGAGTGGCCAAACGCCCCAAAGTAAAGCATGCGAGTGCTTTCAGCTCTGCAGATAAAATTGCGCACCTTGCATTTTTACCTTTGGATTTTTACAACCAAAATAACCCTTTACTTTTGGAATACCCTCCACAAACCATATATTCCCTGAAAGTACATGTTAAGCTTGCTAGATGTACCCAGCTTATTGTAGTGGGCTCATTGTCCTGGAAGTAATCCCTCAAACAATTATTTGGTTGTACAGGGTTTAGCTAAAAAATAAACAAAAAAGCAGAATAAAAACACATTTTCGTAAAATATCAATAAGAACAACAAGAAAAAACAAGCCACTTGCCTCACACTCTGTTGACAGGTCATCTTTCACGATTTAGTGCTATGTTTAACTGTGATTTTGCAGTCATTTCTAGGAAAATTACATATTTTTTGTGGCAGAGTTTAGGCTTTACCATGCAATGTCTTGATTGTAATTTTTCAGCTGTTTTTTAAATCATTTACTTTAAATAAACCATTTATTTTATTAAAGCAAACCATATTGCATGTGAAAGCCCCATTTCTCCTGATTATAACGCTACCACACATGTATCGGTAGCCCCTTGTTCCTGCCCAGGAGACCCCACAAACTTAAAAGAGCCCTTTAGAACATTTTATAACATTTACAAATAAAATCCAACTACTATCCACACTTTAAAGGGTTAAATAAAAAAAATTGGCATGGCGCTCCCCCTTCCCGGGGCTGAGCTCCCCCTTACCCAGCATAACCAGCCTGGGGATCAGCTATGGGGGCTTGTAGAACAGGGCACAGGGGCCAGCCTCATGGCTCCCCACCCTGCAGGCTACAAGCCCACACAGGCTAAATGGCCCTGGGTCCTTCTGCCCCCCTGGGCTTTGGGGAGGCAGGTAATGGGGGGCTGGGGGATAATGGCAAGTCACCCGCTACCCTATTGGTATAGGGATCTCATAGAACCCTTACTAGTTCACAAAGGGTTAAATGTAAAAAAAACAAACACAGAGAATTTTTTTTTTTTTTCCACTTCCCACCCATCCATCCCGGAGCACTGTGCCCCACGCTGATCACTTTGGTTTCTGCTCTCCTGCTGCTGCTGGCAGCCTTTTATACCTGCTGGGTGACAGGTAATACAGGGTTAATTTAATAAAATGACATAGCATTCTTATTTTTGGAGAATTTTAAGGGTTAAAAACCCTTAAAAATAAAAAGAATGGCTCGAGGTCCCCCCTACCCAGCATAACCAACCCGCGGACCAGCCAAAACAACCATTCACATTTGGAATATCCCCCATAAACCATATATTCCCTGAAAGTACACATGTTAAGCTTTCTAAGCGTACCCAGCTTGTTGTAGTGGGCTCATCTTTCTGGAAGTAATCTCTCGAAGAATTCTTAGGTTACACAGGGCTTCCCTAAAAAATGTATAAAAAAAGCTGAATAAAAAACATAATTTCCTAAAATATCAATATGTGAACAAGTAAAAATAAGCAAAATCTGAAACGCAAGGTCCTCCGAGCAGAACAATACCCAACATGCATAGGTTCTATTAACCCTTTTAATTGCCCGCCTACTTGAAGTTTTGTCACCCTCTGTTGACAGGTCATTTTTCCCCATTTTGCGCAATGTTTAACCATGATTTTTGACGGAATTTCAAGAAAAATTATATATATTTTTTTGCAGAAGAGTTTAGGCTGCCGGGTGACAGGTGCCGGGTCATCGATGACGTCACTCGCTCCACCCACAAAGGGCGGGGCTAGCAGCCGTTGACCCAGGAAGTGAGGGAGAGGGCGATTTCTCGCACTTTTTTTAGTTTTCTTAGTTCGCCAGCCGCCGGGCGCGCTCCTGAAGAGAGAAGTGCCCCGGGGGGGGGGGGGATGGGATGCCCCCACAGGTGAAGAGAAGACCCAGCCCAATCCAACGAGGGGTCAAGTGAGTTTTTAACTTTTATACTTTTTTTCTGCGGGAGTTTAAAGTCAGCTACGTGAGACTCACGTAGCTGGCACTAGAAGGGTTAAATCAATTATGAGGACCAATGTTGCAAAATGTATTCCTATGAGTAACAAATATAAACGCCTAAAATTAAATCCCTCTTTGCTTACACCTGCAGTAAAAAGGGCCATAAAAGACTAGAAAAGGGTATTTAAACATTACAAGTAGAGATGAGCGAAGCGATCTGGACGAACCCAGATTCGTTCCGAATTTCATGAAAAATTCGGATTCTGAACGAATCCGAATTTCCCCGCGATTCGATCGATCGAAGTTTTCCTTTAAACTCCATTCATTTCAATGACAGGCATTCTAAGATGGTGGACGGCACATGTCCAGACATGTACCCTGGGGCAAGGTATGATGGGACACTCACATGCAGCCTATCAGCAGCCAGGAAGCCCGGTGACGTCACAGCACTATATAAAGCGGCGGCCATCTTGCTTGTGCGCATTTCAGCGTTCTATTGCGGCTAGAGCCCAGCTCCTTACAGACAGGGACAGAGTTAGAGATAGGTAGGGAGAGAAGACCCACAGGGACCCACAGAGTTCCAGGGAGAGCCAGGGAAAGATAGGGAAAGATAGTTAAAATCAGAGGCAGGGACAGCAGAGCAAGTGACAGGGAAAGAAAGCTTTTTTAATTTTCATTTCAATTCATTTGCCAGATCAGCTTTAAATTCCTGGCCACTGTGCATACCATGTTGGCAGTGGCACATTTAACATTTATTATATCACGATTAGTTAAATTTTTTTTTTGTCTGCTGTACAAACCCCAGCCCACATGGACATTCCATTTCAGCAGGTGACCCTATCTTTTAAACCAAATCCCACACCTGCACCGAGCACCCCATCTGTTATACTAAATAAGCGTGCTTCAGCCTCAGCTGTACTAAGTTATTTAATTTTGCATTGCTTTCTGTCTGCTGACATTAAACCTGTTCCTGGGGTATCCCAAAATTGCAATGAGCACCCCGTCTGTTATACTAAATAAGCGTGCTTCAGCCTGAGCTGTACTAAGTTCTTTAATTTTGCATTGCTTTCTGTCTGCTGACATTAAACCTGTGCCTGGGGTATCCCAAAATTGCAACGAGCACCCCGTCTGTTATACTAAATAAGCGTGCTTCAGCCTGAGCTGTACTAAGTTCTTTAATTTTGCATTGCTTTCTGTCTGCTGACATTAAACCTGTGCCTGGGGTATCCCAAAATTGCAACGAGCACCCCATCTGTTATACTAAATAAGCGTGCTTCAGCCTGAGCTGTACTAAGTTCTTTAATTTTGCATTGCTTTCTGTCTGCTGACATTAAACCTGTGCCTGGGGTATCCCAAAATTGCAACGAGCACCCCATCTGTTATACTAAATAAGCGTGCTTCAGCCTGAGCTGTACTAAGTTCTTTCATTTTGCATTGCTTTCTGTCTGCTGACATTAAACCTGTGCCTGGGGTATCCCAAAATTGCAACGAGCACCCCGTCTGTTATACTAAATAAGCGTGCTTCAGCCTGAGCTGTACTAAGTTTCTTAATTTTGCATTGCTTTCTGTCTGCTGACATTAAACCTGTGCCTGGGGTATCTCAGCATGAGCTGGGGTATCCCAGCCTGAGCTGTACTAAGTTCTTTAATTTTGCATTGCTTTCTGTCTGCTGACATTAAACCTGTGCCTGGGGTATCCCAAAATTGCAACGAGCACCCCATCTGTTATACTAAATAAGCGTGCTTCAGCCTGAGCTGTACTAAGTTCTTGAATTTTGCATTGCTTTCTGTCTGCTGACATTAAACCTGTGCCTGGGGTATCCCAAAATTGCAACGAGCACCCCGTCTGTTATACTAAATAAGCGTGCTTCAGCCTGAGCTGCACTAAGTTCTTTAATTTTGCATTGCTTTCTGTCTGCTGACATTAAACCTGTGCCTGGGGTATCCCAAAATTGCAACGAGCACCCCGTCTGTTATACTAAATAAGCGTGCTTCAGCCTGAGCTGTACTAAGTTCTTTAATTTTGCATTGCTTTCTGTCTGCTGACATTAAACCTGTGTCTGGGCTATCCCAAAATTGCAACGAGCACCCCGTCTGTTATACTAAATAAGCATGCTTCAGCCTGAGCTGTATTAAGTTCTTTAATTTTGCATTGCTTTCTGTCTGCTGACATTAAACCTGTGCCTGGGGTATCCCAAAATTGCAACGAGCACCCCATCTGTTATACTAAATAAGCGTGCTTCAGCCTGAGCTGTACTAAGTTCTTGAATTTTGCATTGCTTTCTGTCTGCTGACATTAAACCTGTGCCTGGGGTATCCCAAAATTGCAACGTGCACCCCGTCTGTTATACTAAATAAGCGTGCTTCAGCCAGAGCTGCACTAAGTTCTTTAATTTTGCATTGCTTTCTGTCTGCTGACATTAAACCTGTGCCTGGGGTATCCCAAAATTGCAACGAGCACCCCGTCTGTTATACCTAATAAGCGTGCTTCAGCCTGAGCTGTACTAAGTTTTTTAATTTTGCATTGCTTTCTGTCTGCTGACATTAAACCTGTGCCTGGGGTATCCCAAAATTGCAACGAGCACCCCGTCTGTTATACTAAATAAGCGTGCTTCAGCCTGAGCTGTACTAAGTTCTTTAATTTTGCATTGCTTTCTGTCTGCTGACATTAAACCTGTTTCTGGGCTATCCCAAAATTGCAACGAGCACCCCGTCTGTTATACTAAATAAGCATGCTTCAGCCTGAGCTGTATTAAGTTCTTTAATTTTGCATTGCTTTCTGTCTGCTGACATTAAACCTGTGCCTGGGGTATCCCAAAATTGCAACGAGCACCCCGTCTGTTATACTAAATAAGCGTGCTTCAGCCTGAGCTGTACTAAGTTCTTTAATTTTGCATTGCTTTCTGTCTGCTGACATTAAACCTGTGCCTGGGGTATCCCAAAATTGCAACGAGCACCCCGTCTGTTATACTAAATAAGCGTGCTTCAGCCTGAGCTGTACTAAGTGCTTTAATTTTGCATTGCTTTCTGTCTGCTGACATTAAACCTGTGCCTGGGGTATCCCAAAATTGCAACGAGCACCCCGTCTGTTATACTAAATAAGCGTGCTTCAGCCTGAGCTGTACTAAGTTCTTTAATTTTGCATTGTTTTCTGTCTGCTGACATTAAACCTGTGCCTAGGATATCCCAAAATTGCAACGAGCACCCCGTCTGTTATACTAAATAAGCGTGCTTCAGCCTGAGCTGTACTAAGTTCTTTAATTGTGCATTGCTTTCTGTCTACTGACATTAAACCTGTGCCTGGGGTATCCCAAAATTGCAACGAGCACCCCGTCTGTTATACTAAATAAGCGTGCTTCAGCCTGAGCTGTACTAAGTGCTTTAATTTTGCATTGCTTTCTGTCTGCTGACATTAAACCTGTGCCTGGGGTATCCCAAAATTGCAACGAGCACCCCGTCTGTTATACTAAATAAGCGTGCTTCAGCCTGAGCTGTACTAAGTTCTTTAATTTTGCATTGCTTTCTGTCTGCTGACATTAAACCTGTGCCTGGGGTATCCCAAAATTGCAACGAGCACCCCATCTGTTATACTAAATAAGCGTGCTTCAGCCTGAGCTGTACTAAGTTCTTGAATTTTGCATTGCTTTCTGTCTGCTGACATTAAACCTGTGCCTGGGGTATCCCAAAATTGCAACGAGCACCCCGTCTGTTATACTAAATAAGCGTGCTTCAGCCTGAGCTGCACTAAGTTCTTTAATTTTGCATTGCTTTCTGTCTGCTGACATTAAACCGGTGCCTGGGGTATCCCAAAATTGCAACGAGCACCCCGTCTGTTATACTAAATAAGCGTGCTTCAGCCTGAGCTGTACTAAGTTCTTTAATTTTGCATTGCTTTCTGTCTGCTGACATTAAACCTGTGTCTGGGCTATCCCAAAATTGCAACGAGCACCCCGTCTGTTATACTAAATAAGCATGCTTCAGCCTGAGCTGTATTAAGTTCTTTAATTTTGCATTGCTTTCTGTCTGCTGACATTAAACCTGTGCCTGGGGTATCCCAAAATTGCAACGAGCACCCCATCTGTTATACTAAATAAGCGTGCTTCAGCCTGAGCTGTACTAAGTTCTTGAATTTTGCATTGCTTTCTGTCTGCTGACATTAAACCTGTGCCTGGGGTATCCCAAAATTGCAACGTGCACCCCGTCTGTTATACTAAATAAGCGTGCTTCAGCCAGAGCTGCACTAAGTTCTTTAATTTTGCATTGCTTTCTGTCTGCTGACATTAAACCTGTGCCTGGGGTAACCCAAAATTGCAACGAGCACCCCGTCTGTTATACCTAATAAGCATGCTTCAGCCTGAGCTGTACTAAGTTCTTTAATTTTGCATTGCTTTCTGTCTGCTGACATTAAACCTGTGCCTGGGGTATCCCAAAATTGCAACGAGCACCCCGTCTGTTATACTAAATAAGCGTGCTTCAGCCTGAGCTGTACTAAGTTCTTTAATTTTGCATTGCTTTCTGTCTGCTGACATTAAACCTGTTTCTGGGCTATCCCAAAATTGCAACGAGCACCCCGTCTGTTATACTAAATAAGCATGCTTCAGCCTGAGCTGTATTAAGTTCTTTAATTTTGCATTGCTTTCTGTCTGCTGACATTAAACCTGTGCCTGGGGTATCCCAAAATTGCAACGAGCACCCCGTCTGTTATACTAAATAAGTGTGCTTCAGCCTGAGCTGTACTAAGTTCTTTAATTTTGCATTGCTTTCTGTCTGCTGACATTAAACCTGTGCCTGGGGTATCCCAAAATTGCAACGAGCACCCCGTCTGTTATACTAAATAAGCGTGCTTCAGCCTGAGCTGTACTAAGTGCTTTAATTTTGCATTGCTTTCTGTCTGCTGACATTAAACCTGTGCCTGGGGTATCCCAAAATTGCAACGGGCACCCCGTCTGTTATACTAAATAAGCGTGCTTCAGCCTGAGCTGTACTAAGTTCTTTAATTTTGCATTGTTTTCTGTCTGCTGACATTAAACCTGTGCCTAGGATATCCCAAAATTGCAACGAGCACCCCGTCTGTTATACTAAATAAGCGTGCTTCAGCCTGAGCTGTACTAAGTTCTTTAATTGTGCATTGCTTTCTGTCTACTGACATTAAACCTGTGCCTGGGGTATCCCAAAATTGCAACGAGCACCCCGTCTGTTATACTAAATAAGCGTGCTTCAGCCTGAGCTGTACTAAGTGCTTTAATTTTGCATTGCTTTCTGTCTGCTGACATTAAACCTGTGCCTGGGGTATCCCAAAATTGCAACGAGCACCCCGTCTGTTATACTAAATAAGCGTGCTTCAGCCTGAGCTGTACTAAGTTCTTTAATTTTGCATTGTTTTCTGTCTGCTGACATTAAACCTGTGCCTGGGGTATCCCAAAATTGCAATGAGCACCCCGTCTGTTATACTAAATAAGCGTGCTTCAGCCTGAGCTGTACTAAGTTCTTTAATTTTGCATTGCTTTCTGTCTGCTGACATTAAACCTGTGCCTGGGGTATCCCAAAATTGCAACGAGCACCCCATCTGCTATACTAAATAAGCGTGCTTCAGCCTGAGCTGTACTAGGTTCTTTAATTTTGCATTGCTTTCTGTCTGCTGACATTAAACCTGTGCCTGGGGTATCCCAAAATTGCAACGAGCACCCCGTCTGTTATACTAAATAAGTGTGCTTCAGCCTGAGCTGTACTAGGTTCTTTAATTTTGCATTGCTTTCTGTCTGCTGACAGTAAATCTGTGCCTGGGGTATCCCAAACTTGCACCTACCACCCCATCTGTTATACAAAATAAGCAAATACATAAAATTGTCAGGCAGACAAATGCCAGGAAGTTCAAAGAGGAGTAGCAGAGGCCAAGATTCTGCAGGCAGAGGTCGCAGCAGACTAGGGGCGAGTGGCAGCAGGAGTCACGGTGAGAGACCTGATCTGCCAGTATCTGCTAGCGGTCGTGTCTCCACCAGTAACGCATCTGCAGTGGTAGATTGGTTAACGTGCTCATCGACATCATCACAAGTTACATCTGAGACCCCCAGGTTAGGGTCGGTAGGTTCCTCTGACACAACCCTGAGTTGGCATGCCCCGAGAGCAGTCCCTGTCCTTCCATGGCCTCTGTCCTATGCCGTTCCCTCCCCCAGCGACGTATCCTATGCTTTGGGTTCAGCTCCACTCTTTAGTGAGGAGGACCATCAGATAGAGGACAGTCAGCAGCTACTGCCCAGCCATGAAATGGAGGTGGCTTCTTTAGCTCGGCAGACAAATAGTGATGTGGACAGTGTCGTGGGTGTTGCGAGCTTTCCAGCTCCTGTGCCAGACACTGAGGAAACCGAGAACATCAGTGACATACAGCCACAACTCGGTGATGATGATGATGATAAAGCCGATTGCACTTGGGAGCTGGGTGATGAAGCGGCTTCATCGTCATCATCAGGAGAAGAAGGGCGCAGGTTGCGCCGGAGTCAGCAGCTCAGGCAGCAAGGTGTTAGCAGCATGGTTGGCAGTCAGCATGGGGGCACAATTGTAAAGCCTGGAGCCAAACGGGGCCGGGGCCGGGGTAGAGCACCTGCTGTGCGGCAGGCTACCTTATCGGGAGGTAGTGGAGCAGGGGTTGCTGGAGTTGGCGACAGCAGCAGTGAATCAGTGAGGCCTGTTGGTGGGAAAAGTAGCTACTCGGCAGTGTGGCAGTTTTTCCTGAAGCATTCGCAGGAGGGTAACATGCAAGATATGTAGGCAGAAGGTGGAGCGTGGCCAGGGTCCAAATGTTGGCACCACGGCCCTGCGTCAACATATGATGCGTCACCATAAAGCGGCCTGGGAGAACCGAGGCTCCGAAGAGGTGGTCCAGCCTGCTTCCTCACCAAGTGGCACGCCGCTCCCAATTCCTGCCAGCCAAGGCTCCAGCACCTCAGCCGAAGGCAGCTGTGCATCATACCCATCCTCTGTCGCTCCTGCTCCTCCTCTTCCTCCAAGTCATGCATCCCGCCAGCGATCCATACCACGGCGCAGAAGCTGAATGTGCTCCTGCCAAGTTGCTGGTGCTGCAGTCGCTCCCTTTTCAGGTGGTGGACTCTGCACCTTTCAGGGAACTGATGGCTTGTGCCGAGCCGAGGTGGAGAGTCCCAAGCCGTCATTTCTTTGCCAAGAGGGCAGTACCAGCGCTGCACACTTTTGTTGAACAGAAGGTGGGCCAATCCTTGAGCCTGGCGGTGTGTAGCAAAGTGCATGGCAGCGCCTACGTCTGGAGCTGTAACTACGGTCAGGGACAGTACATGTCGTTTACGGCCCACTGGGTGAATGTGGTCCCTTTGCAGCAGCAGCAACTTGGACAGGTCACGCCGCTTTGGCCTCCGCGCTCCCTGCCCGTTGGTCCTGTGACAACTTGCGACTCGGCCTCCTCATCCTCCACCATCTCCTCACCCTCCACTGTAGGCTCTAGTCTTGGTGCCCCTCCAGTCTACCATGTGTGCAGGGCACGGAGGTGTCAGGCAGTGCTTCACATGGTTTGTCTTGGTGAACGGAGTCACACAGGGGAGGAACTGCTTAAATTTATGCATCAGGAAATCCAAACATGGCTTACTCCAAGAAAACTTAAAATGGGAATCATGGTTACCGACAATGGGAAGAACATTTTGTCTGCGCTGCGCCAAAGAAGGCTGACCCATGCCCCCTGCATGGCTCACGTCTTCAATCTGGTTGTCAAGCGGTTTCTGAAGTGTTCCCCCCCATATGCAAGACATCCTAACAACTTCAAGGAAACTTTGCATGCACTTCAGCCACTCATACACCGCCAAACACACCCTTCTTTAGCTACAGCGTCAGAACGGTATCCCCCAACATAGTCTTATTTGCGATGTTTCCACCCATTGGAATTCCACCCTTCACATGTTGGACCGATTATATGAACAGAGAAAAGCCATCACGGATTTCCTGATGATCCAAGCGGATAGGGGGACTCCCTTGTGTAACTTCAATGTCAACCAGTGGCAGCTCATACGTGACACCTGCCGCTTGCTCAGGCCATTTGAGGAAGCCACTTTATTTGTCAGTCGGCAGGATTACGGGATGAATGACGTGATTCCACTGCTTCATGTACTACAGCACATGTTGGAAACCATGGCTGGTCAGGGCACTAGAGACATGGCATCTACATCTTACAGCCACATGAACCCCGTTGGAGCTGAACTGGAGGAGGAGGAAGGAGGAGGAGGAGGAGGAGGGGCCCAGTGAAGCACAGTTTAGGCTTGGCGAAATGGCTGGTTTATCTAGTCAGCGGAGAGGAGAGGAGGAGCAGGAGCAGCCAGAGGAGCTAGAGGGTTTTGAGGAAGGCGAGACAGAGGACCCGGACACACCGTGGCAGTATGCAGTGGAGATGGAGACAGGTAGTCCTTCCGAGTCACTTGCGAAAATGGCAGGAAGCATGCTCACGTGCTTGCGTAGTGACCCCAGAATTGTTTCCATTTGTCGGCGGGATGACTTCTGGCTGTCCACCTTATTGGACCCTCGCTTCCGGCACAAAATGGGGGCATTTTTTAAACCCACCAAGAGGGAGGACAAACTGAACTACTACAAAGACATTCTATGTAGTCAGTTGGCCGATGCCTATCTGCGCCATGGTCATACTCTCGCAGGTCTGACTCGGGGGGACCTCTGTGCTCACCTTCCACTGCCATGCCTGCTGGGGGGGTTGGCAGGAGCAGCAGCAGCAGCTCCATCAGCAGCAGCCTCAGTCTTCAGTCGCTAATGAGTAGCTTTCTACACCCGCATAGTGAGGCTACTCATGAGCAGCAGGAAGACCTGGAGCAGGACCTCAACCAGCAGGTCATGTCATACCTTGACATGACCATGCCAACACACCTTGAGGATCCGCTGGACTTCTGCGCAGCCAAACTTGGCTTGTGGCCGCTAGGGATGAGCGAATCGATCCGGACGAACCCAGATTCGATCCGAATTTCAGGAAATATTCGATTCGGCCCGAACCCGAATATTTTGTGGTTCGTGCCGATCGAATTTTTCCTGAAATTAAAAAAAAAAAATGCCGGAATGGTGGGAGCGGGCCGGCCGGTTCCGCTGTCAACGGGCCGGCAAAGCCGGCCCGCTGACAGCGGAGCCGGCCGGCGGGCCGGTAAAGCCGGCCGGCCCGCTCCCACCATGCCGGCATTTAAAAAACAAACAAAAAAAAAAAAAGCATTTTTGCCGGCATGGTGGGAGCGGGCCGGCCGGTTCCGCGCTGACAGCGGAACCGGCCGGCCCGCTCCGCTGTCAGCGGAACCGGCCGGCCCGCTCCCACCATGCCGGCATTTTTAAAAAAAGCAAACACTTACCTGCAGGTCCGGAGCGTGGAGGCCGGCGCCGCTCTCAGCTGTCATCTGAGGGCGCGTCATCAGAGGGCCGGCCCGCCGGCCCGCTCCCACCATGCCGGCGAAAATGCTTTTTTTTTTTTGTTTTGTTTTTTAAATGCCGGCATGGTGGGAGCGGGCCGGCCGGCTTTACCGGCCCGCCGCCCGGTTCCGCTGTCAGCGCGGAACCGGCCGGCCCGCTCCCACCATGCCGGCAAAAATGCTTTTTTTTTTTTTTGTTTTTTTTTTTAAATGCCGGCATGGTGGGAGCGGGCCGGCCGGCTTTACCGGCCCGCCGGCCGGCTTTACCGGCCTGCCGGCCGGCCCGCTCCCACCATGCCGGCATTTTTGATGGGGAACTTCGTAAAAGTTCGATTCGGCCGAACCCGAATTTCTTTGTGAAATTCGGCGAATCGGCCGAATCGAACTTTTCAAAAGTTCGCTCATCTCTAGTGGCCGCAACTAGCAGAGTTTGCCCTGGAAAAGCTGTCCTGCCCGGCAAGTAGCATGCCATCTGAGCGGGTGTTTAGTGCGGCGGGGGCCATAGTTACGGCAAGGAGAACTCGTCTGTCAACTAAAGATGTGGAGAAACTCACCTTTGTGAAAATAAATCAGGGATGGATCAGTCAGGATTTCCACCCACCAATGGCTGATGCACGCGCCTAGATTCAGCATGGTGCCACGTTTTACACTTTCCAAATGGTGCAAAACATATTTATGTCTTTAGGACAATTTTTGGCTCCTGCTGATGCCAACTTCAGGGTGTGCCTTCCAACCAATTTTTGGCCTCCTGCTGATGCCAACTTCAGGGTGTGCCTTTGAGCCAATTTTTGGCCTCCTGCTGCTGCCAACTCCAGGGTGTCTTTCAAGCAATGTTTGGGCTCCTGCTGCTTCTGCTTGCAACTCCAGGGTGTGATTCATCCAATTTTTGGGCTCCCGAAGCCAACTCCAGTGTCTCTTTAAAGTAATGTTTGGGCTCCTGCTGCTGCTTGAAACTCCAGGGTGTAATTCATCCAATTTTTGGGCTCCTGCTGCCAACTCCAGTGTCTTTCAAGCTATGTTTGGGCTGCTGCTGCTGCTTGCAACCCAGGGTGTGATTCATCCAATTTTTGGGCTCCTGCAGCCAACTCCAGTGTCTCTTTAAAGCATTGTTTGGGCTGCTGCTGCTGCTTGCAGTGCCAGGGTGTGATTCATCCAATTTTTGGGCTCCTGCTGCCAACTCCAGTGTCACTTTCAAGCAATGTTTGGGCTCCTGCTGCTGCTTGCAACTCCAGACTGTGATTCATCCAATTCTTGGGCTCCTGCTGCCAACTCCAGTGTCTCTTTAAAGCAATGTTTGGGCTCCTGCTGCTGCTTGGAACTCCAGGCTGTGATTCATCCAATTTTTGGGCTCCTGCTGCCAACTCCAGTGTCTCTTTCAATCAATGTTTGGGCTGCTGCTGCTTGATTCATCCAATTTTTGGCCTCCTGCAGCCAACTCCAGTGTCTCTTTGAAGCAATGTTCGGGCTGCTGCTGCTGCTTGCAATGCCAGGGTGGGATTCATCCAATTTTTGGTCTCCTGCTGCCAACTCCAGTGTCTCTTTCAAGCAATGTTTGGGCTCCTGCTGCTGCTTGCCACCCAGGGTATGATTCATCCAATTTTTGGCCTCCTGCAGCCAACTCCAGTGTCTCTTTCAAGCTATGTTTGGGCTCCTGCTGCTGCTGCTTGCAACTCCAGATGTGATTCATCCAATTTTTGGGCTCCTGCAGCCAACTCCAGTGTCTCTTCGAAGCAATGTCTGGCCTGCTGCTGCTGCTTGCAACCCAGGGTGCGATTCATCCAATTTTTGGGCTCCTGCTGCCAACTCCAGTGTCTCTTTCAACCAATGTTTGGGCCGCTGCTGCTGCTTGATTCATCCAATTTTTGGGCTCCTGCAGCCAACTCCAGTGTCTCTTTGAAGCAATGTTTGGCCTGCTGCTGCTGCTTGCAACCCAGGGTGTGATTCATCCAATTTTTGGGCTCCTGAAGCCAACTCCAGTGTCTCTTTAAAGCAATGTTTGGGCTCCTGCTGCTGCTTTCAACTCCAGTGTGTGATCCATCCAATTTTTGGGCTCCTGAAACCAACTCCAGTGTCTCTTTAGAGTAATGTTTGGGCACCTGCTGCTACTGCTGCTTGCAACTCCAGGGTGGGATTCAGCCAATTGTTGGGCTCCTGCTGCCAACTCCAGCGTGTCTTTCAAGCAATGTTTGGGCTCCTGCTGCTGCTGCTGCTTGAAACTCCAGGGTGTGATTCATCCAATTTTTGGGCTCCTGCTGCCAACTCCAGTGTCTCTTTCAACCAATGCATGGGCTGCTGCTGCTGCTTGATTTATCCAATTTTTGGGCTCCTGCTGCCAACTCCAGTGTCTCTTTCAAGCTATGTTTGGGCTCCTGCTGCTGCTGCTTGCAACTCCAGGGTGTGATTCATCCAATTTTTGGGCTCCTGCTGCCAACTCCAATGTCTATTTAAAGTAATGTTTGGGCTCCTGCTGCTGCTTGATTCATTCAATTTTTGGGCTCCTGAAGCCAAATCCAGTGTCTCTTTAAAGTAATGTTTGGGCTCCTTCTGCTACTGCTACTTGCAACTTCAGGGTGTGATTCATCCAATTTTTGGGCTACTGCTGCCAACTCCAGTGTCTCTTTAAAGCAATGTTTGGGCTGCTGCTGCTGCTTGCAACGCCAGGGTGTGATTCATCCAATTTTTGGGATCCTGCAGCAAACTCCAGTTTCTCTTTCAAGCAATGTTTGGGCTCCTGCTGCTGCTTGCAACGCCAGGGTGTGATTCATCCAATTTTTGGGCTCCTGCTGCCAACTCCAGTGTCTCTTTCAAGCTATGTTTGGGCTGCTGCTGCTGCTGCTTGCAACTCCAGGGTGTGATTCATCCAATTTTTGGGCTCCTGCAGCCAACTCCAGTGTCTCTTTGAAGCAATGTTTGGCCTGCTGCTGCTGCTGCTGCTTGCAACCCAGGGTGTGATTCATCCAATTTTTGGGCTCCTGCAGCCAACTCCAGTGTCTCTTTCAAGCTATGTTTGGGCTGCTACTGCTGCTTGCAACTCCAGGGTGTGATTCATCCAATTTTTGGGCTCCTGCAGCCAACTCCAGTGTCTCTTTAAAGTAAGGTTTGGGCTCCTGCTCCTGCTGCTGCTGCTGCTTGCAGCTCCAGGGTGTGATTCAGCTAATTTTTGGCCTCCTGCTGCTGCCAGCTCCAGGGTGTGTTTTCCAGGCACTATAGGGGCCCCTCATAGTGATGGCACTTCAACTCTCTGCAATTGTCTTGCTCTGTGATTCTATTAGCGATGCCTCTGATCTGCATGTCCTTATTATTTACAGTATTATTTCACTAACCCAGCAGGCATCCTATGCGTGTTACAGCAAGGCAGAATGGTTAACAACCCTATTGAGGCTCTAGGAAGCTCAGAAATAGCCGTTTTTAATAGCGATTCGTCGCGAATAAATTCGGACCGAAACAAATTTTGTCGGAAAATTCGGCGAATTAGCCGAATCGAATTTTTCAAAAGTTCGCTCATCTCTAATTACAAGGCTGAGCTCTCAGTTGCAACCCTTGAAAAGTATGAATGTATCTGTGTACACAAGAGAGGAGCAATGAGCCAACAAAGGAGATGCCACTGATAGCAACAGCCCAAGTATAATACTCAACAAGCTAAACATGGATATCATCCAAGAAAAACTAAATTATTTAAATGTGAATAAGACTGCAGGACCAGATGGACTTCACCCAAGAGTTCTTAAATGACTCAGCTCAGTTATCTCATCACCCCCCTTCTTGATCTTTAAAGACTCACTAACAACTGGTATAGTGCCAAATGTGGTGCCCATTTTTAAAAACGAGTGTGTAAGCACTCCCTCTCTCTCCCCTCCTGGCGATTAAATACAGTTGTTGCTGGCTGGATACATTTCAATGGGATGTACTTACCAAATATTATTGTGTTATAACCTTTGCTCCTGACTTAGGTACATCAGAGAAAATTCACTTTCCCAATATCATTGCAAAAAAAAATCCTATAAGCGGTAGTGCAACACAACACAAATGCATGAGAAGCACATCTCTAGCACAGCTAAAATCCATCACAAAATGCCTGGAATTAGCGCAATGGCGCAAGTGTAACAGATATGTTTAAACATAGCCTTACAGAGGAAATGTTTTTTATTATATTGGGTTCTGTTCCTCCTGTCTGGGGACTCCTGAATTGAGATGCCCCACTGTTCCTTGGATCACCTAAAAATGAACCATATTTCTGTTCCCACAGCACTTGCGTGGGTCACTCAGCAATCAGTGGCTTGCAATCCATTCATATGACTGGAGCACATGCTGCAGACTGTATCCTTACCCAGGTGGGTAGGCATCTAGGCTACAGGTATAGCAGGGATATGGCTGCAGCCCAGAGATGCAGTGTGGGATCGCGGGGTGGGTTGAATGTACTGAGTGATCCCCGGGTTACACACAGTGGAGCCTACCAATTTAGGATGCCCCAAAGGGAGGCCATAAGGTGTTCCTCTTTAAGGTACTGGCTGGGGAATAGTGACTACTGTCACTGCTGTCAAAACCTGTTACTATTGCCCTCTGCCAATAGTTTACCTAAAGAAAATTAATGTAACAAACACATGTAAATAGGTAGTAAAGCATAACTAATTCTGTACAGTCAGCCAAGACAATCATTTTAGTAGTTATCATAACATTAATTTTTTCTGAAGTCCTGCAGGTTGTTTTATTCAGATATAAGTAGGTCTTGCACACTCAAACAGTGGACAGATGCTGAGGAAAATACCTTGCCTCCTTCTTGGTACACATCCAATGACATGGCAGATCAAGCCTTAGTTTTTAGCAAGCAGTACTATAAATGAAAAAAACACAAGCCCATACTAAGATGGAGCCTGAAAAACAAAACATTGACTGTGGTCTATGTGCTGGTAGTAGCGGGGAAATGGACTGCCTGCAGGAGCAGGGAAATGGACTGCATCCAGTGTGCCCACACAGTTCCTCCGTCAAGTGCTGGCATTTTCATACCTACCGAGGGCAGGGATCCAGAAGTTCCATGTCCTAGTGCAGTGGCTTCTCATGACTGCATCCTTTTTTCATGACCCATTTTTCTAAAGGTCTTAAGTACTACCTAATACAGATGTGGAGATTGGCGACCCACATAAATTGTTTTATATTTCAATAATTTTACAGAGTTTTTAATAAAACAAAACAGAACACATACATAGGCCTTGATTCACCAAGAGTTGAAAAAAATTCTCATGGTAGCAAAAAATTCAATTCATGAGAAAAAATCTGAAGAATTTCACTGTTAGTGAATCACCAGATATAAAGCCAATGAAAGCCAATGGCACTTTTGTACTCCTGAACAAAGTATTGAACTTTTTACCCCTTTTTACCTGTAGTAAAAAGTGCCATTGACTTTCATTGTCTTCCTATCTGGTGATTCACTGACAGTTAAAATCTCAGGCTTTTTTCGAATTATTTGAATTTTTTACTACCATGAGAGTTTTTTTTCAACTCTTTGCGAATCGAGGCCATGGTTTTAAAACAGGATAACATTCTTAACAATTGGCTTTGAATGATTACACCTCTGTGATCCTGCCATCTTCTCTAAGGCAACCTATGGAGGTAGCTAGCCACTGTAGTGATGCCACAAATGTATACAGGTTGCAGTACATAAAGTGTTCTGCACCACACTAGTGCAGGTGCGATGGATAGAGATGAGCAGAGGTAGGAATAGGTAAAGATGGAAGAAAGCAGACAGGAAGGAAAGAAAAAAATTAAAGACAGAAAGAGGGTAGGAATGATTGTAAAAGGGAAGCAAAACATGAAATAATGAATGGAAAGGAAGGCAAAAAAGTAGTAAATAAAGACAGATGAAAGGAATGCAAGTAGGAAAAAAGAAAGAAAGAATCAAAGAAAAAATATCAAAGGAAAGAAGGGAGGAAGAAAAAAGTGAGAAATGGAACAAAAAAAGTGGGAAGCAAGGTAGAAAGGAAGAAAAGAAAGATGGAAGGCAGGACGATAGAAAGAAAGAAAGAGAAGGAGGAAATGAAGAAAAAAGGAAAGAGGAAAAATACAGAAATAAAGGCAGATGAATGGAAGGAAGAAAAGTAACAAAGAAAGAATGAGGGGAGAAAAAAGAAAATTATTAAGAAATAAAAATTGAGGATGAAAGAAGGGAAATAAAGACAGATGAAAGATATGCAGGTAGAAACAAAACAGTAGAATGAGGGAATGGTCAGGAAAAAAAAATTGTAATGACGAAAACAAAGAAGGCAGAAAAGAAAGATGAAATATAGCACAAAAAGATGGAAGAAGGTTGGTGAGGAAAGAAAGAAGTAAAGAAAGAAAGTGAAAAAGGAAAGGAGGACAGACAGAACATATAATAAAGACAAAGAAATGTAGAGAGAGAAGAAAGAAAGAAGGAACGAAGGAAAGAAAGAAAGGGTGAACAAAGTCAGGAGCAAAGGAAAAAAAGATTGAAGGAAGTAATGGAGGCAGGAAAAACAGAGGGAAGAAGAAAAACACATCTGAAAGAAAGGAGGGCAGGAAGGAAGGTAAAGAAGGCAGGAAAGATAGAAATAATTAAAAGAGACGGGTAGGCAAGAAAGCAAAGGAAATAAGAAGGTGGGATGGAAAAAAAAGAAAAATTAGGGCGGAATGAGGGGGAAAAGGGACATAAAAGTGTGCAAGAAAGAAAGACAGAAGACAGGAAAGGAAGAAAAAAATTAAACAAAGAAAAGATTTAAAGAAGGAGGCTAAAAAAAGAAGGTAAAAAGAAATCAATGAGGAAGAAAAGAATGAATAAAAGGCAAAAACATATATATATAAAAGAGGAAAGGGCAGAAATAAATCTGGAAGTAAGGCTGGAAAGAAAAAGGGAAGGAAGAAAGAAAAGAAAAAGGGTTGAAAATGATAATAATAATAATATTAAACTGGACCAACAGCCTGGCACAGTGGAAAAAGAAAGAGAGCTTCCTCTCCTAGCATCTCAGCCATGCTGCTGCCTGGATTCAACTGACATAACTGACAATGCACAGTAGCAGGAAGCCCAGCAGCCCTTCTTGTTTTCATGTGGCCTGCAGGAGCATGAGCCGCCATTTAATTATTTAAATTTACCACAGCCAGATTTAGAAAAAGATACATTTATTTTTGTTTGTGCAGCAATCTAAATTGTGCTGGGGAGGGATTCGTATGAAAGTAAGGAACACAGAAGGGAAGAAAAGAAAAATAGTAAGAAATAAAAAAGACAGACAAATGAAAAGGGGGCTGGAAGGAATTAAAGAGGGCAGGAAGAAAGGTAATACAAGCTAGAAATCCATGTGCTAACCCCCCGACATGTACCCCCCACTCACTCACTCACCCCTCACAAGAGCCTCTGAGATGCTATTAGTTAGTACTGGAGTGTGCTTACTGATGGGGGGAGGACATGACCCCTGACGTAGCCCAAGTACGGCAGGGAATGCTGTGGATAGTGTTAGCAGCATAAAATTGATAACCTGGGACTCCAACTCTGGTACAGCTACCACCAAGCCGGAGGCAACAATTTACCAATGCCACCAAACCGGTGGCAAAAATCTACCAATGCCTGAGGGCGGGGTCAACTGGATGATACTACCACGTACGGCCTGCCAGGACCTTGCTTACCACCACTTAAGTACCCCAGATCTATGCCATCCATTGCAATGACACAGGGATTGCTGGTTCTCCACCAGTAAGTAAGAAGACAGTGATGCTGCAAGGAACCAAGGCTGAGTATAGCATTTTCATAAATTGTTTTTCATATACTAGTGTAAGGGGTTAGGTAGCGGGTTAGTCGTCTCCTAGGTAGGTAGGCACACTTTCAGCAGGCACAAAGTTCACAGAACAAGAAAGAATCATTTAACTGACCTCAGTCAGTTTTATTGCCAGATTGTGACATAAAGTGAAAGAAAATAAACAAAATAAGTCCTATGCCTGTCCGGCTCTAACTAAACATTAGGTGCTCCTGACTAACCCAGTGCCGGCCTAGTACTGGGCACCATAACATAACAGATCATAACATACCACCGGCAATGCTCCCACAGGCTCCTAGCAGATGTCCTGCTCCCAGGATGAGAGAGCCAGAGTGTGTGTGAACTCCCCCCTTCTATCAGGCAAGCACACCTTGGACTAATCAGACAGCCCAAGACCCGGACTGTCCGGGTGGAGTGGGGCCAACCCTCTGTTCCCCACTCCAGCAACACAGGCCCTGTAAACAGGTTTTTACCCAAACCCTAAACTAGAGATCCTAGATCTCTAGTTTCTAACTTCCTGGTTGCTTTTACCTGACAGATACAATAAATCTTGGGTAGATATACACACCCTCTATGACTTGTCCAGACACTCTGTCACACATCCCCCCCCCCCTGTTTCAGACCCGGGGCTGGAACACAACTGGACATCATACAATGTACCCGAGATAAGGCATCAGCTTTTTTCATTTGGGTCCCTGGCCTGTGTTTTACTGTAAACCTGTATTCCTGTAAGGCCAATAACCATCTTGTAACCCTCTTATTCTTTTCCTTATTTTCACACATCCACTTGAGGGGAGCGTGGTCCGTAACCAATTCAAACTGACGGCCAAGCAGGTAATAACGGAGGGCTTCTAGGGCCCATTTAATGGCTAGGCATTCTTTTTCTACAATCGCATACTTTGTCTCATGATCATTTAATTTTCTACTTAAGTACAGCACCGGGTATTCCTCACCATTCCGCACCTGTGACAGTACTGCCCCCAGTCCCACATCAGAAACAAACTCTCTCCTAAAGTCTGGCGTTATTAGCACCAGCTGAGCACAGTAGGCTTTTAACCCTTTAAATGCCAGCCACATAAAATTTACGTGGTTGCCTCTCCGCCACTTAAGTGCCAGCCACGTAAATTTTACGTGCCTGGCATTCCCCAATCACAGTTAAAAAAGTTAAAAAAAAAAGGCACTTACCTGACCCCTTGTTTGATCCGGCCGGGTCTCCTCTTCAGCCAGCGGGGCTCCGATCGCCGATCGGGGCTCCTCCGGCTGCAGGGGAGGGCCCGGAATAGGGTGCCCCCCCCCCCGTTTCAGCAGCCGCCGGTATTGCCTGTAAAAAAAAAAAAAAAAAAAAAAAAATGACAGTTACTCACCTCCGCTCCCGCCGGCTCCCGCCGCCTCTCCTCTTCATGGGGGGGGCTCCGATCACCCCCCCCGGCTCTTCTGTCTTCTGGAGGGAGGCATAACAGCCCTCCCTCCGCTGCAGCTTCCGATGGCGGCCGCCATCTTGGATTTTAGCCCCGTCATAGCCTAGGGTTAATGACGTCACTGCCGGGTGTCATCGGGGCACCCGGCAGTTCTCTTGTCAGATGCCGGTGACGGCTGGGCAGAGAAGGAGGGAGGTAGGCGATCATCCGATCGCCTGCCTCCCCCCTTCTCTGTCCAGCTGTCATCTATTAAAAAACATTTTTTTTTTTTTAATAAAGATATTTTTTTTTAAAGTTACTTTTAACCCTTTGTGAACTGGTAAGGGGTCCATGTGACCCCTATACCAGTTCACAAGGCTCGGGGGTCTGGCAAGTCACCTGCGGCTGGCGGGTGACTTGCCATTAACCCCTGGCCCCCCAAATTACCTGCCTCCCCAAAGCCCAGGGGGGGGCAGAAGAGCCGTGGCCCTAGGCTATGACGGCTTGTAGCCGCAGGGCCAGGCGCCACTAAAGCTGGCCCCTGCGCCCTGTTCTACAAGCCCCCATAGCTGGTCACAGGCTGGTTACGCTGGGTAGGGGGGACCTCACGCCATTTTTTTTTTATTTTTAAGGGTTTTAACCCTTAAAAATCCCAAAAAAAAATGGGGTCCCCCTCCCTTCGAGGGGGGACCCTATGTCATTTTTTTTTTAATTAACCCTTTGTTATGTGGATAGTAGTTGTATTTTATTTGTAAATGTTATAAAGTGCTCTTCTAAGTTTAGGGGATCACCTGGACAGGAACGGGGGGCTACCAATACATATGTGGTATCATTGTAATCGGGAGAAATGAGGCTTTCACGTGCAATATGGTTTTCTTTAATAAAATAAATGTTTTTGTTAAAATAAAGGAGACAATTTAAAAAAATATATATATATTTTTATTTTTTTTTACTTATTTACTTAAAAATATATAAAAAAAGTAGAAAAAATATATTAAAAAAAATTAAAAAAAATACAAACAAGACATTTCATGTTAAAGTCTATACTCTGCCACAAAAAGAAAATTTGCAATTTTCTTGGAAATTCCTGCAAAAATCACAGTTAAGCATGGCGCAAAATGGTGAATAATTACCTGTCAGCAGAGGGTGACAAAATCTCAAGTAGGCTGGCAGTTAAAAGGTTACAGGTACCTATGCATGTTGGGTATTGTTCTGCTCGGGGGACCTTGCGCATTCAGATTTAGCTTGTTTTTTCTTATTTGCATATTGATATTTTAGGAAAAGGTGTATTTTATTCTGCTTTTTTATACAATTTTTTGTGAAACCCTGTGCAACCTAAGAATTCTTTGAGATATTACTCCCAGAAAGATGAGCCCACTACAACAAGCTGGGTACGATTAGAAAGCTTAACATGTGTACTTTCAGGAAATATATGGTTTATCAGGGATATTCAAATGTAAAGGGTTGTTTTGGTAGAAAAAGCACAAGGTGCGCACTTTGTCTGCATAGCTGAAATTTTGAAGTAAAATTACCATTACGCACATGCTTTACTTTGGTGTGTTTGGCAACTCTCTCCTTGACTGAACCTATGCATGTTGGGTATCGTTCTGTTTGGGGGATGTTGCTTTTTCAGATTTTCAGTTTTTTTATGGTTTGCATATAGTTTTTTTTTAGGAAAATGTGGTTTTGATTCTGCTTTTTTATTAATTTTTAGGGAAACCCTTTGTAACCAAAGAATACATTGAGGGATTACTTCCAGAAAACGGCACCTATGTCAACAAGCCTGGTACGCCTAGAAAGCCTGAGGTGTGTACTTCTAGGAAATATATAGTTTGTCGGGGTATTTCAAATGTAAAGGGTTGTTTTTCTTGAAAAACTGCAAGGTGCACATATTGCAAAGCATAGTTGTATTTTATCTCAAAATCTCCTAAAGTGTTGTTTCAGTTTGGGGGAGTCTCCTGGGCAGGAAAGGGTGTCTACCTATACATATGTGGTACCGCTGTAACCGGGAGAAATTGGGGTTTCACACAAAATAAGATTTCATTGACAAACTTACATTTTTTATTACAAAAAAACACTACAAATTGTAAAAAAAGTTTTTTTTATTTTTTTGCACAATTTTCACCCCAAAATATTGGGAATACACTTAGAAAATGACAAACAAGACATTTCATGTTAAAGCCCAGGCTCTGCTGAAAAAAAACAATATATCATTTTCCTGGGAAATCCCTGGAAATCCCTTCAAAAATCACAGTTGAACATGGGGAGCGCAAAATAGTGCAAAATGGTCTGGCAACAGAGTGTGACAAAAACTCCAGGTAGGCTGGCACTTAAAGGGTTAAGGGTCTGAAATGATTTTTCCGCCTGTGTCGCCCACTTAACCATGACAGAGTCTTTGCCTCTCGTCAGGTCAGTCAAAGGGGCCACAAGGGAGGCAAAATTAGGAATAAACCTTCTATAATAGCCTGTAATTCCCAAGAAAGCATGGACTTGCTTCTTGTTAACAGGCTGAGGCCATCGTTGTATGGTTTCAATCTTATTTAGTTGGGGTTTTACCAATCCACGGCCTATGTTGTAACCCAGGTACTTGACCTCCTCCAGTCCCATGGCACATTTTTTTGGATTGGCTGTGAATCCTGCCTCACACAGAGAATTGATAACAGCCTGTACTCTAGGTAAATGGGACCCCCAATCTGGACTTTGGATGATTATATCATCCAGATACGCTGCTGCATACTGTCTGTGAGGTCTCAAAATTTTATCCATAACCCTCTGGAAGGTGGCAGGTGCCCCATGCCACCCAAACGGCAAAACAACATAATGAAACAACCCGTCTGGAGTGGCAAAGGCAGTTTTCTCTTTTGCCTCATCTGTTAATGGTATCTGCCAGTACCCTTTGGTTAGATCTAGGGTTGTTATATAACAGGAATTTCCGAGTCTATCAATGAGCTCATCCACACATTGCATTGGGTAAGCATCAAATTTAGATATAGAATTAAGCTTACAGAAGTCATTGCAAAACCTCCAGCTGCCGTCTGGATTGGGGATCAGAACTATGGGACTGGACCCTTGGCTATGGGACTCTTCTATTACCCCAAGTTCTAACATTTTCCTCACCTCTGCAGAGATAATCTCTCTCCTGGCCTCTGGTATTCTGCAGGGTCTTAGCTTAACCTTTTCACCTGGTTCAGTCAGAATGTCATGTTTAATGAGAGGTACGACCTGGGGTATCAGAGAAAAAACACTGCTCTTAAAGAGGAACCCCTGCACTTCTACTTGCTGTGTATCTGCAAGGGAGTCGGGTACTGTTACTTCTGGAAACAAGGGCTTCGCAGAGGCCAGCTGCTCTGGTTGGGATGAGGTGTCTGCAGCAAGTGACAGTCGATCTTTCCATGGTTTTATAAGATTGACGTGGTACACTTGCTCCGGCTTCCGTTTACCTGGCTGGCAGATTTTATAGTTCACCTCATTTATTCTTTCTAATACCTCAAAGGGCCCTTGCCATTTAGCCGGAAATGTACTTTCTACTGTAGGGATCAGCACTAAAACCCTGTCACCGAGTGCAAAGGTACGTATTCTGGCACTGCGGTTATATACTCTTTGTTGTGCCTCCTGAGCCTGAGCCATATATTCTCGCACAATAGGCAATACTGCCGAGAATTTATCCTGCAATTGGGTCACGTGTTCAATGACACTCCCATAGGGGGTAGCTTCTTCTTCCCAGGTTACTTTTGCTATATCTAGAAGGCCCCTCGGGTGACAGCCGATGGTAGACAGAAGTACACAGCTGTTTCACCTGGAATAATTTACACAGCTCTTTCATGACCCGGGACATAAAGGGGGTACCCTGATCTGTAAGGATCTCTTTTGGTAGTCCTACCAGGCTAAACACGTGCACCAACTCTTTAGCTATAGCCTTGGATGACGCATTGCATAGGGGTATAGCTTCCGCGTAACAGGTGGCATATTCCATATTTATATGGCAAAAAATTACAAGAATATGCTGGTGGCCGCGAGCAGATCTTACAACGGGCCCCACCAAATCCATCGCTATTCTCTCAAACGGCGCCTCAATAATTGGTAGAGGAACCAGGGGACTACGGTAGTGTGGCCGAGGAGCTGAAACCTGGCACTCTGGGCAGGAGTCACAATAATCTTTCACATCTTTGTGAACCCCAGGCTAGAAGCACAATCCTTCTATATGCCTTAGGGACCACTAGCTGCTCAACCAGATCCTCTCCCATTTTTACCACTTGGTACAGCAAGTCACATTTTACCGCCATGTATGGATAGGACAGTCTGGTGTCAGGCTTCACCAGGTTACCATCAATCATTTTAACATTTTCCCGGGCTCTGGTAAGAGTGGGATCTTTCAACTGTTCAGCACCAAACTGATCCTTCCGCACCTCAAGATCAGTCATACTGTCACTAGGGGGCTCTAGACGGCTATGACCCTCTGGGGACACCACACCACATTGTGGGGTTCAGCTTCTTCCCCAGCCATAACCAAGGGAAAGTTTCCTCCTCAATTAGGGCCCCACTTACAGGCAGTGTATTTGAGACTCTGTTCCCACATCTTCCAGAAATATGGGAAGTCCCGCCCCATGATGACATCATGCATTAATAATGGCACTATCCCCACCATGAATTTTACTGCACCAAACTGTGTATGTATGTCCACTACAGCCATGGGGTAATGTCGAGTGTCCCCGTGAATACAAGTAACCCCAATAGTTTTCACCAGACGGGTTATTGGAGGTACCAAATCTGCGTTTACCGGGGTCACTAGACTACCTGAGTCTAACAGTGCATTTACAACTTTACCTTCGATCGTAATAGGACACATGTGTTTCTCATCCCCAGCATTTGGTAACGCTACACACGCAAGCTGAGTATACAGTGATAAGCGGCGGTTTATGTAGGAGACATCACATTGCATGGCATCATCATACATTGGGCAATTGGCAATAATATGATCGGGCATTTGACATCGAAAACACTTTATAACGTCCTTACTGAGTCTCTTATAGGCCCCCAACTTCCCTAGCATGGCTTGCAAGCTTCTAGAGTCTGGGCCTTCAGTCTCTCCCTTGCATGCACCAACCCATCAGATCTACCAGCCCCCTTTTCCCTTAGAACAGTCTTACCAGAAAGTCCTGGAGATCTCCACTGTGGGGCTAGGGGGCGCTGTGGCAGACTCATCAGTTCCTCAGCTGCTTTGTACCTCTCCACCATCTCCACCATCTGGTCAGCATCTTTGGGGTCTTCATGGCTCACCCACTTGCGCAAGGTAATGGGGAGGGATCTTAAGTACTGGTCCATCACAACCCATTCCACCATCTGGGGGCCTGTCAGGATCTCCAGCTGCAACCACTTCTTGGTTAGGTGAATGAGGTCATGCATTTGAGAGCTTGGAGGCTTGTCCATGCTGTAGACCCAGGTGTGCACGCGCTGTGCGCGGACAGAAACTGTGACTCCAAGGCGTGTTAAAATCTCCTTTTTTAGCTTGTCATAGTCCATAGCATCTCGGGCTGCCAGGTCAAAATAGGCCGTTTGAGGTTCTCCTGAAAGGAAAGGTGCCAAAAGACCCGCACATTGTTCCTTTGGCCAACACTCTCGCTCGGCAGTCCTTTCAAAGGTTGTCAGATAGGCTTCCACATCATCAGCTGCGGTCACTTTTTTGTAGGAAATTACTAGCTCTTATGGAGGCTTGAGTAGCGTCTGCAACACCTGGGGCCCACTCAGCGACACTGGTTAGCTGCTGTAAAACAACTTTTAAGGTCTTCCGGTCTTTCCTTTGCTCTTCCTGTGTCGCCTCCAGTTGAGCTGTCAGCCTGCGGCTTGATTCCTCAAGTGCTCTTTGCTGCACCATGGTAGCCTCCTGCTGCACTCGGGTAGCCTCCTGTTGAGATGCCACAGCTTGCAACATAGCTTTAATTACATCCTCCATTTTCCAGATGCAAAGAAACAGTCTGCAATAAAAGGGACTCCAACCCTTTAAATTTCCAGTTTTGTTTTCTTTTGCCAAAAAGGAGTGCCCGCATCCTCCACCAAGGGGTTAAGTAGCGGGTTAGTCGTCTCCTGGGTAGATGGGCACACTTTCAGCAGGCACAAAGTCCACAGAACAAGAAAGGATCATTAAACTGACCTCAGCCAGTTTTATTGCCAGATTGTGGTATAAAGTAAAACAAAACTAAACAAAATAAGTCTTATGCCTGTCCGGCTCTAACTAAACATTAGGTGCTCCTGAGTAACCCAGTTCCGGCCTAGTACCGGGCACCATAACATAACAGATCATAACATATCACCGGCAATGCTCCCACAGGCTCCTAGCAGATGTTCTGCTCCCAGGATGAGAGAGACAGAGTGTGTGTGAACTCCCCCCTTCTATCAGGCAAGCACACCTTGGACTAATCAGACAGCCCAAGACCCGGACTGTCCGGGTGGAGTGGGGCCCACCCTCTCTTCCCCACTCCAGCAACACAGGCCCTGTAAACAGGTTTTTACCCAAACCCTAAACTAGAGATCCTAGATCTCTAGTTTCTAACTTCCTGGTTGCTTTTACCTGACAGATACAATAAATCTTGGGCAGATGTACACACCCTCTATTACTTGTCCAGACACTCTGTCACACTAGTTATACAGGTCAATAGCAAGTGTAAGGCAACACAAGTACAACGCAGCTATTATGCAGTTTAGGCTGCATGTGTAGGCGTTTCCACCATTTACTGCAATGGAAAGGAAATGCCTAGGCAGATTTGGCATTCCTGACCCTATGGCAATGAATAGAGGGGGTGTGAAAGACCTGAACTAACAGCCTGATAGACGCTGCCATGTATCATCAGCATGGCAGCCATGAGAGCAGACTAGCCAAGACTTCAGTATGAGGCCCAGCTGTGAAGAGGGGGCTCCTTTAACACTTCAGTGACAGCCTACCTAGATATTTTGTCACCCTCTGTTGCCAGATCATTTTTCAATATTTTGTGCTACACATGTTCAACTGTGATTTTTGACGGGATTTTCCAAAACATTATACATTGTTTTCTTCAACAGTGTCTGGGCTTTAACATCAAATGTCTTGTTTGTTATTTTTCGAATGTATTCTCAATATTTCTGAGTGAAATATATACAAAAATGTTACAATTTGCACAGTTTTTGTGTAATAAAAAATGTAGGTTTTCCAATAAAATCATATTGTGTGTAAAAGCCTATTTTCTCACAGTTACAGCAGTACTACAGATGTATTGGGACACACCATCTCCTGTCCAGGAGACTCCCCCAAACTGAAAGTGTTTTAAGAGATTTTCAGATAAAATACAACTGCTATGCGCACCTTGCAGTTTTTCAAGAAAAACAGCCCTTTACATTTTAAACTCCCCACAAACTTATATTTCCTGGAAGGACACACAGAGCAAGCTTTCTAGGTGTACCAGGCTTGTTGATGCAGGCACAGTTTACTGGAAGTAATCCCTTGATGAATTCTTTGGTTGCACAGCGTTTACTTAGAAAAAAAATAAAAAGCAGAACCAAAGCCACATTTTCCTAAAAATAAATATGCAAACAAGAAAAAACACATTAAATCTGAAAAAGCAAGGTCCCCCAAACAAAACAATACCCAACATGCATAGGTACTGTCAAGGGGAGACAGTACCTACCCCAAAGCAAAGCAGGTACGTAAGGGTAATTTTACCTGATAATTTTAGCTCTGCAAACAAAGTGTGCACCTTTTTCAACCAAAGCAATCCTTTACATTTGAAATACCCCCAGCAAACCATATATTTCCTGAAACTACACACAGGTAGATTTCCAGGCATACCCAGCTTGTTGTATTGGGCTCATCTTTCTGGAAGTAATACCCTGAAGAATTCTTTGGTTGCACGAGGTTTCCCTAAAAAAAAATTATAAAAAAGCAGAATAAAAACAGTTTCCTAAAATATCAATATCCAAACCAGAGAAAACAAGTTAAATCTCAAAACACAAGGTCCCCTAAACAGAACAATACCCAAAATGCATAGCTACTTTTAACACTTTTAAATGTCAGCCTACTGGAAATTTTGTCACCCTCTGTTGACCGGTCATTTTCACCATTTTGCACTATGTTTGTGATTTATGCTGGAATTTGCAGGGATATTATATATTTTTATGTGACTTTAACATGAAATGTCTTGTTTGTAATTTTTCCAGTGTTTTTTAAATATTTTTGAGTGAAAAAAAGTAAAAAATGAAATAAATATTTTTTTAAAAATTGTCTTGTTTATTTTTAGAGATGAGCGAGTAGTATTCGACCGAGCCGGTATTCGATCGAATACTACGCTGTTCGTCATACTCGATTTCGATCGAGTACAGCGGCGATGGCGCACTCACAATTCGTTTCCCCTCCCACCTTCCCTGGCGCGTTTTTTACACCAATCACCATGCAGGGGGGGTGGGACAGGTCCTGGGAGGACGCTGGCATCACGAGAACGGCGTCTACACGCATTGGCTGGAAAAACCATGTGACCTCGAATATACAAAACTCAGCACTTCCTCTTCGTCAGCATTAGCAGCTTGAACTTAGTGAGGGACAGACGCTCACAGCAGGGAAAGACAGGCTGTCGCTGGCAGGGCCCCAGAAGCTTGGAATATCGCATTTACCACCATCTATACCAGCTACCAGAAGACAAGAGAGTCATTAAGAGCCCTTATTAGGGCTACTACGCTGAACGGTATATGGCTCATATGTAGGCAGGCAGGGCCCCAGAAGCTCAGAATATCGCTTTTACCACCATATATACCAGCTACCAGAAGACAAGAGAGTCATTAAGAGCCCTTATTAGGGCTACTACGCTGAACAGTATATAGCTCATATCCTATGTAGGCAGGCAGGGCCCCAGAAGCTCAGAATATCACTTTTACCACCATATATACCAGCTACCAGAAGACAAGAGAGTCATTAAGAGCCCTTATTAGGGCTACTACGCTGAACAGTATATAGCTTATATTCTATGTAGTCAGGCAGGGCCCCAGAAGCTCAGAATATCGCTTTTACCACCATATATACCAGCTACCAGAAGACAAGAGAGTCATTAAGAGCCCTTATTAGGGCTACTACGCTGAACAGTATATAGCTCATATTCTATGTAGGCAGGCAGGGCCCCAGAAGCTCAGAATATCGCTTTTACCACCATATATACCAGCTACCAGAAGACAAGAGAGTCCTTAATCCCTTATTAGTGCTGCTATGTTGAACAGTATATAGCTCATATCCTATGTAGTCAGGCAGGGCCCCAGAAGCTCAGAATATCGCTTTTACCACCATATATACCAGCTACCAGAAGACAAGAGAGTCATTAATCCCTTATTAGTGCTGCTATGTTGAACAGTATATAGCTCATATCCTATGTAGGCAGGCAGGGCCCCAGAAGCTCAGAATATCGCTTTTACCACCATATATACCAGCTACCAGAAGACAAGAGAGTAATTAAGAGCCCTTATTAGGGCTACTACGCTGAACAGTACATAGCTCATATCCTATGTAGGCAGGCAGGGCCCCAGAAGCTCAGAATATCGCTTTTACCACCATATATACCAGCTACCAGAAGACAAGAGAGTCCTTAATCCCTTATTAGTGCTGCTATGTTGAACAGTATATAGCTCATATCCTATGTAGTCAGGCAGGGCCCTAGAAGCTCAGAATATCGCTTTTACCACCATATATACCAGCTACCAGAAGACAAGAGAGTCATTAAGAGCCCTTATTAGTGCTGCTATGCTGAACAGTATATAGCTCATATCCTATGTAGTCAGGCAGGGCCCTAGAAGCTCAGAATATCGCTTTTACCACCATATATACCAGCTACCAGAAGACAAGAGAGTCCTTAATCCCTTATTAGTGCTGCTCTGTTGAACAGTATATAGCTCATATCCTATGTAGTCAGGCAGGGCCCCAGAAGCTCAGAATATCGCTTTTACCACCATATATACCAGCTACCAGAAGACAAGAGAGTCATTAAGAGCCCTTATTAGGGCTACTACGCTGAACAGTATATAGCTCATATTCTATGTAGTCAGGCAGGGCCCCAGAAGCTCAGAATATCGCTTTTACCACCATATATACCAGCTACCAGAAGACAAGAGAGTCATTAAGAGCCCTTATTAGGGCTACTACGCTGAACAGTATATAGCTCATATCCTATGTAGTCAGGCAGGGCCCCAGAAGCTCAGAATATCGCTTTTACCACCATATATACCAGCTACCAGAAGACAAGAGAGTCATTAAGAGCCCTTATTAGGGCTACTATGCTGAACAGTATATAGCTCATATCCTATGTAGTCAGGCAGGGCCCCAGAAGCTCAGAATATCACTTTTACCACCATATATACCAGCTACCAGAAGACAAGAGAGTCCTTAATCCCTTATTAGTGCTGCTATGTTGAACAGTATATAGCTCATATCCTATGTAGTCAGGCAGGGCCCCAGAAGCTCAGAATATCGCTTTTACCACCATATATACCAGCTACCAGAAGACAAGAGAGTCATTAAGAGCCCCTATTAGGGCTACTACGCTGAACAGTATATAGCTCATATTCTATGTAGTCAGGCAGGGCCCCAGAAGCTCAGAATATTGCTTTTACCACCATATATACCAGCTACCAGAAGACGAGAGAGTCATTAAGAGCCCTTATTAGGGCTACTACGCTGAACAGTATATAGCTCATATCCTATGTAGTCAGGCAGGGCCCCAGAAGCTCAGAATATCGCTTTTACCACCATATATACCAGCTACCAGAAGACAAGAGAGTCATTAAGAGCCCTTATTAGGGCTACTACGCTGAACAGTATATAGCTCATATCCTATGTAGTCAGGCAGGGCCCCAGAAGCTCAGAATATCGCTTTTACCACCATATATACCAGCTACCAGAAGACAAGAGAGTCATTAAGAGCCCTTATTAGGGCTACTACGCTGAACAGTATATAGCTCATATCCTATGTAGGCAGGCAGGGCCCCAGAAGCTCAGAATATCGCTTTTACCACCATATATACCAGCTACCAGAAGACAAGAGAGTCATTAAGAGCCCTTATTAGGGCTACTACGCTGAACAGTATATAGCTCATATCCTATGTAGTCAGGCAGGGCCCCAGAAGCTCAGAATATCGCTTTTACCACCATATATACCAGCTACCAGAAGACAAGAGAGTCATTAAGAGCCCTTATTAGGGCTACTACGCTGAACAGTATATAGCTCATATTCTATGTAGTCAGGCAGGGCCCCAGAAGCTCAGAATATCGCTTTTACCACCATATATACCAGCTACCAGAAGACAAGAGAGTCATTAAGAGCCCTTATTAGGGCTACTACGCTGAACAGTATATAGCTCATATCCTATGTAGTCAGGCAGGGCCCCAGAAGCTCAGAATATCGCTTTTACCACCATATATACCAGCTACCAGAAGACAAGAGAGTCATTAAGAGCCCTTATTAGGGCTACTACGCTGAACAGTATATAGCTCATATTCTATGTAGTCAGGCAGGGCCCCAGAAGCTCAGAATATCGCTTTTACCACCATATATACCAGCTACCAGAAGACAAGAGAGTCATTAAGAGCCCTTATTAGGGCTACTACGCTGAACAGTATATAGCTCATATCCTATGTAGTCAGGCAGGGCCCCAGAAGCTCAGAATATCGCTTTTACCACCATATATACCAGCTACCAGAAGACAAGAGAGTCATTAAGAGCCCTTATTAGGGCTACTACGCTGAACAGTATATAGCTCATATCCTATGTAGTCAGGCAGGGCCCCAGAAGCTCAGAATATCGCTTTTACCACCATATATACCAGCTACCAGAAGACAAGAGAGTCATTAAGAGCCCTTATTAGGGCTACTACGCTGAACAGTATATAGCTCATATCCTATGTAGGCAGGCAGGGCCCCAGAAGCTCAGAATATCGCTTTTACCACCATATATACCAGCTACCAGAAGACAAGAGAGTCATTAAGAGCCCTTATTAGGGCTACTACGCTGAACAGTATATAGCTCATATCCTATGTAGGCAGGCAGGGCCCCAGAAGCTCAGAATATCGCTTTTACCACCATATATACCAGCTACCAGAAGACAAGAGAGTCCTTAATCCCTTATTAGTGCTGCTATGTTGAACAGTATATAGCTCATATCCTATGTAGTCAGGCAGGGCCCTAGAAGCTCAGAATATCGCTTTTACCACCATATATACCAGCTACCAGAAGACAAGAGAGTCATTAAGAGCCCTTATTAGGGCTACTACGCTGAACAGTATATAGCTCATATCCTATGTAGGCAGGCAGGGCCCCAGAAGCTCAGAATATCGCTTTTACCACCATATATACCAGCTACCAGAAGACAAGAGAGTCATTAAGAGCCCTTATTAGGGCTACTACGCTGAACAGTATATAGCTCATATCCTATGTAGTCAGGCAGGGCCCTAGAAGCTCAGAATCTCGCATTTACCACCATATATACCAGCTACCAGAAGACAAGAGAGTCATTAAGAGCCCTTATTAGGGCTACTATGCTGAACAGTATATAGCTCATTCTAGCTATATACACACTGCACACAACGGCTGCTTTAGTGAGGGGTAGCTGCTGCTGCTGGAATAGGGACAGAAAGACTTCAGTGGTGTATTACCACCTATATACAAAACTATATACACTCTGCTCAAAACGGCTGCTTTAGTGAGGGGTAGCTGCTGATGCTGGAATAGGGACAGAAAGACTTCAGTGGTGTATTAGCACCTATATACAAAACTATATTTTGCACTACTGTTTTGTGTCCTCTGTGCCAACAAAACCTTGTTATATACCCGGTGCGTATAGGCACCATTTCACCTTCTGGCAGTATACGGCTGTATAGCCAGGTGTTTTTCTTAAAAATATTTTTATATTTGGCACTACTGTTTTGTGTCCTCTTTACCAACAAAACCTTGTTATATACCCGGTGCGTATAGGCACCATTTCACCTTCTGGCAGTATACGGCTGTATAGCCAGGTGTTTTTCTTAAAAATATTTTTATATTTGGCACTACTGTTTTGTGTCCTCTTTACCAACAAAACCTTGTTATATACCCGGTGCGTATAGGCACCATTTCACCTTCTGGCAATATACGGCTGTATAGCCAGGTGTTTTTCTTAAAAATATTTTTATATTTGGCACTACTGTTTTGTGTCCTCTTTACCAACAAAACCTTGTTATATACCCGGTGCGTATAGGCACCATTTCACCTTCTGGCAGTATACGGCTGTATAGCCAGGTGTTTTTCTTAAAAATATTTTTATATTTGGCACTACTGTTTTGTGTCCTCTTTACCAACAAAACCTTGTTATATACCCGGTGCGTATAGGCACCATTTCACCTTCTGGCAGTATACGGCTGTATAGCCAGGTGTTCTTCTTAAAAATATATTTATATTTGGCACTACTGTTTTGTGTCCTCTGTGCCAACAAAACACTGTTTTATACACGGTGCGTATAGGCACCATTTCACCTTCTGGCAGTATACGGCTGTATAGCCAGGTGTTCTTCTTAAAAATATTTTTATATTTGGCATAACGCGTGGCCAAAAAAGTAAAACGTCTGAAATGCGGAGGGCTAGCGCAAAGGGACGTGGACGAGGACGGGGGCGCGGAAATGCTGGTGGGGGCACAAACCGCGTTGAAGCCAGTGGGGATACAATGCGTGCTGGTGAGGGGCAGCCAGCATTACGCTCATCCAGCTTCCCTGCCTTTATGGGACAGTTATGCGGGGGGCGGGGTACACCTCTGTTAAGGCCTGAGCAGCGTGAACAGGTGGTGCAATGGATGGCCGATAACGCTTCCAGTCACTTGTCCACCACCCAGTCATCCACACAGTCTCACTCTGACCCTCCTTCCTCCCAACCTGGCCAACAGAGTCAGCCCACCCTTGACCCCTCCCAGGACCTCTTTTCGGGTCCTTTTCCAGATGTGCTGCAAGAATCCCAGGAGCTAGCAGAGGAATTTGTTTGTAGTGATGCCCAAACACTTGAGTATCCGCCATCTGCTAGTGATGTGGACCCGGAACCAGCATCTGCTATCATGAGCGATGATGATGAGACGCAGTTGCCATCAAGGGAGGCTGTTGGAATGTCCAGTGGGCAGGAGGAGGAGCAGAGAGAGGAAGTGGAAGAGGAGGTGGTGGACGACGAAATGACCGACCCCACTTGGACAGGGGTGATGTCCAGCGGGGAAAGCAGTGGAGATGCGGTCTGCGCATCACCGAATAAGGCAGCAAGAGGCAGAGGACAGTCCAGAGGCAGAGGACAGTCCAGACAGAGAAGGCAGGCCACAGCCAGCAGGGCCGAAGCTCTTCCCGGCAGCAGGCAGTCGCGCGAAGCTCCCCCATCGAGGCCTCGTACTTCTGTGGTGTGGAGATTTTTTAATGTTTGCGCGGATGACAAACTGAGCGCGGTTTGCGCAATCTGCCACTCAAAACTGAGTAGGGGCTCTGAGAAGAGCAATCTGACCACCTCAGGCATGCGCCGTCACTTGGAATTCAAGCACTGGGCTGAGTGGGAGAGAGCAAACGCAATACAACCTGCGCCCGGTCTTGCTGCCACTGCCTCTTCCCCTTTGTTGTGTGCTGCCACTGCGGTCCAGACCTCCAGGCAGGACACCTCCACATCTGCCTCTGCCTCGGCTACTTTGGGGCCTTCTCCTTCAGCCCCCCCTTCCCCCGCATCTTCGTCTGCACCTTCCATCTCCTCGTCCCATCAACTGTCCATCTCGCAGGCGTTCAACTGCAGGCGGAAGAACGCCTCCAGTCACCCCCAAGCCCAAGCCTTAACCTGCCTCATCTCCAAACTGCTGGCCCTGGAGATGTTGCCGTTTAGGCTTGTGGAGACGCAGGCCTTCCGCGACCTGATGGCGGCTGCCGCACCTCGCTATTCCGTCCCTAGCCGCCACTATTTTTCCCGGTGTGGCGTCCCCGCCCTGCACCAGCACGTGTCGCGTAACATCAGGCGGGCCCTGAGGTACGCAGTCAGCGCAAAGGTCCACTTGACCACCGACTCGTGGACAAGCGCTTGCGGCCAAGGACGCTACATCTCTTTGACGGCACACTGGGTGAATGTTGTGGAAGCGGGGACGGGGTCGCAAACAGGGACGGCCTACATACCACCCCCGCCCAAGATTGCCAGCACGGGTTCTGATAGACCCCCCTCCTCTTCCTCCTCCTCCTCCTCCTCCTCCTCCTCTGCCTTAACATCGCCCTCAGCCCCTAGCTGGAAGCGTTGCAGCACTGGCACGGGGAGACGTCAGCAGGCGGTGCTTAAGCTCATCAGCTTGGGCGACAGGAAGCACAGCGCCGCAGAGGTGAGGCACGCCATATTGCAGCAGACAGAGATGTGGCTGTCGCCGCTGCAGCTAGGACCAGGCATGGTCGTGTGCGATAATGGCCGTAACCTGGTGGCGGCTCTGGAGCTTGCAGAACTCAATCACGTACCATGCCTGGCCCACGTTTTTAATTTGGTAGTACAAAAGTTTCTAAAGACTTACCCCAACCTGGCAGAGCTACTGGTCAAAGTGCGGCGCTTGTGCGCTCACTTTCGGAAGTCAACTGTAGCTGCTGCTAGCTTAAAAAAAATCCAGCAACGCCTCCATTTGCCTCAACATCGGCTGTTGTGCGACCTGCCCACTCGCTGGAATTCCACCTATTGCATGTTGGCCAGGGTGTGTGAGCAGCAGAAAGCATTGATGGAGTACCAGATGATGCATCCACGCGTGCCTCCAACTCAGTTCCCTCAGTTTGCCAACCACGAGTGGCCATGGATGGCAGACATATGCGATGTATTGCGTATCTTTGAGGAGTCCACTAAGAAGGTCAGCAGCGAGGACGCTATAGTGAGCGTAACCATCCCGCTCCTATGCGTCCTTAAAGAATCGCTCATCGCAATAAGGGAGAACGCATTGCACACAGAGGAGACGGGGGTAGGAGGAGACGCAACGCAGGTAGACAGTCAGACCACACTTTTGTCTGCTGCTCGGTGGCAGTTGCAGGAGGAGGAGGATGAGGAGGAGGAGGACAACGTGGAGGTGGCTGTGGAAGAGGATGCTGGCGGCGAGGGTAGCAGTCAGGCTGTGTGCGTCCCATTGGTTCAGCGCGGATGGGGCGGAGAGGAGGAGGAAGAGGAGGAAATGGAAAATGATCCTTCTGGTGGGGGCAGTGACGTCATGCCTACTCAGAGTCTGGCACACATGGCTGACTTCATGCTGGGCTGCTTTTCCCGGGACATACGTGTTGTCCGGATATTGGAGAACAAACTATACTGGGTCTTCGCACTCCTGGACCCCCGGTATAAAGATAACTTCTCCTCTTTTATTCCGGTAGAGGAGAGGACGAATCGATTACTGGAATACCAGAGGGAACTCTTGCAGAACATGATGCAGATTTTCCCACCCAGCATCGCTGGCGGCAGAGAGGAGAGTGTCTCCCAGAGTCTGACAACATCGATCAGGCCCACAGCCACCAGGGGAACACTCTCCAAGGTGTGGGACACGTTCATGTCACCCCCTCGTGCAACTTCCATCACTGCGGGGCCCGCTATCAGCAGGAGGGACAAGTATCGGCGGATGTTGCGGGACTACCTGGCAGACCACACCCCTGTCCTCCCCGATCCCTCGGCGACCTACACTTACTGGGTCTCCAAGTTGGACACGTGGCTGGAACTGTCCCTGTACGCCTTGGAGGTGCTTGCCTGCCCTGCCGCCAGCGTGCTATCAGAAAGGGTGTTCAGCGCAGCCGGGGGCATTATAACCGATAAGCGCAGCCGCCTGTCAACCGACAGTGCCGACAGGCTGACGCTAATCAAAATGAACAGCAAGTGGATTGACCCGGACTTTGCTTGTACAACAGTGGAAAGCAGCCAAGAGTGAAGTGCCATCTGTATGAAGTGCCATTTCCTCCTCCTCCTCCTCCTCCTCCTCCTCCTCCTCCTCCTTAACCGCCGTAGAATTGCTGTATTAATAAAAAAAAATTATGGCTCACCTCTTGGGCTTAATACAATCAATTTTTAAGAGGTCTCAGCTCTTGGGCCTCCACACAATTTTTAAAAGGTCTCAGCTCTTGGGCCTCCACACAATTTTTAAAAGGTCTCAGCTCTTGGGCCTCCACACAATTTTTAAGAGGTCTCAGCTCGTGGGACTCCACACAATTTTTAAGAGGTCTCAGCTCGTGGGACTCCACACAATTTTTAAAAGGTCTCAGCTCTTGGGACTCCACACAATGTTTGAGAGGTCTCAGCCCTTGGGCCTCCACACAATTTTTAAGAGGTCTCAGCTCGTGGGACTCCACACAATGTTTGAGAGGTCTCAGCTCTTGGGCCTCCACACAATTTTTAAAAGGTCTCAGCTCTTGGGCCTCCACACAATTTTTAAAAGGTCTCAGCTCTTGGGCCTCCACACAATTTTTAAAAGGTCTCAGCTCTTGGGACTCCACACAATGTTTGAGAGGTCTCAGCTCTTGGGCCTCCACACAATTTTTAAAAGGTCTCAGCTCTTGGGCCTCCACACAATTTTTAAAAGGTCTCAGCTCTTGGGCCTCCACACAATTTTTAAAAGGTCTCAGCTCGTGGGACTCCACACAATTTTTAAAAGGTCTCAGCTCTTGGGCCTCCACACAATTTTTAAAAGGTCTCAGCTCTTGGGACTCCACACAATGTTTGAGAGGTCTCAGCTCTTGGGCCTCCACACAATGTTTAAAAGGTCTCAGCTCTTGGGCCTCCACACAATTTTTAAAAGGTCTCAGCTCTTGGGCCTCCACACAATTTTTAAAAGGTCTCAGCTCTTGGGCCTCCACACAATTTTTAAGAGATCTCAGCTCTAAGCTTCCCTTACTGCTGGGGTGACACACTGTAACAAACCTCCTCCTGTAAGCTTCCCTGACTGCTGGGGTGACACACTGTAACAAACCTCCTCCTGTAAGCTTCCCTTACTGCTGGGGTGACACACTGTAACAAACCTCCTCCTGTAAGCTTCCCTGACTGCTGGGGTGACACACTGTAACAAACCTCCTCCTGTAAGCTTCCCTTACTGCTGGGGTGACACACTGTAACAAACCTCCTCCTGTAAGCTTCCCTGACTGCTGGGGTGACACACTGTAACAAACCTACTCCTGTAAGCTTCCCTTACTGCTGGGGTAACACACTGTAACAAACCTCCTCCTTTAAGCTTCCCTTACTGCTGGGGTGACACAATGACACAAGAGGACATGTCTGACCACATCACACACACACACACACACACACACACACACACACACACACACACACACAATGACAATTAGGGGTGGGGTCTATTTATTTTCCCCCTTGCCTATGCCATCTGTGGTTGTCATTAGGCAACGTGATTTTAAGGGGTGCAGAATTTTGTTCTTTTTTGTACAGTTTGGCTTGGGGTCCATGGCAATGTAGAGGAAAGAAGGTTTCCTTGTCTTGTCTCACTTTACGTAGAAGTAATATTGTGTTTGGAGTGTATTGTTGAGAGGCTGTGATAGTGGCGTAATAGTGCGACTTGGGCGCGTTATATGCACCCAGACATGCTTCCCCTGCAGTCCCAGTTGCATTCCAGCAGTGTTGGCATCATTTTCTGATGTTTCAGGGTGGACTTGGTGACCTCCAAGTGGTCGAATTGAGATTTCCAAGTGTCGAGCATTTTTTTCCCATAGACTATAATGGGATTCGATATTCGGTCGAGTAGTCGAGTAACGCGGTCTATTCGAATCGAAATTCGAAATTTCGAATATTTCACTACTCGCTCATCTCTATTTATTTTAAATAAAACTTTTATTTTATTTGAAAAAAAACATTGCACATGAAAGCCTCATTTACAACAGTACCACATGTATTGGTAGCCCCTGTTCCTGCTCAGGACCCCCGAAAACCATCTCTGAGCTCCTCTGCCCCCCCCCCCTGGGTTTTGGGGAGGCAGGTAATGAGGAGCTGGCAAGTGAAGGTGACTTGCCAGCCCCCAAGCCTTGTGAAAGTGTGGTCTCATGGATCCCTTACCAGTTTGCATAGTGTAAAAAAAGACACACAGAGTACAAAAAAACACTTTAATTTTTTTTTTCAACACAAACCTTTAATGCTCTGTCCCACGCCAATCTCCGATGACAGCTTCCAGGGGTTATCGCTGGAGGGGGGCTGGGAAGCAGCGGATTACAGCCCCCTAACCCTCCAACCTCACTTTAGCTATCACCCCAAGTATCTGACTGATCAGCACCGGAAACAGGATGAGTGATGTCTTCTGCCCCACCCACAGGGAGTACTGCTCAATTGTTTCTGGTCTTCATTCAATTACACTGAACTAGTGTGTGAGCTACTTCAAGTAGCTGCACTTCCAGGAAGAGTGTCGACAACACCAACGCCCGGGGTGTGATGGAAAAGTGGTGAGAGCCTTGCCTGCTAAATACACATGCTGTTTTTACTGCTCTTAAATGTGAGTGCATTTTAACATTCTTTATGGGATTTAGAATTAAAACAGTATTACGCTAGATACCCTTGTTGGTCTCTTTCATGTTTAATACCTGAGGAATTATCAGTCTAACCATTCTGAGACTATCTGAGTGAAAAGGATATCTATACATAACCTAAAGGAAACAAGAGGATTGAGAGGTGCTTCAATTACACCACCATCTGGTAAAAGTACATAATGCAGGTGGTGGGCACAAGGTGAAGGCATTTGTTTGAAGTGGAACACCTAATGAATGTAAATCCTCTGGGAACATTAACCAATCAACCTTTAACCTATTGAGAGATTTGCTAATTGAACCAGGACTCTTGTGGACTATTTTTACCCAATTTTGTGTGGCTAACTGAGAGGGATACCTGTCTTGTTAAACAGTACCCTCCAGATGAGCCCCACTGGATGTGATTAAGAACAATATCTATATGCTTTGTGAACTTATTTGAAGTTGTTGTTTGCAGATTAGAGGGTTAAATAAGCTTTCTCACATGGAGCATTTTTAAGTAGTTGCACTTTTAGAACTTTCATTCTTTTGGAAGACTAACAGCGCAGGTTTTTAATATATTTATCTAGTGTGTGAGCTAAGTTGGGGTGAACACGTCACATTTTGTTTGGTAAATGCGGCAAACACAGCGAATACCAGTGAATGTCATGCAAATACCTGCAGTTAGTAAATCAGTACTAAAATCTAGTTCTCCTCTCAGATTTATATGCCATATATTTATATAATAAAATTCAGAGCCACATCCTATTAGACGCTCAGTGGAGTTCTTCCATAAACTTCCATTTCTTTTTATAGTGATGTTGTCTGTACAACTTCGGCTTAGCTGTTTTCCATTTTTTTGGCAACAATCAACTGACAGGGTATCCTTGGCCTGCTTGGGATGTATTTTACACACACTAACCTATTTGTAATTATTTTTCTAAACTTGCGTGTTTGTGCCTGCCCTTCAAGTAACTATGCATTTACCCAATGCCATCCGATGTGTTTTCGCTGTGTCCCAGACTCTTTTCTAGCTTTTTGATATTATTGCCTATTTTGATATGTGTCTTTTACCATTCGCATCACTTAGCGTGCGGATATGTGTTGTTATTTAAATAATTGGTTGTTAATTGTATGATCTTAATTTATTTTTTTATTTTTCTGTCTTAGTTTTTGCATGTAGGCCATGTCCTAGCAGGAAAATGATTATGCCCGACCCTCGGTCCAGAAGGGGATCATTGTGTAGGAGATTAGGGTCACCGTGTCCTGGTGCTTTAAAGTGAAGCTCTGGCCCAAGTCTGTCCACCAACGGGAATTGGCATCGGTCCAGGATGCAGGCAGAAAGTGGTCGGATGTAGCAGATGTAGGTAACAGATAAGCTGTCTTTAAACCTTCTAACGCCAGCTAAGTAAAATCTATGTAGCTGCCTCTTCTGTCGTTATCTGCCAGCTACTTAAAGTTTATGTATCTGCATTTCTTTCCTGCTAGCGGCCAAAGTAAAATAAAAAGCCACTCACCTGACCCCTCGTTCGATCTGTCCGGGTCTCCTCTTCACCCTGGGGGCCTCTGAACCCCCCCAGGCTCCTCTGGAAGTGCCTGAAATAGGACCCTCTAGATTTAGCCGCCGGCGGCATCTACTGCAAATAGTAAAAAAAATTAAAATGACATTTACTCACCTCCATGTGCGATCCCTCCCGCCAGGTGTTCTCTTCACGGGGGGGGGGGGGGGGGAGGATCCAATTCTCCCCGGGCTCTTCAGTCTTCAGGAGAGGGCCCCCTCTCCCTGCTTCCTCCATGGGTGCCACCATTGCCTCACCCTGCTGACGTCATCCTACTCCTGGCGGCACAGCTGTCAGATGCTGTGATCGCTGGCGAGAGGGGTGGAGGGCCCTGGGATCCTCTGCACCCCTCCTCCACCGATCACAGCATCTGTCATCGAGATCGGCGAGGGACCCTGTTCTACAAGCCCCCATAGCTGGTCCCTGGGCTGGTTATGCTGGGTATGGGGGACCTCGTGCCATTTTTTGGGGGGGATTTTTAAGGGTTTTTAACTCTTAAAATTCAAAATAAATGTCCCCCCAGGGAGAGGGGCCCTATATCAACTGTGTTACCTGTCACCCAGTATGTATAAAAGGTTTCCAGTAGCAGCAGGAGAGCAGAAGCCAAAGTGATCAGTGTGGGATTTTTTGCACATATTTCACCCCAAAATATTGAGAATACACTTAACAAATGACAAACAAGACATTTAATGTTAAAGCCCAGACTTTGCTGAAAATAATATATATAAATAATAATATAAATTTTCCTGAAGAATCCCTGGAAATCCAAAAAACTCAAAAATCACAGTGGAACATATGTAGCGCAAAATAGTGAAAATGGTCTGGCAACAGAGGGTGACACAAACTCTAGGCAGGCTGGAAGTTAAAGGGTTAAACACAGAGCAAAGCCTAGCAGGGAACGCTATCACAGGCAATACATGAAGGGAGCGGCCTGGTCTTATGTGGCCATCGGCCAATCAGAGGCAGAATGCAGAATCAGCCCATTAACAGTAATGCTGAAAAATCCTGGCCTGTAATGAACAGTAAGACACAGCCAGAATGCATTCTAAGGAGACATCACATCTAGCCAGAGCACAGTATAGATTATTAGCCAGTATATGGAGGATCCGAAAGCCTGGCAGTGTCTTCTTTTCTTTCAAGGGACTTCCAGACCCTCCAAGACATTCTAGCACACTGTCTCTTCTGAACTGTACTGGGCCTACTGGGGGGGGGGGGGTTGTAATCTACATTTTCATCAGAGGTGTCTTTCCACTGGTCACTGTCACCCTCATCTCCATCAGGGGCATTTGTCCCCTGATCATTGTCACCCCAACTTCTACAGGAGTCAAGGCATGACCAGTCTTTGTTTCAGTAGGACAGGTCCTCATCTTTAGAGGAGAAAGTATCTATGTATACCCTAGGGGAATCCAGCTAGGTAGATGGTTTGCGGACTCTAGCAATGGATTCCCTCTGGGCTGGAACTGGAGAGGGAGTTCCAGACACAGAACTGTATATAGGAGGGTCAGACTTAGGTACAGACACTGGACAGGTTAATAACCGTTGCATGGGCACAGGACAGAATAACCTAGGAGACTTATGGTGGGTAAAATTGGAGCAAACTCTAAGACCCCCTGGGTTAGGAGTCCCCATGGTAAACTGGGTGGGTGAAGGGGACTCTCCATCCTGGTAAGGGACACATTTAACAGAACATGCGGGGCCCCACTCTGATATTCTGATATCGGGGGGTTATGCTTGTGAAGCCAGGGCAGCCCCAGAAAAACTGGTGGTAAGGAGGCACAGAGCACAAAGAATCTGAGACTTTCAGAGCGAGTGGTACCCACAGTGAATTTGACTTCAGGAGTCGTGAGAATGGGTCTACCCTGCTGCAGGGGAGGATTGTCGATCACTAGGACACACGCTGACTTCCGCCAGAGGATCACAAGGTATGTCCATGGAGCGGGCAAAGGAGGCATCTATGAAATTCCCAGCTATCCACAGGGGGATAGGACTGGATGGAATTGGAGCCCCAGGAAACTGTAATGGGCAATGATTCACCAATGCTAGGTGAAATAGACACGTCAAACTGCTGCAAGCTTTTCACAGCCTTCCAAGGACAGGTTCTCACAAAGTGGTCGGCTTCTGCACAGTACAGACACAAGCCCTGGGACTGCTCCCTACCTCTCTGTGCCTGAAATAGTTTAGTGGCCCCAAGCTGCATCGGCTCCTCGGTCTGTGAGAGAGGGCAGCAGGCATAATAGATCAGAATAGGCTGCAGATTTTTCCTCCCGACAATCTCTATGACAACGATCGATCTGAATTGCCAGCTGTATGTCCTCATGTAGAGGACTAGGAGCTGGGAAGCCACTGAGGACATCTTTGATGGCATCAGAGAGACCTGCTCTAAACTGACTCCTAAGCGATGGGTTATTCCAATGACTATGGATAGCCCAATTTTCCTCCACAGGTTTTTGACCTAGCTGGCGTTTCCTACCTCTCTCTGCCTGAAATAATGTCCGGGTCAGTGTAGAGTACTTCCATAGCTTCAAAAAAGGCATCCACAGTTAGTAGTGATGGATCTTCAGGCAAGAGTCCAAAGGCCCAGGTTTGGGGGTTTCCTTGGAGCAAGGAAATTAAAATGCCCACTCTCTACAGCTCAGGACCAGTTGAGTGGCTGCGGAGCTTGAAATACAGTTTACATATGTTGTGAAAATTGGCACACTTATGGCATTCACCCAAGAATTTGTCCATCAGGGGCACTTCAGTTTCAGGTGGTTTGGCCATTGCTGAGAAAACAGAAACTAGATTCTGGGTCTGGGTCTCTTGAGCTGCCAGGTAGAGACTAATATGTCCCATACCAACAGCAGATGTGTTGATTTGCTCCATATTTTGGCTCAGACTTTCAATGGCCTGAACCAGCTGAGAAAGGAGTTCCAGCGCGGCATCTTATGTCCAGACTAGCCTGGGTCATACACGGGATATCAGTCCTACAGGCATCAAGGCACAGTGATTGAGCAGATGGATGGTCGATGATAGCCAAAGGGTCAGAGCTGGGGAGTCAGATGTATCAAGGTAACTGGAGGGTCAGACAGAATCGTAGTCAAACAGGTAGAGGTCAGTCCAGACTGCAGGCAGATAGTGGTAGGACGTAGCAGAGGTAGGTAACGGATAAGTCATCTTTAAAGTGGACCAACACCCACGGGTGATCGGCCCGGGAATCTATAAGATTCCCGGGCCGATCACCCCCCACCCCGCGGGACATCCGAGATCGGGATGTCCCGCGGGGTGAAACCCCCCCCAAACACCCCAAGTCACCTACCTTATCTTCGGCGGCGGCCGGCCGCCGCCGCCTCCCTCGCGCCCCTGTAGGCGTGCGCGCCTCCGCGCCGGCCGCCTGCGAATGGACGGCGCGCGCGCGCGCGCGCGTCAAAAGTGACGCGAGGGAGGCGGCAGCGGCCGCCGCCGCTTAGACGTTCCAGATCTTCCCTTGTACGTCGGCGCTGGGAGCGGGGAGAGGTGAGTTTTTCGGGGGGTTAGGGGGGGTTTCACACAGCGGGGCACCCCGATCGGGGGTGCCCCACCGAAGTGGACCAAGACCCAGGATAGTCAAAATCCTGGGTGTTGGTCCACTTTAAACACAGAGCAAAGCCCACACAGGCAATGCATGCAGGGAGTTGCCTGGTTTTATGTGTCAGAGATGGAATGAAGTGTCAGCCCACTAACATTAACCTTATTAATGCTGGCCTGTAACCGCAAGGCACAGCCAGAATGCATTCTAAGGAGACAGCACGTCTAAAGGTATGCCCGGGATGCGCAGAAAAACAGACATTTAAAAGCATCTAAAATAAGAACAGAAGAGGGAGAAAAGATTCAGGGGAATAAAAAAAGAGAGCAGCACATGTAATGAGGTGACAGGTGTCCGGCCAGTGAGCACAACATGCTTGCAGCCCAGCTCCCTATCTAAGATCCAGATTTATAAAATGTGTCTTGCTAGAATACATTATATAAATCAATGTATAATATACAGAGGCAAGAATTGTCAAACAAGCAAATATAAATATGTGCAAAAGGAAAATATAAAATGTAATGAATAAGTCCAATTATGCAGTCATGCTCACCAGTACCGGACACCCGTCATGCCATCACACATATATTTCATGGGTCAAAGATGGTGTGTAGTCATGCTGCCACCTCCCCCTCAATTTTATGCAAAGAACTTGCATTGTGACTTAGGGGGTGATTTATTACATTCGCGCCTATTTGTCAGTTTAGGGCTGGCCTGTGCGTTGTGTGTGCTGCGAGTGTTAAATAACACAGCGACCTAAGCTATTTTGCACTGACAAATTCAGGGAACAACTAACTTTCTGGTTGCATTTTGCTGTGTCTTCGCTGGTCAAAATTTGTGACATTTACTAACGAACAGAGTGCTCCTGACAGAGGGAAAACTGTAGCGGTGCTGTTTGCTATTACAAAACCAGAAGTTGTGCTGGAAACCCACTTGACAGCTTATGAATGGAATTTGTCTCAGAATGTATGTATGATATCTTTAGAGTGCCTGTGGTGTTTGGGAAGCCTCAAACAATAATTGAAAAAAAATTAAAAATGGGGAAAAAAAGTTTTATTATCTGACCTTCACGCTTGATGTATAAGTGACAGATGTAAAAATTATATAAACAGCCATTCTAGCCAAAAATAACATTGATTCCTATGGGGTTTTGATAAAAGCTGGCACACTGAAAAGCCGTTTGACAACATTCGCCCCAGTGAAGATGAAGGGACTTAAATACAGCAAACACAGCCGTCTCCTAGTTCCTAAGTGAACTAGGAGATTAGGGTTCAAAAGGACAAGGGAGTCCATGGAACTACCTTCTCAAGCGGCCATACCAGGGGGCAATTTGGTCTGGGAAATAGATAATAAGTCGAGGGGCTGGGTAGAAGGATGGGGCTTAAATATTGAGTTGTGTGGATGGAGCTATCGAAAGCACCTAGAACAGAGACAATCAAGGGGAGGGAGGGAGATGAGGCTATTGGAAGAGCAATTAAATCACCAGTCACGCGCATCAGGAGTGAGGGGGCTGTACAGAGCAACTATCAAAAGAGAAGGGGGAGGATGTTGTCTTGGAATTTTAAAACGAACCTCCAGTTAAAACTGACTGATGGGTCAATAACTCCCGAAGCATCAGGGGCACATTCTGATTTGAGTTGCCTGGGACTGGGCACAGCTGCTTACTGCTTCCACCTTTCCTCTATGTCTAGTGCCCCATGTTACTGCCAATATATATTTGGGTGCTGTTAGGGCGCCCATCTAGCAGCACTTCACTTACCTCCATGGCTGCATCCAGCCATCATCCATTTTGCAGCACTTTCCCCATGCCTGTTTCCAGCTCTCTCCCTTCCCCCAATGCTTCCTTCTCACATGCTCAGGTGCGCGCACGTCTCCGTCCACTAGAGGGTGAGCGCACTAGATTCCTGAGATTTAAAGGGCCTGTGCAGCACTGATTGGTGCCTGGTCATCCAATCCTGCATCCACTTCTCCTATTTAAAGAGGCACTTCCTTTCCATCAGTGCTGGATCTTGGTCTCTCCATGCTTGTTGAAAGTCAGACATTCTTGGATTGCTCACCCGTGTACCGACCTCTGCCTGTCCCCGACTCTGAACCTGTGCTGCCAGCCCTGATCTCTGCCTGTACTTACTACGCCTTTTGCCTGCCACTTGTGTACCTTGCTGAACCTCGGCTGACTGTGGGACTGGGCCGCTGTTAGGGGGTAGCGACCTGGGGGTCACTCGCCGCACAAGACCAACCTGCCTTGTGGTGGGCTCTGGTGAATACCGGTGGCCTCTTAGACTCCGCTACCCTGACACGGTACCCGCCATCGGTCCCACAGTTAAAGCGGATCCACACCCGAGTCCGCTCCACCCGGTCCGTGACAGTAAGATCCGGCCATGGATCCCGCTGAGGTGTCGTTGCCTGATGTCACTGAATTGCCTGCTATTGTGGTTATGCAGTCCCGCCAAATTAATCAGCTCTTGGCTATGATGCAGCAGTTACTATCGATTCAGCAACAGCAAGTGCCACCACCGGCCTCAGCTTTGCCGTCACAGACTCCTGTAGCATCTACAGCTAGAATCCGTCTCTCCTTGCCGGCTAAATATGACGGGGATGCCAAGTTATGCCGAGGCTTCCTTGCCCAGTGCTCTCTACATTTAGAGTTGTTGGCGGATCAATTCCCCACTGAACGAGCTAAGGTGGCCTTTGTCATTAGTTTGCTTTCTGGAAAGGCCTTGGCCTGGGCCACTCCTTTGTGGGATCGCAACGACCCTGTCACTTCTAGTATTCACACATTTGTTTCAGAATTTCGCCAGGTCTTTGAGGAGCCTGCCCGGGCTTCATCTGCTGAATCGGCTCTATTGAACTTGGTCCAGGGTGAATTGTCCGTTGGTGAATACGCCATCCGGTTCCGTACCTTAGCATCCGAACTGTCTTGGAATAATGAGGCCTTGTGTGCCTGCTTCAAGAAAGGACTTTCTAGTAAAATTAAAGATGCTCTAGCTGCACGTGACTTGCCTTCGTCTCTCACTGATCTCATCCATCTGGCCACACGCATTGATGTGCGTTTTATTGAAAGGCGTGAGGAATTCCGCCAAGAAAGAGATACTCAGCGCCCTAGGAGGGCATCCCGTCTGGCCCCTGTGTTTCAACTTTCAAATCCACTTCCGGCCAGCCGCCAAGAACGTCAGGGCGGACGCCCTTTCTCGCTCCTCAGACATCTCTGGTGTTGAATCCACTCCACAACATATTATCTCGCCTGAATGCCTTGTCCACTCCGCACCCGCTGCCTTTGTACAGGAACTGCCGGGAAAGACTTTCGTGCCAGCTCGCCAATGTCGCAAAATATTAAGATGGGGCCATTCTTCACATGTAGCCGGCCATGCAGGCGTCAGAAAAGCCTGTGCTATCATTTCTAGATACTATTGGTGGCCTTCCTTAGAAAAAGGTGTGACGGAATTCATTCAGGCCTGTACCATCTGTGCACGTGACAAGACTCCTCGCCAAAGACCTGCTGGCCTACTCCTCCCTCTGCCTATTCCAGATACCCCATGGACACACATTGCTATGGACTTTATTACTGACCTCCCTTCTTCGCATGGCAATACTGTTATTTGGGTGGTAGTGGATAGGTTTTCTAAGATGGCGCACTTTGTTCCTTTGCCTGGTCTCCTGTCGGCTCCTCAGTTGGCGAAATACTTCCTGATGCATATCTTTCGACTTCATGGGCTTCCTACACACATTGTGTCTGACAGAGGTGTGCAGTTTGTTTCCAAGTTCTGGAGAGCCCTTTGTAAACAAATGAAAATTAAACTGGACTTTTCCTCTGCTTATCACCCCCAGTCAAACGGCCAGGTGGAAAGAGTTAATCAGATTCTTGGGCATTATCTTCGGCATTTTGTTTCTGCCCGTCAAGACAATTGGGTCGATCTTCTGCCCTGGGCGGAATTCTCGTATAATTTCAAGGATTCTGAGTCTACGAGGAAGTCCCCGTTCTTGGTGGTATACGGTCGGCATCTTCTTCCGCCTCTGCCCTTGTCCACGTCCTCTGGAGTACCCGCCGTGGATGTCATCACACAGGATTTCTCTACCATCTGGCAAGAGACCCAACGTGCCCTTTGTCAAGCTTCCGCCCATATGAAAGTTAGCGCTGATAAGAGGAGAAGAGCTCCGCCTGTCTATTCTCCAGGAGATAAGGTGTGGCTGTCGGCGAAATATATCCGCTTCAAAATTCCTAGTTACAAATTGGGCCCCCGTTACCTGGGTCCTTATAAGATCAAACAACAGATCAATCCAGTTTGTTATAAGCTACACCTACCAACATCACTGCGAATTCCCAATTTTTTCCACGTTTCCCTGTTGAAGCCAGTTATTGTCAATCGATTCTCTCCTAAAACCTTGGTGCCTGCCCCAATCTCTGCTCTGGTACTGAGGATGCCTTTACGGTAAAAGAGATCCTGGCCTCTAAGCTCTCCAGGGGTAAAAGATATTTTTTTGTAGACTGGGAAGGCTGTGGACCTGAAGAAAGATCTTGGGAGCCCGAAGAGAATATTCTAGACCGTAGTCTCATCTCGTATTTTCTTGGCCCCAAGAAGAAGGGGAGACCCAAGGGGGGGGGGGTACTGTTAGGGCAAGAGCTGCACGCCCATCTAGCAGCACTTCACTTACCTCCATGGCTGCATCCAGCCGTCATCCATTTTGCAGCACTTTCCCCATGGCTGTTTCCAGCTCTCTCCCTTCCCCCAATGCTTCCTTCTCACATGCTCAGGTGCGCGCACGTCTCCGTCCACTAGAGGGCGAGCGCACTAGATTCCTGAGATTTAAGGGCCTGTGCAGCACTGATTGGTGCCTGGTCATCCAATCCTGCATCCACTTCTCCTATTTAAAGAGGCACTTCCTTTCCATCAGTGCCGGATCTTGGTCTCTCCATGCTTGTTGAAAGTCAGACATTCTTGGATTGCTCACCCGTGTACCGACCTCTGCCTGTCCCCGACTCTGAACCTGTGCTGCCAGCCCTGATCTCTGCCTGTACTTACTACGCCTTTTGCCTGCCACTTGTGTACCTTGCTGAACCTCGGCTGACTGTGGGACTGGGCCGCTGTTAGGGGGTAGCGACCTGGGGGTCACTCGCCGCACAAGACCAACCTGCCTTGTGGTGGGCTCTGGTGAATACCGGTGGCCTCTTAGTCTCCGCTCCCCTGACACGGTACCCGCCATCAGTCCCACAGTTAAAGCGGATCCACACCCGAGTCCGCTCCACCCGGTCCGTGACAGGTGCACAGTGCAGGCTTGCAGACAGTACTGGGCAAGCTTGTCTGGTAAGCCCCTGAGGTCAGGGGTGGCTAAGAAGTAGCCACCGATGAGGGAACATGGAAGTGGGTGAGTTGTGCAGCATGGTCTGGGAATTCTGTTAGTGTTGGCACAGAGGGGACCTTCAACCTTTTTACTGGAGATAATGACACCCCCCCCCCAGCAGTAAATGAAGAAAAATGGTCAGCTCCCACCCTGCGTTCGGAGACATCCACTACCACAAAAAATGGACGATTAACATCGGGATGGATTAGTATTGGGACTGAAGTGGATGTCTCCTTTAAGGTCTGAAAGGCCTTGACAACTGTGGGAGGCCACATTTCCACAAAAGCACCTTTCCTGGTTAGGTATGTTAGGTCTGTCCACCCTAAGACGGCTGGAGGGATGCATAACCAGACCCTGACTGGACACTAGATACCCCAGGAATGGAACTTTGGAAACCTCAAATACGGATTTGGACAGCTTAGCATAGAGACTGTTCTCTCACAGTTTTTGCAACACTGCCTTGACTTGATGCCAGTGTTCAACCACTCATCAACCATGAATTGACCCAGAAATTCATGAACAACATCATTAACAAAATCCTGGTAGACTGCTGGGGCCTTACATAAGCCAAAGGGCATAACTAAATACTCATAATGCCAATTTAACATTGAAGGCTGTCTTCCATTCATCCGCTTGACGTATACTCATGAGATTGTAGGCCTTTCACAGGTCAAGTTTCATGAATATCTGGGCCCCAATGACCTGGTTGAAAAGGTCTTCAATAAGGGTAATGGGTATCTATTTGTAACCGTATTCTTATTAAGACCTCTGTAAACAACAGATAAGGGCAGCAATGCTTGAGACAGAAATATTGATTGCCAAAGAGAGTAAAACTAACCCCAAATTATTCTATTGCTACAAAAACAGCAAAAGATACAAACCTGAGGTTGTGAGCCTCCTGAAAAGCAAGGAGGGGACACCTATAGAGGGGAATGAGGAGAAAGCAAACTTACTAAGCAACTTCTTTGCTTCTATATTCTATATTCACAAAAGAATGTGACATGCCAAGTGAAATGCAATAACCCAAACCCTCCATTAAATGTCACTGGTCTAACCAAGGAAGAAGTCCAACTCCACTTCAAGATAAAAAATAGATAAATCACTGGGGCCAGATGGCAACTCCCTGGGGACCTGGAAACTACAGACCGGTAAGTTTATCAGCTGTTTGAAGGTTTCTTAAGGGACATTACCCTGGAGCATCTTGGGAAAAATTACCTTATTACTCCATATCAGCATGGATTTACGAGGAATCGCTCATGCCAGACAAACCTAATCAGCTTTCATGAGGAGGTAAGTTCAAGGTTGGATCGGGGGAGTCATTGGATATCATATATCTTGACTTTTCTAAAGCATTTATATACTGTGCCACATAAAAGACTGGTACAAAAGATGAGAATGCTTGCACTGGGGGAAAAAATGTGCAGATGGGTGAGAAATTGGCTTAATGATCAGAAGCAGAGAGTGGTTATCAATGGTAAACGCTTAGATTGGGTCACCGTTACTAGAGGAGTACCACGAGGGTCAGTTCTGGGACCATAACCCAAGGGCATCCACTAAGGTTAGAGGAGGGGATTCTTCTCTGTAAGAGCACTGAGACTATGGAACTCGCTGCCAGAGGAAGTAGTAATGAAGGATACAGTAAAAATGTTCAAAAGTGGCCTGGATGCCTTCCTGGCATGTAATAACATTTCCAGCTAAGGCTACTAGACCACTTGCAGGAGATAAATCGTCGGAACTGAATAGACTAAAGTCTTTATTCAGTCTTACATACTATGTTACTATGTAGTCTATGCAGGGTTGTAACCCTCCATCCTTTTTTTTCAACAAAGAAAAAGCCTGCTCCGTCTGGTCAGATGGAGGGATGCATAAACCTCTTTTTAAACTCCCCGAAATATATTCTTTCATCGCTAATTCCTTGGGTCGGGTTAGATCTTACGCCTAGGGGGCATAGTGCCCGGAAACAGATCAATGGGACAATTGTAGGCTCTATGAGGCGGTGGTCATGGAATGGTCAGGCAAGCTAGGTCAGCAACAGTAAACAATCAGAAGTCACAAGAACAATAGCACCCAGCAGAACACTATCACAGCAGAGAAAGTGTAGGGGGGAAAATAATATAGGGCAGGAAGGGATGAAATTGGCCAGGGGGGAACTGGCTCAGTGGAGGAACTAATAACATATGGGATGATTGCCCACAGTAACATTTGGGCTAATTGGCCCAAGGCAAAAGACAGCGTGTGTACAAGCATGGTCAATAGAGCAGGGGATGCAGCCGAGAGTGGGAGAAATGCTTGGCGCCACTCAAGCCGATGCTGCCTGAGCCAATGACAGCTGCTGACGCAGCTACCGGGAGACAGAGGTCCCAGCACGCTGCCAAAGCAGATGGCCATGGACACCACGGGACCAAACAGGTAAGTGTGTTGTGACATGCTATGCCTAAAAAAGCTTAACGTGTGTACTTTCAGGGAATATATGGTTGGTGGGGGGGGGGCTGGCATTCCAAATGTAAGGGCAGTTTTGGTTGAAAATTGCAAGGTGCACACTTTGTCCGCAGAACAGAAATTTTCAAGTTAAATGATCCTTACGTGCATGCTTTACTTTGGGGTGTTTGGCAACTCTTTCCTTGACATTCCCATTTACATGTTGGATATTGTTTTGTTTGAGGGACCTTGTTTGCATATTGTTTTTTGGGTAAATGTGGCTTTGATTCAGATTTTTGTATTTTTTTTTAGGGAAACCCTGTGCGACCAAAGAATTCATTGAGAGATTACTTCCAGAAAACTGTGCCCACTTCAACAAGCCTGGTACAACTAGAAAGCTGGAGGTGTGTACTTCCAGAGAATATATAGCTTATGTGAGGGGTTTCTAATGTAAAGGGTTGTTTTTCTTGAAAAACTACAAGGTCCACATAGCTGTTGTATTATAACTGAAAATCTCCTAAAGCGCTGTTTCAGTTTGGGGGAGTCTCCTAGGCAGGAAAGGCTGTCTACCAATACATTTGTGGTACCGCTGTTTATATTGAAATACTTTTTACAAGAAAACACCAGAATTTTTTATTTTTTTGCACATATTACACCCAAAAATGTTGAGAAAACACTTAAAAAAACAATATATCATTTTCCTGGGAAATCCCTGGAAACCCCTTCAAAAACTTTAGGTAGGCTGGCACTTAAAGGGTTAACACCTGCAGGGTGCAGGGAGGGAAGGATGTCAATAACTGTGGGTGGAAAGGCTAAACAGTTAAGGATCTGTAATTGGATCACACCAACTGCCGACGCAGGGGTGCAACAGCAGCAGTCATCTTCACCAGAGCTGGTTTTAGAAAAAGTGTGACCCCCAGATTCTGAAATATCATGAGTACCACAGGAATATTCAGTCAAGTTAGTAAATGCTATGTTGAATTACCCCTTTGTCCAGTACCTGTCATCATATCCAGCCCTTGTTGCCCTTTTTCTTGCCTGTAACTCCTCTGTGTCCAGTCTCTGCATGGATGCATGGAGGGGATGCAGGATAACAGGGAGGCATAAAAGGGTTGTGGGATCAGTGAGATGCATGGAAGGGATTCAGAATCAGGAGGATGCATGAATGGGATGTGGGATCAGGGGGGTGCATGGAAGGCATGTAAATAAGGGGGGTGTGTGGAAGGGATGTGGGATATGGGGGAGCATGGAAGGTATGTGGGATCAGAGGGATGCATGGTAGAGATTTGGAATTAGGAGGATGCATGGATACAATGTGGGATCAGGGAAATGCATGGAAGGGATGTAGGATCAGGCAGATGCATGGAAGGGATGTGGGATCAGAGGGATGCATGTAAGGGATGCGGGATCAGGGGGATGCATGGACGAGATGTGGAGGTAGGGGGTGCATGGAAAGGCTGTGGTTGCCATAGAAGGGTGCACACTAAATACCCATATAATAAAATAGCAGCAAGGCAGACAATATAGGTGTGGCCATTCACCTTGCACATCTCGAAGAGGAGGCAGGAATCCCAGCAAGATGTCCCGATATGGGTGGGGGCTTGGGACAGCTGCCTGGTATTCCCTGCTCTAATACCGACCCTGAACCCAATCTTTATGTCATTTGACCAGGTGGTTCCCTGCATTATGTGCAGTGGACATCAGTCTGCTTACTTTCTGAGTGTCAGCTCCACTGCTTTCTTTGCCTATAGACAAGCCCCCGTTTGCCGGGACGCAGGACACGCCTCACCGGACACGGTTGCCCCCAGGACTTGTTAGCACAAAGGATGCAGACTTATGCAGGGGAAGGCAAACGAACCAAGAACGAGACTGGGTAGGGTCAAACGGGCAAAGGTCATACACGGTAGATCAATCCAAGGAAGCACGGTACAGGAGGGTTGAGATAGAAGAATGGTCAGGTCAAGCCAAAGGTCACACCGGGGAATCAGAGATACGCAGTACAGAGGAGCAGGCAGGAATCGTGGTCAAAAAACAGGCAAAGGTCGGTCCAGGCAGCAATCAGGGATGGTCATACACGGCAAGATACGTAAGGAAACAGACACCAATTCACACCCAGCAGCACGCTATCACGGGCAAGGATCAACTGCAGTAGGAACACCTTTATAGGAAGTGGTGGAGCAAGGAGAGGGATATGATTGGTGCAACCAGGAACCTGAGGCTGATTGCCCCATTCAAACCAGAAGGTGTTCCACCTTAAGTGACCTTGGGCTCATTGGCCCAGAACTAATTACCTCCGGCGGGCGCGCTGTGTGTAGCGCCGCCAGAGGGCATAAGTATAGAGTGCTCGCGCGCGCGCGCGAGCACGATGCTGCGTGTCAGGAGCACACCGCGATGGCAGAGGTGCGGCCGCTCCAGACGCCGCCGAAGAGGAAGCCGCCCGAGCAGCCGCTCGCGACGGAAACAGCCGAGCGGCTGCTCGCGGCGGAAATAGCCGAGCGGCCGGCCGACCGAGTACAGCCGGCGTGGGACCGGAGGACAGGTGAGTACGTGGTGGTCCCCGTGACACTGAGTATGACAGAACTGTATGTCATATAAGTTACCTGCCTGTTATAACCAGGGTCAAATTATTCTTGCAAGAAAAAGTTAAGCAGAAAAATATTATATAAAGGGTACATCATTTTTAAATGGCTGAAATGACTTGGTTTGGCCACCAGCATTGTATAATTAACATTCTCTGAAAGTGTAATGCTTGAAAATTTGATTTGACGCATTTATCACTTATTGATAGTGTAACCATTCATGTAAAATATGTATTACAAATGAAACCTAACAATCTGCATTGTTTAGACAGTAGATGGCACTTTTATCGGGGGGGGGGGGGGGGGGCAGCATTTGCCTTACAATAATTTCTCCCAATAATATTACAGGTAGTTCCATTATTAGGTAGGTAGGTATGTGGTGAAATTTGAACACAAAAGCAAGTAGAATCTGTCAAAAGAATGGATGACTATGAGAAACAAAGGGCCTTATTTATGATGTGTGCCTTTTAGCATAATTTTTGTGGCTTTAGCGCCAGCTTCGGAGCATTGGCATTCCTGTCTTATTTGACACTGTTCTGTAGACTACATTGGCACTAGCAATCACTGCACAGAACGCTACTAATTAGCTTTAATTGTTGCACTTAGGTATTGGCTGGCCTAAATCTCTTTTCCTCCTTCAAACCCCCCTGATTTCCACCTTCAAACATCCTTGACGCTTCTTAAATAAGGCTCCCTATTAAAAACCTCTCTAAAGTTTTATTGTCACAATCAAAAGTAAAGTTTTTTTTTTCTTCATACTTTTTAGAAAATCTTACATATTGCATATTTATGCAATTTATCCAGATATTATTGATTAATGCAGAAGCTGTGTTTGTTTTCATATAAGCATGAATAAGGATAATGACACTACACCAATGCCGGTGATGCTGGTGAAGTGAATGTTTTAGTTGTAAACACCCATTATATGTTATTATAAAAGCTTTTGAGAATTTATAGACTCCTGTAATTTTTTTTGGCATTACATTTTGTGGGATGTGTTAAGGAACTTTTACAGCATTGAAGCCCTAGTCTTTACATAGTCACACATCAATTATACTACTTTAGCTTGAATGGTCAGCATTGCTGAATTTAACATGTATAGTATGTGTGGTTAGTTGCTCACAAGGGCGATAATTCATTGATATGTTCTCCACATTATTGCAGAAACTCTGTGCCTTAATTGCCCAGTCTTAATATATATATATATATATATATATATATATATATATATATATATATTGGTGGGAACTGGCCTCTTCCTTACCGATAAAAAGTATATTACTGTAGCATTAGATTTAGTAAATGTCCTAATTTAGTAAATGTCCTTTATTTGTGATAACACGCTAAGCCACACTCTAATTCTCCTTTTGTGATGCAAACCTGAACCTTAAGCTGAATGCCTGGCATAACTAATAGGTTTTAGCTGTGTTACAGCATGTAAAACATCAAAGAATATGTACAATGTTTTTGTGGCAGTGTGTATTTTGCTTGCTTGACATGTGCACATGGCTAAACTTTTCAAAACCTGATTTCATGATCATGCAGAGTGGATTTTTTTAGCTTTATAATGACTCTGTTCCTGTCTTGCTGGAGGGATATGCCACGTGACATTTTAGAGAACAGTTTTTGTTGTTTGGCTCATGTAGATAAATATGGTTACTGTATTAGGGGGCTGACTGAATGACTTCCGACTGTTTTGTGTCTCCATGGAAACTATTAAATGAGCAGATACTGTTCTATAACATTAACATGTTAAGATTTAGTGTGCTTCGTAACCATAGAGACTAACGTGGGAGAATTCTGATTAGACTTCCAGCAAAATGAACAGATGTAGTATGGATTTGTAAGTAGAATGTCAAAAGTTCTTTTTGCTCTATGTCTGTACATCATATTTTATCTCTAACTAAGCAGTTTAGCTAACTAACTAAGCAGCATAGTATAGTTTACTAACCATATATTTCATGCAGCTGTAAATAAGAGGACTGGGCTTGTGTACCATATTCTGTATGTTTTTTTTGTGTCACCCTAGCTCACTTTAAATACATTCCACCTCTACAATACCTCTTTAAATGTCATTATATGTTTGCAATGGCAACAGTTAGAAATGAAAGCTCTTAACTGTGCCTTGCATTGATTATCTCATCTTTCCTGGGTTAATTTCAGAATCGGTGTTGCCATGGTAACATCAGTAAGTCCTTTATATAGTACCTTAGCTAATGACATCATAGAATTTAGTCTTCCTTGTGAGTTGTCCTTAGCGTCTAGGAACCCATACAAGGAATAGCGAGCTACAGAATGTATAAACCAATCTAAGCCCCTGAGAAAAAAAGAACATGATCATTGAAATGTGAAATGTGCAGCAAATCCTTTCAGCTGTGAAGGTTAAAAGTAAACCAATTTGCCTTTAGATTTCATGGCTTTTAAATTGAATATGAACTGATATTAATTTTCTATATTTAGCAAAGAGAGTAAAAATTGCACATATGCAAGAAATGTCAGAAATGTCAAAAGCAGATGATAGGTTGCAAAAAATAATAATGTAGTAGTGACCTTTGCCTTTTGCCAGCTATCCTACTAACTAAAATACTGTTTGCAGAGGGGAAGTGAAATTGGCCAAGCATTAGGGCGACAGGTAATATTAACTCTAATCAGACCTCTTGACTAATGGGAGGTGAAAAAAAAAATGTAGGGCAAGAGGGCTTAAGGAGTGACCAGCAGGAATGCAGATACCGGTAGCACAGCTATAAGTTAACAAAACAGTACATGGAAGACACAAGCAGCATATAACAATATTGCAGGGATTGTGGTAGAGTTGATCAGACATTCAGATCAGATGCATCAGATTTAGAAGTGCACAAGCAGAATATAACAATATTCTGGGGATTGACTCCCTTTACCTGCTTGAATGAGTGGTCTTAGCTGTTAATAATGGGACTTTAAGCAGTTTGATCTTTAATTAGTCCAAAAACTTGTGTTCTCTTTTTTCAGCCATGGTGCACCTAATAAGGCAGGTGTCAGGGGCAAGACGGGGGGGGGGGGGGGCAGCAATTGCTGGAATTGTTTTGTTTTTCTGATTATTTATGTATTTTGTCATTAGTGATTCAGCAGAAGTTGGGGGCACGGCTGTATGCCTTTGTGTTTTTACAGTCAATCATTTATGGCCCTGTGGCATGCCCTGGGGTTGCCACTCTCTATTTCACCTCAGGCAGCAGTGAGACTAGCTTCACCCCTGGCCATGTCATGTTGATTCAATTCCATATAAAAATAAAGGTCTAATAACAACAATAATTATGCTAGATAACTAGAAATGTTTTCTTTTTTCATATACAGGAGATAAAAAGCATCAGGAATAACAGGTTTTGAACATACCAGTCTACTTTTACAGGAGTGGACTGCTTAACTTTAACTGCCTCCTAAGCTAGCCTGTGCTGGAATAATGACATGCTTGTCAGGAATGTATTTAGTTGCGGTGTATGGGTAACTCTTATTTACACTACCAAGCCTGTTTATATAATAAAATAACTTTATATGTCTTTTATCACTCTACTTTTACAGGGGTGGACCGCTTAATCTAAAAGCAGATCAAAAGTAAAAAAGAAAGCATATTAAAATGCTCCCCTGAAGCCCCCCTCTGGCAAAACTGATTTGACAGGGCTTAACTCCATGGAGATGTTCTGGAATAACAGGCTGATTCTTTGCTGAAGAACTGCATGGGAGCAGCCATCTTGTCACACACAAAAGCATGAGGGGAAAGCTGTGCCAGCAGCAACCCACGCCAAACTGAGAGATAAATGCCTCAGAAACACAGGCAGCTTGTGAATTATGTCATATAAACACACACACACACACACACACACACACACTGAATAACCAGCTGCTAGAAAGAGTGTGTGTGTGTGTGTGTGTGTGTGTGTGTGTGTGTGTGTGTGTGTGTTCGTGTAGAGAAAGATGCAACAATGTTTCTTCATCACTCTTCACTGTGGACTCTGGGTTTACTGCAAACCATTCAGATAGTGTAAAGATTATGTATCTTCTAAAATGATACGATTTCATCAGCTGTGCATCAAAGCAATTAGTCATCACAGCGTATTGCTTTTGGGTAACTATTATTATGTGGGTAGATGTTTACCCAAATACAATGCTATATGCAGATGTTAAAGTGGTTAATGCTGCTCCCCACAAGTTGGCTCAGGAAAAAAACAATTTGATTGTGACCCCTGGATTTTAATTCAGTAGAAGAAAATGTAATGCTTGTCAGGAATTTGTCTAGTCACGGTGTATGGGTAACTCTTCTTCACACTACCTAGCCTGTTTATGCAATACAATAAATGTATTCTTAGGGCATCCACATTTGGAATGCTCCCTCTCCCTCTCTAATGAGGGCTCACTGATGGTGTGAGGTGGTAAGTTAGGTTAGTTTAGTGTCCCTGTAAACTATGACCCTCCCTGACACATATTTTCAAGGCAGACTGAAGGTCAGCTTTAACAAATGTTGTTGTTTCAAGGCCAGAGTGTCAAGTTGGTTTTATGTGGTGTTTATGCAGAACAAAATGACAGATGTTATATTGAGCAGTTACAGTTTAAAGGTTTATACTTATTTTACAAATATTATTTTTATGCATACATTCCAAAGATTTCTGATTTATTGGGCCATAACGGGCCTTGGTAAAGCTATTCCATTAGATGAGATATGTTGTCCTCATGTTAATTCAGGATGTAACTGTAACTTATGGATGTACTGTAACTCTAATGCTTCACTTTATCTTTACAGAGACCAAACAGGGGCAATATTCTACATATCGATTACAGATGGGAAAAAATAACTAAGGGCCAGTTTATGAACCCAGTCCTGGTATATGCCAATGTCCTCTGACACTGTAGCCTAAGCTGTATTTGCCAAAGAAAAGCTGGTCCGTAAGGCTCAAACTAGCGTAATTTACTAATATGGAGGTAATACCAAGTGGACATTGGTGGACACCAAAGGTAAAGTCTAGTTTTCAGCAATCAACCACCAAACTAAGAAAAATTTAGGAAACTATGCAATTTGTTTTTGTATCTGTAAAAATCAAAGAGGTAAATCTCAATCAAAAATGTAAAGAGATCACAAAACTTATATGGAGGAACTTGCTGTGTCCTGTGGGTACATGCCTGTTGTCCTGATCATGTTACAGGGCAATATATGTCCTGTTGACTTGTAAACAGAAAACTTTTTTCCACCTAACCTGCACCATGCACTTTTTTACCATTTGCCGACACCAGAATGTGGTGTCAGTTGGCAGAAGTTGTCATTAGCCTACCTAGGCAAATTAATTAATACACAAGTCAACCAGTTTCCTCTGATTACCGTCAGTTTACATTGAAGGCAAGCTGTCCATAATGTTAGACTTAACCTTTACAAAAGTAGAAGAGGAATTAACAATGATGTGGCCAGATGTGGCCTTTATGTGGGGAAAATCGGGTGTACACCTTATCCTGTATTAGCACATCAGACCTTAATGTGGAGATATTTTTCAAGTGTACCACTGGAGCTGCAGTATTAATAACACATTTTAAGATATAAAGGGAGAGTAAAATAAATTAAAATAAATTCATGAAGAAATGTAGCTCCATACAACATAGGCTCGATTCAGAGACACATTCGTCTGGACTTCCGTAGCTGTCTGTGAAAGTTTTAGTGGGTGTTTGTCATTTTTTTTGCTTTTTTTCGTTCATTTTTCATTTGTACGAACGTTGGGGAAAATGCGTATACGCGTTTTCGATGACCGAAAGCAAATCGGATCATTTGCGTTAGTTCAGATCATTTTCCAAACAAAATCTGATTTTTCTTTTTCGTTCGTTCAGATAACTTACGTTGTTGGGATGGGCTTGCGTCTGATTCAGAGAGCTGATTTCCGACGGACCACCACCCGATAAATCCGTTTAATTTCCGATCCACTTACGGGACCTTTGAGGGCTCGGATTGCATGTATCAGCATGGCCGAGGCCATAAATTGTATAGCAATGCATACCTGAATCAATACATTGTCATGTATGCCTTATAGAAGCATTTTAATGCTGACCTTAATTAGTCCTTAGCATGTAAACATTTATTTTCCCACACATCCATATAATTGCTATATTTTTTTAGACTTATGTTCTTTGTGAATTATATTTGGATTGTTGAACTTGAATCTTAATTTGTTGTAGGAGTTCTTGTTTTAGTCGGTTACCTTTGCTATTTTCAAAATTTTTTAAGATTTTATATTTTATGATGGAATAAAAAAAAATGTTTCAGTGTCATTTCATTTACAAAATACATTAACACAAAACGGGCCCAGAAATATTTAAAGATGAATATTCACATGACCGAGAAGTGATTTGGGTAAGTTTTAGGGGGCTAAAATGGAAGAAAAACCTAACCGTGAAGTGGTTTGGGTGAGCTTTAAGGGTCCAAAAGGGAAGATGGAGGATAGTGCTAAGTGATTTAGCTAAACATTGTAGTAGAAGTGAGGGTGGCAAATATGTAGGCAAGCACTTTAATGAGTTAAGTTTGTAGTGTGCAGGCGCAAGATCGTAAGGATTTCCGTCTGGACGATTATTTATTGAAAAAGGAAAACAGAAACTAACGGGAAACGTAAAGGATTCGTGGGAGGATACGATGGGAAAAGGGCAAAAACGAAAGCCTACGTTGTAACATGTGAAAATGAAACGGAAAAGTCATGCTGGAAAATGACATCCTCGTATTCGTAATCTGCTGTACAAACGGGCGGAAACTTTACAGAAGGATTGCAATGCGTGCATAGAATCGCTTGCACATTTCCGACAGTGGAAACATTTAAAAAAAAAAAAACAGATCGGCACTAAAACTAAAGTATTTTTTTGTCTCTCTGAATCGAGCCTCATGACTTTAATATTGATGCTAGCTTTCTGTTGTCCCATGACTGAACTACTATATTCTGAAGTGATTTGATGCCACACATTAGCCCTCTGGAAGGAAACTGGTCTGTGGCTTTCCTTAGATGTGTCAAGTTTTGGTTTATGTCTTGGCTGCTTATGCTCACGTTTGTGTTTTTAGTGTTTCTTAGATAACAACAAGAACTAGGTTATTTCAGGGCTGGCCTTTCATTGGAGGGTACCCTGTGAAAAGACTGCTGGGTGGCAGCCCCCCTCGGAAAAAAAAGACTCCTAAAAAGTTAGGCAGGTTACACCCACCTGTAACAAATGCCACCTGTCCAGTGGCACCCTGTCCTGCACCCCGTCCTGCCACCTGTCCACTGACACCCAGCTGACACCCAACGTATAATATTACCCCATGCAGCCACTCTACCTGAATACCTCAAAGGGCAGGCATGGGTATTTTTAAAACATACCTTCTAATATGCCCAATTTTCTATTTGCTGTCTTAATCAATTGAGCAACTGATATTTGTTTTTTGTTTTAGAATTAGGCAGTAGATAGGTGCACAGTTGCTTTAGCAAGTCTGGTTTTCATATGTGCACATGTAGGGGGTTGGCGGTAGCCCCCACTGGTAAGTCTGCTCCTAACGCCTTTCTGCCACCCACCTAGCTATACAGTTATCCATAGTCACTTCCTTTAGAGTATATCTCTTTATGCTTGGAGACCTGGAAGGACATATTGGTTGGTTAATTGTGCAGTGTGCAGTTTTTACTGGTCTCATGTTACATGGAAACCTAGACTAGAGTTTAGTATAGTTAACTACAATGTTGGGAAGGCCCCTGTCAGTCATTTGTAAAGGGTAAGTCCAGCTAGTAAAAACAAATGGCACCAAAATGTTTCCTGTTTTCCTGTTTCAGCTCTGTCGGCCCCAGTGCCAACAGCACTCTCCCCCACCCCCCGCCAGCTTTATTCAGTACCTGGCTGAATTCAAATTAGCACAAGGTGCTCTTGAGCAGCCTTGAGATATGCCATGAGACCAGGCGAGAAGCACGGTGTTGGCATTACAGTTAGCAGGTTAAAAACTGGAGTACAAGGACTTGATGGGATCAAATGGGTGAGCACGTTTTTTTCATACCTTATTTTTTCATATGGATAGGGGCTTTAACTTTTTCTCCAGTGACCAAACATTATCAACTGTGTTGAAGCATGAGGAGCAGATTAAGCTGCATTGCTTTGCTTTCCTGCAATGCAGGGCAGGTATTTGAGCCCACCAAAATAGATTTTATTTAGCATTAGCATAGAAAGAATTGTTGCTGTAAAAAAAATTACTTATTTTGATTAGGTCTGTAATGTACAGAATCTTGAATCCTAATCAACTATGTGAACTTCTATTAAAACATACATAAAGCACCACACTAAGAAACTCCATTTTCTAAATGATCTCCAAATGATCTCCACTGTCCTCCTGGTACCTCACTAGGAGCCAAACCATGACCTGGAAGAGTGCCCCATGACCCTTCGCAGTGTAGCTGCTGAACAGACTGAGGACCCATTTCTTGCATGGGCCTGGTTGGAGAGGGTAGATAATATTTAAAATTTGAATATTATAAAATTAAAAAAAAATGGGGAGGGTGGCTTAAGTACATAACTAACATTAGTCATGTGAGATTATCCAGAACCTTTCTTTGAAACAAGAGACCTCTTCTGGTAAGTAATTCACTAAAATGTGAGCTTTCAACCTCATATGGGAAATCTTATCACCTTACGCGCATGCTTGCTGTCCCATGTGGAGAGCCTCCCTTTTATAAATATCCCGTAGTGTTATTTTTGGAATACCATTATGGGTAAAGACATACCCTTGTGAATGTGTTTTTTGAAAATGAAAATGTCTCCACCTCACAACTCAATATGGTAATCAGGATTAAAAAGTAAAATATGTTTGCATCTTGTTCTATGTTAAGGTGGAGCGCTTACCAAACTTTACCAGAAACATAAGTTAAAGATAGCAAACTTTTGATGAATTACTCCCCAAGTGGGAGCTGAATTATTCCCCAAGAGTATTTAAATAAAAGGAAGGGTCATTCTTTATCTTTAATTGTAAAAAAACATATTATTTTTCATATACTACGAAGCATAATAAATATAACAACGCATCTTGTTAAGTGTAAGAGGCACATCAACCATTCTAGTGTTATTTAGTTTTCATTGAGAAATACATTATGCAATTAAAATGCCTAATGACTTATGAATAATCTACAGACTCAGAGTATTTGGGAATTACTTACTCTTGTTAGACATCAATATGGCTGCTATTAAAATAATAATTGCAATTATTACTACTATATTACTAATACTATCCTTTCATAAGTTAAACTCTCAGTTCCTGAAGCTCTGCTGTGAACTTTGCACTGAGCTACAGGTTGTATGCTTTATACCTTTGAAAAAGGACATATATAATAAAAAATGAGCACTTTACCTCCAGGGAGCTCTGCAGGGCCACAGGTGGTTCGAAATTCATCTATGTCTCCAATCCACAATTTTTTGTAGCAGAATTTCCACAGTCCAAAATGGGCTGCTTCACAAGTCATGCTGTTGTTCTGCTTATACGTGTTCACTTCCACCCAGAACTCTGTCCCCACTGCAAGCACAGAAAGAGTAACCCCGACTAGGGCCACAAAAAAAGCTAGCTTGATCTTGCCCTCTTGTGCATCACTCAAGCCCTTTCCGCGCTGTCCTCTACCTCTTCCCGAAAAGCGCTGCTCCTCCTCTTGCATGAAAAAATTAGGCCACATCATTTGGATAATCGAGCTTGTTCCTTTGGCAGTGAGAGACGGTTTGAATAACTCCTTTTTCTGACACCCCCTTCTTTGTCTTGTCTTCCTCTTTCCTCTGATCTTCCGTGTGTCTTCCTTTTGAATTTAGGTTGCTGAAAGGCAATCTGCTGCAAGTTTCACAAGCTAGAGAGAGACACGGCAGGGACATCAGTGTGTTCTTCCTTCTTCTGCTTTCTCTCTCCCCCTCTCGCTGTTACACACAGATGCACACACATGGCCTGGAAATAATCTCTGCACCTGTTACATTCATCAGATCTCCCAGGCTGAGCTGTTATTTTAAGGTTCCCTTAAAGGCACTTGCCTTATGCACAGGCGACAGGGTTTTGAATTAGATTAAGACCAAATGAAGTGAATTTATCCTAGATCAGCCTTTGATAATACAAGCACCTGCCTTAGTGCCTTTCTGTATTCTCCTAATTGCATTGTATGTTAGGTTGCCAAGCCCTGTTATTTATCTTAGTTTTTTCACTCTCTAGATTTGATTTAGGCTTCCTTGTGTATAGGTAGTATTTAGAATAAATCCTAGAAAACACTTGCTTCTGTTTTTCTATTCTGTTGCTTCTTTGGGATTCAGACCTAATTATGCTAGTGTGGTTTTGCCTGATTATTGTTCTAGATTCCTAGCTCTTTGATGGCTAAGCACTGATAGCGGAAGTAGCCAAATTCAGAAATGCAGAAGAAAAAGTCAATATTCTGGCTCACTGCTACCAAGATGTCTCTGAGCAAATTATTTATTGATTGGAGGGACATGCTGAAGGCTTTATGGAGCTATTTTTTTTTTCATTTCTGTTTTTTTCCAGAAGGAATAAGGCAGCGAAAACCTGTGCATGTAAGTATGGAGAAATAGCTTTCAGTGTGCTGTGTGTAGATGGCAGCGTATGTGCTCTGACACATTAGCTAGGCAGATTAGTAATGTGCTGTCAAAAACAAAACCGCCCCCAGCTCCATCCAGTCTACTTACATAGAGATGCAAAGCAGAATAATTAGGAATGTTTTTAAAGCTGCAGTCTCACAGTTTTTCTAGCAAACTTCTATATTAATATTTCCATACTGATTGAGTGATGACATTAAAAAAGTGCATTCCAATATTTACAGATACAATAATGGTTGCTGTCTCATCTAGTATTGCACAAGAGATGTGTTTTTATTTAACCTCTTTCATCAAATTTGCCCGATATACTACACATGTTTTGAAGCAGATGTCCTACATAAAGGGATTGTCTAAACGGGCAGGCTGATTCATAGCAGGTAGCGACAGATGAGCACTGTACAGCGGCGCTATGATCGACCGCTAGTGGCCGCCCAGATCAGCCACCAGTCGCTATTACAGAGCTCCTCAGTCCCTATATTAACCTGGCCTACAATGCTGAATATGATGTGTCTCAGTCGCTATAAAGCCACTGTACAATCGCTCACCCAAATCTAATAGTGTCTTGGCGTTTTAATGTTGTTTGAATGCTGATATGTAGAATAATGTTATATTGTCTATGCTCACATAGGCAATATAACATTATTTTTTTAATTGGTTTGCGTGTGTGTGTGTTGATGTAATGAAACTCTGACAACAAAATTTAGGCAAAATAGAAAAACTTTTTATTTTCGTTAAAAAAAGGGCCAACATGGGCAGTACCCAAGGCCGCATAGCGGGCAAACTAATACCCCTCGCCCTAATGCTTTTTCTTTTTCCCTAGCAGCATAAATCTTGTCCTTCGGACATACTGCCATGGTCTGCGATGCTCAATATTGCAAGCTGTAGGGTGAAAGAAATTTAATTAATATTTGGACTTCACAAGAGTTTAAAACAACCTATGAGAGGTCATTAATTTTACGGATTAATTAATGTTGGTTCTAAATATTTTATCGATTAAACATTAGGCTAGTATAGTGACATATTTTATATCTATAGTTTGTGGCCTACCATTCACTTTTATCCTCCCTAGGCTGACTTTTTAAATTACCTTAAATAACCAAATAAGGGCTACTTAAGCATTGAAAGACTGTACATCCTGTTTTGTTTAATTACTCATGTCCATTGTTCTACAAAAATCCTTCACCTATTACAAGTATAGTTATAGAATATACTATCGAAGGATTATTTTAATTACCCTACAGAATCACAGGCTGCCTGTTTAATATATTGTAACCTAAGCCGAGCCAACAAACTAGCATTCATACATGCATATACAGACATATGTTTTTAAGGTATGTGTATTTTAAATTTATTTGTAGTCACCATCGCAGCTGTGGCTAGGGACCATGCTGCTGGGGGTTCCTGGAGCTGGGGTGGGGAGTATGATGACCGGGTCCATCTGCGAGGAAACATCTGTTTTGGCAAAAACACAACAGAAAAATTCATACGATTTAAAAAATGGATGTTGTTAATAGACATCCACCTGTATTTTAGGAATAAAACTCAGCAAAAACAATGATTTAAAATATTACCACAGGCATTTGGTTAATTATTCTAACAATGTGTTACACATGGTTTTAACACATTAGCATGGTATTTAGGGGTACATGAGTTGAGCTGTTTCGGGGAACTAGTCCACATGGTCCACTCAATACCATATAATGTTGTTTGGACTAATACATGTTTTCAGTTTAAAGAGCAAAATTTACTACACCATGTAGAATATTCTTAAAAATAACTTACCACGACTATGCCCGAGTGCAAGATCTGCAGCATAGCTGGTGGAGGTGCCGGCTCTATGATGCCCTGTAAAACAGTTAAAGGTGGAAAGGTATATATAAGTAACAACAAGGTCACCATGGAACTAAACAACCACAATAAGAACTGCACTCACCAGGGGATGAGCTGCTGCTGGTATCCCAGGGAGGGCTATGAGGTGGAGGCATGGAGCCTCCACTCCTCACAATGGGCCCAGCAGATCCCAAACCGACGGGAGGGACCCTCCCCTGCAGACTCATCCGAGTCCAAAAGTCTTGTGCGGGGAATCCCCTTCCCGTGTTTCCCCAGGGGAGGACGCTTATCTGTAGAGAGGAAACAAAAGGAAAATAGGGACAAATCACACTCAAATACATTACTCATCCCACATTATAGAATTAACAAGTATGTAGTGATTTAACACTTACCAGATGAGTAGGCATCATAGAGCTGGTAAACGCCCTCATTGTCCCGGTGCTTAAAGTCCAACCATTTTTGAATTATTGACCATTTGGACAATTTGGTTTTGAAGCGACGGTGGCTTGCATCTCCATCACTATGCTGCTATTTGCACTCAGGGCACAGTCGTACTCCTTGCAGCAAAAATCCTATGAAAAAACAATAAAAAACAAATATAAATATGATAATCCACAATTTGGACATTTACAAAAAAAAACTAAATTAATTGCAAAAATGAGAAAATAAGGCCTTTTTTCAGATTCAAAGCACAAAACAAATCCAACATTTAGAAAAAAAAAATTATAAATTTAGGCCCAAAAAAATAGCCCTGGAACATACTAACACACTTTAATAAACAAAATACATTACAGATTTGGATATAACAACTATAATTAAAAACAGACAATTAAAACCATTCACTTTCACGACCTGCCCATTGACACGAGGATCCACCCTCTTCCGCGTTTTCTTCTGGCCTTCTGGGGGAGCAGGGGAGGCTGAAGGGGCAGGGGGGGCAGGGGTGGGGGGATCAGAATCTGAGGAAGAGCTGGGGAGACGTCTGGCTGGGCGTCTGGGCCTCATGGTGGATCCTCGTAGGTGTAAAACCGGAATTACACAAAACGAAAGTGAAAGCAAAGCCTTTGACACTCCTCGCAATATATAAAACGCTAAGAAACGCCAATGATACGCAAATTTAACAATGCCTACATATACCAATGTTCGGCGCAATAGCCACACACGCAAAATCCAAATATAACAACTGTGGAGTGAGCAGCGACTGCTCAGTGCGACCGAATCTTTATGAATCCTACCATATTCAACAAAATTTGACAGCGACCGAACCCAGTCGTTCTAGATTGTGTGGATGGAGGACATAGCGCCAGTCTTTGTGTGATTAAAGTGATTTTTAGAACACCTGAAAAACAAAAACACTGGAATGACATTGTTGGAGGGGTGTGACTTTAACACTTTACTGCCAGGCAAGTAAATATATTTTGGGTTTACAAAAAAATAACCTTCAAAAACATACATACAGGTCAGGATAAATGTCTAAATGTCACCTCTGCTCCAGAGCGACTCAGGAGGGGCACATCCAAAACCAATAGGCCCGGTCCCTGTGGATTGCAGAGATGCCAAGCACCTCATTGCAGGCGCGGGGGCCCTATCTCATTAATTACAAGATCAGGAGACAGCCAATCCTCAATACGAAAGACTGCCTGTTCCAGGAAGCCGAAGAGATCCGGAAGCTGAGACAGCGAGTGCAGGACAAAGGAGTCTTGTCTCATAACCACCAGGTGAAACAGGTGGCCCGACCTATAGGAGGCCCCTACCGATTAATTTTTTCCAATAGGGGCTTGAGTGTCCGCCTCATCTGGAGGATGCGTCTGGCCAAATCCGCCAGTAGTGTGACCGTGGCTCCTTTGTACGATGAGGGGCCTCTCTCCCAAGCCCTTTGCATAATTTCCTCTTTGACCTTGTAGAAATAGATTCAACATACTACTTCTCTGGGTGTAGTAGGATCAGTTGATCACGGTCCAGGCGCTCTGTGTATCCTGTCTATTTCAATGTGTTCCTCCCATCTCTGCCCCAGGAGCTCATTTAAAATGGATGAGGCGACCGCCTCCAGGTTGCTGTGTTCTGGTGTCTACGAGAGGCCCCGGATCTGAATATTATTCCACCTTCCTCTATTTTCCCTATCGTAAGGTGGAGCAATGTTCTAGTGGTATGTCATGCCAAGGTAGTTTGCGCTAGCCGCAGGGCTTCGTGTGCCCTCTTTAGGGCCTCCATTCGTTGACCCGTGGTCTCCTGGTTCTGTTCTAGAGGTTGGAATCTCTCAGTAACTTCCAATACTGATTTTGTCACTTTATCTAACTCCCTCCAGAGCAAGGTCTCAATTCTGTTGGTATAATGAGGGAAGAAATTTCAGGAGGACCTCCAAATTATGTTGAAACAAAGGAATTTGATCAGGGGCTGTGGGGTCAGGTGGAGACAACAGCCCCAGGCATCCCGAAGGTGACATCTCATCTCTGTGAAAAGTCACACCGAGGTGTAGTCGGCTGATGGACTGGGGCATTGCTACTCCTCCTGAGATGCCCAAAAGACAAGGCAATTAGCTGAGGCCCCTCCAGGTGCGAGGATGCAGGGCCCGTACCAGTCGGCCCCCTGCCATGGACCCCATGTTTGTCAGGAGCTGCCTCACCGCCATCCTGGACGCCTGTCCAGGCCAGGGTACATCTAGACCGCTGTGCAAAATGGAGCCCTGTGGGAGACACAGCTAGCCAGTGCAACCCCCGGGCCAGTGAATCTGCCCCTCTGTCCGAGTCCTGATCGAGAGAGCTCCATATGAAGAACTTCGCCACCTCTATCTGCGACCAAGCTGGGGAGCCTAAGCATAGAAAGTGTGGGGAGTGAGGCTGGATTTTGCCCCGCTTCATCTGTTTCTGCCTGCATGGAGGTCAGGGGAAGCAGGGAAGCCTCTGAGCCTGTGGCCAAAGGAGAGGGCAGAGGGAACATATCCTCCACCTTGAGTCCCGGGCTTTGCTGCGCTGCCCAGGGGGTTCTTCCCCCGTCCTTAATGGTGCCTGTTAATCGGCTGGCCGGGGGCGCACACTCCTTGGTGGAATGCTCGAGCGGTGAGCGGTGCTCCTCCTGCTCCTGCCTCACACCACAAGGCTCAGCCATCTCAGCTGGCAGCTCTCCTCCAGAGCGACGGTGCTCACTCACCGTGCTTCCCGCCACCGCCAGCCGCACCGCATCTTCTCTATTTTGAGCCTTGTTTGACTGTAATTTTTCCAGGGATTTCCAGGAAAATGATATATTGTTTTTTTCGGCAGAGACATAAAAGGCAAATTAAAAAAAAAATGACATAGGCATACCCCCCAACCGTCCCGATTTTCCCGGGACTATTCAGATTGTTTACATTTGATCCTGCGTTCCGCGGCGCATGCAGTTGTCCTGCTCCGTCACCGCTATGTCCCACACCGTCGCCTTGGGGGGTTGCCACGGCCTCTCAGATGTCCGCTGCCACTGGCCCCGAGTATAAGCACTCAGGAGAACACTCTGGGCCAGTGGCAGCTGGCGTCTGAGAGGCCGGGAGTCTGGGAGGCAGGTTTTTTTTTACTTCTTCAATTTCATTGGTGGTTAAGTGGGTGGGGGCGGACTCCAGGAAGGAGCCAATTGCTGCTGCTAAGCTGGAGGTGGGCGGGCCTCCAGGAAGGAGCCTCGCTGAGTGTCGCAGTGGAGGGGAAATGGCCGCACTGGTGAGTGTGTGTTTGTGTCTGTATGTGTGTGTGTTTGTGTGTGTTTGTGTCTGTCTGTGTGTCTATGTGTGTGTGTGAGTGTCTGTGTATGTGTGTCTATGTGTGTGTGTTTGTGTTTGCCTGTATGTCTGTGTGTCTATGTGTGTGTGTTTGTGTATGTGTCTATGTGTGTGTGTGTGTTTGTGTCTGTGTGTCTATCTGTGTCTGTGTGTGTGTGTGTTTGTGTATGTCTGTGTGTCTATGTGTGTGTGTGTTTGTGTCTGTGGGTCTATGTGTGTGTTTGTGTCTGCCTGTGTGTCTATGTGTGTGTGTATGTGTATATGTGTGTCTATGTGTGTGTCTGTGTGTCTATGTGTGTGTGTGTTTGTGTGTGTCTATGTGTGTGTGTATGTGTGTCTGTGTGTCTATGTGTGTGTGTGTCTGTGTTTGTGTGTGTCTGTGTGTCTATGTGTGTGTGTTTGTGTCTGTCTGTATGTCTGTGTGTGTGTGTGTGTGTGTGTGTGTTTGTGTGTGTGTCTATGTGTGTGTGTGTTAGTGTCTATCTGTGTGTTTATGTGTGTGTTTTTGTGTCTGTCTGTGTGCCTATGTGTGTGTGTTGTGTCTGTGCGTCTATGTGTGTGTGTGTCTGTGTCACCCCTAACTGGTTGTAACGAGGGATGCCCCTCGCTGGCTGCAATGAGGGATGTCCTCATTAATTCTTAGGTGGTGTTTCCCTTTAAGGGCGTGGCTGGGGGTGTGGCTGGGCATCGTTTTTCATGTCCCTCTTTACGGCATTCAAAAGTTGGAAGGTATGCATTGGGTCTCCCTCTCAGGGAGGGGACAGGCTTTTTTCAATGTTTAAAGATTACAATCCCTTAAAATTGTTTTAAAAATTTGGCATGGGTTCCCCCTTTTCAACATAACCAGCCCAGACATCAGCTATGCAGGGCTTGTAGACCAGGTAGCAGAGGCAAACCTTGGTGGACCGCAGCCCTCAGGGCTATGAACCCGCTTGGCCTTCACAGGCCATGGGCTTTCCGACCACCCTGGGCTTTAAGTAGTCAGGTTATAGGAGGCCCGGGGGTTAATAACAAGTCATCCACTTGCCACAGGTGACTTGCTAGCCCCCAAGCCTTGTGAACTGGTATAGGGGTCTCATGAATCCCTTACCAGTTCACAAAGGGTTAAATGTAAAAAAAAGTCACACTGACACCAGAGAAAAAAATCTCCTGATGGCGAAAGAGCACCTGGGGGGGGGGGGGGATCAAAGCTCCCATGGGTGAAGAGAAGATCCGGCATATTCGAACGTGGGCAGAGTTAAGCATGTATGTTTTTTACATGCGAAAGTGTCATCTACATTAATCTCACGTAGCTGGCACTTAATGGTTGGAGAAGCAGCTACATGAGACTCACATAGCTGGCACTGAAAGGGTTAAAGGAGGTGTATTGCTAAAGAGATGAGGGGGTCACTTATTTGGGTCACTGAGGGGCTTGATTGAGCGTGTGGCCTCCGGTGCACATGAGCAGGACCAGGTCTCCTATCGTGACACTTATACACCTAACTGAATAAAACTCCTGCCAATGATGTGTTTTTTTCTGGTAGGACTAAAATCCAGGGATTCAATGCCTGAGCATCAAGCCTGGCAGGATACTACTTGATGGCTGTGTGGGGCCATATCCACCCTGGCATATCCACCCTGCCATATGCACGATGTCATACCATCGCTTTTAAGAGAGGCCATATGCACCCTTGCCAATGATCTGTCTACAATGCCACAGCCTCAGGAGTTACTCTGCCCTCTCCCTACCTGCCGATCCTCCATTGCCTGTAATGGGGGGATTCTGCACCTATTTTTTGGATCTTTTTCTTTAATTTTTCTTTTGCTTGAACAGATCATCATCCATATTAAGCTCACCTCAGTGCATACCCCACTCTTTACCAGGCTAACTACCCCTTCTTGATTAGATCCCTGAAATCTTTATTTGCTTCCTGAATGACCTGAATTTGTTGTGGCTGGGGAAAATAAATGCAATAAAGATGACAGATTTACCCAAAGTTGTACTAATTCAGCGTGCTTCCAATCAAAGTCCCTCATATGCTTATGCATTTTTACGCATACATTGGAAGGAGGGCTAGGAATGCCAAACATTAGTCAGTATAACTTGGTGGAGCAAATTGCCCTCTTTGGCCCAACTTCATGCTAGTTAAAATGCTCCGTTGTGGACAATATTAGATGTTGTAGATTGGGACCCGATATCAATTGCATCCTTGTTGTCATTTCCAAACAAATTTAGACCTGGCACTGTCTCGCCACTTCTGGCACACTAGGGGAATGGTGGCACAATGCGATATTCTAGTATGGGGATTTCCCCATCCCTTTCTTTGGCCGGTATCAATAGGTGCCCATTACCCCCCCCCCCCCCTCCCCCCAACCAACCCAAATTCTTTTGCATGGTGAATCGCTAGAGGATTCAATACTGTTAGGCCACTTTGTACCCCAGGCGAAAAAAAAACCTTGGTTTTCTTTATCTGTCAATAGATTTTTTTAAGTTTTAATATAGTAACATGGTATGTAAGGCTGAATAAAGACATTAGTCCATCCAGTTCAGCCTGTTTATTTCCTTCCAGAGGTCTAGTAGCCATAGATGGAAATTATATTGCATGCAAGGAAGGCATCCAGGCCACTTTTGAACACGTTTACTGTATCCTTCATAACTACCCCCTCTGGCATAGTCCCACTGCTCTTAGATAGAAGATTCCCCTCCTATATTGTTAGAGAAAGCACTTTTCCTCTAACTTAAGTGGAAGCCCTTGGGTTATGGTTACACTTCGGAGTATAAATAGATTGTCTTTTCCAAGCTAAATAAACCTAACTTTGACAACTGTTCGAGGTACTCTAGTACCTGCACTTCATTTATTACCTTAGTTGCGTTAGTTCCGCTCCTTGAACACACTCCAGTTTTTATATGTCCTTCTTAAGCTCTGGTGCCCAGAACTGTACACAGTATTCCATATGGGGTCTGACTAGTGACTTGTACAGGGGTAAAATGATGTTCTGGTCATGGGCGCTACGCCTCTTTTGATGCACCCCATGATCCTGTTTGCTTTGACAGCTGCTGCCTTGCATTGATTACTACAGCTACGTTTATTGTTAAATAAAACCCTCTTTTTCATTGTAGTTTTACCAAGCATTTCTTTATTTAGTGTGTAATCATGGCACACATTTCTCCTTCCCATGTGCATAACCTTACATTTAACTGTTAAACTTCATTTGACAATTAACCGCCCATGCTTTCAATTAATCTAAATCTGCAGGTAGCTGCCTGCTGTCCTCTTTTGTGTTGATTATTTTAGCAGCTTAGTATCATCTGAAAAGATTTAGACTATGTCATTAATATATATATTGAAGAGAATTGGGCCCAGAACTGGCCTAGTAACAGTGATCCAATCTGAGTATGTAATTTTGATAACCACCTTCCAGTCATTAAGGCAATTTGTCACCCATGTGCACATTTTTCCCCCAGTCCATGCATTCTCATCTTTTGTACCAGTTCACTATGTGGCACAGTATCAAATGCTTTAGAAAAGTCAAGGTATATGATATCCAATGACTCCCTCTGATCCAATCTTGAACTTACCTCCTCTTAAAAGCTGATTAGGTTTGTCTGGCAAGAGTGATTTCTCATAAATCCATTCTGATATGAAGTAATTCCCCCTTAGACCCCTTTTGAATATTGGAACCACATTTGCTAAGCACCAATCCCTCGGAACAGCCTCCATAATTATTGAATCTACAAATATTAGAAATAATGGCTTGTCTATTACTGTACATAACTCCTTTAAAACATGGGAATGTATGCCATTTGGTCCTGGGGATTTACCAAATTTTATCTGAACCAGTACAACCCGGTTTCACCTCGAATCTGGACTTCATGTGGCTTGCAGCAGAAAGCAGAAGACGAACCTGAAAGGATTTCACCAGTACCACCCTTTACAAATGGGATCACTTTTTGAGGGCTTGCCCACTACTGCCAGGCCTATACAACCGCAGGTCTACCCCCTGTGATGCCCAAAATATGTTAATTTCCATCGCTTGTAAACAGCCATCTCTTCTTTTTCAGCTGAAATTTAAGGGTGCCATTACCGCTGCTACTCCCCATTACAAATGGACAATTTTTTGAGGGCTTGCCCAGTACTGCCAGGCCTACACAACCACCACAGGTTTCCTGTGCCATTGCCTATTCTTTCTTCAACAGCTGCAGCCTCTGCTAATGCTGGTACTACTACTACCAACAACACCTGCCACCCTCTGCTACTGCCAGACCAACACAATCGCAGTTTTACCCTGTGATGCCCAAAATGGGTATATTTTTCAATGCTTGTAAAAAGCCATTTGTCATCTTCCAGTAATGCCAACCCTGTTGCTTCTCCCAATTTTTTTTTTTTGTTCTTTAGAAAAAGAGAGCCATGGGCTATTGAAATGCTAACTAGGTCGCGGGTGATTCCTATGCTAATTAGCCACAGACAATTCAAATTCTAATTAGCCCACTAAAACATCTTTTTATACAGCCTTTGGTGACGTCAGCGTGTTATAAAGGACCTTCAGGGACATCAGGTATTGTTTTCCATGTGTTTTAGGTGAAAGTTTGTCCCAAACTAGTTCAGTCTGAACCATACTTTTTCAAGAAAAGTTTGACGAATCGGCAAACCGAACTTTTGAATAGTTCACTCATCTCTAATGATAATTTTTTCGAAGGTGTCCACCAAGCTGTAGTGGTAAATTGTTTAGTATTAAGTCCAATATGGCTCTCACCCTTGTTGAAGCTTGTCCTTGTTGGAAAAGGTAGCCATTTTTTGTTTTAGACAAAAAACTTTTATCTTTATGAGACCCACAGGTTTCAGCATCCCAATCTATATCTGGGTAGTTAAAATCCCCTATAATAACTACCTCATTTCATTTAGTAGATATATATTTTTGCCTAAGCATCAAGTTTTCTGTGGATTCCGATATATCTGGAGGCTTGTCGCAAACCCCCATCAGTAGTTTATTTTTGTTTCTCCCTTCATTTATTTCTACCCATGCAGATTCCACGTGGACATTTCCTTCATATATATCCTCCCGCAGAGTGGGAAATATCCACCACCTTTGCGTTTTTCATGGTCCTATTTAGCTTTCATCCATCCATGTCTCGGTTACCCTCATTATGTCATATTGTTCTTCTGTTATTATCAGTTCTAGTTCATCAATTTTATTTGTCAAACTTTTGTAAGTATGCATTTCAAATGCTTATGGTAATTTTGTATATTGCCCTTATTCCTGCTAGATATGCTCCCCCTCCCCCTCTCCACCCCAGTTTCATGTCTACAGCCACCCTTACTTTCTTTCCTAACTCCCCCTTTATAACTGCTTATACCCCCCCAGTGCTTAGTTTAAATAGTCCTCCCCCAGAACAGATGTGGTGCAGTCATCCCTGCCCAAAAACTTGTAGCCCGACTCCTTTTTACTCATTTTTATAATTTCTGAGCCACCTGTTAACCCCCTGTTAAATCTCCCATTGCCTTGCTGGCATGGCTCTTGGTACTGGTAGTCCCTGAAATAATTTTTAAGGACCTTCCACCTACTTCTTCCTATGGCACTGGTGCCAATATGCACCACCCCGATCTGTGACATGCCGAAATCTTGCCCCTGGAAGACAACACACCGTTCGGAAATCCCGGCCTTTGTGAAAGATTGCCCTGTCTGTCCCCCAAATAATTTAGTCGCCCACTACCAGCACCTGTCTTGCCTAACCTGTTCTCCCATTTCCCTTCTCTTCCTTACTGGAGCGACAGTGGTGTTGTCTTGCTGCAGCTGTGCCACCCCTGAGCTAACATCCTCATCTGCCAACCGTGCAAACTTGTTGGGGGGTGCCTGCTCAGGGCTAGCCTCCGTATAACTTTTACTGCTACCCCGCCTTCTGACTGTTATCCAGCTAGCTGCCTGATTATCACTAAGGATGAGCGAATCGATCCGGACGAACCCGGATTCGATCCGAATTTCATGAAAAATTCGATTCGGATTGAATCCGAATTTCCCCGTGCTTCGATCGCTCAAAGTTTTCCTTTAACATCCATTCAATTACATTACAGGCATTCTAAGATGGCGGATGGGACATGTCCAGACATCTACCCTGCTCCAGTGCATGCTGGGGCAGTCACATGCAGCCTATCAGCAGCCAGGAAGCCCGGTGACGTCACAGCGCTATTTAAGGCGGCAGACATCTTGCTATTCCTCATTTCTCTATTGCATTTGTGAGAGACAGGACGCTGCTGTAGTCAGGGAGAGACAGTTAGAGAGCCAGGGACAGGCAGGAGACAGGCAGGAGACAGGCAGGAGACAGGCAGGAAGTCAGTGAGAAGCAGGGAAAGTTAGGAAAAATCGGAGGCAGTCACAGGGAGATTTATTTTTTTTTCATCCAGCCTGAGTGTTACTGGCTGGCTGACTGGCTTTGTTAGCGTTTTCAGGCTGCTTATACACTTACTGTGCATATATACTGAACTGATCTCAAGTCTGCTGTGGGAACATTACCATTTTGTAAAATCTCATTAGCCTCTGTATTTACTGTAAGCTGCCTAGTTATTTAAAGTAATTTGGCCTGTTTGAGCATGCTTAGACACTTGCTGTGCATATATACTGTTATAAAGCCTGCTTGGGGGCATCCCATTCTGTAACATCACATTAGCCTCTGTATTTACTGTAAGCTGCACAGTTATTTAAAGTAATTTGGCCTGTTTGAGCCTGCTTAGACACTGTTGCTGTGCATATATACTGTTCTAAAGCCTGCTTCGGGGCATCCCATTCTGTAACATCACATTAGCCTCTGTATTTACTGTAAGCTGCACAGTTATTTAAAGTAATTTGGCCTGTTTGAGCCTGCTTAGACACTGTTGCTGTGCATATATACTGTTCTAAAGCCTGCTTCAGGGCATTCCATTCTGTAACATCACATTAGCCTCTGTATTTACTGTATTCTGCAGTTATTTAAAGTAATTTGGCCTGTTTGAGCCTGCTTAGACACTGTTGCTGTGCATATATACTGTTCTAAAGCCTGCTTCGGGGCATCCCATTCTGTAACATCCCATTAGCCTCTGTATTTACTGTAAGCTGCACAGTTATTTTAAGTAATTTGGCCTGTTTGAGCCTGCTTAGACACTGTTGCTGTGCATATATACTGTTCTAAAGCCTGCTTGGGGGCATCCCATTCTGTAACATCACATTAGCCTCTGTATTTACTGTAAGCTGCACAGTTATTTAAAGTAATTTGGCCTGTTTGAGCCTGCTTAGACACTGTTGCTGTGCATATATACTGTTCTAAAGCCTGCTTCGGGGCATCCCATTCTGTAACATCCCATTAGCCTCTGTATTTACTGTAAGCTGCACAGTTATTTAAAGTAATTTGGCCTGTTTGAGCCTGCTTAGACACTGTTGCTGTGCATATATACTGTTCTAAAGCCTGCTTCGGGGCATCCCATTGTGTAACATCACATTAGCCTCTGTATTTACTGTAAGCTGCACAGTTATTTAAAGTAATTTGGCCTGTTTGAGCCTGCTTAGACACTGTTGCTGTGCATATATACTGTTCTAAAGCCTGCTTCGGGGCATCCCATTCTGTAACATCCCATTAGCCTCTGTACTTACTGTAAGCTGCACAGTTATTTAAAGTAATTTGGCCTGTTTGAGCCTGCTTAGATACTGTTGCTGTGCTTGTATACTGTTCTAAAGCCTGCTTCGGGGCATCCCATTCTGTAACATCCCATTAGCCTCTGTATTTACTGTAAGCTGCACAGTTATTTAAAGTAATTTGGCCTGTTTGAGTCTGCTTAGATACTGTTGCTGTGCATATATACTGTTCTAAAGCCTGCTTCGGGGCATCCCATTCTGTAACATCACATTAGCCTCTGTATTTACTGTAAGCTGCACAGTTATTTAAAGTAATTTGGCCTGTTTGCGCCTGCTTAGACACTGTTGCTGTGCATATATACTGTTCTAAAGCCTGCTTCGGGGCATCCCATTCTGTAACATCACATTAGCCTCTGTATTTACTGTAAGCTGCACAGTTATTTAAAGTAATTTGGCCTGTTTGAGCCTGCTTAGACACTGTTGCTGTGCATATATACTGTTCTAAAGCCTGCTTCGGGGCATCCCATTCTGTAACATCACATTAGCCTCTGTATTTACTGTAAGCTGCACAGTTATTTAAAGTAATTTGGCCTGTTGGAGCCTGCATAGACACTGTTGCTGTGCATATATACTGTTCTAAAGCCTGCTTCGGGGCATCCCATTCTGTAACATCCCATTAGCCTCTGTATTTACTGTAAGCTGCACAGTTATTTAAAGTAATTTGGCCTGTTTGAGCCTGCTTAGACACTGTTGCTGTGCATATATACTGTTCTAAAGCCTGCTTCGGGGGAATCCCATTCTGTAACATCCCATTAGCCTCTGTATTTACTGTAAGCTGCACAGTTATTTAAAGTAATTTGGCCTGTTGGAGCCTGCTTAGACACTGTTGCTGTGCATATATACTGTTCTAAAGCCTGCTTCGGGGCATCCCATTCTGTAACATCACATTAGCCTCTGTATTTACTGTAAGCTGCACAGTTATTTAAAGTAATTTGCCCTGTTTGAGCCTGCTTAGACACTGTTGCTGTGCAGATATACTGTTCTAAAGCCTGCTTCGGGGCATCCCATTCTGTAACATCCCATTAGCCTCTGTATTTACTGTAAGCTGCACAGTTATTTAAAGTAATTTGGCCTGTTTGAGCCTGCTTAGACACTGTTGCTGTGCATATATACTGTTCTAAAGCCTGCTTCGGGGCATCCCATTCTGTAACATCACATTAGCCTCTGTATTTACTGGAAGCTGCACAGTTATTTAAAGTAATTTGGCCTGTTTGAGCCTGCTTAGACACTGTTGCTGTGCATATATACTGTTCTAAAGCCTGCTTCGGGGCATCCCATTCTGTAACATCCCATTAGCCTCTGTATTTAATGTAAGCTGCACAGTTATTTAAAGTAATTTGGCCTGTTGGAGCCTGCTTAGACACTGTTGCTGTGCATATATACTGTTCTAAAGCCTGCTTCGGGGCATCCCATTCTGTAACATCACATTAGCCTCTGTATTTACTGTAAGCTGCACAGTTATTTAAAGTAATTTGGCCTGTTTGAGCCTGCTTAGACACTGTTGCTGTGCATATATACTGTTCTAAAGCCTGCTTCAGGGCATTCCATTCTGTAACATCACATTAGCCTCTGTATTTACTGTATTCTGCACAGTTATTTAAAGTAATTTGGCCTGTTTGAGCCTGCTTAGACACTGTTGCTGTGCATATATACTGTTCTAAAGCCTGCTTCGGGGCATCCCATTCTGTAACATCCCATTAGCCTCTGTATTTACTGTAAGCTGCACAGTTATTTAAAGTAATTTGGCCTGTTTGAGCCTGCTTAGACACTGTTGCTGTGCATATATACTGTTCTAAAGCCTGCTTCGGGGCATCCCATTCTGTAACATCCCATTAGCCTCTGTATTTACTGTAAGCTGCACAGTTATTTAAAGTAATTTGGCCTGTTTGAGCCTGCTTAGACACTGTTGCTGTGCATATATACTGTTCTAAAGCCTGCTTCGGGGCATCCCATTCTGTAACATCACATTAGCCTCTGTATTTACTGTAAGCTGCACAGTTATTTAAAGTAATTTGGCCTGTTTGAGCCTGCTTAGACACTGTTGCTGTGCATATATACTGTTCTAAAGCCTGCTTCGGGGCATCCCATTCTGTAACATCCCATTAGCCTCTGTACTTACTGTAAGCTGCACAGTTATTTAAAGTAATTTGGCCTGTTTGAGCCTGCTTAGATACTGTTGCTGTGCTTGTATACTGTTCTAAAGCCTGCTTCGGGGCATCCCATTCTGTAACATCCCATTAGCCTCTGTATTTACTGTAAGCTGCACAGTTATTTAAAGTAATTTGGCCTGTTTGAGTCTGCTTAGATACTGTTGCTGTGCATATATACTGTTCTAAAGCCTGCTTCGGGGCATCCCATTCTGTAACATCACATTAGCCTCTGTATTTACTGTAAGCTGCACAGTTATTTAAAGTAATTTGGCCTGTTTGCGCCTGCTTAGACACTGTTGCTGTGCATATATACTGTTCTAAAGCCTGCTTCGGGGCATCCCATTCTGTAACATCACATTAGCCTCTGTATTTACTGTAAGCTGCACAGTTATTTAAAGTAATTTGGCCTGTTTGAGCCTGCTTAGACACTGTTGCTGTGCATATATACTGTTCTAAAGCCTGCTTCGGGGCATCCCATTCTGTAACATCCCATTAGCCTCTGTATTTACTGTAAGCTGCACAGTTATTTAAAGTAATTTGGCCTGTTTGAGCCTGCTTAGACACTGTTGCTGTGCATATATACTGTTCTAAAGCCTGCTTCGGGGGAATCCCATTCTGTAACATCCCATTAGCCTCTGTATTTACTGTAAGCTGCACAGTTATTTAAAGTAATTTGGCCTGGTGGAGCCTGCTTAGACACTGTTGCTGTGCATATATACTGTTCTAAAGCCTGCTTCGGGGCATCCCATTCTGTAACATCACATTAGCCTCTGTATTTACTGTAAGCTGCACAGTTATTTAAAGTAATTTGCCCTGTTTGAGCCTGCTTAGACACTGTTGCTGTGCAGATATACTGTTCTAAAGCCTGCTTCGGGGCATCCCATTCTGTAACATCCCATTAGCCTCTGTATTTACTGTAAGCTGCACAGTTATTTAAAGTAATTTGGCCTGTTTGAGCCTGCTTAGACACTGTTGCTGTGCATATATACTGTTCTAAAGCCTGCTTCGGGGCATCCCATTCTGTAACATCACATTAGCCTCTGTATTTACTGGAAGCTGCACAGTTATTTAAAGTAATTTGGCCTGTTTGAGCCTGCTTAGACACTGTTGCTGTGCATATATACTGTTCTAAAGCCTGCTTCGGGGCATCCCATTCTGTAACATCCCATTAGCCTCTGTACTTACTGTAAGCTGCACAGTTATTTAAAGTAATTTGGCCTGTTTGAGCCTGCTTAGATACTGTTGCTGTGCTTGTATACTGTTCTAAAGCCTGCTTCGGGGCATCCCATTCTGTAACATCCCATTAGCCTCTGTATTTACTGTAAGCTGCACAGTTATTTAAAGTAATTTGGCCTGTTTGAGTCTGCTTAGATACTGTTGCTGTGCATATATACTGTTCTAAAGCCTGCTTCGGGGCATCCCATTCTGTAACATCACATTAGCCTCTGTATTTACTGTAAGCTGCACAGTTATTTAAAGTAATTTGGCCTGTTTGCGCCTGCTTAGACACTGTTGCTGTGCATATATACTGTTCTAAAGCCTGCTTCGGGGCATCCCATTCTGTAACATCACATTAGCCTCTGTATTTACTGTAAGCTGCACAGTTATTTAAAGTAATTTGGCCTGTTTGAGCCTGCTTAGACACTGTTGCTGTGCATATATACTGTTCTAAAGCCTGCTTCGGGGCATCCCATTCTGTAACATCCCATTAGCCTCTGTATTTACTGTAAGCTGCACAGTTATTTAAAGTAATTTGGCCTGTTTGAGCCTGCTTAGACACTGTTGCTGTGCATATATACTGTTCTAAAGCCTGCTTCGGGGGAATCCCATTCTGTAACATCCCATTAGCCTCTGTATTTACTGTAAGCTGCACAGTTATTTAAAGTAATTTGGCCTGGTGGAGCCTGCTTAGACACTGTTGCTGTGCATATATACTGTTCTAAAGCCTGCTTCGGGGCATCCCATTCTGTAACATCACATTAGCCTCTGTATTTACTGTAAGCTGCACAGTTATTTAAAGTAATTTGCCCTGTTTGAGCCTGCTTAGACACTGTTGCTGTGCAGATATACTGTTCTAAAGCCTGCTTCGGGGCATCCCATTCTGTAACATCCCATTAGCCTCTGTATTTACTGTAAGCTGCACAGTTATTTAAAGTAATTTGGCCTGTTTGAGCCTGCTTAGACACTGTTGCTGTGCATATATACTGTTCTAAAGCCTGCTTCGGGGCATCCCATTCTGTAACATCACATTAGCCTCTGTATTTACTGGAAGCTGCACAGTTATTTAAAGTAATTTGGCCTGTTTGAGCCTGCTTAGACACTGTTGCTGTGCATATATACTGTTCTAAAGCCTGCTTCGGGGCATCCCATTCTGTAACATCCCATTAGCCTCTGTATTTAATGTAAGCTGCACAGTTTTTTAAAGTAATTTGGCCTGTTGGAGCCTGCTTAGACACTGTTGCTGTGCATATATACTGTTCTAAAGCCTGCTTCGGGGCATCCCATTCTGTAACATCACATTAGCCTCTGTATTTACTGTAAGCTGCACAGTTATTTAAAGTAATTTGGCCTGTTGGAGCCTGCTTAGACACTGTTGCTGTGCATATATACTGTTCTAAAGCCTGCTTCGGGGCATCCCATTGTGTAACATCACATTAGCCTCTGTATTTACTGTAAGCTGCACAGTTATTTAAAGTAATTTGACCTGTTTGAGCCTGCTTAGACACTGTTGCTGTGCATATATACTGTTCTAAAGCCTGCTTCGGGGCATCCCATTCTGTAACATCCCATTAGCCTCTGTATTTACTGTAAGCTGCACAGTTATTTAAAGTAATTTGGCCTGTTTGAGCCTGCTTAGACACTGTTGCTGTGCATATATACTGTTCTAAAGCCTGCTTCGGGGCATCCCATTGTGTAACATCACATTAGCCTCTGTATTTACTGTAAGCTGCACAGTTATTTAAAGCAATTTGGCCTGTTGGAGCCTGCTTAGACACTGTTGCTGTGCATATATACTGTTCTAAAGCCTGCTTCGGGGCATTCCATTCTGTAACATCACATTAGCCTCTGTATTTACTGTAAGCTGCACAGTTATTTAAAGTAATTTGGCCTGTTTGAGCCTGTTTAGACACTGTTTCTGTGCATATATACTGTTCGAAAGCCTGCTTCGGGGCATCCCATTCTGTAACATCACATTAGCCTCTGTATTTACTGTAAGCTGCACAGTTATTTAAAGTAATTTGGCCTGTTTGAGCCTGCTTAGAAACTGTTGCTCTGCATATATACTGTTCTAAAGCCTGCTTCAGGGCATCCCATTCTGTAACATCACATTAGCCTCTGTATTTACTGTAAGCTGCACAGTTATTTAAAGTAATTTGGCCTGTTTGAGCCTGCTTAGACACTGTTGCTGTGCATATATACTGTTCTAAAGCCTGTTTCGGGGCATCCCATTCTGTAACATCACATTAGCCTCTGTATTTACTGTAAGCTGCACAGTTATTTAAAGTAATTTGGCCTGTTGGAGCCTGCTTAGACACTGTTGCTGTGCATATTTACTGTTCTAAAGCCTGCTTCGGGGCATCCCATTCTGTAACATCACATTAGCCTCTGTATTTACTGTAAGCTGCACAGTTATTTAAAGTAATTTGGCCTGTTTGAGCCTGCTTAGACACTGTTGCTGTGCATATATACTGTTCTAAAGCCTGCTTCAGGGCATCCCATTCTGTAACATCACATTATCCTCTTTATTTACTGTAAGCTGCACAGTTATTTAAAGTAATTTGGCCTGTTTGAGCCTGCTTAGACACTGTTGCTGTGCATATATACTGTTCTAAAGCCTGCTTCGGGGCATCCCATTCTGTAACATCACATTAGCCTCTGTATTTACTGTAAGCTGCACAGTTATTTAAAGTAATTTGGCCTGTTGGAGTCTGCTTAGACACTGTTGCTGTGCATATATACTGATCTCAAGTCTGCTGTGGGGCATCCCATTCTGTAACATCACATTAGCCTCTGTATTTACTGTAAGCTGCACAGTTATTTAAAGTAATTTGGCCTGTTTGAGCCTGCTTAGACACTGTTGCTGTGCATATATACTGATCTCAAGTCTGCTTCGGGGCATCCCATTCTGTAACATCCCATTAGCCTCTGTATTTACTCTAAGCTGCACAGTTATTTAAAGTAATTTGGCCTGTTGGAGCCTGCTTATCCACTGTTGCTGTGCATATATACTGTTATAAAGCCTGCTTGGGGGCATCCCATTCTGTAACATCACATTAGCCTCTGTATTTACTCTAAGCTGCACAGTTATTTAAAGTAATTTGGCCTGTTGGAGCCTGCTTAGACACTGTTGCTGTGCATATATACTGATCTCAGGTCAGCTGCGGGGGCATCTCATTTGTTTTTGACTGCTTTTAATAAACCAGGCCGCAGGGCACCGCAAAACTGCACATTGAACCCTATCTGTTTATACTAAATAAGGAAATACATAAAAATGTCAGGCAGACAAGTGCCAGGATGTTCAAAGAGGAGTGGCAGAGGCCAAGATTCAGCAGGCAGAGGTCGCAGCAGACTAGGGTCGAGTGGCAGCAGGAGTCACGGTGAGAGACCTGGTCTGTCAGTATCTGCTAGCGGTCGTGTCTCCACCAGTAACGCATCTGCCGTAGTAGATTGGCTAACGCACTCATCAATAACATCATCACAACTTATGTCTGAGACCCCCAGTCTAGGGTCGGTAGGTTCCTCTGACACAACCCTGAGTTGGCATGCCCCGAGAGCAGTCCCTGTCCTCCCATTGCCTCTATCCTACGCCGTTCCCTCCCCCAGCGACGTATCCTATGCTTTGGGTTCAGCTCCACTCTTTAGTGAGGAGGACGATCAGATAGAGGACAGTCAGCAGCTACTGCCCAGCCAAGAAATGGAGGTGGCTTCTTTAGCTAGGCAGATAAATAGTGATGTGGACAGTGTCGTGGGTGCTGCGAGCGTTCCAGCTCCTGTGCCAGAGACTGTTGACGAATCCACGAACATCAGTGACGTACAGCCACAACTCGGTGATAATGATGATGATGATGATGAAGCCGATCGCACTTGGGAGCCGGGTGATGAAGGGGCTTCATCGTCATCATCAGGAGAAGAGGGGCGCAGGTTGCCCCGGAGTCAGCAGCTGTTAGCAGCATGGTTGGCAGGCAGCATGGGGGCACAATTGTAAAGCCTGGAGCCAAACAGGGCCGGGGCTGGGGTAGAGCACCTGCTGCGCGGCAGGCTACCTTATCGGGAGGTAGTGGGGCAGGGGTTCCTGGAGTTGGCGACAATAGCAGCGAATCAGTGAGGCCTGTTGGTGGGAAAAGTAGCTACTCGGCAGTGTGGCAGTTTTTCCTGAAGCATCCGCAGGAGGGTAAAATGGCCACATGCAAGACATGTAGGCAGAAGGTGAAGCGTGGCCAGGGCCCAAATGTTGGCACCACGGCCCTGCGTCAACATATGATGCGTCACAATAAAGTGACCTGGGAGAACCGAGGCTCCCAAGGGGTGGTCCAGTCTGCTTCCTCACCAAGTGGCACGCCGCTCCCAATTTCTGCCAGCCAAGGCTCCAGCACCTCAGCCGAAGGCAGCTGTGCGTCATACCCATCCTCTGTCGCTCCTGCTCCTCCTCCTCCCCCTCCTCCAAGTCATGCATCCCGCCAGCAATCCATCAGCGAAGCCATGTCCAAGAGACAGCAGTATGCACCCACTCATCCTACGGCGCAGAAGCTGAATGTGCTCCTGTCCAAGTTGCTGGTGCTGCAGTCGCTCCCTTTTCAGGTGGTGGACTCTGCACCTTTCAGAGAACTGATGGCTTGTGCCGAGCCGAGGTGGAGAGTCCCAAGCCGTCATTTCTTTGCCAAGAAGGCAGTACCAGCGCTGCACACTTTTGTTGAACAGAAGGTGGGCCAGTCCTTGAGCCTGTCGGTGTGTAGCAAAGTGCATGTCAGCGCCGACGTCTGGAGCTGTAACTGCGGTCAGGGACAGTACATGTCGTTTACGGCCCACTGGGTGAATGTGGTCCCCTTGCAGCAGCAGCAGTAGCAACTTGGACAGGTCACGCCGCTTCGCCTCCGCGCTCCCTGCCCGTTGGGCCTGTGACACTGTGCGACTCGGCCTCCTCATCCTCCGCCATCTCCTCACCCTCCACTGTAGGCTCAAGTCTCAGTGTCTCCCATGTGTGCAGGGCACAGAGGTGTCACGCAGTGCTTCACATGGTTTGTCTTGGCGAACGGAGTCACACAGGGGAGGAACTGCTTACATTTATTCATCAGGAAATCCAAACATGGCTTACTCCAAGAAAGCTTAAAATGGGAATCATGGTTACCGACAATGGGAAGAACATTTTGTCTGCACTGCGCCAAGGAAGCCTGACCCATGCCCCCTGCATGGCTCACGTCTTCAATCTGGTTGTCAAGCGGTTTCTGAAGTGTTCCCCCCATCTGCAAGACATCCTAACAACTTCAAGGAAACTTTGCATGCACTTCAGCCACTCATACACCGCCAAACACACCCTTCTTGAGCTACAGCGTCAGAACGGTATCCCCCAACATAGTCTGATTTGCGAAGTTTCCACCCGTTGGAATTCTACCCTTCACCTGTTGGACCGATTATATGAACAGAGAAAAGCCATCACGGATTTCCTGATGATCCAAGCGGATAGGGGGACTCCCTTGTGTAACTTCAATGTCAACCAGTGGCAGCTCATACGTGACACCTGCCGCTTGCTCAGGCCCTTTGAGGAAGCCACTTTATTTGTCAGTCGTCAGGATTACGGGATGAACGACGTGATTCCACTGCTTCATGTACTACAGCACATGTTGGAAACCATGGCTGGTCAGGGCACTGGAGACATGGCGTCTACATCTTACGGCCACATGAACCCCGTTGGAGCTGAACTGGAGGAGGAGGAGGAGGAAGAGGAGGAGGAGGGGCACAGTGAAGCACAGTTTAGGCTTGGGGAAATGGCTGGTTTATCTAGTCAGCGGACAGGAGAGGAGGAGCAGGAGCAGCCAGAGGAGCTAGAGGGTTTTGAGGAAGGCGAGACAGAGGACCCGGACACACCGTGGCAGTATGCAGTGGAGATGGAGACAGGTAGTCCCTCCGAGTCACTTGCGCAAATGGCAGGAAGCATGCTCACGTGCTTGCGTAGTGACCCCAGAATTGTTTCCATTTGTCAGCGGGATGACTTCTGGCTCTCCACCTTATTGGACCCTCGCTTCCGGCACAAAATGGGGGCATTTTTTAAACCCACCGAGAGGGAGGACAAACTGAACTACTAAAAAGACATTCTACGTAGTCAGTTGGCCGATGCCTATCTGCGCCATGGTCCATACTCTCGCAGGTCTGACTCGAGGGGACCTCTGCGCTCACCTTCCACTGCCATGGCTGCTGGGGGGGTTGGCAGGAGCAGCAGCAGCAGCTCCATCAGCAGCAGCCTCAGTCTTCAGTCGCTAATGAGTAGCTTTCTACACCCGCATAGTGAGGCTACTCATAAGCAGCAGGAAGACCTGGAGCAGGACCTCAACCAGCAGGTCATGTCATACCTTGACATGACCATGCCAACACACCTTGAGGATCCGCTGGACTTCTGGGCAGCCAAACTTGATTTGTGGCCGCAACTAGCAGAGTTTGCCCTGGAAAAGCTGTCCTGCCCGGCAAGTAGCGTGCCATCTGAGCGGGTGTTTAATGCGACGGGGGCCATAGTTACGGTGAGGAGAGCTCGTCTGTCAACTAAAAATGTGGAGAGACTCACCTTTGTCAAAATGAATCAGGGATGGATCAGCCAGGATTTCCACCCACCAATGCCTGATGCATGCGACTAGATTCAGCATGGTGCCACGTTTAACACTTTCCAAATGGTGCAAAACATTTATGTCTTTTTTGTGCTCCTGCTGATGCCAACTTCAGGGTTTGCCTTTCAACCAAGTTTTGGCCTCCTGCTGATGCCAACTTCAGGGTGTGCCTTTCAGCCAATGTTTGTCCTCCTGCTGCTGCTGCTGCCAACTCCAGGGTGTGATTCATCCAATTTTTGGGCTCCTGAAGCCATTCCTAGTGTCTCTTTAAAGTAATGTTTGGGCTCCTGCTGCTGCTGCTGCTGCCAACTCCAGGGTGTGATTCATCCAATTTTTGGGCTCCTGCTGCCAACTCCAGTGTCTCTTTAAAGTTATGTTTGGGCTCCTGCTGCTGCTGCTGCCAACTCCAGGGTGTGATTCATCCAATTTTTGGGCTCCTGAAGCCAACCCCAGTGTCTCTTTAAAGTAATGTTTGGGCTCCTGCTGCTGCTGCTGCTGCCAACTCCAGGGTGTGATTCATCCAATTTTTGGGCTCCTGAAGCCAACCCCTGTGTCTCTTTAAAGTAATGTTTGGGCTCCTGCTGCTGCTGCTGCCAACTCCAGGGTGTGATTCATCCAATTTTTGGGCTCCTGAAGCCAACCCCAGTGTCTCTTTAAAGTAATGTTTGGGCTTCTGCTGCTGCTGCTGCTGCCAACTCCAGGGTGTGATTCGTCCAATTTTTGGGCTCCTGAAGCCAACCCCAGTGTCTCTTTAAAGTAATGTTTGTGCTCCTGCTGCTGCTGCTGCTGCTGCCAACTCCAGGGTGTGATTCATCCAATTTTTGGGCTCCTGACGCCAACCCCAGTGTCTCTTTAAAGTAATGATTGGGCTCCTGCTGCTGCTGCTGCTGCCAACTCCAGGGTGTGATTCATCCAATTTTTGGGCTCCTGAAGCCAACCCCAGTGTCTCTTTAAAGTAATGTTTGGGCTCCTGCTGCTGCTCCTGCTGCTGCTTGCAACTCCAGGGTGTGATTCATCCAATTTTTGGGCTCCTGCTGCCAACTCCAGTGTCTCTTTAAAGTTATGTTTGGGCTCCTGCTGCTGCTGCTGCCAACTCCAGGGTGTGATTCATCCAATTTTTGGGCTCCTGAAGCCAACTCCAGTGTCTCTTTAAAGTAATGTTTGGGCTCCTGCTGCTGCTGCTGCTGCCAACTCCAGGGTGTGATTCATCCGATTTTTGGGCACCTGAAGCCAACCCCAGTGTCTCTTTAAAGTAATGTTTGGGCTCCTGCTGCTGCTGCTGCCAACTCCAGGGTGTGATTCATCCAATTTTTGGGCTCCTGAAGCCAACCCCAGTGTCTCTTTAAAGTAATGTTTGGGCTCCTGCTGCTGCTGCTGCCAACTCCAGGGTGTGATTCATCCAATTTTGGGCTCCTGCTGCCAAATCCAGTGTCTCTTTAAAGGAATATTTGGGCTCCTGCTGCTGCTGCTGCTGCTGCTGCTTGCAACTCCAGGGTGTGATTCATCCAATCTTTGGGCTCTTGCAGCCAACTCCAGTGTCTCTTTCAAGCTATGTTTGGGCTCCTGCTGCTGTTGCTGCTGCTGCTTGAAACTCCAGGGTGTGTCAGTAAATTTTTGGGCTCCTGCTGCTGCCAACTCCAGTGTCTCTTTCAGCCAATGTTTGGGCTCCTGCTGCTTGCAACTCCAGGGTGTGATTCATCCAATTTTGGGCTCCTGCTGCTGCCAACTCCAGTGTCTCTTTAAAGCAATGTTTGGGCTCCTGCCCCTCATAGTGATGCCACTTCAACTCTCTGCAATTGTGCCGCTCTGCGATTCTATTAGCGATGCCTCTGATCTGCATGTGATATTTATTTAAAGTATTATTTAACTAACCCAGCACGCATCCTAAGCGTGTTACAGCAAGGCAGAATGGTTTACAACCCTATTGAGGCTCTAGGAGGCTCAGAAATAGCCGTTTTTAATAGCGATTCGTCTCGAATAAATTCAGGTCGAAACGATTTTTGTCGGAAAATTCGGCGAATCAGTCGAATCGAATTTTTCAAAAGTTCACTCATCTCTAATTATCACCATTATACCATTATTGGCATTCCTTATATACTTTAAATTAAGCTTGCTCAGCAAGGATCAATGAGAGAGAGAAAAAAGGAGGATCAAATTGAATATTTAATTATTGTTCTTGCTAAGCCTATGTTGTTCCCAGGGCCCCCAGTTGCCTCACACAGTTTGATTAGTCCAGATCCAGTTAATTTTGGCAGCAAAACACTGCCATATAGCTTGATTTCCACTCACTAGCGATTGTTATTTTTGCTGCCATACAGAAATAAAATTTCAGCCAATGTGAGTACCTATTAATAGTGGCCTTTTTGTGTCCAAGCAGAGCTATGAGAGTATCTTTTGGGGTCCTATATCCTGCGATTAAATGAAATGCTGATAATGAGATACTTTGGTATAATGATAGGGCATTTGGGTAAAGTTTCAACAGTCTGATAGACATTAGATATCATCTTATATCAACAACAAGGAAGTATTTAATAATCCCTTCATTGAAGGGAATACCAAAATGTCTCAATCTGCCCCTTGAAACTGTTGATCAAGGTCCATTTAACTGTTGACCAAGGTCGGCATATTATGATTTGCCAGAAAATGTTCAAGTTGTTTAGCCCCATCAGGGTTTATGAAGTCTGCAATGCGGTACAGCTTCTTGGAGGTCAACCAGTTAAATCCATAGGAATGCAGTCTATTAAATAGAGGGCCACCTGGATATAGAGTGAGGTCAATTTGTGCTGTTTATTTATTCCATTCCATACATTTAAGGACTGAGAGATAATATAGCTGGTCTGTATTCCCCTGCAGTTCACAATAATTCTATTGGGATGTTAGAACAGTTGTTTTTTCTAATATTACCAAGGCAGGAGCATCTGTGCCTGAGTAAAGACTGCTTAATTGGGGGACTTGTGTGGCTTAAAAATATTCAGCAAAATCTGGGATACTCAGACCCTCATATTTGGGGGTGCTGCCATTGTGGTTCTATTGGTTCTGTTCTCCATATTCCCCCAGATGAAGTTTAAAACTTCAGACTGCACCATTATGAACTCCGTCTTGGGTAATCCAGGACAAATTAATGTGACACCAATTATCCAGGGTCTGGAGCAGTTGCAGATTGCAATTATCTTTTGAAATGTGATTTGCAATTGTTATGATAAAAGTTTTCGTATCTGTTCATGATATTTACTCCTAAGCATGTTAAAAATGTATCTGTTCAATTGCTGTTGGAGATGAGACACCAAATCCAAGGGAAGATATATATTAGAGCCTCAGACTTATCATACGTGAGTTTCCCTTGGCCTTCTTTAAATAGCAAAAGCAGTTGCCGGATTTCTGAAACCAATTGCTTCATGCAACTACAACATTATGTTTCAAGTTATCTTAAATATGAGACTCCTCCTCTTACTGAGTTTGAGAGGAGTTGTCAACAAAGTCCATCTACCACAGGACTAACTTTAGCTCTGTATCAACATATAAACAACTCTTCTCAGGGATGAGTTACATGAAGCCCTTGGAGGAAGAGCAATGTACATCCATTGATATGGATGAGTAGGCTCTCATCTGGCATGAGACGGCCTGGAGTACATATACCTAAACGGTCTGGAGATAAAAGCTGAACTGGTGAGGGGAGTGGAAGAGGTACAAGAATTGGCTTTTCTCTGCAAAAAATGGACGAGATTGCAATCTTGCTCTGCACTGAAACGAGCCTTATATGCCAGGAGTTTATCTCATTTCGGGAGTCATTGGGAGGGAGGCATGTAGGGTCCTCAAATTATATGATGGTTTATTTAATCCTAAACTAAAGGGGTGGACATGTTATATAAGGGGGGAATAAAATCCACTAGTTTATAACCTCCTAACATGTCCAATGTAAATTTACTTGAAACCCTGATACCATACATTGTTCAATTGAATGTCAATGACTGTTTACCTTGTATGTATATTTCCCCTTTTTACTTTTTCATGAAATGCCTCATACTGAGTTTTCTAGATGTTTACAAGTTTGGTTCTTGGCTTGAATAGAAAGCTAATGATCCCTTACCAGCCTGTTCAAGTATAATGCCCCTTTCACATCTAGCCGACTGTATCATGTTGGAGTAGAAATACTCCAAAGTATCACAGACAAGAAAAAGTATCCCATTGTCACATCAGTGCCCTGTGGTTCACAAAACACTGAATGCAGTATATAGAAGTCTATAGAAACTGCAGGTAAAGCATATATGTTGCGGTGAAGTTAAAGGGCCATACTTAGCACCACCACCTGATCCATCGCTGCTGGTTCTCCGCTGATGTCCTTGCCTCTAGCCTTTTGCCCTACAATGCTGCAGCTAGCTTCTTGGGGTTCTTTAGTCCCCTGCTTCAGCAATGACCCTGTGGAAGGACCCCAAGAGATGGCTGCAGCACTATCAGGTCCCACCACCATCTGCTGCTGATGGGATCTGCTGCCTCCAGATGACTGTTGCCCCGCAGTGGCGTCGTACAGCTGCTCCACACCACACTGGATGCACAGCGCAGCACCTAATTGTTTACTTTTTTTTGCCTCAATCATCAAAATCAATTAGCTTTTTCATATACAGTACACAGTTAATTAAAACCACATCATGTCAAGGCAATACCATTTTGAACCATGCAATTCTTATTGATGGATGATTACCAGGGCTATATTTGGCAACCCTAGGCATGGGCTAATGGAGGCCAGTGTTTGTGGTGTCCTTGCCTCCCTCCATACATTTTCTGCATCTAGCCGCTTGTGTCCTCTCTCATGCCCATCAGTAAAGTAATTTGCGCACACTTTTCATGAACAAAAATGCTCAAGTTTTTCTCCTTACTCATTATTCATTATTATTATTATTATTATTATTATATTATTCAGCAGACACTTCTTTGTGCCCATTTTTTTTGGCTCATAAATGTGTACATGGAGTAAGATTTTATGTGCAAATTTGCTCAAAGAGTAAGTTTGCATGCGATTTAGGGATTGTTTTGATAGGTGAAAAGTGTGCACAAATGTATTTTTTTCATGTGCCATTTTCCTCCAGCAAAAAGCACAAGGAAATGCTGAATTCACTAACTCACGTGCTTATTTCATTCATTAAACACATGTAGGCAATATCCAGCATGTTTTTTTTAATGAACTTGTGTTTCGCCAGTTAGTTAGTTGTTTGCTCTTTTTAAAACTTTGGAGATACTAAAATTTTTGAAAAAGTTTGAAAAGTTTACTAATTTTTAATAGTTTAAAGCTACACAAGATTTATTTGAAAAAAACGGAAAACTCAATTAAGCACTAATACACTTAACAAAATACACTGGGGGAGGGGTACAGAGAACAACTGGGACATAACATTGGTAAACACAACACTGGAAGGTAACTGGAATCAGGATATCAACCACTAAAACACAACACATAGAAACCAGGAAAACACACGTGCCAGAGAGAAAATGTTACAGATTGAGAATTTGAACACAGTAGCTGGAGAGACAAATTTTCCAATGCTAAAGACAGGGGAGAAACATGGGGGCCATGGGGAACTTTTACTGCCTTAGTTTGCCAAAGAGCACAGAGCCATTTCCACATTAAACAAGTTGCATTTCATGCAATGTGCAAGTTTGCGCATGACCTGGAAACTTGTGAATGCAATGTGAAGCACACGTGCGTGAACCTTGTACGATGCCAAACGTGTGCCTAATCGCAAGTTTCCCCATGCACTTGCACATGGTTTTGGTGTTTTTGGTGCACAGGCATGAATCAACTCTAATGTCTGCATTTAATCCCTTGTGCCCGCAAGGGACATGCGCCCAGGGGCCTCCACCACTTGCCCTGCAAAGAGGGCCTACACCAACCTTTGGGTTATGGTCTGGTACAGGAGGCTTTTCAGTCCAGCCAAAGCCACCATAGGGCAGGACAGAGAGTCTAAAGCAGCAAAGCCACCATCAGCAACGCTACAGGGATGGGTGGGTGCAGAGCTGTCAATCAGCGGCCGCTCACTGCACATAAACCACCAAGCACAGGTGTTCTGTCTTCTTACACATTCATTCAGTGTGCAATCCAACATTCAGCATAAACCATTCCTGTCTTCCAAATAAGACGCCTGTTGTTTGCAGTTTAACAGGTTTATTATGTGACGGCGAAACAGGTTGTAGAAATATATGTGGTAAAACTATAAGAATACAAATGGTAATGTATAAGTACAGAGTATAACATCTGTATGTATCATACCTTACATAACAGTGAAGTACACAACAAAAAGGCTGCATATGAGAAGGATTGCATGGCTAGCTAGCAGTTTAACATCTACACATTAAACTCTCTGAGTAGTACAAATATCTAAACAGCTCTAGATATCATAATGCCCTAGTGACTCACCAGATATGCTGTTACACAGATGGTGGAGTTTTAGAAGAGAGAAATGTGATGGCAGCTCTGATCTGTGTCTGGAGTATAAAGACAGCCCACTTCTTCTTCCCAGAATGCATTGCAATCTTCTATAATACTTTTAGATCAGAAACACATGTTATACAACTTAATACCACTAGATGGTGCTCTAGCCCCACTAAAGATATAATGGCAGGGCAGAAATTAATTATACTGATTCTCTACCCTGCTGGGCAGAACACTCCCTGTCTGGCGTCAACCGACTCCACTACTAGATTGTTCAGGTGAAAACAACAAAACTAGTTCCGCTACTGGCCTGAGGAAGAACTTGCACTCGCCAAGCTTCCACACTTTGACCTCGGCCTTGCGTACGTTCCCATCCTTGCTTGGGAATGTGTTGGTGATTAGGCCTAATGGCCACTCATTCCGGTGTGAATGGCTGTCTTTTATGAGCACGACATCCCCAGGTCTGATGTTCGTTTTGTTAGTTTGCCACTTCCTTCTTGATTGTAGGGTAGAAATATACTGTTTCCTCCACTTGTCCCAGAAGGCATTAGAAAGACTTTGCACCTGCCTTCATTGTTGTCTGTAAAGGTCTTTATCACTGAATTCTCCAAGAGGAGCACTCGGAGTGCTGGTCTTCTGCGTAAGTAACATGGCAGGAGTGAGGATGGTCAAATATTCAGGGTCGCTGGAAAGGGTAGTCAACGGTCTTGCGTTCATGATAGCTGAAACTTCTGCCAAGAAGGTGGTCAAACTTTCTTGTGTAAGTCCTGTACTCACCACCTGCAAGAAGATAGAATCCAGGATTTTTCTTGCTATGCCTATCATCCTTTCCCAGACACCGCCCATATGAGAATAATGAGGTGGATTAAATGTCCATGTGCATCCTTGTTCGTTTAGGTATCTTTCCACATTGGAAGTGTCCAAGTTGGAAGGAATCTGGAGTTCTTTCACTGCCCCGTCAAAATTCGTGCCTCTGTCTGAACGAATATACTTAACGGGCCCTCTGATTGCAATATAGCGTCGAAGTGCGTTTATGAAACTTGAAGTGTCTATAGATTCAACCACTTCTATGGACAGCTCTGCTGGTCATACAAGTAAACATGACCGCCCAGCGTTTTGCGGTGGCGTGACTTCCTCTTGTGTGCCGCATAGCCACTGACCAAGGACCAAATACATCCAGACCTACGTTGGTGAAAGGAGGATCTGTACTGAGCCTCTCAGTTGGAAGACTGGCCATCTTCGGGTTCTGGAACATGCCACGAAGTTTGCGACAGGTGACACAGTTGAAGATGAGCTTGCTCACACACCTCTTAGCTCCAACTATCCATAATCCAGCAGCTCGTAGATTCCCTTCAGTAAACAATCGGCCTTGGTGTTTCACTTGGACATGATGGTGCCGCACGAGCCGTGACATGATGACGTCCCAGAATTATTACAGGATGTTTCTCTCCAAATTCAAGTTTGGCTTCTTGAAGACGACCCCCTATTCTAAGCAATCCATTTTGATCAATGAAGGGATCAAGCTTCTTCAAAGCGCTGTCCTTGGAGACTGTTTGACCTTTGCTGAGTTTGTCAATTTTTTTAGCATAACATTCATGTTGTATAGTGCTAACTATTATGTCTTTGGACTTTTCCATATTGGAAATGGTAAATGCATGTTTGCAGTGATACCAACCTTTGCATGGCTTCTCACCCACGGGTAATGATGACTGGTAAGACTGAGCTATATGAACTAGACAGGCTATAGCACGAACAAGCGACATCCAGGTGGAGAACCTGATGAAATGGTGAGATTTGAGTTGGTGGTCCGAAGTGGTTGTATTTAGAACAGATACTTCAGGTCAGATTTCTTTATCCACATCTGGGTCGACCAATTCAAACGAGTCAGATTCAATGTTGCAAGACGTTGAACGGTACAGGAATGTAGGACCCTTAAACCATGTAGTGTCCTTGAGGTGGCTTACTGAAATGGATCTAGATGCGTGGTCTGCAGGATTATGATGTGTGGACACACAGTGCCACTGTTAAGGACTAGTGGATCTCCTGATCCTTAGCACCTGATTGCTGACATAGACATAGAAGCGTCTCATTTCATTGCAAATGTATCCTAGACTACCTTGCTCTCCGTGTAGAACTCAACTTCCTCGATTTCCAGATTTAGTCCTGTTGTTATAAGTTCAGCTAACTCCACTGCAAGTATGGCAGTGCAGAGTTCTAGTCTGGGTATTGTGTGCTCGCGGAGTGGCGACAGTTTGGTCCGGCTCATAACGAAACCCACATGGCATTGATCTTTGACATCTATGGTCTTTAGGTATGCTACGGCTGCAATCGCCTTGACTGAAGCATCACAGAAGATAAATAGTCTTTGAATCTTGACCTCAGTTGATGGCACAGAAGCATACGGTCGTGCCACCTGAAGGCTGGACAAAGCTTCAAGAGACTTCCTCCATCCTATCCACTGGTCTTTTTTCTCCATGGGAAGCGGATCATCCCAATCAGCCGTTTCTGTGGTGAAGTTTCTTAACATCATTTTACCTTGGATGGTAACAGGTGTTACAAATCCCAGAGGATCAGATAAACTGTTTATGGTAGACAGGACCCCTCTACGTGTGAAGGGCTTTTCTTCCTTGCTGATTTGGAAGGTGAATGTGTCTGCCTTTAAATCCCAGAGCAAACCAAGGCTTCTCTGCATGGGAAGGGAGTCTGTACTTAGATCCAAGTCCTTTAGACCACTTCAGTGGTGAAAAGGCCTCCATTAGCTCCCAACTGTTGGAGGCGATTTTGTGCAACCTTAAATTCGCTAGAGCAAGCATTTCTTGAGCTCTCTTGAGGAGACTGATGGCTGTCTCGTTTGTAGGTGTAGATTTCAAGCAGTCGTCCACATAGAAATCCTTTTCCACAAAAGACCTGACATCCGACCCATACTTTGCTTCACCTTCTCGGGCTGAATGTCTGAGACCGTATATAGCAACTGCAGGGGAAGGACTGTTCCCGAAGATGTGCACTCTCATTCGGTATTCTACAATGTCCTCATTGGGGTCGTTGTTGCGGTACCAGAAGAACCTTAAATAGTTTCTGTGTTCTTCCTTGACAAGGAAGCAGTGGAACATCTGTTGTATGTCAGCCATGAATGCTACGAAATCTCTGCGAAAGCGTAGAAGTACCTCAAGAAGTCTGTTGTTGAGGTCTGGACCAGACAGCAAGACTTCATTTAGCGAGATGCCTTCGCACTTAGCGCTTGAGTCGAATACCACTCTTATCTGTCCTGGTTTTTTAGGATGATACACACCAAATATGGGTAAATACCAACTCTTCTGAATCTTGGAGCGTGGGTGCCATTTTCGCGTGGCTGTTCTGCAATATTCTTTCCATGAAGGTAAAGAAATGTTCTTTCATCTCTGGGTTCCTCTGAAGTTTGTGTATGAGGGAGATAAATCAATTGTAGACAAGTTTTTTGTTGTTAGGTAAGCGTCGTCTCTGAGGTTTAAATGGCAAAGGTGCAATCCATCTTTTTGACTTGTCTTTTTCTATTCCGTGATCCATGATATCCAAGAACAGCCTGTCCTCTATGGACATTGCAACCTTGTTATCTTCTCTTGTCCTGTGGAAGACTGTGCACCCTAAGTGACCTTGCTCACCATCGCAGGCGTGATCTTCACAGGAAGGATCTATGTAAGGACAAAGAATGGGAGCGCTGTGTGGCAATTCTTTTATCAGGAAACTCTGACACGGCTGAAATAGGGAAGGACGCCCATTTTCAAGTGTGTTGGTGAGCATACTGTTGACTGAGGTCGGCTTGTGTGCTCCTCCTAGACAGACATCTCTTATGATGACCCATCCTAGGTCTAGTTTCTGGGCGTATGGAGTGTTTTGAGGGCCATTAATCTGTCCTCTAGCCTTGTGAACTCGTAATATGTCTCTTCCAAGGAGTATGAGTAATGGGGCTTCCGGGTCCAGTTCTGGTATCAGGTGAGCTATACGCCTCAGATGGGGGTGGTATGCTGCTACCTCTGGTGTTGGTATCTCAGACTGGTTGTCAGAAAAGTGGTTGCACTCCATTATGGTTGGTAAGGACAAGCAGGTCTTACCATCTATGGACTCTACCTTGTACCCAGTTGCCTTCCTCCCCGCCGCCTCAACGGTACCTGCACATGTCCGTAAGGAGTAGGGAGAACTAGGCCCTACGATGTTGAAGGTGTCGAAGAAGGCGGCTTTAGCTAAAGACCTGTTGCTTTGATCATCTAAGATTGCATACATCTTGAGCGCCTTATCTCGCTGACCGGCTGGATAAACTCTGACAAAGCAGATTTTTGAGCAGGACCTCCCTCCTGCGAGTCCTTTACAGATTTCTGTACACTGAAAGGTGACTACTGCAGTGTCTGTGTCAGTGTCTATCTGCTTTCTGTCATGCTCCTCTGCTTGGGATGATACCTGAGAGGGTGGTCCGGCGTGTAAAGCCGCATTGTGTCCTGTGCTACCACATTCTGTGCATGTCACACTGACCTTACAGTTCCTGGCGAAGTGCGATGTTGTAGTGCAGCACTTGAAGCAGATGTTGTTCTCTTTGAGGAATTCCTTGCGGTCCTCTAAAGACTTCTCCCTGAAGGCTCTGCATTTCAGTAGAAAGTGTGGTTTCTTGTGCAGGGGGCATTGTTTAGTAAGGTCTTCCGGTTTCTTTCCTTCTTAAGAAGACCTAAATGACCTGTAAGGAGAACCTGTGGAGGCAACGTTAGTCTTATGCACTGCCACTGGTGTTTTATGGGGCTTGACAACAGGGGTAGTGGGACATGACCATGTAAAGTCAAAACTGGGATCATTTCTGATCTTTGCCTGTTGAGCAACAAAGTCTACAAACACTCTGAAGGGGGGAAAAGGTACATTATGAACCTGTTTATAACAAGAACCATGTGTGATCCACTTCTCCTGTAAGTTATAAGGGAGTTTTTGAACGATGAGATTAACACCTCTGGCAGTGTTCAGGAATTCTAGCCCTGGGAGATCACCTTCTGCCTGAGCAACCTGTACCTCTGTTAACAAATCACTGAGTTCCCTGAGCTTTTGGTAACTCCTACCCATTATTTTGGGAAAACTTTCAATTCTCTTATATAAAGCATTTTCTATAGCTTCTATTGACCCATAACATTCATCAAGTCTTTCCCACACCATATTTAGGCCTTTGCCCGGATAGTTTATGTTAATATCTCTGATTCTTCTGGCGTGTTCAGCAGACTCACTTCCGAGCCATTTTACCAAGAGATCTCCTCACTGCAGGAAAGATCCCTTCTAGCATTCTGGAAGGAGGCACGCCATGACCTGTAGTTCTCAGGGCGATCGGTGAAATTTATGTCCTTTGGTAACCAGTTCCCGTTTAGCAAAGAACTTAGCAAAGTCCATGGCAGCCTGGTTAGTGCCAGTGATACCTGGTATGCTGTTGTTATGCTGGGTGTGTGGTGTATCACCATACCTTTTAGGAGTTTCTGGCATAGAGAAGTCTGCATAATACTGTTCAGACGTGAAGGGTGTCCCTTTAAGTCGGAGTGAAGATTGCAGCTTTCGTTCTGTAAAGTGGCAGTTGTGATCAGGATCACATATCCAAGGCAGAGCTACCACGATGCCCCCCCACCTCGCCGCCGATGCGTTCCGTGATGTCACAGCGTCACTTCCTCAGGGCGAGTGAGGCTACCATCAGTGGATGCCATTTATACTCACTCAGAGCCTCGCTCCCACGCCCAGCCCGCCCAAACAGCAGGATCTATCAGGCGCACTCCTGCCGGAAGTGCGTCCACGGGCCCCGCTCACGTGACCGCCGACGCACTCCGGCCGGAAGTGCGCCAACAAGTCCCGCTCACGTGATCGCCGACGCGGTCAGCTGCCGCCCCCATACAGACGCGCAGCCGTGGAACGCAGAGCGCGTCCCAACGTGAGGATTGTAGGATGCGTGCGCTGCCCACGCACAGCCTGGGCGCGCGTGCGCAGTAACTCAGGGCTGGATGCAAGGAGCGAGGACAGGTGAGTTGGTCCAAACTGATGGATACAGAACATGTAAACATACAACACCACTTAAACAAAGCTAAATACATCATATAAACCAAAACCGTGGGAGCGAGGCTCTGAGTGAGTATAAATGGCATCCACTGATGGTAGCCTCACTCGCCCTGAGGAAGTGACGCTGTGACATCACGGAACGCGTCGGCGGCGAGGTGGGGGGGCATCGTGGTAGCTCTGCCTTGGATATGTGAGTTCTATGCTTCATGTTGTATGTCTGTATTACCTTTGACCCGGCTGGTCCTCCTTATTATTATTGTGATTGCACACGAGTTGGTATATTAGATTATTAGGTAGAATATAACATGAATTTATAGGGAGGATCCCTTTATAAGGATATATAAGGATATATATACACATTCCTTACTGAGTAGTGTAGAGTATTCATTCATAGGTGTAGCATTTATTGGAAGGCTATATTTTCATTTCTTGTGTTGGATATATTGTATATCACTGGTATTTGATTGTGGTGTAGGTATAATGTCCAGCCTGGTTTAATAAGAGATGATATAGTACATATGATTATATTTTACATTTTGGATCTAAATTGAGCAGTATTTGCACCATTCTGATGCCCCTCTCCCCTCTTTGTTTTATAAGGTTCTGTGTTTTTAAATTATGTTTTAATTGTCTTAATGTTTTGCAGTACTTTATATGTATTAATAAAAATATTTTTGTATACCTTTTGACAGTAAAAGTGGTGCCGCTGTTCTATGGGGTTGGCTCTTTGGGGGCTGTTGGACCTCCTTTTGTAGTTACTTGTGCCATATTGCGGCTTGTACCTACCCCTCAGTGTAGCACACGTAGTATAATATCTGTTAATTGCTGGTGCGGTCTTGTCCTTTTTTGAGTAGTATCTAAACAGCTCTAGATATCATAATGCCCTAGTAACTGAGGTAAGTGACTCACCAGATATGCTGTTACACAGATGGTGGAGTTTTAGAAGAGAGAAATGTGATGGCAGCTCTTATCTGTGTCTGGAGGATAAAGACAGCCCACTTCTTCTTCCCAGAATGCATTGCAATCTCCCATAATACTTTTAGATCAGAAACACGTGTTATACAACTTAACACCACTAGATGGTGTTATAACCCCACTAAAGATATAATGACAGGGCAGAAATTAATTATACTGATTCTCTACCCTGCTGGGCAGAACAACAGGCACTGGCAGCTCAATGCAGGAAACTGTTTTCTGCTGGACCAGCTGGGTGACTACATTACCCTCCCCATCCAGAACGACAAAGCAGGAGTTTCCAAGCAGCACGCACACGCACAAGGGTGGCACAATGGACTCGATCTGATGTCCCAGTAAGTAGGCAGGTGCCAGGCAACCACCAATCAGTTACTTGGCTGGACTATTATTTCAAAGGAAAAAAGAATACTGTATCTGGGCCACCAGATTTTGTGCATGGGGCCTCCACCACACTTAATCCGTCCTTGTCTGTACTGGAAGGGGACCATAAAGAAACAAAAAATGGAGACAATCCACTAAGAGCAAAATCTCAAAGGTGGAACAAAACATTTCTCAATACAAACCATTAGCATTACTGAATAAATATAAAAATATATCAAGTATTATTACTATACAAAATAAGCTTAAAATAATCATGATAGTCAATGATACATATATGCTACACCTTCAAATAATAAACAATATTTATAATCAACACTTACTGTTCCATGATGATAACGAAATTGAAGCTGACCTGTAGAATGATACATACAAACACAATTACACCTAATGTTCTAAATATGCTTGCCTAATCAATATGCCAATATTCTATACACACAAGCCCATGGGGAAGCAAATTATCTTTGCAACATTTGTGGAAACATATGTGTAGGTTCAGCTTTAAAATGTGTAGTTAAAATTACACCAGCTTCAGTTTGAAGTTTATATGGATAAGTTTTGTTTTGAGACCTTTACCTCTTAGTCTTGTGCTACAGATGAGCACTGCTATATTGTATTTTGTGTGGGTGTATAATTATATAGTATGTTTCTCAGATTTATTTTCACATGACTAAATGGGGTTGTTTGTTGTTTTGTAAGTCATCTAAATTAATGGAATAAAGAAGAAAAATGTCTTCTTTGCAAATACAGGGGATTACTACCACATCATGGCTTTTTTTATCAATTAAAAAGAAGATTGCAAATATTGTGTTTCTCTTCTGAGGGCATCCAAAATTGGCATGAAAGGACAGCTCCCACACCAAGCATAGAAGCACAACTTAACATCTGGGTGTACCAACACTAGGGCTAAAGAAAAGGTCTCCTTTAATCTGGATTTTTAGGGATTTCCAGAAAAATTATATATTTTGTTGGGCTTTCACATGAAATGTCTTGTTTGTAATTGTTTCAGGGCTTTCTCGATATTTTTGGGTGAGATATGTGGCACAAAAAGTTAAAAATGTATAGCTTTTTTTAAAAAGTTTTACAAGAAAATCATAACCCTTTCCTGTTTTTCCCATTCAAGAACTTCTAAAAGTTTGGTTAGATCCATAATTAACCATTTTGAGGCCCAAAAAAACCTCGAGAACCTCAAACTTGTATTTGAAGATCATGGCTTATATTTTGTTTTCTCTATAATTCTTTGTAAAACAGGTTTAACATGCTTGGTGTTCAAACAATGACTGGAAGAAGATCAAGATCAACTAAATAGACAAAAACAAAATGACAAAAAAAAACACAAAATGTTTTTACAAAGTCTTGAGACACAGCAGGTGCATTACATAGTCCAAAGGGCATGACCAAATACTCATAATTAGAGATGAGCGAACTTTTGAAAAATTCGATTCGGCTGATTCGCCGAATTTTCCGACAAAATTAGTTTTGGTCCGAATCGCTATTAAAGCCTCAATAGGGTTGTAAACCATTCTGCCTTGCTGTAACACACATAGGATGAGTGCTGGGTTAGTGAAAAAATACTGTAAATAATTATGACATGCAGATCAGAGCCATCGCTATTAGAATCGCAGAGCGGCACAATTGCAGAGAGTTGAGGTGGCCTCACTATGAGGGGCCCCTATATTGCCTGAAAAACACACCATGGAGCTGGCAGCAGCAGGAGCCCAAATATTGTCTGAAAGACATCCTGGAGTTGGCAGCAGGAGCAGCAGGAGCCCAAAAATTGGCTGAATGACACCCTGGAGTTGCAAGCAGCAGCAGCAGGAGCCCAAACATTGCTTTAAAGAGACACTGGAGTTGGCATCAGGAGCCCAAAAATTGGATGAATCACACCCTGGGGTTGCAAGCAGCAGCAGGAGCCCAAACATTGCTTTAAAGAGACACTGGAGTTGGCAGCAGGAGCCCAAAAATTGGATGAATCACACCCTGGAGTTGCAAGCAGCAGCAGGAGCCCTAACATTGCTTTAAAGAGACACTGGAGCTGGCTTTAGGAGCCCAAAAATTGGATGAATCACACCCTGGAGTTGCAAGCAGCAGCAGCAGCAACCCAAACATAGCTTGAAACAGACACTGGAGTTGGCAGCAGGAGCCCAAAAATTGGATGAATCAGACCCTGGAGTTGCAAGCAGCAGCAGGAGCCCAAACATTGCTTTAAAGAGACACTGGAGTTGGCTTCAGGAGCCCAAAAATTGGATGAATCACACCCTGGAGTTGCAAGCAGCAGCAGGAGCCCAAACATTGCTTTAAAGAGACACTGGAGTTGGCAGCAGGAGCCCAAAAATTTGATGAATCACACCCTGGAGTTGCAAGCAGCAGCAGGAGCCCAAACATTACTTTAAAGAGACATTGGAGTTGGCTTCAGGAGCCCAAAAAATGGATGAATCACACCCTGGAGTTGCAAGCAGCACCAGGAGCCCTAACATTGCTTTAAAGAGACACTGGAGCTGGCAGCAGGAGCCCAAAAATTGGATGAATCACACCCTGGAGTTGCAAGCAGCAGCAGGAGCCCAAACATTACTTTAAAGAGACACTGGAGTTGGCTTTAGGAGCCCAAAAATTGGATGAATCACACCCTGGAGTTGCAAGCAGCAGCAGCAGCAACCCAAACATAGCTTGAAACAGACACTGGAGTTGGCAGCAGGAGCCCAAAAATTGGATGAATCAGACCCTGGAGTTGCAAGAAGCAGCAGGAGCCCAAACATTGCTTTAAAGAGACACTGGAGTTGGCTTCAGGAGCCCAAAAATTGGATGAATCACACCCTGGAGTTGCAAGCAGCAGCAGGAGCCCAAACATTGCTTTAAAGAGACACTGGAGTTGGCAGCAGGAGCCCAAAAATTTGATGAATCACACCCTGGAGTTGCAAGCAGCAGCAGGAGCCCAAACATTACTTTAAAGAGACATTGGAGTTGGCAGCAGGAGCCCAAAAATTGGATGAATCACACCCTGGAGTTGCAAGCAGCAGCAGCCCAAACATAGCTTGAAAGAGACACTGGAGTTGTCAGCAGGAGCCCAAAAATAGGAGTTGCAAGCAGCAGCAGCAGCAGCAGGAGCCCAAACATTGCTTTAAAGAGACACTGGAGTTGGCAGCAGCCGCAGCAGGAGCCCAAAAATTGGCTGAAAGGCACACCCTGAAGTTGGCATCAGCAGGAGCACAAAAATTGGCTGGAGGGCACACCCTGAAGTTGGCATCAGCAGGAACCCAAAAATTGGTCTAAAGACATAAATATGTTTTGCACCATTTGGAAAGTGTAAAACGTGGCACCATGCTGAATCTAGTCGCATGCATTGGTGGGTGGAAATCCTGGCTGATCCATCCCTGATTCATTTTGACAAAGGTGAGTCTCTCCACGTTTTTAGTTGACAGACGAGTTCTCCTCGCCGTAACTATGGCCCCCGCCGCACTAAACACCCGCTTGGGGGCACGCTACTGGCCGGGCAGGATAGCTTTTCCAGGGCAAACTCTGCTAGTTGTGGCCACAAGCCAAGTTTGGCTACCCAGAAGTCCAGCGGATCCTCAAGGTGTGTTGGCATGGTCATGTCAAGGTATGACATGACCTGCTGGTTGAGGTCCTGCTCCAGGTTTTCCTGCTGCTCATGAGTAGCCTCACTATGCGGGTGTAGAAAGCTACTCATTAGCGACTGAAGAGCTGCTGCTGCTCCTGCCAACCCCCCAGCAGCCATGGCAGTGGAAGGTGAGCGCAGAGGTCCCCCCGAGTCAGACCTGCAAGAGTATGGACCATGGCGCAGATAGGCATCGGCCAACTGACTACGTAGAATGTCTTTTTAGTAGTTCAGTTTGTCCTCCCTCTCGGCGGGTTTAAAACATGCCCCCATTTTGTGCGGGAAGCGAGGGTCCAATAAGGTGGACAGCCAGAAGTCATCCCGGCAACAAATGGAAACAATTCTGGGGTCACTATGCAAGCACGTGAGCATGCTTCCTGCCATTTGCGCAAGTGACTCAGAGGGACTACCTGTCTCCATCTCCACTGCATACTGCCACGGTGTGTCCAGGTCCTCTGTCACGCCTTCCTCAAAACCCTCTAGCTCCTCTGGCTGTTCCTGCTCCTCCTCTCTTGTCCGCTGACTAGATAAACCAGCCCTTTCACCAAGCCTAAACTGTGCTTCACTGGGCCACTCATCCTCCTCTTCCTCCTCCTTCTCCAGTTCAGCTCCAACGGGGTTCATGTGGCCGTAAGATGTAGACGCCATGTCTCCATTGCCCTGACCAGCCATGGTTTTCAACATGTGCTGTAGTACATGAAGCAGTGGAATCACGTCGTTCATCCCGTAATCCTGCCGACTGACAAATAAAGTGGCTTCCTCAAAGGGCCTGAGCAAACGGCAAGTGTCACGTATGAGCTGCCACTGGTTGACATTGAAGTTACACAGTGGAGTCCCCCTATCCGCTTGGATCATCAGGAAATCCGTGATGGCTTTTCTCTGTTCATATAATCGGTCCAACATGTGAAGGGTGGAATTCCAACGGGTGGAAACATCGCACATCAGACTATGTTGGGGGCTACCGTTCTGACGCTGTAGCTCAAGAAGGGTGTGCTTGGCAGAGTATGAGTGGCTGAAGTGCATGCAAAGTTAACTTGAAGTTGTTAGGATGTCTTGCAGATGGGGGGAACATTTCAGAAACCGCTTGACAACCAGATTGAAGACGTGAGCCATGCAGGAGGCATGGGTCAGGCTTCCTTGGCGCAGCGCAGACAAAATGTTCTTCCCATTGTCGGTAACCATGATTCCCATTTTAAGCTTTCTTGGAGTAAGCCATGTTTGGATTTCCTGATGAATAAATTGAAGCATTTCCTCCCCTGTGTGACTCCGTTCACCAAGACAAACCATGTGAAGCACAGCGTGACACCTCCGTGCCCTGCACACATGGTAGACTGGAGGGGCACTGAGACTTGAGCCTACAGTGGAGGGTGAGGAGATGGCGGAGGATGAGGAGGCCGAGTCGCACGGCGTCACAGGCACAACGGCCAGGGAGCGCGGAGGCCGAAGCGGCGTGACCTGTCCAAGTTGCTGCTGCTGCTGCTGCAAAGAGTCCACATTCACCCAGTGGGCCGTAAACGACATGTACTGTCCCTGACCATAGTTACAGCTCCAGACATCGGCGCTGCCATGCACTTTGCTACACACGGACAGGCTCAAGGACTGGCCCACCTTCTGTTCAACAAAAGTGTGCAGCGCTGGTACTGCCTTCTTGGCAAAGAAATGACAGCTTGGGACTCCCCACCTTGGCTCGGCACAAGCCATCAGTTCTTTGAAAGGTGCAGAGTCCACCACTTGAAAAGGGAGCGACTGCAGCACCAGCAACTTGGATAGGAGCACATTCAGCTTCTGCACCGTAGGATGAGTGGGTGCATACTGCTGTCTCTTGGACATGGCTTCGCTGATGGATTGCTGGCGGGATGCATGACTTGGAGGCGGAGGAGCAGGAGCGACAGAGGATGGGTATGACGCACAGCTGCCTTCGGCTGAGGTGCTGGAGCTGGCAGAAATTGGGAGTGGCATGCCACTTGGTGAGGAAGCAGGCTGGACCACCTCTTCGGAGCCTCGGTTCTCCCAGGCCGCTTTATGGTGACGCATCATATGTTGGCGCAGGGCCGTGGTGCCAACATTTGGGCCCTGGCCACGCTTCACCTTCTGCCTACATATCTTGCATGTGGCCATGTTACCCTTCTGCGGATGCTTCAGGAAAAACTGCCACACTGCCGAGTCGCTACTTTTCCCACCAACAGGCCGCACTGATTCACTGCTACTGTCACCAACTCCAGGAACCCCTGCTCCGCTACCTCCCGATAAAGTAGCCTGCCGCACAGCAGGTGCTCTACCCCGGCCCCGTTTGGCTCCAGGCTTTACAATTGTGCCCCCATGCTGACTGCCAACCATGCTGCTAACACCTTGCTGCCTGAGCTGCTGACTCCGGGGCAACCTGCGCCCCTCTTCTTCTGATGATGACGATGAAGCCCCTTCATCACCCGGCTCCCAAGTGCGATCGGCTTCATCATCATCATCATCATCACCGAGTTGTGACTGCACGTCACTGATGTTCTCGGTTTCCTCAACAGTGTCTGGTGCAGGAGCTGGAACGCTTACAACACCCACGACACTCTCCACATCCCTATTTGTCTGCCTAGCTGAAGAAGCCACCTCCATTTCTTGGCTGGGCAGTAGCTGCTGACTGTTCTCTATCTGATCGTCCTCCTCACTAAAGAGTGGAGCTGAACCCAAAGCATAGGATACGTCGCTGGGGGAGGGAACGGCGTAGGACAGAGGCAATGGGAGGACAGGGACTGCTCTCGGGGCATGCCAACTCAGGGTTGTGTCAGAGGAACCTACCGACCCTAGACTGGGGGTCTCAGATGAAATTGTGATGATGTTGATGAGCGGCAGATGCGTTACTGGTGGAGACACGACCGCTAGCAGATACTGGCAAATCAGGTCTCTCACCGTGACTCCTGCTGCCACTCGCTCCTAGTCTGCTGCGACCTCTGTCTGCTGAATGTTGGCCTCTGCCACTCCTCTTTGAACATCCTTGCACTTGTCTGCCTGACATTTTTATGTATTTGAAATGCGCAATAGGTATGATAAAAAATGTGTTTACTTTATAAAAGAAGAAGCTAAATAAAGTGAGGAACTGCTTCTCTGCAGCAGATACTATGAAAATTGGCAATATGAGATACCCTGCGGACTAGTGTTTTGACAGCAGACCAAAAACCAATTCAAAATGCAATACTTTGATTAATCTGAGGAAGGATGAACAAGCGTATTTAGTATAACAGATAGGCTGCTAAGTGCATGTTTGGGATGCCCTGCGGCCTGTTTTTTTTTTGTTAAAGGCAGACCAAAAATCAATTCAAAATGCAATACTTTGATTAAGCCGAGGAAGGATGAACAAGCGTATTTAGTATAACAGATAGGCTGCCAAGTGCAGGCTTGGGATGCCCTGCGGCCTGGTGTTTTTTTGTTAAAGGCAGACCAAAAACCAATTCGAAATGAAATACTTTGATTAATCTGAGGAAGGATGAACAAGCGTATTTAGTATAACAGGTAGGCTGCTAAGTGCAGGTTTGGGATGCCCTGCGGCCTGTTTTTTTTTTGTTAAAGGCAGACCAAAAACCAATTCAAAATACAATACTTTGATTAAGCTGAGGAGGATGAACAAACGTATTTAGTATAACAGATAGGCTGCTAAGTGCAGGTTTGGGATGCCCTGTGGCCTGGTGTTTTTTTTGTTAAAGGCAGACCAAAAATCAATTCAAAATGCAATACTTTGATTAAGCTGAGGAAGGATGAAAAAGCAAATTTAGTATAACAGATAGGCTGCCAAGTGCAGGCTTGGGATGCCCTGCGGCCTGGTGTTTTTTTTGTTAAAGGCAGACCAAAAACCAATTCGAAATGAAATACTTTGATTAATCTGAGGAAGGATGAACAAGCGTATTTAGTATAACAGGTAGGCTGCTAAGTGCAGGTTTGGGATGCCCTGCGGCCTGTTTTTTTTTTGTTAAAGGCAGACCAAAAACCAATTCAAAATACAATACTTTGATTAAGCTGAGGAGGATGAACAAGCGTATTTAGTATAACAGATAGGCTGCTAAGTGCAGGTTTGGGATGCCCTGCGGCCTGGTAATTTTTTTGTTTAAGGCAGACCAAAAACCAATTCAAAATGCAATACTTTGATTCAGCTGAGGAAGGTTGAACAAGCGTATTTAGTATAACAGATAGGCTTCTAAGTGCAGGTTTGGGATGCCCTGCGGCCTGGTGTTTTTTTTTGTTAAAGGCAGACCAAAAACCAATTCAAAATGCAATACTTTGATTCAGCTGAGGAAGGATGAACAAGCGTATTTAGTATAACAGATAGGCTGCTAAGTGTAGGCTTGGGAAGCCCTGTGGCCTGGTGTTTTTTTTTGTTAAAGGCAGACCAAAAACTAATTCAAAATGAAATACTTTGATTAAGCTGAGGCGGATGAACAAGCGTATTTAGTATAACAGATAGGTTGCTAAGTGCAGGTTTGGGATGCCCTGCAGCCTGGTGTTTTTTTTGTTAAAGACAGACCAAAAACCAATTCAAAATACAATACTTTGATTAAGCTGAGAAGGATGAACAAGCATATTTAGTATAACAGATAGGCTGCTAAGTGCAGGTTTGGGATGCCTGGCGGCCTGGTGTTTTTTTTGTTAAAGGCAGACCAAAAACTAATTCAAAATGAAATACTTTGATTAAGCTGAGGAGGATCAACAAGCGTATTTAGTATAGCAGATAGGCTGCTAAGTGCAGGTTTGGGATGCCCTGCGACCTGGTGTTTTTTTTTGTTAAAGGCAGACCAAAACCAATTCAAAATACAATACTTTGATTAATCTGAGGAGGATCAACAAGCGTATTTAGTTTAAGAGATAGGCTGCTAAGTGCAGGTTTGGGATGCCCTGCGGCCTAGTGTTTTTTTTGTTAAAGGCAGACCAAAAACCAATTCAAAATGAAATACTTTGATTAAGCTGAGGAGGATCAACAAGCGTATTTAGTATAACAGATAGGTTGCTAAGTGCAGGTTTGGGATGCCCTGCGGCCTGCTTTTTTTTTGTAAAAGGCAGACCAAAAACCAATTCAAAATGAAATACTTTGATTAATCTGACGAAGGATGAACAAGCATATTTAGTATAACAGATAGGCTGCTAAGTGCAGGTTTGGGATGCCCTGCGGCCTGGTGTTTGTTTTTTTTGTTAAAGGCAGACCAAAACCAATTCAAAATGAAATACTTTGATTAAGCTGAGAAGGATGAACAAGCATATTTAGTATAACAGATAGGCTGGTAAGTGCAGGTTTGGGATGCCCCGCGGCCTGTTTTTTTTTTGTAAAAGGCAGACCAAAACCAATTCAAAATGCAATACTTTGATTAAGTTGAGGAGGATCAACAAGCGTATTTAGTATAACACATAGGCTGCTAAGTGCAGGTTTGGGATGCCCTGTGGCCTGGTGTTTTTTTTGTTAAAGGCAGACCAAAAACCAATTCAAATTGAAATACTTTGATTAGGCTGAGGAGGATCAACAAGTGTATTTAGTATAACAGATAGGCTGCTAAGTGCAGGTTTGGGATGCCCTGCGGCCGGGTGTTTTTTTTTTTGTTAAATGCAGACCAAAAACCAATTCAAAATGAAATACTTTGATTAATCTGAGGAAGGATGAACAAGCGTATTTAGCAAAACTGATAGGCTGCTAAGTGCAGGTTTGGGATGCCCTGCAGCCTGGTGTTTTTTTTTGTTAAAGGCAGACCAAAAACCAATTCAAAATACAATACTTTGATTAAGCTGAGGAGGATCAACAAGCGTATTTAGTATAACAGATCGGCTGCTAAGTGCAGGTTTGGGATGCCCTGCAGCCTGGTGTTTTTTTTGTTAAAGGCAGACCAAAAACCAATTCAAAATACAATACTTTGATTAAGCTGAGGAAGATCAACAAGCGTATTTAGTATAACAGATAGGCTGCTATGTGCAGGTTTGGGATGCCCTGCGGCCTGGTGTTTTTTTTTTAAAGGCAGACCAAAAACCAATTCAAAATGAAATACTTTGATTAAGCTGAGGAAGGATGAACACGCGTATTTAGTATAACAGATTGGCTGCTAAGTGCAGGTTTGGGATGCCCTGCGGCCTGTTTTTTTTTTGTTAAAGGCAGACCAAAAACCAATTCAAAATGAAATACTTTGATTAAGCTGAGAAGGATCAACAAGCGTATTTAGTATAACAGATAGGCTGCTAAGTGCAGGTTTGGGATGCCCTGCGGCCTGTTTTTTTTTTTTGTTAAAGGCAGCCCAAAAACCAATTCAAAATGCAATACTTGATTAAGCTGAGGAAGGATGAACAAGCGTATTTAGTATAACAGATAGGCTGCTAAGTGCAGGTTTGGGATGCCCTGCGGCCTGGTGTTTTTTTTTCTTAAAGGCAGACCAAAAACCAATTCAAAATGAAATACTTTGATTAAGCTGAGGAGGGTCAACAAGCGTATTTAGTATAACAGATAGGCTGCTATGTGCAGGTTTGGGATGCCCTGGCCTGGTGTTTTTTTTTGTTAAAGGCAGACCAAATCCAATTCAAAATGAAATACTTTGATTAAGCTGAGGAGGATGAACAAGCGTATTTATTATAACAGATAGGCTGCTAAGTGCAGGTTTGGGATGTCCTGCGGCCTGGTGTTTTTTTTGTTAAAGGAAGACCGAAATCAATTCAAAATGAAATACTTTGATTAATCTGAGGAAGGATCAACAAGCGTATTTAGTATAACAGATCGGCTGCTAAGTGCAGGTTTGGGATGCCCTGCGGCCTGGTGTTTTTTTTGTTAAAGGCAGACCAAAAGCCAATTCAAAATGAAATACTTTGATTAGAGATGAGCGAACTTTTGAAAAATTCGATTCGACTGATTCGCCGAATTTTCCGACAAAAATCGTTTCGACCCGAATAAATTCGCGACGAATCGCTATTAAAAACGGCTATTTCTGAGCCTCCTAGAGCCTCAATAGGGTTGTAAACCATTCTGCCTTGCTGTAACACGCACAGGATGCGTGCTGGGTTAGTTAAATAATACTTTGAATAAATATCACATGCAGATCAGAGGCATCGCTAATAGAATCGCAGAGCGGCACAATTGAATTCAAGAGAGTTGAAGTGGCATCACTATGAGAGGCAGGAGCCCAAACATTGCTTTAAAGAGACACTGGAGTTGGCAGCAGCAGGAGCCCAAAAATTGGATGAATCACACCCTGGAGTTGGCAGAAGCAGCAGCAGGAGCCCAAACATTGGCTGAAAGAGACACTGGGGTTGGCTTCAGGAGCCCAAAAATTGGATGAATCACACCCTGGAGTTGGCAGCAGCAGCAGCAGCAGGATCCCAAATATACACTGGAGTTGGCTTCAGGAGCCCAAACATTGGATGAATCACACCCTGGAGTTGGCAGCAGCAGCAGCAGGAGCCCAAATATACACTGGAGTTGGCTTCAGGAGCCCAAAAATTGGATGAGTCACACCCTGGAGTTGGCAGAAGTTGGCAGCAGCAGCAGCAGGAGCCCCAACATTACTTTAAAGAGACACTGGGGTTGGCTTCAGGAGCCCAAAAATTGGATGAATCACACCCTGGAGTTGGCAGCAGCAGCAGCAGGAGCCCCAACATTACTTTAAAGAGACACTGGGGTTGGCTTCAGGAGCCCAAAAATTGGATGATTCACACCCTGGAGTTGGCAGCAGCAGCAGCAGGAGCCCAAATATACACTGGGGTTGGCTTCAGGAGCCCAAAAATTGGATGAATCACACCCTGGGAGTTGGCAGCAGCAGGAGCCCAAATATTACTTTAAAGAGACACTGGGGTTGGCTTCAGGAGCCCAAAAATTGGATGAATCACACCCTGGAGTTGGCAGCAGCAGCAGCAGGAGCCCAAACAATACTTTAAAGAGACACTGGGGTTGGCTTCAGGAGCCCAAAAATTGCATGATTCACACCCTGGAGTTGGCAGCAGCAGCAGGAGCCCAAATATACACTGGAGTTGGCTTCAGGAGCCCAAAAATTGGATGAATCACACCCTGGAGTTGGCAGCAGCAGCAGCAGGAGCCCAAATATTACTTTAAAGAGACACTGGGGTTGGCTTCAGGAGCCCAAAAATTGGATGGTTCACACCCTGGAGTTGGCAGCAGCAGGAGCCCAAATATTACTTTAAAGAGACACTGGGGTTGGCTTCAGGAGCCCAAAAATTGGATGATTCACACCCTGGAGTTGGCAGCAGCAGCAGGAGCCCAAATATACACTGGGGTTGGCTTCAGGAGCCCAAAAATTGGATGAATCACACCCTGGAGTTGGCAGCAGCAGCAGGAGCCCAAATATTACTTTAAAGAGACACTGGGGTTGGCTTCAGGAGCCCAAAAATTGGATGAATCACACCCTGGAGTTGGCAGCAGCAGGAGCCCAAATATTACTTTAAAGAGACACTGGGGTTGGCTTCAGGAGCCCAAAAATTGCATGATTCACACCCTGGAGTTGGCAGCAGCAGCAGCAGGAGCCCAAATATACACTGGAGTTGGCTTCAGGAGCCCAAAAATTGGATGAATCACACCCTGGAGTTGGCAGAAGTTGGCAGCAGCAGCAGCAGGAGCCCAAACATTACTTTAAAGAGACCCTGGGGTTGGCTTCAGGAGCCCAAAAATTGCATGATTCACACCCTGGAGTTGGCAGCAGCAGCAGCAGGAGCCCAAACATTACTTTAAAGAGACCCTGGGGTTGGCTTCAGGAGCCCAAAAATTGGATGAATCACACCCTGTGGAGAGTCATGTGGAGAAAAAGTAGCTTAGTTAGTAATATCTACATAAAATTATGAATAAACAAATGCAAAAGTATTGCCAAAGTGAAGTTTTGTTTGAGGGTGTGTTTCCACCTTTTAATTAAATCAGAAACAAGAAGGTATCATTGCCTCTGACTAATTAGCCCTCAAAAATTCTTGGAATTTTTAATCTGGAATCATGTCTGATCCGTCTTATCCGAAGAATATTAATAAAAAGTAAGAGTAACGTAAAGGATTTTTTATCAATACTTACTTGTGGTCCGATGCGGAGGAATGTCTGTAACTGGAGAGCAGCGCCTTAAATCTGTTTTGCACGATCCATCTTTCTTTAGTGTAGGTCTGGCCCCGTCATCAATCTACTGGAATACATCAGGCATTGTTGGGAGGAAAGCTTGGATGATCCAAGCGCCATTCATTTCCACGCAGGGCAGTCTCTGGAAAAAAAAAGTCTGTATAAACCAGGGTCTTTTTCATATAAAAACAAATGGTTATTCTTGCTTGTAAACCATATGTTCCACAGATTTACCAGTCATTGTGTCAGCCAATGAAGCAACTTTGTCTCGAAGTGCTGCAAAAGCAGTCCACTGCATCACAAGTGGCATCTGACACCCCCAGTCAACTGTCTGTCTGTTATGCTTTGGGTTCAGCTCCACTATCCATTGATGAAGATCTGATAATCATAAAATTCAGCAGCTACTGCCCAGCCAAGAAGTGGAGGAGACACTCGCCTCTTCTTCCACTAGCCGGCAATTAGTGATGAGGAGAGTGTCGTGGGAGGAGGTGTTGCAAGCCGAGGTAGTGGAAGAGGGTCCCTGGAGTCTGCGGCGGTGGCGGCGGCAGCAGCAGCAGATTATTGCGGACTGTTGTTCGGAAAAATCAGCTACTCAGCGATGTGGCAGTGTTTCATGCAGCATCCTGGGGAGAAAAAGTAGGTTAGTTAGTGTATATACATAAAATTATGAATAGACAAATGCAATAGTATTGCCAAAGTGAAGTTTTGTTTGAGGGTGTGTTTCCACCTTGTAATTAAATCAGAAACAACTAGCTATCATTTGCCTCTGAATAATTAGCCCTCAAAAATTCTTGGAATTTTTAATCTTGATGTCTGAGGGATTTCTCCTCTCAGACAGCGTCACCATAAGTCCAGCCTGCTGCATTACACTTGGAAGAACATCTTGTTTGCGCTGCGACAAGGAAGCCAAAGTCATGCGTCCTCACATGGCACACGTGTTCAGTCTAGTTTTTAAGTCTTGCCCCCATCTGAAAGAACAACAGGAAAGAAAGTTAGCATGCACTTCTGGCACTCCTACACCACCAAGCACAACCCTATTGAGCCTCAGCGTCACAACGGTGTACCCCACCATAGTCTGATTTGCGATGTTTCCACCCGTTGGAATTCCACCCTCCATATGCAGGATCCACTATAGCAGTGGTCCCCAACCCTGTCCTCAAGGCCCACCAACAGGCCAGGTTTTGCAGATCTCCACAAAGATGCACAGGTGGAGTAATTAGTGCAGCTGCAGAGCAATAGAGCTGGCTATTTGGAGATCCAAAAAACATGACATGTTGGTGGGCCTTGAGGACAGGGTTGAGGACCACTGCACTATAGGAACAGAGAAAAGCCATCACGGATTTCTGGATGATCCAAACGGATAGGGGGACACCTGTGTAAATTCAATGTAAACCATTGGCAGCTCATACGTGACACCGACCGTTTGCTCAGGCCCTTTGAGGAAGCTACGTTATTAGTCAGTTGCCAGGACTATGAGATGAACGATGAGATTCCACTGCTTCATGTACTACAACACATGTTGGAAACCATGGCTGGTCAGGGCACTGGAGACATGGCACATACATTTCACAGCCACATGAAGCCTGTGGGGGCTGAAGTGGAGGAGGAGGAGGGGGTGGGGCAAAGCAAACCACAGTTTAGGTTTCACAAAATGACCATTTTATCTAGTCATCTGACAGAAGAGGAGGAGCAGGAGCAGCCACAGGAGCTAGAGGGTTGTGAGTAAGGTGAGACAGAGGACCCAGACACACCGTGGCAGTTTACAGTGGAGATGGAGACAGGTAGTCCCTCCGAGTCATTTGCACAAATGGCACGATGCATGCTCACATGCTTGCGTACTAGTGAGCGCAGAATTGTCTCCATTTGTCAGCGGGAAGACTTCTGGCTCTCCAACTTATTATTAAATGGGGGCATTTTTTACGCCCACTGAGAGGGAGGACAAACTGACCTACTACAGAGACATCCCACGTAGTCAGTTGGGCGATGTCTATCTGCGCCATGGCCCATACTCCCGCAGGTCTGACTCGGGGGGACCTCTGCGATCACCTTCCACTGCCATGGCTGCTGGGGGGGTGGAAGGAGCAGCAGCAGCAGCTCCATCAGCAGCAGCCTCAGTCTTCAGTCGCTAGTGAGTAGCTTTCTACACCCGCATAGTGAGTCTACTCATGAGCAGCAGGAAGACCTGGAGCTGGACCTCAAACAGCAGGTCATGTCATACCTTGACATGACCATGCCAACACACCTTCAAGATCCACTGGATTTGCTGGGAAGCCAAACTTGACTTGTGCCCGCAACTAGCAGAGTTTGCCCTGGAAAAGCTGTACTGGCCGGACAGTAGTTGATTTAGATGGCAACTGGGCTGCTCTATATAACGAAGCAAAATGGCAAATTTACCTCACTATATGAGCTATTGCCCCTCAGATTTACACAGGGGCTGCTCTATATTATGCTGCAAAGTGGCAAATTTACCTCACAATATAAGCTATTGCCCCTCAGATTTACACAGGGCCTGCTCTATATTATGCTGCAAAATGGCAAATTAACCTCACAATATAAGCTATTGCCCCTCAGATTTACACAGGGCCTGCTCTATATAACGAAGCAAAATGGCAAATTTACCTCACTATATAAGCTATTGCCCCTCAGATTTACACAGGGGCTGCTCTATATTATGCTGCAAAATGGCAAATTAACCTCACAATATAAGCTACTGCAGCTCTATATAAATAAAAATAAATAAATAAAAAAAGGGCCTGTAGAAGCTTATTTAGTATAACAGATAGGGTGACATGTGCTGGTTTGGGATGCCCATATGGGCTAGTGTTTTGGCAGCAGTACAAAAACCAATGCAAAATGCAATAGCTTAATAAAGCTGATGCTGATCAACGCTTATTTAGTATAACAGATGGGGTGCAACATGCAGGTTTGGGATGCCCTGCGGCCTGGTGTATTTAAAGCAGACCAAAACCAATTCAAAATGCAATAACTTAATAAAGCTGAGGCTGTAGATGCTTATTTAGTATAAACAGGTAGGGTGCAAGGTGCAGCTTTGGGGTGCCCTGCGGCCTGGTTAAATGAAAGCAGTCAAAAAGGAAGTGCAAACTGAAGTAGCTTAATGAAGCTGATGCTGATCAACGCTTATGTTGTATACCAGATAGGGTGCAAGGTGCAGCTTTGGGGTGCCCTGCGGCCTGGTTTATTAAAATCAGTCAAAAACAAGTGCAAACTGAAGTAGCCTGATCAACGCTTATGTTGTATAACAGATAGGTTTAAAATAGCATGTGCCTTGGGATGCCCGTGTGGCCTGTTATATTTCAAGCTGAACAAAAAGTAACAATAATCCAAGTATGAGACATCATTTTGACCTTCTTCACAGCGCCATACTTTGAAAAAAAAAAATTAATTTCATGCCGATCAATCCAAAGGTCAATGCCCCTAACAAAAATAGTGTTCGGCATAAGTTTTCCTTCTGGAAGGACGTAACCTTTAGTTTACATGGTTGGGGTAGGTTATCTTACAAATTGGGATACCCCAGGCAGCAGTGTCATTGAAAGAGACAGATTGTAATGCAGGCCATACGCAAGCAGAGCTCAGGCTGCAACAGGCCTATTTAGTTTACATGGTTGGGGTAGGTTATCTTACAAATTGGGATACCCCACTGTATATGAAACCGAATATAAATGCACACCCAAAAGTGGACACTCAGCCTCCAAGAGGCCTGCTTAGTTTAAATAAGAGAGCTGCTTAGTATGGTAGGTAGGTTATGTTATGTTACAGAATGGGATGCCCCAAGCAGACTTGAGATCAGTATATATGCACACAGCAGCAGTGTGTTAGCAGGCTCATACAGGCCAAATTTCTTTAAATAACTGTGCAGCTTACAGTTAATGCAGAGGCTAATGGTATGTTACAGAATGGGATGCCCCAAGCAGACTTGAGATCAGTATATATGCACACAGCAGCAGTGTGTTAGCAGGCTCATACAGGCCAAATTTCTTTAAATAACTGTGCAGCTTACAGTTAATGCAGAGGCTAATGGTATGTTACAGAATGGGATGCCCCAAGCAGACTTGAGATCAGTATATATGCACACAGCAGCAGTGTGTTAGCAGGCTCATACAGGCCAAATTTCTTTAAATAACTGTGCAGCTTACAGTTAATGCAGAGGCTAATGGTATGTTACAGAATGGGATGCCCCAAAGCTGACTTGAGATCAGTATATATGCACACAGCAGCAGTGTGTTAGCAGGCTCATACAGGCCAAATTTCTTTAAATAACTGTGCAGCTTACAGTTAATGCAGAGGCTAATGGTATGTTACAGAATGGGATGCCCCAAGCTGACTTGAGATCAGTATATATGCACACAGCAGCAGTGTGTTAGCAGGCTCATACAGGCCAAATTTCTTTAAATAACTGTGCAGCTTACAGTTAATGCAGAGGCTAATGGTATGTTACAGAATGGGATGCCCCAAGCAGACTTGAGATCAGTATATATGCACACAGCAGCAGTGTGTTAGCAGGCTCATACAGGCCAAATTTCTTTAAATAACTGTGCAGCTTACAGTTAATGCAGAGGCTAATGGTATGTTACAGAATGGGATGCCCCAAAGCTGACTTGAGATCAGTATATATGCACACAGCAGCAGTGTGTTAGCAGGCTCATACAGGCCAAATTTCTTTAAATAACTGTGCAGCTTACAGTTAATGCAGAGGCTAATGGTATGTTACAGAATGGGATGCCCCAAGCTGACTTGAGATCAGTATATATACACACAGCAGCAGTGTGTTAGCAGGCTCATACAGGCCAAATTTCTTTAAATAAATGTGCAGCTTACAGTAAATGCAGAGGCTAATGGTATGTTACAGAATGGGATGCCCCAAAGCTGACTTGAGATCAGTATATATGCACACAGCAGCAGTGTGTTAGCAGGCTCATACAGGCCAAATTTCTTTAAATAAATGTGCAGCTTACAGTAAATGCAGAGGCTAATGGTATGTTACAGAATGGGATGCCCCAAAGCAGACTTGAGATCAGTATATATGCACACAGCAGCAGTGTGTTAGCAGGCTCATACAGGCCAAATTTCTTTAAATAAATGTGCAGCTTACAGTAAATGCAGAGGCTAATGGTATGTTACAGAATGGGATGCCCCAAAGCTGACTTGAGATCAGTATATATGCACACAGCAGCAGTGTGTTAGCAGGCTCATACAGGCCAAATTTCTTTAAATAACTGTGCAGCTTACAGTTAATGCAGAGGCTAATGGTATGTTACAGAATGGGATGCCCCAAGCTGACTTGAGATCAGTATATATGCACACAGCAGCAGTGTGTTAGCAGGCTCATACAGGCCAAATTTCTTTAAATAAATGTGCAGCTTACAGTAAATGCAGAGGCTAATGGTATGTTACAGAATGGGATGCCCCAAAGCTGACTTGAGATCAGTATATATGCACACAGCAGCAGTGTGTTAGCAGGCTCATACAGGCCAAATTTCTTTAAATAACTGTGCAGCTTACAGTTAATGCAGAGGCTAATGGTATGTTACAGAATGGGATGCCCCAAGCTGACTTGAGATCAGTATATATGCACACAGCAGCAGTGTGTTAGCAGGCTCATACAGGCCAAATTTCTTTAAATAAATGTGCAGCTTACAGTAAATGCAGAGGCTAATGGTATGTTACAGAATGGGATGCCCCAAAGCAGACTTGAGATCAGTATATATGCACACAGCAGCAGTGTGTTAGCAGGCTCATACAGGCCAAATTTCTTTAAATAACTGTGCAGCTTACAGTTAATGCAGAGGCTAATGGTATGTTACAGAATGGGATGCCCCAAGCTGACTTGAGATCAGTATATATGCACACAGCAGCAGTGTGTTAGCAGGCTCATACAGGCCAAATTTCTTTAAATAACTGTGCAGCTTACAGTTAATGCAGAGGCTAATGGTATGTTACAGAATGGGATGCCCCAAAGCAGACTTGAGATCAGTATATATGCACACAGCAGCAGTGTGTTAGCAGGCTCATACAGGCCAAATTTCTTTAAATAAATGTGCAGCTTACAGTAAATGCAGAGGCTAATGGTATGTTACAGAATGGGATGCCCCAAAGCTGACTTGAGATCAGTATATATGCACACAGCAGCAGTGTGTTAGCAGGCTCATACAGGCCAAATTTCTTTAAATAACTGTGCAGCTTACAGTTAATGCAGAGGCTAATGGTATGTTACAGAATGGGATGCCCCAAGCTGACTTGAGATCAGTATATATGCACACAGCAGCAGTGTGTTAGCAGGCTCATACAGGCCAAATTTCTTTAAATAACTGTGCAGCTTACAGTTAATGCAGAGGCTAATGGTATGTTACAGAATGGGATGCCCCAAGCAGACTTGAGATCAGTATATATGCACACAGCAGCAGTGTGTTAGCAGGCTCATACAGGCCAAATTTCTTTAAATAAATGTGCAGCTTACAGTAAATGCAGAGGCTAATGGTATGTTACAGAATGGGATGCCCCAAAGCAGACTTGAGATCAGTATATATGCACACAGCAGCAGTGTGTTAGCAGGCTCATACAGGCCAAATTTCTTTAAATAACTGTGCAGCTTACAGTTAATGCAGAGGCTAATGGTATGTTACAGAATGGGATGCCCCAAGCAGACTTGAGATCAGTATATATGCACACAGCAGCAGTGTGTTAGCAGGCTCATACAGGCCAAATTTCTTTAAATAACTGTGCAGCTTACAGTTAATGCAGAGGCTAATGGTATGTTACAGAATGGGATGCCCCAAGCAGACTTGAGATCAGTATATATGCACACAGCAGCAGTGTGTTAGCAGGCTCATACAGGCCAAATTTCTTTAAATAACTGTGCAGCTTACAGTTAATGCAGAGGCTAATGGTATGTTACAGAATGGGATGCCCCAAGCAGACTTGAGATCAGTATATATGCACACAGCAGCAGTGTGTTAGCAGGCTCATACAGGCCAAATTTCTTTAAATAACTGTGCAGCTTACAGTAAATGCAGAGGCTAATGGTATGTTACAGAATGGGATGTCCCAAAAACCAGAGAGCACCTGGCAGGCAGCAGTAAGACTATGCACAGCAAAAGTGTCTTTATCATGCCTAATTTCAATTAGAATAGGTGCAAATGGTTAGGTTCTTAAATAGAGGCTGGTGTAGTCACAGAATGGGATGCCCTAAAAACCAGCAGTAAGTACACCTGGCAGGGACAAGTTGTGCTATGCCCAGCAAAAGTGTCTTTATCAGGCCTAATTTCAAATATGATAAGAGCAAATGCTTATATGGTCTTAAACAGAGGCTGCTTTAGTCACAGAATGGGATGCCCCAACAGGAATCGACCTGGCAGGGTCCAGTAGTGCTTTGCCCAGCAAAAGTGTCTTTATCAGGCCTAATTTCAAATATGATAAGAGCAAATGCTTATATGGTCTTAAACAGAGGCTGCTGTAGTCACAGAATGGGATGCCCTGGGCAGGAATGGACCTGGCAGGGTCCAGTAGTGCTTTGCCCAGCAAAAGTGTCTTTATCAGGCCTAATTTCAAATATGATAAGAGCAAATGCTTATATGGTCTTAAACAGAGGCTGCTTTAGTCACAGAATGGGATGCCCCAAATAGGAGTGCACCTGGCAGGGTCCAGTAGTGCTTTGCCCAGCAAAAGTGTCTTTATCAGGCTAATTTCAAATATGATAAGAGCAAATGCTTATATGGTCTTAAACAGAGGCTGCTTTAGTCACAGAATGGGATGCCCTGGGCAGGAATGGACCTGGCAGGGTACAGTAGTGCTTTGCCCAGCAAAAGTGTCTTTATCAGGCCTAATTTCAAATATGATAAGAGCAAATGCTTATATGGTCTTAAACAGAGGCTGCTTTAGTCACAGAATGGGGTGCCCTGGGCAGGAATGGACCTGGCAGGGTACAGTAGTGCTTTGCCCAGCAAAAGTGTCTTTATCAGGCTAATTTCAAATATGATAAGAGCAAATGCTTATATGGTCTTAAACAGAGGCTGCTTTAGTCACAGAATGGGATGCCCCAAATAGGAGTGCACCTGGCAGGGTCCAGTAGTGCTTTGCCCAGCAAAAGTGTCTTTATCAGGCTAATTTCAAATATGATAAGAGCAAATGCTTATATGGTCTTAAACAGAGGCTGCTTTAGTCACAGAATGGGATGCCCTGGGCAGGAATGGACCTGGCAGGGTACAGTAGTGCTTTGCCCAGCAAAAGTGTCTTTATCAGGCCTAATTTCAAATATGATAAGAGCAAATGCTTATATGGTCTTAAACAGAGGCTGCTTTAGTCACAGAATGGGATGCCCTGGGCAGGAATGGACCTGGCAGGGTCCAGTAGTGCTTTGCCCAGCAAAAGTGTCTTTATCAGGCTAATTTCAAATATGATAAGAGCAAATGCTTATATGGTCTTAAACAGAGGCTGCTTTAGTCACAGAATGGGATGCCCTGGGCAGGAATGGACCTGGCAGGGTACAGTAGTGCTTTGCCCAGCAAAAGTGTCTTTATCAGGCCTAATTTCAAATATGATAAGAGCAAATGCTTATATGGTCTTAAACAGAGGCTGCTTTAGTCACAGAATGGGATGCCCTGGGCAGGAATGGACCTGGCAGGGTACAGTAGTGCTTTGCCCAGCAAAAGTGTTTTTATCAGGCCTAATTTCAAATATGATAAGAGCAAATGCTTATATGGTCTTAAACAGAGGCTGCTTTAGTCACAGAATGGGATGCCCTGGGCAGGAATGGACCTGGCAGGGTACAGTAGTGCTTTGCCCAGCAAAAGTGTCTTTATCAGGCTAATTTCAAATATGATAAGAGCAAATGCTTATATGGTCTTAAACAGAGGCTGCTTTAGTCACAGAATGGGATGCCCCAAATAGGAGTGCACCTGGCAGGGTCCAGTAGTGCTTTGCCCAGCAAAAGTGTCTTTATCAGGCTAATTTCAAATATGATAAGAGCAAATGCTTATATGGTCTTAAACAGAGGCTGCTTTAGTCACAGAATGGGATGCCCTGGGCAGGAATGGACCTGGCAGGGTACAGTAGTGCTTTGCCCAGCAAAAGTGTCTTTATCAGGCCTAATTTCAAATATGATAAGAGCAAATGCTTATATGGTCTTAAACAGAGGCTGCTTTAGTCACAGAATGGGATGCCCTGGGCAGGAATGGACCTGGCAGGGTCCAGTAGTGCTTTGCCCAGCAAAAGTGTCTTTATCAGGCTAATTTCAAATATGATAAGAGCAAATGCTTATATGGTCTTAAACAGAGGCTGCTTTAGTCACAGAATGGGATGCCCTGGGCAGGAATGGACCTGGCAGGGTACAGTAGTGCTTTGCCCAGCAAAAGTGTCTTTATCAGGCCTAATTTCAAATATGATAAGAGCAAATGCTTATATGGTCTTAAACAGAGGCTGCTTTAGTCACAGAATGGGATGCCCTGGGCAGGAATGGACCTGGCAGGGTACAGTAGTGCTTTGCCCAGCAAAAGTGTCTTTATCAGGCCTAATTTCAAATATGATAAGAGCAAATGCTTATATGGTCTTAAACAGAGGCTGCTTTAGTCACAGAATGGGATGCCCTGGGCAGGAATGGACCTGGCAGGGTACAGTAGTGCTTTGCCCAGCAAAAGTGTCTTTATCAGGCCTAATTTCAAATATGATAAGAGCAAATGCTTATATGGTCTTAAACAGAGGCTGCTTTAGTCACAGAATGGGATGCCCTGGGCAGGAATGGACCTGGCAGGGTACAGTAGTGCTTTGCCCAGCAAAAGTGTCTTTATCAGGCTAATTTCAAATATGATAAGAGCAAATGCTTATATGGTCTTAAACAGAGGCTGCTTTAGTCACAGAATGGGATGCCCCAAATAGGAGTGCACCTGGCAGGGTCCAGTAGTGCTTTGCCCAGCAAAAGTGTCTTTATCAGGCTAATTTCAAATATGATAAGAGCAAATGCTTATATGGTCTTAAACAGAGGCTGCTTTAGTCACAGAATGGGATGCCCTGGGCAGGAATGGACCTGGCAGGGTACAGTAGTGCTTTGCCCAGCAAAAGTGTCTTTATCAGGCCTAATTTCAAATATGATAAGAGCAAATGCTTATATGGTCTTAAACAGAGGCTGCTTTAGTCACAGAATGGGATGCCCTGGGCAGGAATGGACCTGGCAGGGTCCAGTAGTGCTTTGCCCAGCAAAAGTGTCTTTATCAGGCTAATTTCAAATATGATAAGAGCAAATGCTTATATGGTCTTAAACAGAGGCTGCTTTAGTCACAGAATGGGATGCCCTGGGCAGGAATGGACCTGGCAGGGTACAGTAGTGCTTTGCCCAGCAAAAGTGTCTTTATCAGGCCTAATTTCAAATATGATAAGAGCAAATGCTTATATGGTCTTAAACAGAGGCTGCTTTAGTCACAGAATGGGATGCCCTGGGCAGGAATGGACCTGGCAGGGTACAGTAGTGCTTTGCCCAGCAAAAGTGTCTTTATCAGGCCTAATTTCAAATATGATAAGAGCAAATGCTTATATGGTCTTAAACAGAGGCTGCTTTAGTCACAGAATGGGATGCCCTGGGCAGGAATGGACCTGGCAGGGTACAGTAGTGCTTTGCCCAGCAAAAGTGTCTTTATCAGGCTAATTTCAAATATGATAAGAGCAAATGCTTATATGGTCTTAAACAGAGGCTGCTTTAGTCACAGAATGGGATGCCCTGGGCAGGAATGGACCTGGCAGGGTACAGTAGTGCTTTGCCCAGCAAAAGTGTCTTTATCAGGCCTAATTTCAAATATGATAAGAGCAAATGCTTATATGGTCTTAAACAGAGGCTGCTTTAGTCACAGAATGGGATGCCCTGGGCAGGAATGGACCTGGCAGGGTACAGTAGTGCTTTGCCCAGCAAAAGTGTCTTTATCAGGCCTAATTTCAAATATGATAAGAGCAAATGCTTATATGGTCTTAAACAGAGGCTGCTTTAGTCACAGAATGGGATGCCCTGGGCAGGAATGGACCTGGCAGGGTACAGTAGTGCTTTGCCCAGCAAAAGTGTCTTTATCAGGCCTAATTTCAAATATGATAAGAGCAAATGCTTATATGGTCTTAAACAGAGGCTGCTTTAGTCACAGAATGGGATGCCCTGGGCAGGAATGGACCTGGCAGGGTACAGTAGTGCTTTGCCCAGCAAAAGTGTCTTTATCAGGCTAATTTCAAATATGATAAGAGCAAATGCTTATATGGTCTTAAACAGAGGCTGCTTTAATCACAGAATGGGATGCCCCAAATAGGAGTGCACCTGGCAGGGTCCAGTAGTGCTTTGCCCAGCAAAAGTGTCTTTATCAGGCTAATTTCAAATATGATAAGAGCAAATGCTTATATGGTCTTAAACAGAGGCTGCTTTAGTCACAGAATGGGATGCCCTGGGCAGGAATGGGCCTGGCAGGGTACAGTAGTGCTTTGCCCAGCAAAAGTGTCTTTATCAGGCCTAATTTCAAATATGATAAGAGCAAATGCTTATATGGTCTTAAACAGAGGCTGCTTTAGTCACAGAATGGGATGCCCTGGGCAGGAATGGACCTGGCAGGGTACAGTAGTGCTTTGCCCAGCAAAAGTGTCTTTATCAGGCCTAATTTCAAATATGATAAGAGCAAATGCTTATATGGTCTTAAACAGAGGCTGCTTTAGTCACAGAATGGGATGCCCCAAATAGGAGTGCACCTGGCAGGGTCCAGTAGTGCTTTGCCCAGCAAAAGTGTCTTTATCAGGCTAATTTCAAATATGATAAGAGCAAATGCTTATATGGTCTTAAACAGAGGCTGCTTTAGTCACAGAATGGGATGCCCCAAATAGGAGTGCACCTGGCAGGGTCCAGTAGTGCTTTGCCCAGCAAAAGTGTCTTTATCAGGCTAATTTCAAATATGATAAGAGCAAATGCTTATATGGTCTTAAACAGAGGCTGCTGTAGTCACAGAATGGGATGCCCTGGGCAGGAATGGACCTGGCAGGGTCCAGTAGTGCTTTGCCCAGCAAAAGTGTCTTTATCAGGCTAATTTCAAATATGATAAGAGCAAATGCTTATATGGTCTTAAACAGAGGCTGCTTTAGTCACAGAATGGGATGCCCTGGGCAGGAATGGACCTGGCAGGGTACAGTAGTGCTTTGCCCAGCAAAAGTGTCTTTATCAGGCCTAATTTCAAATATGATAAGAGCAAATGCTTATATGGTCTTAAACAGAGGCTGCTTTAGTCACAGAATGGGATGCCCTGGGCAGGAATGGACCTGGCAGGGTACAGTAGTGCTTTGCCCAGCAAAAGTGTCTTTATCAGGCCTAATTTCAAATATGATAAGAGCAAATGCTTATATGGTCTTAAACAGAGGCTGCTTTAGTCACAGAATGGGATGCCCTGGGCAGGAATGGACCTGGCAGGGTACAGTAGTGCTTTGCCCAGCAAAAGTGTCTTTATCAGGCTAATTTCAAATATGATAAGAGCAAATGCTTATATGGTCTTAAACAGAGGCTGCTTTAGTCACAGAATGGGATGCCCTGGGCAGGAATGGACCTGGCAGGGTACAGTAGTGCTTTGCCCAGCAAAAGTGTCTTTATCAGGCCTAATTTCAAATATGATAAGAGCAAATGCTTATATGGTCTTAAACAGAGGCTGCTTTAGTCACAGAATGGGATGCCCTGGGCAGGAATGGACCTGGCAGGGTACAGTAGTGCTTTGCCCAGCAAAAGTGTCTTTATCAGGCCTAATTTCAAATATGATAAGAGCAAATGCTTATATGGTCTTAAACAGAGGCTGCTTTAGTCACAGAATGGGATGCCCTGGGCAGGAATGGACCTGGCAGGGTACAGTAGTGCTTTGCCCAGCAAAAGTGTCTTTATCAGGCCTAATTTCAAATATGATAAGAGCAAATGCTTATATGGTCTTAAACAGAGGCTGCTTTAGTCACAGAATGGGATGCCCTGGGCAGGAATGGACCTGGCAGGGTACAGTAGTGCTTTGCCCAGCAAAAGTGTCTTTATCAGGCTAATTTCAAATATGATAAGAGCAAATGCTTATATGGTCTTAAACAGAGGCTGCTTTAATCACAGAATGGGATGCCCCAAATAGGAGTGCACCTGGCAGGGTCCAGTAGTGCTTTGCCCAGCAAAAGTGTCTTTATCAGGCTAATTTCAAATATGATAAGAGCAAATGCTTATATGGTCTTAAACAGAGGCTGCTTTAGTCACAGAATGGGATGCCCTGGGCAGGAATGGGCCTGGCAGGGTACAGTAGTGCTTTGCCCAGCAAAAGTGTCTTTATCAGGCCTAATTTCAAATATGATAAGAGCAAATGCTTATATGGTCTTAAACAGAGGCTGCTTTAGTCACAGAATGGGATGCCCTGGGCAGGAATGGACCTGGCAGGGTACAGTAGTGCTTTGCCCAGCAAAAGTGTCTTTATCAGGCCTAATTTCAAATATGATAAGAGCAAATGCTTATATGGTCTTAAACAGAGGCTGCTTTAGTCACAGAATGGGATGCCCCAAATAGGAGTGCACCTGGCAGGGTCCAGTAGTGCTTTGCCCAGCAAAAGTGTCTTTATCAGGCTAATTTCAAATATGATAAGAGCAAATGCTTATATGGTCTTAAACAGAGGCTGCTTTAGTCACAGAATGGGATGCCCCAAATAGGAGTGCACCTGGCAGGGTCCAGTAGTGCTTTGCCCAGCAAAAGTGTCTTTATCAGGCTAATTTCAAATATGATAAGAGCAAATGCTTATATGGTCTTAAACAGAGGCTGCTGTAGTCACAGAATGGGATGCCCTGGGCAGGAATGGACCTGGCAGGGTACAGTAGTGCTTTGCCCAGCAAAAGTGTCTTTATCAGGCTAATTTCAAATATGATAAGAGCAAATGCTTATATGGTCTTAAACAGAGGCTGCTTTAGTCACAGAATGGGATGCCCTGGGCAGGAATGGACCTGGCAGGGTACAGTAGTGCTTTGCCCAGCAAAAGTGTCTTTATCAGGCCTAATTTCAAATATGATAAGAGCAAATGCTTATATGGTCTTAAACAGAGGCTGCTTTAGTCACAGAATGGGATGCCCTGGGCAGGAATGGACCTGGCAGGGTACAGTAGTGCTTTGCCCAGCAAAAGTGTCTTTATCAGGCTAATTTCAAATATGATAAGAGCAAATGCTTATATGGTCTTAAACAGAGGCTGCTTTAGTCACAGAATGGGATGCCCCAAATAGGAGTGCACCTGGCAGGGTCCAGTAGTGCTTTGCCCAGCAAAAGTGTCTTTATCAGGCTAATTTCAAATATGATAAGAGCAAATGCTTATATGGTCTTAAACAGAGGCTGCTTTAGTCACAGAATGGGATGCCCTGGGCAGGAATGGACCTGGCAGGGTACAGTAGTGCTTTGCCCAGCAAAAGTGTCTTTATCAGGCCTAATTTCAAATATGATAAGAGCAAATGCTTATATGGTCTTAAACAGAGGCTGCTTTAGTCACAGAATGGGATGCCCTGGGCAGGAATGGACCTGGCAGGGTACAGTAGTGCTTTGCCCAGCAAAAGTGTCTTTATCAGGCCTAATTTCAAATATGATAAGAGCAAATGCTTATATGGTCTTAAACAGAGGCTGCTTTAGTCACAGAATGGGATGCCCTGGGCAGGAATGGACCTGGCAGGGTACAGTAGTGCTTTGCCCAGCAAAAGTGTCTTTATCAGGCTAATTTCAAATATGATAAGAGCAAATGCTTATATGGTCTTAAACAGAGGCTGCTTTAGTCACAGAATGGGATGCCCCAAATAGGAGTGCACCTGGCAGGGTCCAGTAGTGCTTTGCCCAGCAAAAGTGTCTTTATTAGGCTAATTTCAAATATGATAAGAGCAAATGCTTATATGGTCTTAAACAGAGGCTGCTGTAGTCACAGAATGGGATGCCCTGGGCAGGAATGGACCTGGCAGGGTACAGTAGTGCTTTGCCCAGCAAAAGTGTCTTTATCAGGCTAATTTCAAATATGATAAGAGCAAATGCTTATATGGTCTTAAACAGAGGCTGCTTTAGTCACAGAATGGGATGCCCTGGGCAGGAATGGACCTGGCAGGGTACAGTAGTGCTTTGCCCAGCAAAAGTGTCTTTATCAGGCCTAATTTCAAATATGATAAGAGCAAATGCTTATATGGTCTTAAACAGAGGCTGCTTTAGTCACAGAATGGGATGCCCCAAATAGGAGGGCACCTGGCAGGGTCCAGTAGTGCTTTGCCCAGCAAAAGTGTCTTTATCAGGCTAATTTCAAATATGATAAGAGCAAATGCTTATATGGTCTTAAACAGAGGCTGCTGTAGTCACAGAATGGGATGCCCTGGGCAGGAATGGACCTGGCAGGGTACAGTAGTGCTTTGCCCAGCAAAAGTGTCTTTATCAGGCTAATTTCAAATATGATAAGAGCAAATGCTTATATGGTCTTAAACAGAGGCTGCTTTAGTCACAGAATGGGATGCCCTGGGCAGGAATGGACCTGGCAGGGTACAGTAGTGCTTTGCCCAGCAAAAGTGTCTTTATCAGGCTAATTTCAAATATGATAAGAGCAAATGCTTATATGGTCTTAAACAGAGGCTGCTTTAGTCACAGAATGGGATGCCCCAAATAGGAGTGCACCTGGCAGGGTCCAGTAGTGCTTTGCCCAGCAAAAGTGTCTTTATCAGGCCTAATTTCAAATATGATAAGAGCAAATGCTTATATGGTCTTAAACAGAGGCTGCTGTAGTCACAGAATGGGATGCCCTGGGCAGAAATGGACCTGGCAGGGTACAGTAGTGCTTTGCCCAGCAAAAGTGTCTTTATCAGGCTAATTTCAAATATGATAAGAGTAAATGCTTATATGGTCTTAAACAGAGGCTGCTGTAGTCACAGAATGGGATGCCCTGGGCAGGAATGGGCCTGGCAGGGTACAGTAGTGCTTTGCCCAGCAAAAGTGTCTTTATCAGGCTAATTTCAAATATGATAAGAGCAAATGCTTATATGGTCTTAAACAGAGGCTGCTTTAGTCACAGAATGGGATGCCCTGGGCAGGAATGGACCTGGCAGGGTACAGTAGTGCTTTGCCCAGCAAAAGTGTCTTTATCAGGCCTAATTTCAAATATGATAAGAGCAAATGCTTATATGGTCTTAAACAGAGGCTGCTTTAGTCACAGAATGGGATGCCCTGGGCAGGAATGGACCTGGCAGGGTACAGTAGTGCTTTGCCCAGCAAAAGTGTCTTTACCAGGCTAATTTCAAATATGATAAGAGCAAATGCTTATATGGTCTTAAACAGAGGCTGCTTTAGTCACAGAATGGGATGCCCCAAATAGGAGTGCACCTGGCAGGGTCCAGTAGTGCTTTGCCCAGCAAAAGTGTCTTTATCAGGCTAATTTCAAATATGATAAGAGCAAATGCTTATATGGTCTTAAACAGAGGCTGCTGTAGTCACAGAATGGGATGCCCTGGGCAGGAATGGACCTGGCAGGGTACAGTAGTGCTTTGCCCAGCAAAAGTGTCTTTATCAGGCTAATTTCAAATATAATAAGAGCAAATGCTTATATGGTCTTAAACAGAGGCTGCTTTAGTCACAGAATGGGATGCCCTGGGCAGGAATGGACCTGGCAGGGTACAGTAGTGCTTTGCCCAGCAAAAGTGTCTTTATCAGGCCTAATTTCAAATATGATAAGAGCAAATGCTTATATGGTCTTAAACAGAGGCTGCTTTAGTCACAGAATGGGATGCCCCAAATAGGAGTGCACCTGGCAGGGTCCAGTAGTGCTTTGCCCAGCAAAAGTGTCTTTATCAGGCTAATTTCAAATATGATAAGAGCAAATGCTTATATGGTCTTAAACAGAGGCTGCTGTAGTCACAGAATGGGATGCCCTGGGCAGGAATGGACCTGGCAGGGTACAGTAGTGCTTTGCCCAGCAAAAGTGTCTTTATCAGGCTAATTTCAAATATGATAAGAGCAAATGCTTATATGGTCTTAAACAGAGGCTGCTTTAGTCACAGAATGGGATGCCCTGGGCAGGAATGGACCTGGCAGGGTACAGTAGTGCTTTGCCCAGCAAAAGTGTCTTTATCAGGCTAATTTCAAATATGATAAGAGCAAATGCTTATATGGTCTTAAACAGAGGCTGCTTTAGTCACAGAATGGGATGCCCCAAATAGGAGTGCACCTGGCAGGGTCCAGTAGTGCTTTGCCCAGCAAAAGTGTCTTTATCAGGCCTAATTTCAAATATGATAAGAGCAAATGCTTATATGGTCTTAAACAGAGGCTGCTGTAGTCACAGAATGGGATGCCCTGGGCAGAAATGGACCTGGCAGGGTACAGTAGTGCTTTGCCCAGCAAAAGTGTCTTTATCAGGCTAATTTCAAATATGATAAGAGTAAATGCTTATATGGTCTTAAACAGAGGCTGCTGTAGTCACAGAATGGGATGCCCTGGGCAGGAATGGGCCTGGCAGGGTACAGTAGTGCTTTGCCCAGCAAAAGTGTCTTTATCAGGCTAATTTCAAATATGATAAGAGCAAATGCTTATATGGTCTTAAACAGAGGCTGCTTTAGTCACAGAATGGGATGCCCTGGGCAGGAATGGACCTGGCAGGGTACAGTAGTGCTTTGCCCAGCAAAAGTGTCTTTATCAGGCCTAATTTCAAATATGATAAGAGCAAATGCTTATATGGTCTTAAACAGAGGCTGCTTTAGTCACAGAATGGGATGCCCTGGGCAGGAATGGACCTGGCAGGGTACAGTAGTGCTTTGCCCAGCAAAAGTGTCTTTACCAGGCTAATTTCAAATATGATAAGAGCAAATGCTTATATGGTCTTAAACAGAGGCTGCTTTAGTCACAGAATGGGATGCCCCAAATAGGAGTGCACCTGGCAGGGTCCAGTAGTGCTTTGCCCAGCAAAAGTGTCTTTATCAGGCTAATTTCAAATATGATAAGAGCAAATGCTTATATGGTCTTAAACAGAGGCTGCTGTAGTCACAGAATGGGATGCCCTGGGCAGGAATGGACCTGGCAGGGTACAGTAGTGCTTTGCCCAGCAAAAGTGTCTTTATCAGGCTAATTTCAAATATGATAAGAGCAAATGCTTATATGGTCTTAAACAGAGGCTGCTTTAGTCACAGAATGGGATGCCCTGGGCAGGAATGGACCTGGCAGGGTACAGTAGTGCTTTGCCCAGCAAAAGTGTCTTTATCAGGCCTAATTTCAAATATGATAAGAGCAAATGCTTATATGGTCTTAAACAGAGGCTGCCTTAGTCACAGAATGGGATGCCCTGGGCAGGAATGGACCTGGCAGGGTACAGTAGTGCTTTGCCCAGCAAAAGTGTCTTTATCAGGCCTAATTTCAAATATGATAAGAGCAAATGCTTATATGGTCTTAAACAGAGGCTGCTTTAGTCACAGAATGGGATGCCCTGGGCAGGAATGGACCTGGCAGGGTACAGTAGTGCTTTGCCCAGCAAAAGTGTCTTTATCAGGCTAATTTCAAATATGATAAGAGCAAATGCTTATATGGTCTTAAACAGAGGCTGCTTTAGTCACAGAATGGGATGCCCTGGGCAGGAATGGACCTGGCAGGGTACAGTAGTGCTTTGCCCAGCAAAAGTGTCTTTATCAGGCCTAATTTCAAATATGAAAAGAGCAAATGCTTATATGGTCTTAAACAGAGGCTGCTTTAGTCACAGAATGGGATGCCCTGGGCAGGAATGGACCTGGCAGGGTACAGTAGTGCTTTGCCCAGCAAAAGTGTCTTTATCAGGCTAATTTCAAATATGATAAGAGCAAATGCTTATATGGTCTTAAACAGAGGCTGCTTTAGTCACAGAATGGGATGCCCTGGGCAGGAATGGACCTGGCAGGGTCCAGTAGTGCTTTGCCCAGCAAAAGTGTCTTTATCAGGCTAATTTCAAATATGATAAGAGCAAATGCTTATATGGTCTTAAACAGAGGCTGCTTTAGTCACAGAATGGGATGCCCCAAATAGGAGTGCACCTGGCAGGGTCCAGTAGTGCTTTGCCCAGCAAAAGTGTCTTTATCAGGCTAATTTCAAATATGATAAGAGCAAATGCTTATATGGTCTTAAACAGAGGCTGCTTTAGTCACAGAATGGGATGCCTCACAGCAGACTTAAGATCAGTTCAGTATATATGCACAGTTAGTTACTATAAGCAGCCTGAAAACGCTAACAAAGGCTGGATGAAAAAAAAAAAATCTCCCTGTCAGCCAGCTCCGTTTTTCCTACCTTTCCCTGGCTTTCTGTCTGTCTCCTGTCTGTCTCCTGTCTGTCTCCTGCCTGTCTCCTGCCTGTCTCCAGCCTGTCCCTGTCTGTCCCTGTCTCCAGCCTGTCTAACTGCCTCAGCTACACAGCGTTCTGTCTGTCACGAATGCAATAGAGAAATGAGGAAAAGCAAGATGGCCGCCGTTAAATACCGCTGTGTGACGTCACCGGGCTTGCTGGCTGCTGATAGGCTGCATGTGACTGCCCCAGCTTGCACTGGCGCGGGATAGATGTCCAGACATGTCCCGTCCGCCATCTTAGAATGCCTGTAAATGTAAATGAATGGATGTTAAAGGAAAACTTCGAGTGATCGAATCGCGGGGAAATTCGGATTCGTTCCGAATCGAATTTTTCCTGAAATTCGGATCGAATCCGGGTTCGTCCGGATCGATTCGCTCATCCCTAACTTTGATTAAGCTGAGGAGAATGAACAAGCGTATTTAGTATAACAGATAGGCTGCTAAGTGCAGGTTTGGGATGCCCTGCGGCCTGGTGTTTTTTTTGTTAAAGGCAGACCAAAAACCAATTCAAAAAGCAATACTTTGATTAAGCCGAGGAGGATCAACAAGCGTATTTAGTATAGCAGATAGGCTGCTAAGTGCAGGTTTGGGATGCCCTGCGACCTGGTGTTTTTTTTGTTAAAGGCAGACCAAAACCAATTTAAAATGAAATACTTTGATTAATCTGAGGAAGGATCAACAAGCGTATTTAGTATAACAGATAGGCTGCTAAGTGCAGGTTTGGGATGCCCTGCGGCCTAGTGTTTTTTTTTTTTAAAGGCAGACCAAAAACCAATTCAAAATACAATACTTTGATTAAGCTGAGGAGGATCAACAAGCTTATTTAGTATAACAGATCGGCTGCTAAGTGCAGGTTTTGGATGCCCTGCGGCCTGGTGTTTTTTTTTTTGTGTTAAAGGCAGACCAAAAACCAATTCAAAATGAAATACTTTGATTAAGCTGAGGAGGATGAACAAGCGTATTTAGTATAACAGATAAGCTGCTAAGTGCAGGTTTGGGATGCCCTGGCCTGGTGTTTTTTTTGGTAAAGGCAGACCAAATCCAATTCAAAATGAAATACTTTGATTAAGCTGAGGAGGATGAACAAGCGTATTTATTATAACAGATAGGCTGCTAAGTGCAGGTTTGGGATGTCCTGCGGCCTGGTGTTTTTTTTGTTAAAGGAAGACCGAAATCAATTCAAAATGAAATACTTTGATTAATCTGAGAAAGGATCAACAAGCGTATTTAGTATAACAGATAGGCTGCTAAGTGCAGGTTTGGGATGCCCTGCGGCCTGGTGTTTTTTTTGTTAAAGGCAGACCAAAAACCAATTCAAAATGAAATACTTTGATTAAGCTGAGGAGGGTGAACAAGCGTATTTAGTATAACAGATTGGGTGCTAAGTGCAGGTTTGGGATGCCCTGCGGCCTGTTTTTTTTTTTGTTAAAGGCAGACCAAAAACCAATTCAAACTGAAATATTTTGATTAATCTGAGGAAGGATGAACAAGCGTATTTAGTATAACAGATAGGCTGCTAAGTGCAGGTTTGGGATGCCCTGCGGCCTGGTGTTTTTTTTTTTAAAGGCAGACCAAAAACCAATTCAAAATACAATACTTTGATTAAGCTGAGGAGGATCAACAAGCTTATTTAGTATAACAGATCGGCTGCTAAATGCAGGTTTGGGATGCCCTGCGGCCTGGTGTTTTTTTTTTGTTAAAGGCAGACCAAAAACCAATTCAAAAAGAAATACTTTGATTAAGCTGAGGAGGATCAACAAGTGTATTTAGTATAACAGATAGGCTGCTAAGTGCAGGTTTGGGATGCCCCGCCACCCTTTTTGTTTTTGTTAAAGGCAGACCAAAAACCAATTCAAAATGAAATACTTTGATTAATTTGAGGAAGGATGAACAATCGTATTTAGTATAACAGATAGGCTGCTAAGTGCAGGTTTGGGATGCCTTGCGGCCTAGTGTTTTTTTTGTTAAAGGCAGACCAAAAACCAATTCAAAATGCAATACTTTGATGAAGCTGAGGAGGATCAACAAGCGTATTTAGTATAACAGATAGGCTGCTAAGTGCAGGTTTGGGGTACCCAAGTGGGCTGGTGTTTTTTATGTTAAAGGCAGACCAAAAAATATTTAAACTAATCCAGTTATATTATGATAAATGCTTGTGTGTAACAGATAGGGTTAAATTAGCCACTGCATAGATGGCATGCACAGTGGCAAGGCAGATTTACAGCACAAAGAACTGAAATTGAATTGAAAACTGATCTGGCTAATGAAAAAATCTTTCCCTATCTTTCCCTGGCTCTGTCTACCTCTCTGTCTGCCTCTCTGACTCTCCCTGCCTGTCTGTAAGTCTCTCCCTGTCTGCAGCAACCTCCGTTCTGTCTGCAATGCAAGGCTGAAATGAGCAAAAGGAAAATGGCCGCCGGTTTATATAGCACGGTGACGTCACCGGGCTTCCTGACTGCTGATAGGCTGCATGTGACTTACCCATGATACCTTGCCCCAGGGGATATGTCTGGATATGTTCATCCACCATTTTAGAATGCCTGTAATTGAAATAAATGGAGTTTAAAGGAAAACTTCGATCGATCGAATCGCAGGGAAATTCGGATTTCCATGAAATTCGGCACGAATCTGGGTTCATCTGGATCGATTCGCTCATCCCTACTCATAATGTTCATCTTTTATGCCAAAGTCTGTTTTCCATTAGCTTAGAGAATAATTGACTGCCAGTAACCTGATTACCAAATGGGCCTTCAATTAGCGGTAAGGATTACTTGTATTTAACCTTGCTGTTATTGAGACACCGATAATCAATATAGGAACTAGAAATGAGCAAACGGTAATGTTCGGGATCATACCAAACAGCCATTGTCGGGTTACTCTACACAAACACGGACTTGGGTCATGTTCGGAGTTTGGAAGCTTAACTGGGGACCACTGAGGGACACCATAGTGGCAGATGTGGGCCTAAGCAGTGGAGAAAGGGTGAGTAGAGTTGACCCCCCCTGGAATCTGAGCAAGTTGAGGTGGGGCATTGATCTCTCCCAAGTGATTTCCTCACAGTGGTGTTCTGCTTTCCTCTCTTCCCTTCGCTCATGGCTCCTTCTCCTGCCGCTCAACTCCAGACTGTGAGTGTGCCACCTGACCCTGGCTTCTCCCCTCTCAATCTCTTTTATACCCCTGTCTGTCCACCAAGCTGCCTGACTAGTAGCTCCACCCCCTCTCTCTCTGTCACAATGGATCCTGGGATGGACATGATAATGTCTGCCCTTAATGAGCACCCAGCACCAGCAACAGATGATATTGGACCTCAGGGTTTATACCCCCCACCAGAATGGGAGGCAGAGGAAGACCCTGTACCTATACCATCCTTGCAATCAAACCCATGGGCACTTCTACATAAGGGTCTACCTTAAATAGGCCTACCCATGGGGAATGGACAGCCAAGGAGACAGCAAGGTGGTTACCAGGGAACAAGGTAGGCGTCCTACCCTATCCAAACACCTATACTTCTTTCTATGTAAGGACTCCCCTTATTATACTGTTACCTTCCATCCTTCTAGGGTCACCCACTGTATAACCAGTGGCTCAATTTCTTCTCTAGAGAAAATGAGAAGAAAGTCATGGATGCAGAGGGACTAAGCCTGCTGTTTTCCTTTTGTTTCATGTACTTCTCCTAAGCTTTTTTGCCCTTCTGTCTAGGAAGACCCGCTCACCATGTTCTCCCTGAAGAGGCATCAGAAGAATACCCGATGCTCTGCCACCAGCCCCACCCCCCTCCCCTCTCCACCAACCCCTTGCTGACCTCACCACCACCCCTCCTCTCTTCCCACTTCACAGTCCTCTTACTCCTTGTCACCATTTCATCCATAACCTAGGATCATGATCCATCCCCACCTTACCCTTTAGAGTGCAAGCCACAAGACAAGCCCCATTACTCCTAGTATATTTCTGTATCCCTCACCAGTTTCTCATTCCTTGGCTATGGCTTTCACACTGCCACCCCATATGTCATGCATAATAGGGATGCCCCACACTGTAACCCTTCTAGTGCCAGCTATGTGAGTCTCAAGTAGCTGCCTCTCTAACTGTTAAGTGCCAGCTACATGAGACTCACGCAGCTGACTTTAAACCCCCACAGAAAAAAGTTAAAAACTCACCTGACCCCTCGATCGGTCCGGCCAGGTTTTCTCTTCACTGGGGTGGGGGGGGGGGGGCATCCAATCCCCTCCGGGGCTCTTCCTACTTCAAAAGAGGCCCCCCACTCCTGCCACAATCTCTGACAGCTGTGAAAAAATTGACAAATAAATAACATTTAACCTCCTACGTTCACGATCCGTCCTGCTGGATCACCCCCCTTCACCCTGGGGGCTTCCGATTGCCCTCACAGGCTCTTCTGCCCGCTTCCACTGTCGCACTGCTACATCTTTTGTGGGCAGGACGGGTGACGTCATCCAGCACCCACCTGAAGATCCTCATTGGCACCATGGTGTTTACCAGCGACGGTTGGAAGGGCAGGGGTCTGTGATCCCCTGCCTCCCCAGCCCCCCTCCAGTGATTAACCTGGCATCAGATTACTGTGGGACAGGATTGCCAGCTGACAGAGGATCGGAGGTGAGTTAAAAAAATATATTTTTTCTGTGTGTGTGTGTTTTAACATTTAACCCTTTGTAAACTGGTAAGAGATCCAGGAGACCCCTATACCAGTTCACAAGGCTTAGGGGCTGGTAAGTTACCTTTGACTTGAGGGTAACTTGCCATTAACCCCAAGCCCCCCCATTACCTGCCTCCCCAAAGTCCGGGGGGGGGGCAGAAGAGCACCGGCCACCTAGGCTGGCCTCTTTTCCCTGTTCTACAAGCCCCATATCTGGTCCTCAGGCTGGTCATACTGGGTAAAGGGGAACCCTCATCATTTTTGTTTTTTTAAGAGTTTTTAACGCTTAATAACCCCCCCAAAAATATTCTGTTTCTTGTCTAGAGTGTGCTGTTGTGGTGTGCAGGAAAGTGTAACGGAGCCCTCCGAGGAATACCTTGCGAAGTATGAGCATCTGCATCACAGCGGCTTGCTTTACATGTGTATGTCGGACTTTAGATTGCATCGGTCACATATGGATGTTGGTCACATGTATGACGTTGAGCTATTCAAGCTGACCCGACTTAACCGTGTTTGCCTCGGGAATCTGTATTGTGAGTTGCGGCCACTGTTGACCCCTGCCACAAGCAACGAGAATGCAATTGCGGTTATGACCAAATTGTTTGGCTGCCTTCATATTCTTGCGAATGGCTCATTCCAGAGACTGGGTGCCCTTTCTGTAGGCATGTCCCAACCTACGCTCAGCCGCATACTTAATACATTTCTAGATGGAATGGTTACCTTGGTGGACAAATACACCTGAAACCATGATAGCCTCGAATGCTGTTAAGTTGGGATTTTATGAGCTGGCTGATATGCAGTCATGCGTGCGATCGATTTCACGCACGTGGTGCTAATGCCTCCAGTCACTGATGACTACAGGTATGCCTTTGTTTTCCCTTTGCCTTCTTCATTTCATGCAGTGTAGTAAATTTTTTTTGGCTTCCCCATATTTAGTGTGTTTTTGCCCTTGCATTGTATTGGCTCCTGTAAAGTGGACCTCAATCTCCCCTTTCAACTAGTAGTCCCTTGTTTCATCGTTGCTTCACTCTAAAGTAAGGCAGTAATGTTTTTGAGCACTTCCTTGTCCTTTTTAATCACAAAAGTTATGCCCCCCACCTTACAAAATCACCCTTTTTATTACTCAGCCAAAGCCAAAGGCCAGTGGTTTTGCTTAGCATCTGTTCTGTCAGTGAAGGTGTACTTCAGTGTAGCTTTGCTATTGACCAGTGTGCTTTGTGTCTTTTGTGCATAAACCGTATGATGGGACATTCCATTCATGTCCAATGTGTTCCGGCTCCTGACCTAAGGTGCGATGGCTGTTTTTTCCGGGCTCCACCCATGATGCATATATTCTTCAATATTCAAGCCTCTATGGCCGTTTTGTGTCTGGCGAGTTGTCTGGTGGGTGGCTAATTAGTAAGTTGTTATCGTTATTAGTCCTTCATTGTAGTATTTTTGCTTCATGTATAGCTAGTGTATTTGTGTATGCATCCCCTGTCACCCCCCTTTTTTCAGTTGATAATGCTTGTATGATGTATGTAGCTCATTATTTAATTTTTTTTTGTAGGTGATTATGGCTACTCCCTGCTTCCTTGGCTCATGACCCCTATTCAGCGGGCTCACACTTAGCCACATGCCACCTACAACCGGGCACATAGGAAGACTAGGGCTGTTGTGGAGCGTGTGGCTTACTGAAGACTCAGTTCCATTGTTTGGATCATACAGGGGGTGCCCTCCATTACCAGCCACATAAAGTAATTAAAATGATTGTGGTATGCATGGTACTATATAACTTTGCTCTCCTGCAGAAGGTACCCCAATTTTGGATATTCTAGAAAATGTTTATCGGGGCACACAGAATGCCTCTGGTGAGTCTGTCTGGAATCACCTTGTTTCATCATTTTTTAGTTAATCTGTGTTTTTTTTTTTGTTCCCAGTGTCATTTTTTTGGTGTCTCTATCTATGTTTATATGTCTATATGTGAATTTGGATTTGAGGCAAGGCTTGGCCTTTAAGGTTTGTTCTGTATGCTTCAAACCCTCTTTTCATATATTCAGTAAGATTGAACTAAAAGAAAACGTCATTTTTTATTGTTGTCACTAAACTATTACATAATAGTATATTGTGAACACGGTGACCCAATAATCTTAGGCTACTGACAATTTTAATGAAATCAAAATGGTTTTACATCCAACACATAGTATCTTTCATATTGGTAGGGTCGGTGGCCTGCAAACTATGGTGGTTGTTTTCTTGATGGAGTGCCACCAGCTGTGACAGGGTTAACATTTATCACCTGCCACTGTCCTAGCATTGCTTCCCTCTGATGGTATTATGTATTTCCTCCACCATTGAATGGAGCTCATGGTGGATCTGCCCTATATTTGTCCTCATGGTTTGGCGGAAACCAGGCACTGTTTTGCCTGAAGGCTCAGCTATCTGCTAGCCAATCTGCCTCCATAAGCTGCACCCGCCTCACCAGGGGAAGTGCCTGAGCGACATCTGGCCATACTTGACCTTTCCACATGTGTTGTAAATGGGTGAAGGCAAATTCTCTGCAGCAGAGCTGACCTATGAAGGTGATGGATGCAGCTTCACCTGCTAGTCATGATGGAGCTGTGGATCCATCTGTGATAGCAGAGGAAGTGGGGGAGGCTGCTGGTGAAGAGTGAGTGGGCGAGGCTGCTGGTGCAGTGGCATCTATTGAGGTGTTGAGGCAGCTGCTACTGCAGTGGCAGCTGGTGCAGTGGCATCTGATATGTCTGAGGGTGCTGGAGAGGCAACTGGTGCAGCAGAGGGTGTTAATGCTGCTGTTGTGATAAAGGATGCAGTGGCTCATCCTCTTCCAGTATGGCAGCTTGTATCAGGGGTGTCTGTAGGGCCAGAAAAAATCATTTAGATTTTTGCTGTTAGATATACACAGTAAAAATTAAAAAAAGAGCTGGGTGGTGTTCCATGGGTCACCACTAGGGATGAACGAATCGATCCGGACGAACCCGAATTCGTTCCGAATTTCAGGAAAAATTTGATTCTGAACGAATCCGAATTTCCCCGCGATTCGATCGATCGAAGTTTTCCTTTAAACTCCATTTATTTCAATTACAGCCATTGTAAAATGGTGGATGGACATGTCCGGACATGTCCCCTGGGGCAAGTTATCATGGGAAGGTCACATGCAGCCTATCAGCAGCCAGGAAGCCCGGTGACGTCACAGTGCTATATAAACGGCGGCCATCTTGCTTGTGCGCATTTCAGCCTTGCATTGCAGACAGAACGGAGGTTGCTGCAGACAGGGAGAGACTAACAGACAGGCAGGGAGAGTCAGGGAGAACCACAGAGACCCACACAGTGCCAGGGAGGGCCAGGGAAAGACAGGGAAAAATCGGGAATCATCCAGGCAGGGACAGCAGAGAAAGTGACAGGGAAACTTTTTTTTAATTTTCACTTCACTTCATTTGCCAGATCAGTTTTA